>OY284469.1:55000670-56309821 GCA_958336335.1 Dilophus febrilis | reverse complement strand
AAAATATAAAAACTTATCTTTCTAATGTTTATAATATAAATAAATAATAATAATAATAGTGTGTTTGTGTGAATATATAGTAAATTAAAATGTTAACCAGTTTTATGGTTTGTAAAATGTATTGTGAATATAAAAATAAATAACTAAATGCTTTAGTACTCACCCCAATTAATTGATATCGTTTCGTTTCAACCGGAAAATCATTAGAATTGATGTGTTGATTCCAAAATGTATTAATATTTCGTAAAATTACTGATGATTATAAACATACGATGAACGATGATATTATCTTTGAAGAGTTAGCAAATGTGATGAAATTTAGTAATATTGATTCAAAATTGATGACACCCTCCTTTCTATTTGAATTTATTCAGTTTTATGATGAATATTTAAATTATTCCCATCGGAAAATCCTTAGAATTGATGTGTTGATTCCAAAATGTAAAAACTTTATTAATATTTCTTAAAATTACTGATGCTTATAAATAAATATACGATGAACGATGATATTATCTTTGAAGAGTTGGTAAATATGATGAAATTTAGTAATATTGTTTCAAAATTGATGACACCCTTCTTTCTATTAGTATTTATTCAGTTTTATGATGAATATTTTAATTATTTCAACCGGAAAATCTTTAGAATTGATGTGTTTATTCCAAAATGTATTAATATTTCGCAAAATTACTGTTGATTATAAATAAATATACGTTGAACGATGATATTATATTTGAAGAGTTAGTAAATATGATGAAATTTACTGATATTGTTTCAAAATTGATGACAACCTGCATTCTATTAGTATTTATTCAGTTTTATGCTGAATATTTTAATTATTTCAACCGGAAAATCTTTAGAATTGATGTGTTGATTCCAAAATGTAAAAACTTTATTAATATTTCTTAAAATTACTGATGATTATAAATAAATATACGATGAACGATGATATTATCTTTGAAGACTTAGAAAATGTGATGAAATTTAATAATATTGTTTCAGAATTGATGACACCCCCCTTTATATTTGAATTTATTCAGTTTTATGATGAATATTTTACTTATTTCAACCGTAAAAAACTTTAGAATTGATGTGTTGATTCCAAAATGTAAAAACTTTATTAATATTTCTTAAAATTACTGATGATTATAAATAAACATACAATGAACGATGATACTATCTTTAAAGAGTTAGTAAATGTGATGAAATTTAGTAATATTGTTTCAAAATTGATGACACCCTCCTTTCTATTTGAATTTATTCAGTTTTATGATGAATATTTTACTTATTTCAACCGTAAAAAACTTTAGAATTGATGTGTATATTCCAAAATGTAAAAACTTTATTAATATTTCTTAAAATTACTGATGCTTATAAATAAACATACGATGAACGATGATATTATCTTTGAAGAGTTAGCAAATGTGATGAAATTTAGTAATATTGATTCAAAATTGATGACACCCTCCTTTCTATTTGAATTTATTCAGTTTTATGATGAATATTTAAATTATTCCCATCGGAAAATCCTTAGAATTGATGTGTTGATTCCAAAATGTAAAAACTTTAATAATATTTCGTAAAATTACTGATGATTATAAATAAATATACGATGAACGATGATATTATCTTTGAAGAGTTAGTAAATATGATGAAATTTAATAATATTGTTTCAAAATTGATGACACCCTCCTTTCTATTGGTATTTATTCAGTTTTATGATGAATATTTTAATTATTCCAACCGGAAAATCTTTAGAATTGATGTGTTGATTCCAAAATGTAAAAACTTAATTAATATTTCGTAAAATTACTGATGATTATAAATAAACATACGAAGAACGATGATATTATCTTTGAAGAGTTAGTAAATATGATGAAATTTAGTAATATTGATTCAAAATTGATGACACCCTGCTTTCTATTTGAATTTGTTCAGTTTAATGATGAATATTTGAATAATTTCAACCGGAGAATCCTTAGAATTGATGTGTTGATTCCAAAATGTACAAACTTTATTAATATTTCTTAAAATTACTGATGATTATAAATAAACATACGATGAATGATGATATTATCTTTGAAGAGTTAGAAAATATGATGAAATTTAGTAATATTGTTTCAAAATTGATGACACCCTGCTTTCTATTTGAATTTGTTCAGTTTAATGATGAATATTTGAATAATTTCAACAGGAAAATCTTTAGAATTGATGTGTTGATTCCAAAATGTAAAAACTTAATTAATATTTCGTAAAATTACTGATGATTATAAATAAACATACGAAGAACGATGATATTATCTTTAGTTAGTAAATATGATGAAATTTAGTAATATTGATTCAAAATTGATGACACCCTGCTTTCTATTTGAATTTGTTCAGTTTAATGATGAATATTTGAATAATTTCAACCGGAAAATCCTTAGAATTGATGTGTTGATTCCAAAATGTACAAACTTTATTAATATTTCTTAAAATTACTGATGATTATAAATAAATATACGATGAACGATGATATTATCTTTGAAGACTTAGAAAATATGATGAAATTTAATAATATTGTTTCAGAATTGATGACACCCTCCTTTCTATTTGAATTTATTCAGTTTTATGATGAATATTTTAATTATTTCAACCGGAAAATCTTTAGAATTGATGTGTTGATTCCAAAATGTACAAAACTTTATTAATATTTCGTAAAATTACTGACGATTATAAATAAATATACGATGGACGATGATATTACCTTGAAGAGTTAATAAATATGATGAAATTTAGTAATATTGTTTCAAAATTGATGACACCCTTATTTCTATTAGTATTTATTCAGTTTTATGTTGAATATTTAAATTATTCCCATCGGAAATCTCTTTAGAATTGATGTGTTTATTCCAAAATGTAAAAACTTTATTAATATTTCTTAAAATTACTGATGATTATAAATAAATAAACGATGAACGATGATATTATCTTTGAAGAGTTAGCAAATGTGATGAAATTTAATAATATTGTTTCAAAATTGATGACACCCTCCTTTCTATTTGAATTTATTCAGTTTTATGATGAATATTTTAATTATTTCAACCGGAAAATCTTTAGAATTGATGTGTTGATTCCAAAATGTAAAAACTTTATTAATATTTCTTAAAATTACTGATGATTATAAATAAACATACGATGAACGATGATACTATCTTTAAAGAGTTAGTAAATATGATGAAATTTAGTAATATTGTTTCAAAATTGATGACAACCTCCTTTCTATTAGTATTTATTCAGTTTTATGATGAATATTTTAATTATTTCAACCGGAAAATCTTTAGAATTGATGTGTTGATTCCAAAATGCAAAAACTTTATTAATATTTCTTAAAATTACTGATGATTATAAATAAACATACGATGAATGATGATATTATCTTTGAAGAGTTAGTAAATATGATGAAATTTAGTAATATTGTATCAAAATTGATGACACCCTCCTTTCTATTAGTATTTATTCAGTTTTATGATGAATATTTTAATTATTTCAACCGGAAAATCTTTAGAATTGATGTGTTGATTCCAAAATGTACAAAACTTTATTAATATTTCGTAAAATTACTGACGATTATAAATAAATATACGATGGACGATGATATTACCTTGAAGAGTTAATAAATATGATGAAATTTAGTAATATTGTTTCAAAATTGATGACACCCTTATTTCTATTAGTATTTATTCAGTTTTATGTTGAATATTTAAATTATTCCCATCGGAAATCTCTTTAGAATTGATGTGTTTATTCCAAAATGTAAAAACTTTATTAATATTTCTTAAAATTACTGATGATTATAAATAAATAAACGATGAACGATGATATTATCTTTGAAGAGTTAGCAAATGTGATGAAATTTAATAATATTGTTTCAAAATTGATGACACCCTCCTTTCTATTTGAATTTATTCAGTTTTATGATGAATATTATAATTATTTCAACCGGAAAATCTTTAGAATCGATGTGTTGATTCCAAAATGCAAAAACTTTATTAATATTTCTTAAAATTACTGACGATTATAAATAAATATACGATGAACGATGATATTACCTTGAAGAGTTAATAAATATGATGAAATTTAGTAATATTGTTTCAAAATTGATGACACCCTTATTTCTATTAGTATTTATTCAGTTTTATGTTGAATATTTAAATTATTCCCATCGGAAATCTCTTTAGAATTGATGTGTTGATTCCAAAATGTACAAACTTTATTAATATTTCTTAAAATTACTGATGATTATAAATAAACATACGATGAATGATGATATTATCTTTGAAGAGTTAGTAAATATGATGAAATTTAATAATATTGTTTCAAAATTGATTACACCCTGCTTTCTATTAGTATTTAGTCAGTTTTATGATGAATATTTTACTTATTTCAACCGTAAAAAACTTTAGAATTGATGTGTTGATTCCAAAATGTAAAAACTTTATTAATATTTCTTAAAATTACTGATGCTTATAAATAAACATATGATGTATGATGATATTATCTTTGAAGAGTTAGTAAATATGATGAAATTTAATAATATTGTTTCAAAATTGATGACACCCTGCTTTCTCTTTGAATTTGTTCAGTTTAATGATGAATATTTGAATAATTTCAACGGGAAAATCTTTAGAATTGATGTGTTGATTCCAAAATGATAAAACTTTATTAATATTTCGTAAAATCACTGATGATTATAAGTACACGTACGATGAACGATGATATTATCTTTGAAGAGTTAGTAAATATGATGAAATTTAGTAATATTGTTTCATTTTTATCCAAAATGCTTTAGTACTCACCTCATTAATTGATATTGTTTCAAAATTGATGTTCACCCTTCTTTCTATTTGTATTTGTTCAGTTTTATGGTAAATATTTTTATTATTCCAACCGGAATCCAATCTTTAGAAACATCAGCATAGTTGTTATCAGCATTATCAGCATCATCCGCGAAATTATTGTCAGCATCATCCGCATAATTATAATCACCATCATGAATATCCCCATATACTGTATAATCATTGCTCCAGAGTTTTTGTTTTTGTTCAACAAAAGGACTATTGATGTTTTTTGTTTTATGGGATGGGAAGTTAAAGGTATATAAAAACTAGTATTAATTATCATAAATAAAATTACAACTCTAACTAATTAAGTATTTATAATATAATTATAATAAACTCTGCATTTAATCTAAATTAAACATTAAAATTACGTGATGTTAGTTCGTACGTGCATGTGTTATATATAATGCATATAAAAAAAAAAAAATTTCTATCTGCCATTGCAATTTTAATAATCATAAGCATATGCATGCGCAGCGCATAAACGGAACAATTTTCTTATACTTACACGTACGTTTTTTTTTGTTGGATTTTACTTATTTTACCACTTCTTATATATTAACACTTTTTTAATTATGAATTTAGGTATAAATTACCATCATTGTACTTACCATTATTAGCATAATTGTTATCAACCAGCATCAGCATAATTACGTCACCAGCAGAATTACGATCAGCATCATCAAATTTACCGTAATCACTGCTCCCATAAGTTTTTCTTTTTTGCCCAACATAGAAGAGCTATATTGGTTTTTTTTTTTTATAAAAAAGTCATTAAAACAATATTAAAACTGTATATATTAATTATTATAATTATCTTAATTAAATAATAATTATAATAAAATATAAATTACGCACTTATAGTTGGTAATTAATTGGTTTGGTATACGTGCGTTCTTCAATGAATTCTTTGTTCAAATAAAAAAACAGATGATTTTCCAGCAGCCATTATTACATTTTAATATTCATTCATGTGCAAATGTAGGTGTACGTCTGTGTGTGTGTGACGCCATATGGCGCCTATTAAAAGCAACAAGTTTTTTTTACTCCTAGACCCCTCCTCTTTTTCATACAATTTTCATCGCAGTCATTTTGTTCTATAAATAAATTGAAATGTTTTTTTTTTTTTTATGTATATTAAAATTAATATTAAATTAAATTTGTTTTTATTACCTTAACACTTTTCTTTTTTTTTTAAATAAATTAATTAAATTTTATTATATACTAAAATAAAAAAAAATTATTATAACAATAAATAATTGTACGAGAATTTCTATTTTGTCTCTTCGCAACACAACATGAATATGATGATATGATGATGATAATTTTTTAATCATGGGGATGCCATTTTTCATTTTTCTATTAAGGGTGTATTCCAAACCAAATTTTAAATGCATCATTTTCATCATAAATAAATGGAAGCGAATCATAAGCATTTAGCATTAACAACATTATAAGCGTATGTAGTTGCTAAACATTAAATAATATTTTAACAACAACAACAATTGTCAATACAAATGAATGCTAAATGAAATTTTTGAATATTTTCATTTAGCAACAAAATCGTAGTATCGTATCGTATCGAAATTTTTTGGTTTGGAATACGGCCTGAAGTACAACATCACAAGTAACGAACGAGTTAAAAAAATATTAGTAACGAATACTGAATTTTCTGAATATTTTTTTTACTTACCCCTCAATATCCGATTGATTTCAATGCGCGGTTTAAATAAAAAAAAAAAAACTAAATATTATATAGTGCTCACCGTGTTATTAACTGTATTTATTTCATTATATTATCAACACTATCATCATTATTATTAACATCATCATCATTATTATTATCGGATATTATCAGCAACACCATCATCATCATCACAATCATTATCATAATTAATTTTCATAATTTTTCTTGCTATAGTTAAAAATTTTTCGTTATAAAAACAAGTTTTCTTCTAAGTTTTCCAAAATAGCAAACAAATAAACCCATGATAATTTTATTAATCATTCCATGGTATTGGAGATTGTTTTGTGACATATTATATTACAAATTTTCCGTCTCTGTAGTTTTTTATTGTTCATTCATCATCCAACAACAACAGGGTAACTCAAACAAGATAAAACCTTGTTTGTTTGTATAGTTGTTTTTCTTTCATTTAATTGTAATTCCACTCATCAAAATTCTCACAAAAATTGAATATGCGCAATAATAATAGAAATTCTTCGTAATAGTTGTTGACGTTTTAACAAAAAAAAAATAATTTTTTTTTTCTCTTCATCATCATTTTCATTTTATCATTCAACGTTATCACATCACAACACAACAAACATCAGCTAGTTTTAGCAGCAGCAGCAGCCATCAGCCAGCCATCCAGCAGCAGCAGCAGCAAGGAAAAAGAAAGGAAAAAAAAACTTATTTTCTTTTTTACTGTGTGTGGTTTCTTTAATTTCATTATATTTTATAATTATTAATAATATATAAACTATACAAAACACAAATATAATTATGTGGAAAACTCTATTGGAAAATTCAAGAAAAAAATCCAAATCAAAAAAACCAATTCAAAAAATAATATGTGAGTATTAAAAGTATTTTCAAAGTTTTTCTGTCGTCCAAATACAAATTTGCCCAATACAAAATTAAATTAATTTGTGGTGTGTACGAAAAAACCCCCTAATTTTATATATATATTTTTAATAAAATACAACAACAACCAACAACAACAACAACAATTGAATATAATTTTAATAAAAGAAAATTGAATATTTTCATAAAAAAAATAAAAGAAAAAAAAATTGTTTGGTGCATTGCATTTTGTGAAAAGGTGAAAATCCAGTAGTGAAAATTTTAATGATTCTTTTGTTATACATTATTTTGGGTTCTTATATTTTTTGGGTGAGAATAATGGCAATGGCAATAATCAATAAAATAAAGAATATGATGATGAATGAAAAGATGAATAAATTTTCATCAATTTTCATCAATTTTCATGTGTGTATATATAGTATCTAAAGAATATATTAAGAAAAAAAAAAAAACAAACCCACGCACACACATAAATTAAGAAAATTTAAAACAACAACAACAACAACAAAAATCAAACGAAGACGACACAAAGAAAATTTTCCAAATCAAAAAAAAAAAAAAAAGATAATAAAAACAACAACAACAACAACAACAACGAAAGAAAATTCATAACAAAGAATTTTTTTTTTTTTTTCACATTTTAATAAATTAATTTATTTTAATATTTAAAATTTTTTAATATAATAATAAAAAAAAACAAAAAAATGTGTGTTGGTTTTTGTGTTTGTGGTTTAGTAAATAATCAACAACAACAACAACAATAACATCAACAAAATATTTTTATATTTAATTATATATATATTTTTTATTTATTTATTTGTTGTTTGGTAACAAA
This sequence comes from Dilophus febrilis, assembly GCA_958336335.1. NCBI lineage: Eukaryota > Metazoa > Arthropoda > Insecta > Diptera > Bibionidae > Dilophus > Dilophus febrilis. The sequence goes on along the minus strand of OY284469.1, from coordinate 56,301,522 downwards.
ACAAAAAAAATATTGTGTTATTATATTATTATTGTTGTTGTTGTTGTTGTTGTTGTTGCTGTTGTTATTGAAAATTTATGTCGTAATTTTTTCGTTTTTTCGTTTTTTTTCATTATTCCATCATCATTCAACCAATAATAATAATAATAAAACCTCTATTAAATTTTTTTTTTATTTTTTTCTACTTAAAAATCCAAAATTTTAATTACAAAATTTATCTAATTATTTTTTTTTTTTTCCCATTTAACCATATCAGGAGGAGTAGTAGAGTAACGACAACGACCACGACAGCAACGCGACGGCAACAAAAAATTATAATTAAAGAAATTTATTGATTGAAAAAAAAAAAAAAAAAAAAATTAATACATCAAAAAATTGTCAAATTTTATGCTGAAAAAACAACAATAAAAATAAAATTAATTGTGTTTTTATAACTGTTTTTTTTTTTTTTTTATTTGAATATGATTTTTTTTTTTTAATTGTTAATTGTTTAAAAGAAGTTTTTATATATTGAATTTTAATTTGCCACACCATTCAATTAATTGAATTGAATAATTAATAATCAAAAGAACAAAAACAAAGTGAATTTTTCACAAAAAAAAAAAAAAAATTATATTTTTTAATAGTTTTTTTTTTTTTTAAAAACGATCAATCCCTTCCTTAACAAAAAAACAATTTCCATTTTGCATTTTCCATTGCGTTTTTATGATAAAAATTGAATAAAACCCCCCCCCCCCCCCACAAAAACGTTTTTAATAAATAATTAAAAAAAAAAGTGATTATAATAAAAAAAAATTTCAAATCAATATATCAAAAAAAAAAAAAAAATAAATAAAACCAAAAAAAAAAAATGTCATCACCAAGTTCTGGTAAACGTCGTATGGACACAGATGTTATTAAATTAATTGAATCAAAACATGAAGTTACAATTTTAGGTGGATTAAATGAATTTTGTGTAAAATTTCGTGGTCCACGAAATACACCGTATGAGGGTGGTGTCTGGAAGGTACGTGTTCATTTACCCGAACACTATCCATTTAAATCACCGAGCATCGGATTTATGAATAAAGTTTATCATCCGAATATCGATGAGGTATCCGGAACGGTTTGTTTGGATGTCATCAATCAGGCATGGACAGCCCTTTACGATCTATCCAATATATTTGAATCATTTTTACCACAATTATTAACGTATCCGAATCCGGTGGATCCATTGAATGGTGATGCGGCCGCAATGTATTTACATAAACCAGATGAATATAAGAAAAAAGTTGCCGAATATGTACGACGATTTGCCACTGAAGATGCATTGCGTGAACAGGAACAAGAAGCTGATAGTTCAGATAGTGAATCGAGTATGTCATCGTTTAGCGAAGATGCCGCCGAAGATATGGAATTATAACATTTATTATTATATTTATTTCTATTCCATTTGCAAAATGATTGTAAAAATTAATTAATTTATTTAACAAAACAAAGAAACAGAAAACAAAACAAACAAACAAACAAATATATATATATTGAATTAATAATAATAATAATTTTTTGTTTTTTAGCTCTCATATAAATTAATTAATTATAATTATTATTGGACAATATTTTGTATATTTGCTGCCCAAACAAACAAACAAACACACAAACAAAACAAAAAACAAATGCGATTATTAATGATAATTATATAATTATTATGATAATGAATTATTATTTAACAATATATATATAAAATATATGATTGATTAGTTATAGAATAAATTATTTGTATTTTTAAAATTGTTAAAAAAAAATAAATATTTAATAATAATAATTATAATAATATTAGGGAGAAAAAAAAACCCTTTTGATTGTCATCATCGCGCTTCATTTTTTTTTAATTACAATTACAATTAAAATTAGATTTGTTAATTGTATTTTTATTTTGGATAATTTGCAGTATTCAATATCGAATCATAACTGAATTAATATTTATATTTGGTTGGGGAGTTTTTTTTTTTAATTTTTTTTGAAATTAACTCTCAACAACGAACTGGTTTTTTTTTGGTTCTTTTATAGTTTTCTTTTCTTTTCTTAATTATATTATTTAAATCAAATCAATCCTATAAAATTTTCGCCTAATTGATTTCTTAATCACCAATTAAAATTCATTTTTAATCATAAAACAATCGATAAAAAGAAAAAAAAACATTAAAAAAGCGATAAATTTTTTTTTGGAAAAATAAAAAAAACACTTCTTTTTTTTTTAATTAATTATTAATTTATTAATTTGTTTATTTTTCTTTATTGCTTTTTCAATTATTAATAATAAATTAATCAATCAAAATCGCTATATTTCTACATTTAATTTAAATAATTAAATACATAAAAATATATAGTGACTTTTTTGATTTTGAAAATTTTTTTTATTTGTGTATTAAATATATAGAAAATTGTTTTGAATAATAATAATAATAATAATAATAATAGATATATTTTATAATTAATAATTAAAATATTATATATAGAGATATTTTAAAATAAAGCTTCTGAAAAATGCAGTTTTATATAGTGAAATTTGGGAAGCATATAAAAATAAATCATCAACTTCCCTTCCCTTATATATTTATATTTTGTTTTGTCCCACCACCACCACGGAGGGTTCTCTTTTTATGTGGACAAATTTAATAAAAAATTTCACCATACGATGATCAAATAATAATAATATAAAATATAAAATAAAAATTATAATTAAATATTTATATTAAAAAAATAAAAAACAAAACTTTTAAATTAGATTATAAAATAAATAATAAAAACATTAAAAAAAAAAAACAATTATTATATTATTAATTATATTATTATTGTTATTATTATTTTATTTTTTTTTTTAATTTTTAGAATTAAAAACGCATTAAGTGTTAATAAGTTAATAATCAATTTTTTTTTGTGTTTTTTTTTTTTTTAATATACTTAATTTTTTTGTTGTTTTGTTTTTTGTTTATTTTTAATTTTTAATTCATTTTTTTTTTTAAAGATATACTACACACACACACTATAAGCAGAAGAGATATTTTTTAAGTTAATGAAAATATAATTTAAAAAAAAAAATATATATATACAAATAATATTAATATTAATAATAATAATAATAATTATAATAATTAATTAAGAAAGTTAAATGTTAAAAAAAAAAAAAGATTATAATAAAAATAAAAAAATTATTTAAAGTAAATTATAAGATAAAAAAAGATTGCTGAAGAGATTGGGAGGTGGAAAGATTTTTAATAATGTTTTTTTTTTTTAATTTACTGTTTGTGATATACAATTTTCTATAATGAAAGGATAATTACGTAATCTTATATCCTTTGTGGATGAAGGATAATGCGAATAAGGAAGTTTTTAATGTTAATTTATCATCATCACCATCAATCAATCCTCTGGTGAAATTTTAACGTGATTAACTTTGATTTCTATATATAGGGAAATGGATGATGATGAGGAAGCCACAGCCATAGAATAAAATAGAAAAGTTATATAAAAGAAAATTTTGTAATAATTTTTCCCAGTACGGGAAACTTTACAATAACTTTCCTGTATTAAATTCCGGATGATTTTCCGGTAGAGGACATTTTATAATAACTAACTATCCCTATAAATATTGAGGAAATTTTGTATAATTTACCTGTGGAAAATTTTGTTTAATTTCCCGTAGAGGAAATTTTATAATAACTATCCCATATTGAGAAAATTTTGTATGCATTTCCTGTAGTAAATTTTTAACAAACTATATATACATATATGTCAAAACACGAAATTCTTTAAAATATAATTTTCTTTTACTTAAATAAATTCTATATGATTTTCCGTTATACAGGGAATAATATCGTTAGAGAGTATTAATAATTTTCCTGTGTATACATTTTTTGTATAATTTATATATCTAATATAAGGTAAAATTTTTTCTGTGGAACTTTTAAATTTCATCATAAATTCTGTATGATTTATTACTGGCTGCGGTAGAAAAGGAAATGTCACGCAATAATTTTCCTCTGTAGCGGTTGTTTTCATTTCTGCAATCACAAATAGAGAAATAATTCAAAAAATCGACGATTTTTGCTTGAATTTTTCAGATTTATTTGAATTTTTATGGATTTTTTCCCATATTTTTCATACGATTTTTAAAATTAAAATACCAGGCTCACATAAATTCAATTCATACAAAATTAAAATTTTTTATTTTCATATAAATAATAAAAATAGATAAAACATTTTTAAAATTATTTTACTAAAATCATTTCTGCAATCCTAATAGAAATTGTTCAAAAAATCGACGATTTTTGCTTGAATTTTTCAGATTTATTTGAATTTTTATCGATTTTTTCCCATATTTTTCATACGATTTTAAAATAAAAATATCAGGCAAACATAAATTCAATTCATGTAAAATTAAAATTTTTTATTTTCATATAAAAAAAAATTATATAGCTTCATAAATGTTTTGATAAAACAAATACAAAAACCTTAAAATAATAAAAAAAAACCTTAAAATAATATAAAACCTTAAAATAATAAAAAAAAAAACCTTAACATTTACTATGATTTAAAACATTTCAATTTCAATTTTTTGCTCATTTGTATCGAATACTTATCATCGAGATTATTTTTCTTTGATAATATAATTGAAAAAAATCTTCATAAATGTTTCATAAATAAATAATTCGCAAAATTTTGAGCAATTTTTCTTGTCTGTGATAAAAATCAAAAATATTTTATTTTATTTTTCTATTTTATTAATAATAATAATAATAATAATTATTTTAATTTTAATAATTTTTAAAATTTTAAAATTATTTTATTATTTATACATAAATTTTTTAATTAATTAATTAAATTATAAACTACAAAAAAGACTTTTCTTATTATAATTAATTAATAAAAAAAAAAGAAATTCATTCAGTTTTTTTTTCTTTCTTTTTTTACATTTTGTTTGTTCAATTTAAATTTTTTTATATGATCGCAGGGTTAATTAATTATTAAAATATTAAAATGTAATTTAAATTATATAATTGTTTGTTTAATTGTTGTTTTTTGTTTAGTACACAGCAAAATTTTTATTAAATCAATTAATAATTAATTTTTTTGTTTCATAAACATAATTAACATAAAAAACATCAAAAATATTAATATATTTTTTTTTTTTAATTATATTTAAAAAATTAAATACACAATTAATTGAAATTTTTTTTAGTTTATTCTTTTTTGTTTTTTTTTTTTGCCATATATTCATGATGATGATGATTTATTTATTTTTTTTTAATTAACAATAAACTAAACTAAAATAATAAAAAAAAAATAATTAAAAATATTTATATTTATTTTATTTTTATTTACAAAAATAATTTTTGTAATAATTAGTCGCGTTTTTTTTTGAATATTATTATTATTATTATTATTAATTTTTCTTATTCATCATACACACACACACATTAATTTAATTTTTAATAATTATCATAATTTTATATATAATTTTATATTTCTTTGAAAATCGCTTTTGAAAATTCTTTAATTTATTTATTTATTTCTATTTTTTTTTTGTTTCAATCCTCAAAATCCTCTTGTTTGCTGTTTTCTCTGCTCGTTTCTCTGCTCGTCTAATTTTTTTTTTTAACACTAAAAATTAATTTTCATCATTAAAAATATAGAAATTAAAGAATTAATTGTAAAAATACTAAATAAAGAAAACTTACCAATTTAAAAAATTAATATATTTAAAAAAAATAATTATTATATTTACAAAAAAAAAAAATAACTAAATATTACGTTTGTTCATCAACTAATAACATTATTTGTGTTGATTCACTTGGATCTCGAGTACATTCAACCTGATGGGCATTCCAATCTTTACGTTGACAAAACGTTGAACAATATGGTGTTCGTCGACACAATGAACATTCAGCAAATGCTTCACGATTACAATTGGCACACTAAAAAATTGGAGGTTAATTTTATTATGGTTCAATTCAATCAATTCAACGAACGTAATTCAATTATAAATTTGTCCGGTAGAAGGAAATTCTGTTTAATTTTTTACCGATAGAGGAAACTTTGTGATCCCTTTCCTGAATTAAATTTATTCTGTATGATTTTGCGGTAGAGGAGATTTTGCTTAACTTTCCTGTAGAGGAAATTTTGTGATAACTTTCCCGTAGAGAAAGGTTTGTAATAACTTTCCTGCATTAAATAATGCCTGTTTAATTTCCCGTAGAGGATATTTTTGTGATAACTTTCCTTTAGAGGAGACTTTGCATAACTTTCTTGTAGAGGAAAGATTGTAAAAACTTTCCTGGATTAAATTAATCTTGGAAGATTTTCCGGTACAGGAAATTTTGTAATAACTTTCCTGTACAGGAAATTTTGTGATAATTTTCCCGTAGAGAAAGGTTTCTAATAACTTTCCTGAATTAAATAAATTCTGAACGACTTTCCGGTAGAGGAAACTTTGCATAAAAATTTCCTGTATAGGAAATTCTGTTAAAAATTTACAATAAATCATTGACCCATCAAACTAGAAATCAATTTACAAATCAATCTTCCTTCCTTATGGATTTGCATCGAAATCAAAGTAGAAAATTCATTTGAATTTATCCTCAAAACAGTATTTTGTTCATCATTAACCAATAAGAAAAATTCGTTTATTCGTTCAAAAAGGGAAAAACACGAATGAAAAGATTTGGTAAAAGAAAAATTAATATTACCTTTTTCGTACTGGCCAATTCAATGCCTTGTTGTTGCATTTGTGAACCAATATTTGTTTCATCAACGTCATGTACCCGAGCGGCTAACAATGCCGTATCACGTTCCCGTTGCATACGTTCCAATTGTCTTACATGTAATTCTTTTACCTCATTTATACATCGTCGAAATTCATTTGTTGCCTTTGTCATTTGTCCACATAATGTTTTTAATCGATCCAATGGTATACTAGATTCGGCAATCACTTTTATTAGAAAGAAATGAATAGAAAAACCAATTATAAATTAACAAATAAATAATAATAATAATAATAATAATAAAAATTTACTTTGAACGGATGAATCTAAATAATCGGTTGTTGCATCAATTCCATCAGTTATTGCTTGCCAATTTGGTTCTTCTTTGGTGGTCACAATATGATGATGATGATGATGATGATTATTATTATTATTATTATTATTATTGTTGTTGTTTCCTCCATCATTTTCACTATCCTCTTCGATAACGACATTTTGATTTTTTGTTTTCATTTTTGTATGAATATTATTATTATTATTATTATTATTCGTGTTTGTGTTATTATTATTATTATTACTAATATTACTAATATTATTATTATTATTATTATTATTATTAATAATATTATTTGTTTCATTTGTGGTGCTGGCGACACCGGCCAATTGTTGCATTATTTGATTTCGTCTTCGTCGTTTGTATGGTGTAAATAATCGTATTGGACCGGATGCCGATGCTGTTTAAAAATTAATAAATTAATTAATTAATAATATTTGTACAATAGACAATAGACAGACAAAGAGACAGAAAATTCCATTGGAACGCAATTTGATACATAATAAACTGCCCTAATAAATTGCGCGCGGGCTAAAAGGAGAAAATTCAAGAAGTAGAAGAAATTTACTGGGAAATTTTCCTCCTTAAATCGTCCTTCATTCATAATTTTTTGAATCACTCACTATCGAACGATATCTGGCGGGAAAATGCTTAACAAAAAAAACGGCATTCCTTCCAAAGACAAAGCCAAAGCCAAAACGGGTTTTAAAGAGCAATTAAAGTAATTTCCATGTATTTTGGACGTAAGTTTGAAAATAAAATAAATAATTGAATTACTTGAATCATCATCACAACATGCAGCACATGTACAACTGGTTGCGTGCGGCGTTAAAACACCTTCGTCCACCAACGTTTGTAAACTACGGCCACCGAAACGTATTGAACGTTTCCAATCTTTACTCGAACCACGACCACACAGATTTTCAAATTCACTCGGTGTATACCATTGTTCTTTATATTTTATACAACGTCCACGACCACCCGAGCCCAAACGTATTTTATATAATTCAGCCGTTGTCGTTTTACAACGTACCGGTAAAATATCTAATTGTGATGTTTCATTCCAATTTGTTGAACAAATTGTTATTGATGGTGAATGTTGTTCTAATTGTTGTTGATGTCCTCCAGCCGCTGACATTATTGAATTATTATGTGATGATTGTTGCAATTGTTGCAATTGTTGTGGTTGTTGTTGTTGTTGATTATGTGTTACAGCTGCTGTGATTATTGTATTATCATGTCTTTGTTGTTGTTGATGTTGATGAAGATTCTGTTGTTGTTGTTGTTGCTGCTGCTGCTGCTGATGATGCTGTGAAGATTGTTGTAATTGTTGTTGATGTAATTGTTGTTGATGTTGTTGTTGTTGTTGTTGTAATTGTAATTGTTGCTGCTGTTGCTGAGGTTGTTGTATTAAAATGTGTGTAGTTTTTAAATCATTATTATTATTATTATTAATATTACTACCATCGCCGGTAGTCGTACTAACAACAGCATTTCCCGATAAAAAACCATTTGTGTCTACACATAACATTTGTTTAAAATGTGGCAATTGATCGGGTATTATTACGTTAAATGACGTTCCAATCAATGAACTAACAGGTAATGATGTAACAGGTACTGAAAGTATTGAATTTGTACCACTAGAATTTGTTGTTGTAATGATTCGTGTACGTCTAGTCGGTTCATGAATCTTTAACAGAAACCAAAATATGAATATGATTAGCTAAAGTGATTTTCCACGTCCCCAAACCAAAACACATTAAATAAATAAAACCAAAAACAAAACAAAAAAATTTTAACGAAAACATAACCTATAAAATTTTGAATAGGTAATTTTTTTTTTGCATTAATTTTTATTTTAATATTTTTTTTTTTTGATTCTAAATTAATTGATGCGATGATGAAAATGTTTTAGTGAACAAATTAATAATTAATAGCATTAAAAGAACAAAAAATAATTACACTATTTATAGATATTATGAAAAAAAAAAAAAAAAAGAAAAAAAAACAAATGAATTCATAAGAAAAAAAAAAAAAAAGAAAAGAAAATGGTACCAAAAACAATCAAATGAAAATATATTTACTTTGTGTTTTTTTTTATATTTTAATTAAACAATGGCCTATGACCGGTTATAATTTAATTAAATTTAATTAAAAACAACAAATTAAATTAAATTATAAATCACAATCAATCAACAAAACAATCAACAAATAAAATACAAAAAAAAAAAAAAACTAAATACCAAACAACACCATATTTATTATTACAAAAACAAAAACAGATCTGGAATTTTTTTTTTATTGGTCCATTTTATTTTTTATGGTTTTGTTTTGTTTTGTTTTTTTTTCTTTTTGATTAACACCAAATAAAACACAAACATAAAATTAATTATAGCACAATTAATAATAATTAAAAAAAAGAAAAAAACAAATATTAATGTTGATAATTTTCCTGGTCGAAAACTACGAAAAAAAAGGCAAACACGCACACACACGTATAGAGAATTTTTTAAAAGAAAAACATTTTTTTTGTTTTTTTTTTTTATTTTATTTGTTACCTGCTGAGGATGATGTTCACCAGCGCCATGTTCATGGTCGTCGTTGTTACCTACGTTGTTGTTGTTGTTAATTCTCCTTGTTGATGCTGCGATTGTTGTTGTTTTTATTGTGTTACCACCACCACCACCACCACCACCACCGGTACCACTAATAATACCAATACCACAACCGCCACCACTATTTTCATTATTATTATTATTATTATTACCACCACCAGCTGCAGCAACAACAAGATGTTGTTCGGTGGTTACTACTTCGGTAATATCCGTTAAATTATTTAGATCCGATTCATTTTCATCCATGATGATCGGGTCTCGGCGGCGGCACAATTGTTTCGGGATCGGACGGAATCCACCACCCGAATATCTGACACGTCTGACAACAATATTGTTTTTTTTTATTTATTTATTTATTTTTGTTTTTATTTTGTTTTTATTTTGTTGTCTGTTCGTCGTCTACCAAACCAACAAGAAGAATTTATTTTTTTTTATCTATTATTATTTATTTTTAAATGTGTATTGGTAATAGAAATGAAATTGGACTATTTTATTATTTTATTTTGCATTAAATTTCATATGAAGAAAAAAAAAAAGCATGTTTATTATTAGGTAAACAAAACACAAAAAAATAATTTAAAAGAAAATTTACGAAAAATGTCAATGGAAATTCTCAATATATGTGTGATGAAAAGTCACACAAGTTTTTTTTTATTTTCAAATATATTTTAAATTAACAAATTAAAAATAGTATACATTTATGCGACATTTTGTGTGTTTATTATTAATATTATCTTTGATGGACATTAAAAACCCCCTCAATTGTTAACATTTACATGGGTTTTACGATTTATAGTTTTCCATGGATATTGTTGAATTTAAATTCTAAAAAAATCTTCATTCTCAAAGCAGATTCATTATTATATAATTATATGATCCGGATTATGAAAAGATATATTCAAAATGATTATCAAGACTGGTTTGATGGACATGGAAACACCATCATTGCTGAGGAATATAATTAATTAGCATGCATTTAAGCGAAAAATGACGAGGAGAAATGCGATACGAATACAGTTGTTTTGGTTGTATCATATATATGGACAATGCCGTCCATCCTGAAAATCTACTTGAAAATGCTTAAAATTAAATGTTTTTGATCCCACCAGTCGTATTTATTGAACATATCATTACTTGTTCTGATCTATATAACTTCGGTTCCTTTTGATAATCTCTTATGAAAATCGGATAAATTGTATAGATTGCTGATATGGATATAGAACCAAAAATAGATTAGTCTATTGTTGTTTGAGTTTGTTATTCAAATGAGTGCAGAAAAAAAACAATGAAAGAACTTAGTGATTGTACTTGATTGAATTTATAACAATTAAAATTCCCATAATTGAAAGAATTAATTGGGTAATTTTATTTTTCTTAACTAATATTCCTCTTTTTTAAACATTTTTTTTTCTTTAGTTATATTCAATTTATTTATCCAAATATAAGAAATACATTTAATATAATAATAAAATTGCTATATAGAATCGAATATCAAAAAAGCTCATCATTTAATATTATTATTATAAAATTATTAATTCTTTTTTAATTCAGTAAAATTCCAAAGGTAATAATTTCCTTATTTTAATTTCCCCGCGCAATATAAGTTTTGAATATATTTTATATAATTGTAAATAAACTATTAAAAATAGCAAAAAAAAAAATATATTAATAATAATAAAATGAAAAAAGAAAAACAATTATATTTATAATAAAAATATATAGAAAAAAAAAATAAACTTAAAGTATCCCAAATAATAAAGAAAAACACCAATAATATAGATATAGAAAATAATTATTAATTAAAATTAATGTTGTTGTTGTTTGTGTTGTTGTTCTTGTTCTTGTTGTAGCTGTTGTTATTATTCTTATTATTAATAATTGCTTCTTCTGTTTTATTTTATTGTTTTTATTGTCGCATCTCTAATAACTCCATCCATCCATCCATCCCACACTGTGATCTACTCACATTTTAACATTTACTTACAAATTAGCTGATTTACGTAATTTAATAATTTCCGTTAATTTATTAGCCAAATCTGGGCTAACATTTGCAAAATTCTTAATGGCACGTTCCTGTATGAATGCCGATGCACCAGCCAAATGATTACCCATATTCGTATACAAACGTTTACGTTCATCATCTTTCAATACTTGATTATAGAATATTGCCGATTGTGTATAATTATCTTCATTGGTGGCCGTACTGTAACGATGTACATCACCCGTTGGCAATGCCTCTTTAACATCCAATTTACGTGCCAACATATCCTCTAGCGGGCCACCAAATGAATTTGGGAAATAATTTGGTGCACCGGCTTGATTATCACCATAACATTGTGGACCATCACGTTGATAATTTTTAACGGATACGCGATACGGACAATTAACAGGAATTTGCATATGATTGGCACCCAAACGATGACGATGTGTATCGGCATAGGCAAACAAACGACCCTGTAACATTTTATCGGGTGATGGTTCAATGCCAGGCACCAAATTCGATGGTGAATAAGCGGCTTGTTCAACTTCAGCAAAATAATTTTTCGGATTACGATCCAATGTGAATTTACCGACACGTATCAATGGATATTCCTTTTGTGACCAAACCTTAGTCAAATCAAATGGATTGAATTTGAATTTTTCCGCTTGAGCGTATGTCATTATTTGGACATAACTTGTCCAACTTGGAAATTGTCCCTTTTCAATGGCATTATACAAATCACGTAAACTATAATCGGGATCGGTAGCCGATAATTTATCAGCAACATCCACCGGTAAATTCTTAATTTTTTGATCGGTTTTAAAATGGAATTTACAATAGAATTTTTCACCAGATTTATTCACAAATTTATATGTATGTGAACCGTAACCGTTCATGTGACGGAAACCATCGGGTAAACCACGATCCGAAAATAAAAATAACACTTGATGTGTTGTTTCCGGCCGTAACGATATAAAATCCCAAAACATATCGGGATCCTTTAAATGCGTCTGTGGATTACGCTTTTGTGTATGAATAAAACTTGGAAATAATATTGGATCACGGATAAAGAATATCGGTGTATTATTACCAACTAAATCCCAGATACCATCTTCTGTATAGAATTTCATGGCAAAACCACGTGGATCACGTACCGTATCCGCTGAGCCACTTTCACCGCCAACCGTTGAAAATCGTATGTTCATCGGTGTTCGTTTACCCACCGTATCGAATATTTTCGCTGCACAATATTTTGTAATCTCCGAATGGGTTACCTCAAAGTAACCAAATGCACCGGCACCCTTTGCGTGAACCACCCGTTCGGGGATACGTTCACGTGTAAAATGAGCCATTTCATCGATGAAATTCACATCTTGTAATAGAATTGGACCACGTGGTCCGGCCGTTTGCGTTGCATCACGTATTCCAATTGGTGCTGCATTCGAATTCGTTACCGAACCGGATTCACCCTATAAAAAAAAAACAAAAAAAAACAAAGAAGAATTCAAATTAATAACATAATTATTATTATTATAATTTTATTTCATATAAAGTATTTGTTTTAGTTTTACGAAATGTTTCCCATTCATTTTTAGATTCTTTATCATTTTTAAACAATATTGCAATTTTTACGTCATTCAATTCTTCAGGTTTTTTTTTCTATTCAAAAGCCGTCGTCTCAATATAGAATTTTCAATTAATACAATTAAAAAAATTCACGCGATTTCTATCATTTCATTAATTTTTTTACGATTATTTTCATTTATTTTAATGCATTATCATTCAATATATCGGTCAATAATGTATTTTTGTAATCTTCATAGTCAAAACACAATCACTAAAGAAATTATTACACGTACAATTTTAAAGTTAATACGTGAGAGAAATCAGAATATAGAGTATTAATAAATTAATTAAATATTATATTATATAGATTTTGAATTGTTTTCTTTATCAAACAAAATTCATTTCAATCACTTTTGAATACAATTTCGTAGAGATTATTATAAATTTTTACGGTAAAATGAAATGTGTTGCATGTTAAGTTATCAATCAATCTCCCAATTGCAAAATTTCTCTGTAAAATATTGAACTAATTTGATTTGGAAGTTTTCCCACATAAGATATTTTTGTTTATGAAATATGGTAAAATTTGAATAAGTTATAGTTGAGATGAAGGCATCGCCCTGCTTCAACAATCCCTCATTTGAAAACAATCCAACTTTTTGTTTTGTTTCTCGGATGTTTTCATGAATTTTTTTAAGTTTTTATAGAATTATTTATTTAAAATTCCCAATAAATGATTGCCAAATTCAAATCCAAAGGAGAACGCAGAGATCCCTTACTGTAATAGTGTTTTTTAATCATCTCTAAATATGATTTCTTTTGATGATCACTGCGAAATGTTGAATTTGAAGGGAGAATTTTATGAAAAAATTGGATGAAATTTTATATGTTTTGTAATTTTTTCTATATAAAGATTATTTGGGAATTTAATTGAATAAAATTTTCTAAAGGCTTGATTGGTCGGAATCCTATGATTTGGATTGCTTATGTCATCGAATGAACGTCAACGTGAACATCGTACGAATGTGAATTTCTGTGTGTTTCTTATGGTGTTTGTCCCCCCAAAAATATTCACTTTTTCCAAGATTTAAGTAAAGTTCATCGTGAAATTGATATTTTAAATATTTGAAAGGGTTTTGAATATTTGAAAGATCTCATCAACATCTCATTTTGTGATAAAACGATAAAAATTTCTGTACTCTGGGCAACAATAAGCGAAATTAGATTATAAAAGCCTCGATATCAGATCAAATGCAATATAAGATTTGTAATATTCGTACTAAAAACAATAAATTAATTAAAATTTACCCACTTTAAGTTTAAACTGCGCTTACAACAAGAAGGATAGAGATATAAAAATAATTACTGTATTTATTTTATTAATCGTTTTTTTTTTTTGTATCTCGAGGCTCTTGAATTATATATTCATTGAATTTTTTTTTTGTGGTTTAATGGTTTATTAGTTAAATATAGTACTTATATATAATTATATGTTAATCGCAAATATTCAGTCGTTGATTGCCCGCAGCTAGTGGAGTGAAACGTAACATATAGAAATTAGTAGACGGAATCTTTAAAATAAAAAAAAAACAGAAAACCAACAGCAGAAAACCACCAACTTTGCATAACAATACTAAATAAATAAAGACATTGAAAGAATGATTTTTAAATTATAATTATTATGTTTATTGAACCATACATACAATAAATAAAATAAAAAGAAAATTGAAATCAGACAATAAAATGAAATGAAAACGTATATAACACAAAAAAAAAAAATTCTATTATATATGTTCTTTATTGGTTTAATTGTTTAATTGTTGCTTTAAACACGTTCAATCTATATACATATATGGATATTTGGAGACGGAGGTTAGAAGTTTATGATTATAAAATTCCTATATATGAGAACATACAAAATATATGAAGAAAAGTGAAGAAATACCATAAGAAATTCCTTTAATTTAATCCAACCGATCGATCGATTTATAACCGCGATAGAGACAGATCTTAAGAGATAATTGCAAAAGGTTAATTAAACCTTAAATTATTCATTGATAAAAATTATTATTCGTAGAAGTGGTTTGTGGGCTCACATTCGCTGCTCATTTAGTATAATAATTTCTGTTCACCTTATAGCAAAAAAACTATAGAGACTTAACCATATGCAACTTAACCAGAATCATTTCTATAGATAAACAGACATCAGAAAAACAGAAAAGGGTGTCAAAAATATAATATTTTTCTATAATTAAGCAGACGAAATTTATAAATTTGTGAGCAAAGTTTTCTATAGGTATATATTTTTATGTATAATCGTTTAATTATATCTTTGTATTAAGCAAAATATTCTGCTAATTTAATTAACGGAACACTTCTTCTGCATTTGGTAAATCAAGACTGCATTTTTTGGGATATCATCGCAGATGTGTTTATTATATACCATAAACAGCAGAAGAAGATCTGTGATTTCTGTTAATACAGGCATAAACATTTTTTCTTTATAGACTATCGTTTTTAAATTGAAGCGGACTGAATCTACGGCCGTCTAAATCTGTTTCAACGTTAAAATATTCTAGAGATTCTACTAGAAAAGTGAAAAAATACTGAAAAAGGTTATAATTTTGCATAGTCCCAAACTGATACCGATTGCGAGATTGTTTGATATCATCCTGCGTGCGATCTTATTTGTATATATATAAACTACACAGGAGATTGTTAATCCGATCGTATGAAGATGAAGATACTTTTTAATCGAGATTGAGATGGTTTGAGATCTTTGCCGATTGTTTCAGATTTCAGATTATGAGACTATAGGAGTTCATTAATTGATTGGTATATGGTCATATCATAACGCAGAGACAGAAGTAATATCCATTTTTTTTTAATATCTTAAAGTATTTATTTTGGTAACTCAAACTCAAATATCATATATATAAATATTATTTTTATTCACTTATCTTTCTTTATATACATATACGTAAAACTGATTTTATTTTTATCAAAAATCGTCGTCGTCGTCGTCGTCGTATAGTCATCGTTATGTATAGAATCAAGTTATTATTAAGCTTCTCTGATGGTAACAAACAACCAACCATAAAAAAAGATTAAAAATTGTATATATATTATTGATATTTGTTTAATTTCTTATCATCAATTATTAATATTATTATTACATAAAAAAAAAATACAAAAAATATATAGAAAACAAATTCATAATAGAAGAGATAGAAAAGTCCATTTTCATTTACTGATTCACTGAATCATTGAATTGCTTTTTTTTTTTTTGAACTATTATCAATTTTGTAATTGCGTTATTATTCAAAGGAAGTGTGGGAAATCTAATAATTTCTTTTCCTTTCTAGCACCAAACACAATTCAATAATATAAATATACGAAATATAGAATAATAGATGCGGATTAATGAATGGATTCATATATGTGGATTGAAAACGTGTACTATGCGATGACGATGACGATTTAATATTTATAATTATTTCTATATAGAAGATACGTTTTATATAAATGAAACTATATATAACGATTTGCAAGTCATTTTATAATAGTATTTTTTTTATTTTGTGTGTAATATCGATTGATTACATTAAATTATAAATATGTATATAAATAAAAAGGTAATGTTGCGGCGGTTTAATTGTAAATTGTAATGGAAAAAAAAGCCCATTTATAAAAAATATATACAAAAGGGAACATTTTTTTTTTATTTTGAATATAAAAAAAAACTATACCAACTATAAAAATATTATATTTAAATAATAGAGTAATACGTTTTTTTTTTTGGTTCTTTATATATTCATCCGATTGTATTAATTATAATAAATAAATTTAATTCGTTTTTAATCGCGTAAATTACCAAATATTTTTGTTTAATAAAATTGTAATTATGAACGTCAATGACGACGAACACGACCACGACGATGCGATTTATATTTTGATGTATTTATACGCAATTTGAGGTGGAAAACCTTCAAATTATAACAAATTTTATATTCAAAATATACCATAAATACGATTATTAATTAATTTGATGATGAACGCGTAATTGCACAAGGAAAATAAATGACCTTTATTTAATTGTAATATGTATATAGAACGGAAGAATATACAATAGAATATATAGAGATATAGAAAATCAATAAATTAATTAATTTATATTTATTAGATTAAAAATCTGGCGTATAGATAAAAAACATCTGTGTGAGAACAGAAATTATACGTATACGTTTGAAAAACAGCATTGGATTTCTGTGAGTGTCGAGGAATCAGTCGAATATAAATAAACAAATCTACAGATTCAAAAGGTTTAACCATTTATATTCGATATTCGCAAATGGATCAGTTTGAAACAAATAAAAAAACGAGAGATCTCTGCAGAATAATCCATATTGGATTTGTACATGTATATATAAAGAGATGAAATCCGCATCGATTCAGCAAAAATCAGAATCACCATAAAGCTTTCCCCCCGTTTTTTCATTAATTCAAAAACTTCAAATTTCAAATGAATCGCACAATTCGAAATAGAACGAGATATCTCTAAAATCTAAAACCCTTGAGTTTTTTTTATTTGTAAAGATTTATGTAATCTATAATGGAAATATAATAAGAATACATTTACCAATTCAAAACTTTTTGCAAGTAAATTATTTAGAAAACTCTGAAATCTCTGAAATCTCCGAAATAATCCTTTAAAGAATTGCATATGTAAAAGGATACGAAACCCGCAGCATAGAATCAGAAACCAAAATCCAATTTGTTTGCATCAATAACACTGCAAAATTTTAAATAATATACGAACAAAAAAATATATGGATCGATTGAAAATGTATATAGAACGGGAGATATCGGTTTTATTATGGTTTTTTTTGGATGTGAAGATGTGTGAATCTATAATGGAAATAGAATAAATTTCCCAAAAAACAAAACTTTCTTAGTTTCTTAATTTTCTTAGTTTTCAGATTTTCGGAAACCTTTCCTATATATCGAAAACACAAATATTAATAATTTATGAAACTAAAAGAACGAGAAATCTATGGCAAAAATAATCCTTATAAAGAATTATGGTATTTGAAATGATGAAAGATCATCATCAGAACGAATGATTCTGGATTCTAAAAAACTATATATAACGAACCTTTGAAACTTAAAACGTTCAGTTCACAAATCTAAAAAAAAACCCCCCAATATTTGAAACTAAACACTTGCACTTTTTCCACCAAATATTTTTCGTATATAAGCTTCAAGTAAATTGACTCTATCGCATATTCTATATAAACTATAGAAACAAAACAAGATAAATCATTTTAGAAATAACCCCCCTTATTTATCTGCTTTGTATATATGCAAAATGGTGAAAGCAGTCGGGATGCGGAATTGATTTTGGATTCTGGAAAAACTGACCTAAAAACGACCAATTTGCAAAGGTAATAGAGTATAATTATAGAAATGAAATTGTTCAATAAAATGTCATGCATTTGAACTTAACGACACAGTTCAAAAAAAAATCACTATATATATAATTTTGGGAAAAATTATTATAGTCGATGAGTTATACGTGAAGTCATAAATAGATAGATTTTATACAGCGAGATATATATGAATAAACTTTTAAGATCCCATAAATGATCTATAAATTTGTCTTTAAAGAAAATTGTCCAAAGAAAATCGCGGGGAGGGTTTCCTTTGAATTTCCATTTTAATTATTAAAAGAAATTCTTACAAAAATTTCTATATATATAGATTTTTGTATATGATTTTTGATTGACTTTCTATTAATAATAAAATAATTTTATCTTATAATGAAATTCGGAATTTTAAAACCGAAAATTATAGTCAAAATGTAAGATTTTCGATTGATATTCTTTTTCACTATATAGGAAAGTTTTCTCTTTCAAAAGAAAAAAAAATTGTTCAAAATCGACTTTTGATTGATTTTCCGCATCAATAAAAAGTCGATTTTCCTATAGGATTGATTTCTACGCAGACCTTCAATGAAAATCGATTATAATCCAAAAATTTAAACAATGAAATCATTTAATGATAATCGCAAAAAATCCTTATAACAATATACAATTAATCGAGAGATTTTATTAGGGCGCTAAATTTTTTCTTTCTGGCGTATAGTACCTAACAAGAAACAAAAACCCCACATTGATCTTTCCGATAAACATATAGTTATATGATGTAATAGATAAAATCATAATTTTGCGGATATGAAGCTTAGAGATTAAACACAGAATTGCTCATCAAAATAATATATAGAATTCGATTCCAATGCCCGGTTTCCATCCATTATAGCAATGCGATGTCCAAAAAAGGGATATTAGAGATATCCCATTCGCTAATCGCAATTTACTTTGAAATATTATCGCGGGTTTTATGCGACAGAATTGATGAAAAGAAATTAGAACCACTTTTTGTATAAGGGAATTTTTTTATTTCCTTCACATTTTAACCATTTACACGCTATCATAAAAAAAGTCTCATTCCAAAAGAATGATTTAGAAATTAAATTACGTTGAATATATATTTAATATATTAGTATATATATATGACAAATATAAATTATTAAAAATCTATGTTAGAATTTTTTTTTAATGATTCATTAATGATTTAAAAGTTATTATATGATGAAAATGTGGTGGAATTAATTGTTTTTGTAATAATGATAAATTTATAATTTATATGTTGACGTGTACTTCAAGCAAGGATAGAAAAAAAAATAAAAATAGATAAACCAAATGCGGAATTGCATATGCAAATCGACATTGCATGTATATTGATTTTCAAAAAAAACGACCACGTCGTCATATTTTATAATATACAATATTATAATAAACAATATACAGCGGTAGTCGCAGTTAAATAACACACCCATTTCTTGGAATGAATTCTTCAAAATATCTAATGGAAACAGAGTGTTAAACTGCGACTAAGGGAGTTTATAGAAATGAAACAGTAATAGATAATTTCATAATTTATGTAAATAAAAATGTTTCATTTGAATTACTTAATTACTTCAGCACATCGACGATTCACTTTCCACCAAACGTTTGCATCGATCTAACGGCATTGCAAGCCAAGCCACTTACACTACTGCCCACAATTTGTCCAAATTTGTTGGTCGATTTTCACTAATCCCCCTTTTTCGACATCTCCCCACAAATTCTCAATGCGGGATTCAAGCCCGGACTTTGTGCCGGCCAATACACAATACACTAATTTATTGTTCTATCAACCATCTTTTTATACAACGACCGGTGAGTTTTGATCGTTATCGTGCATAAATTTCCTATTATTAGTGGCATATTATCATCAGCATATATGGTTCCATTCGATTTTCAAGTATGTTTTTATACATAAACTTATTCATTTTCCCTTCTATTCTGTGTATTGGACCAATACCATGCCAAATCCCCAAACCATGATATTACCACCAACACGTTTTACTATTTTTAATGTGTTGATAATGGATTGATGATTTGATTACGTAGACGTCGTACATATACACTTTTCCATCCGATCCAAATCGATTATAATTTGATGCATCGGTTCATAACACATTTTTCCAGAAACTTATGGGTTTTTGTATATATAATTTGTACTTGTAAAACTAAAATATTTGGCGTATTGAATCACTGTGTTATTTAACTGACCAAGACTGTATATTAATGATGCAATCCACTATATGCAATTCGCTCTCTCTATATATACATATATCTATATTCCGTGCACAATTTAATTATACTTAATTATTTATTAATTTTAATGTGATAAATAGAATGCGGTAAATAAAATGACTGTTAAATTATTCATTTATGTATATATTTAATTTATCGATTTTTATTTTTATAATATCAATAATTTAAATTCATTTATTATTATAGAAGATAAAAAAAGAATCTATAGAATTACTTAAATAATATTTAAGTTAAAGTATACATTAACAATTTTTTAATCTTCCGCACACCGCAACCGCAACTTCCTTATACATATATACAATGGATTGATTATTAGCTATAGATATTATGGATTATTATATAGCTAAATATCTATCTATCTATGATTTTGTTCCCAAAAGAAATTACGTGATTTTCTGCACGTTTTTTTTTAATATATCAAAAAATTATCGAACAAATTCTTATATTGTTATTATTAAGTTATAAGAATATAATTTATTAATAATAATAATCATATTGAATTAAGTAATTATTTTTTTTGGGCAAAAAATCAAATTTGAAATGCATTAATTGAACCACATCAAGAAATTTCAAATAACAATTGATAATATGCGGATGATGAAAAAACGCAAAAACGCAAAAAAATTGTTTTTAATATATATTTTCTGAAACAAATTTTGTTAATATATTAATTATATATTTATCGCAATATTTTTTTTTAGCAAGTCATTAATAAAAAAGTTTAAAAACATAATTTTATATATATGTAAATGATAATAAAAATTATATATAAATTGTATTAAAAAAATTTCTTATCTCTATGTGGTCGACGATGAAGAAGAAGAAGAAGAAGACGACGACGACGACGACGACGATCACGGTATTTATATATTAATATCTCTATAACAAAATTTTGTGTCTTATTTATACTATTATATAATTTTATATGAAAATGGAAAAATTATCAAATGAATTTTGTATATTTTATTTTATTTTATGTATTATTAAGTAATATTTTAGATTTAATACAATTTATAGAGCTATTATATTAATTTAATATAATAAATATATAACATAGTAGATTATTTTATATATTGTTTTATTTTTTTGTCTTATCACTTCACTATATATTATATATATATATATAGAGAAGGAAAAAAATGTGTATCAATATACGATAAGAATTATTATTACTGAAATGTTTATAATATTTTTATTTTTTTTTTGCTGCTTTCTTTCTTATATATGGCGATCGCATAACGTTTTTAGTTTTTATCAATATTTATTATTATATTATTATTGTTTGTTTGTTTGTTTATTATCAATTTTATATTTGAATGTTATTTGGAAAATAAATTATGTATTATCATGTTGTTTCTTTATATAAAAAAAATAAAAAACAAAATTATCGCATTACAAAAAAACAATAGATTTTTGACGTTCAACAACAGCCTTTTATGGCTTTTAAACGGTATCGTTAATTAGCCGTACGACCAAGGGAAAATATACAATTCTCAGATTCAGATTAAAGAAAAAATTATCGAAAACACACACAAAACCTATATATTATACTACGACAGAATCGGTTTATGTTCGCCCGTAAAACCTCGGAATTCTATATTACCATGAGCCCGTAACAAAACCGCACTTAATCAGAGGTGCGATGAACATCTTGAAAGATGAATTGAATACATATTTAAGTGATGCATTGGGTGCGGTAAATCTATTCGGTAAATTTGTGGATTAATTTATATGAAATTTTGAAAATAAACCAAAACATATGAGATAAAAACAAAAAAAAACTTTTACACTAAAACGAATTAAGAAAAAATCACTCATATGTTTTCCAAAAACAATTGTCCAAACAGTTGCACTTTAGGTGGATTAGTTTTTACTAATAGATAAGATAAAATGTTTAATTTAAATTATACTGCGATAATCAAAAGTAGGGGTATAAATACTAGTAGTTCAGGGAGACCTAATTCCATAAACTTAATGTTCTGGGTTGGAAAAATGAATTTCTAAAATCTGTTTGTTCGCAAAAAAACTAATATAGATACAGGATAAATGAATGAGCCTTTTGTGAATGAATCTCGAATTATAAGAGAAATTAATTGGTTCAGGAAAACAGCTTTAAAATTTCATTAGAGCATTCATGGTAATAATATACTTATATAAAATGTGCATAAAATGAAGCTACTGATCTCGTCTATGATCTGCAATGATTCGATTTCTGTATTTGTTATTGTTTCATTTCTGATCACCGAAATAGCGTGTTTTTTTTTTTTTTGGATCGTGTTACTAAACTGCACAGTGTAGTAATTGATGCACCAGCCCATATGTAGGAATTATACTCTAGAAGTGGTCTTATAAAAGATCTATAAACTATCATTTCGATCAATTATCAATTAGATAACAGAGGCACATAGGTTTCTATAGATATATATAAAGAAGATTTTTTTTATTGTGTGTGCGGAGTCATTGGGAATGCTTTTTGTTACAATTTTCATATACCCATCAATTTGTTTCCTAATTAATCGTAAAGATTTTATTTTAATAAACATATATATAAAAAGATGATTGACTTCCAAATATTATACAAAAACAGATCCGTATCTAAATTACAAAAAGGTTAATAAATCTCTATATGTATCTGTATATTATCTAAATAGGTTATCTATCTATCTATAGATATAACAAGAAAAAATAAGATAATCAAAGTGAAAACATTCTCGTAAACAAAATACAAAAATATTCATCAATGCAAAGGTGGTTTATACGTTCCGCGATATGTATATTTGTTAGATACAAAGGAAACTAACTCCAAAATTCTGACAAAATTTTCCTTCAAATTTTCCTGACAAATTCTGATTCCGATTTATATAAACTGAAGACATGCGAAACATTTTTGTTCGGTTATTTTTACCCCGATTTTGAATATCACAATGAGTTTTTACCATTTGTTTTGTTTTTTTTTCTGAAACTTTGATATAGAATTGTTAAAATGTAGTAGACAAGTTGGAAATGTTTGAATTGAATATAAATTTCAAATGTTAATATCCCCCTATCCATAAATTATTATTTGATCGCTTGTTTGGCAATCCATAAACTAACTCCGATCCGGAGGATCGACACAATTACAACATCACATGATCCTGACTAAGATTAGTAAAAAATTTAACCAAAAATTGGATATTAATTAGGATATGTTGGACAGTCGGATTCTTATAGAATGGATTGTCATAAGAAAAAGGAAAGAAAATCACCAAAATAGTGCAAATCCATTCCATAAGAATCCGACTGTCCACTGTCCTCTCTGTCCGCTTGTGACTGTCCGAATGTGTTAAAATTTATTTTTTTTTTATCCATTAAATTACATCTCGAAAATATTTGAATAACACTTTCTGTAATTGATTTGTAATGCCTCTTTAATCTTGAAATATTTTAACGCCAAAATATCATTTGCAAATGTCTTAAATAACGACTTCAACCAGTTTAATTGGCGAGATTATGTCTTTATTTATTTCCTCTATGTGTAATTCTAAAAGTCTGAATATATTGAAATTTAAGAGTTTGGAGATAAAATACCCATCCCTTATAACAAAATATACCAATTCATCTGAAATAGTGATGTATTTTTTCTACAGAAATTTTACTGTTTATACCTTCATTTTTTGAACTGCGTTAAAGATTCATATACACAATGTATACATATTTCTTTATCATCTCTCGCTGTTCCTGTTATCACTAATATATATATATATATATATCAATCGATCAATTAAATATTTTATTATTTTTTTTTTAAAGTTTTGTACAATAAATTTACTGTTTTTTTTTATTTTTGATAATAATAAATTTCTGTTTTGTAGCTAAAAATTATATAAATCATGTCACACTATATAGTACTTTAAAAAGAGTATATCAAATAAATAAATTTATAAATAGTTTTATCGGTAAACATTTTTTTTTTTTTTTTAATATCTTATCATTAATACTTAATCTATCAAATAAAAAAACGACATAATCGACAAAGTGTATTTATGATTTTTACTACTGATTTTATATAACATCTATCTATACATATATCTATTTGCATCTTGCTATATATTTATCATCGCGTATAATCAAACAAAATTTATTTCATAATATTGACAAATGTTTTCTATATACACGAAATTATTAAAATAAAATGATTTAACATGAAAAAAAAAAATAAGCTGCTGACTTACAATTGGCCAAGACTTACAATAGAAGTTAAAATAGAAGTATACATTTAATCGATCATTGTGTGCGGTTGGAAGAAGGGATCTTCAATAAAACCAATATCATAACAATTTTTACCATTGCCAAAATGATGGACCATCAAAATAATATGTTTAACTGAATTACAAACAATTTGCTGGATATGAAAAAGGTGGAAGGGATGAAATCAAAGGAATTTTTCCACAATTTTCAAAACAAAATAGTCCCCATGGAAAAGATGTCTATATATTTGTAACTTGTCCATTAAGTTTTCATGTCTCGCATCCTATCCTATATAAATTCCTGAGAAATATGAAGTAAAATTTCACAATATAGATATTTTCTGTTTTTGCAATGGACGAATCAATAACAATAATATATATGGATTATATTCGATTTTGCTTAAATCTCAATGAAACCGCAGGTTAATTTCACATTATTGGGAAATTGGGCGAATGTGGGATTGGATTTTGACGTAGTTCACAAATACTTATGTAATTGTTTTGTTTTGTAATCCTGCGTCAATATATCAATCATGATATATCAATCATGATGTTACAAATGTATAAGTTCGGAGTCCGAGTATACAACACGGTAACAAAAAATATGAAAATTTCAAATCGTGAATAAACACATAATAAACAGATATACAAACGATAGAATAGAATTAAAATATTATCTTTCTATGCGTTGATGCGTTAATGTGTATATATTTTCTGTTGTTTATCTGTTCGAAATGGAATTTCTTTAGCAGAAACAGTAACAGAATCAAATGTCAAATATATGTATACTATATGAATTCTGTTTCTGTTCTGTTGCTATTGTATTGGCGACTCCGATACTTAACGCATAAGAACACGATTAAGCACCTAATAATGGACGAAAATACACCATTTGATGCGAAATTATACAAACTCAAGGGACACGCAACTATATACTGATTTTCCATATACTGAATAAACTTATCATTCACGCCGTCTTACGTGACCGTTTTATATAGCCAATATCTGCGAGGATTCGTTTTATATATAGGAATCCTTTTCAATTAATATATATGGTTGGTGATTCACAAGATGCGAATAAAACAAACAAGAAGATTAAATCATTATATGATAGGTTAAGCACCATTTGATGACCTTCATGCGGGATCGTTAAAAAATATTAAGAAAAATGATTCACCATCAACGTATATTCATATACAAAATTTCTAAATCAGAAATAGTATCCGCATATAGGATTTTGGCGATGTGAAAGGAAAGGGTAGGAATCGTAGTAAAACATGTATATGGAAAATGTCAGTATATAGTCAAATTGATCGTATATATAGTTCATGAGGCAAAGTGAAGACAATCGCGAGGATTTACCGAGCCAATATATAGACGGAACCCACTCATTACACTACTAGATGTAAATGCGATTTATTTCAAATGAATTGAATAAGAAACTGAAGCAATTTCATTGAATGACCAATGACCATGCCATGGTTTAAACGCCCCCAAAATGTGATGTGTGTGAGTTATGATATAAAAAATTAGACTTGATTAGTATTTTTAAAGAATACATTTATGAGATAATTAACGATTTATGAACAAAAATGATAAGATAGATTTTTGTATAATTTCATCCATTGAAGTCTATATACAATATATAGCAAATGACAATAATTCGTATATAAGATTTTTTAAGTTTCTTCTTCTTCTTTTTATTTATGATTGTTGCGGAGAATCAATTCAATTATATTTCGGATTACAAATTGATTTTATTCATACTTTTATCATGCTATATACAAAACAATATTTAATGTTCAATTCTCATAAACATTTTAATATTTATTTAACTACTTATTTGACTATATTTAAGTTAAAATCTTGTACAATTCAAAATTCTATGCCACATTTCAAAATATAAGAAATTATTTTAATCAAAAATCAATATACGCATATATAACATATATATATAAAGTTAAGATTTCAATATATATAATAAAGTTAAGATTTCTTTCTATATTATATACCACAGAATATTGAATTTAAAAAATCATCATCTATATCTATATATTATAGATTTTCGTTATTCAATCAATTTGTATATATACATCTTGAAATAAATAACAAAACAACTTTTTCTTATATTCAAAAAGTCTTCTTTTTATAATAACTAACTTTTATTCTGTTTGGTTATGGTCAAACAGGTTTTTCGATTTAATAACAATCATAATAATAAATAATGCAAATTAAAGGTATTTATAATTTATGGAAGTGCTGCGATGGAGTGGTGGTGGATACTCGTTCAAATATATAATTAACAAATACCAATGTATATATATATATATATTTAAAAAAAATAATATTATTCACCCCCACAAACATTTCTTATCGCTGGTAGTACTGCAGACGATTCGCCTAGGCGATAAATTTATCGCCAAAGATATCGCATTTTTATCGCGTACGTTACTCCCTACGTATAGAGAATGGGACTCTTCCGCGATACATCTGGAAGATAAATTGACGACATCGCGAGGAAGATAAATTGGCGATACAAATGCGATATCGCCAGGAAGATAAATTGGGGATACTAATGCGATATATAGATTAGAATATTCTAAAGGAATATCAATGGAAGCTCAATGTTGTAAAATCCTATGAAAGCTCAATCCTGAAAATTATAAAAATTAAAAATTGTTAATATTTCTTCTTTATTCATTCGCTGTTCCATTTAAACTGTTATAATTTAATTTTATACTTAATTATTTACATACTTATCGCGAGGAAGACAAAAAGACGATATATTTATCGCGGATTTATCATCAAGAAGATAGGCAAGCAATAAATAATAATATATTATCGTCATTTTATGGGCTGGAAGAGAAATAGAAGATAAATGTGGCTCTGTATTTTCTTTTTATCGTCAAAGCGTATCGCCATCGTATCGCATTTTTATCTTCCGTACAATATCGCTCAACTGTTAAAACAACGATAAATTGGCGATATAAATAACTTCTTTTTATCTACCTTGCGATATCGTATCGCCGATTTATCTTCCAAATGTTTGCGGGGACAAAATAACAAACGTTCTATTTATTGTATTGGTATACAAATGAAAGAAAATCTATATAGCAAAAAAAAAAATGTGATTTTGTTGCCTTTATATTATAGTAGAATACATCGCCGCGTTGCTCTACTGGTGTTTAAAATATTATTATTAATATTTTTTTTTTGCCATATTACAATTATTATTAATAATAATATAATATTAGATATTAGAATGGTGTAAGAGTTCAATGACTTGACACAAATTCTATATGGTTAAAATATATATAGCATTGATCCATCGTCACTCGTATCGTATATATACAAAATTTTCATATGAGAAAATTTTATTAAATTAAAATTATGTATTGTTGTGTTTTTTCTTTTTGTATTTTTCCATATGCATTGTATAATCGCAATTATATATTAACACCTTTGTTTTTGTATATATATATATATATATATAGCAAAAAATATATAAGTTAAAAAGGTATGATTGCGAGTTCCTCTGCTATACACTATCAATACTATAATTATATATAGCTATATTATCACATAACTTTTATTTAATCTGTTTCTTTAATATTCACTTTTCCAATTTTAATACAACTGGCATTGTCGCAAGTTAATTTGTTTAGAAATTAGAAATGAAATGCGAGATCTGTTTAATAATCCATTGGTTTTGTATAGAAAGCGATGGATTTGACGGTAAAGAAGAAGAAATTTCGCAAATCATCAATTTTATTAACTTCTCCACAAATCTGAAGGTGTGTGGACAAAATTACAATTAAATTTGTTAGAAACAGAACCAAATCTATTTTATAATCCATTGGATTTGTATGTGAAGTATTGGATTTGACGGTATAGAACAAGAAACATTGCAAAATCATAACTTTTTCCAATGTTTTATCAGCTCTTCCACACCTTCAGATACAAAATTATAATTAGAACGAACATATAATTGAATCGCTGTCTAAAATAATCCATTGGTTTTGTATAGAAAGAAATGGATGTGACGGTAAAGAAGAGGAATCTTTCGCAAATCATAAATCCCTTCATCAACTCCTCCACACATCTGATATGAAGGAGTTTGGATAAAATTACAAGTAAATTTGTTAGAAACAGAACGAAATCTGTTTAATAATCCATTGGATTTGTATTGAAAGAGATGGATTTGACAATATAAAAGACGAAATATCACAAAATCATAACTTTTTCCAATGCTTTATCAGCTATTCAACACCTTCAGATACAAAATAATTGAATCGCTTTCTAATAATCCATTCGTTTGGCATATCAAGTGGTGGATTTGACGGTATAAAAGTAGAAATTTCACAAATCATAAATCTGTTCATCCACTCCTCAACACATCTGATGAAGGTGTGTGAATAAAATTATAAGTAAATTTGTTAGAAACAGAACGAAATCTGTTTAATAATCAATTGGATTTGTATAGAAAGAGATGGATTTGATGGTATAGAACAAGGAGCATTGCAAAATAATAACATTTTCCAATGTTTTATCAGTTCTTCCACTTCCACACCTTCAGATACAAAAGTATACAAGTGAATTTATTCGAAAACATAATGAGATCTGTCTAATAATAATCCATTATGGTTTTGTATATAGAATTTACTGAATGTGATGGAATCAGAAAAAATTAGCCGATATATAAAACTTTTTCCATGTTTAATGACATCCCTATAAATCAAAAAAATTTCAAGTAATAATTGCTGATATAGAAACAGAACAAAAAAATCTCTCTATATAACAAATCCTTTGGATAATTATTAAAGTTATTTCTTCTGATTTCTGAAGTATTATTAATTTATTTTAATAGTTAATTATTTTATAGTTGATAAAATATGCTAATTTCCAATATTATCATTAATCATTTTTCAAGGTATTCAATTCAATTCTTGGAAAATACATAAAGAAAATTATATAAATGAACATAAATAGTCATTAATCATTAGTAATTTTATTCCGAGTGTTTTTTTAATGGAGGGTTGTTTTATTATTATTATTATTGGGGTGGTTTTTTTTTTTTTGTAATTTCAAAATAGCAGGTAAAACACGAATAATTATGCGATATTATTATATTAATTGCGATATGCTTTAAAATATATCAACTGTTTATTATACTGTAAATGTCATTAGGCAATTATTGATACTATACATTATTTTACATTATAGTCGTGTCATATTAGTCATATGGCATATATTTGCGGGTATAAAGGAATTAATTCTATTTTGGTTATCTATAACCAACATTTTCACTATACTTAATATCTATATATTATATTTACTCTAAAATCCTTTAAATATTTATAAAAATTTAATGCAATTTGTTTTTTTTTTATCCTTATCAGTATTTATTTTATTTTTATTCATATATTTATTTAAAGATAAATATAAAAAATTATATACTGTCGCGTATGATTATATTTTAATAAAAATATATAAATATTTGTGTACGCGTACAACAAAAACGCGAATAAAGAAAGAAATATAATAAAAAACAACAAAATGTAAATGCATTTATTCAATTATTATTATATTGCAAATATTGCAGAAAAAATATCAACTATATATTATTGAGACCTTGAGTTTAAATGAATATGATATTGATAAAAAAAAAAAAATAAAAAGCAACAATTCAACAATCAACAAATCAACGCCCAGACCGGCCGGTTTTGATATATATATACATAGAATTATGGGAATTCAACTTTTAACAGATCTTTTTATTATTACGTTTAATTTTTTTGTTATTGGTATTAATAAAATCAATAATTAATAAACTAAAAACCAACTAAAAAGAAACACATCATCATCATTATTGCGATTTTATTATAAAATCACACACATTTTTAGCAACACAAAATTGCGATCGTAAAAAAACCACTATCCAATGGAAAAAAACAACAAAAAACACACCAAATAGATTAGATACGGCGTAATATATATCAAATATGTATTATTAAATATACCATTAAAAAAAAAACACAAGATCAAAGATTAATTTAATTCTCGCATGAATAAAAGAAAAAAAAAAAAAACATTATTTTTTTTAAATTTGAAAAAAACAATTGAAAAAAAAAGCAAAAACAAAATACATGGTAAAATTTACGTTAAGTAAAATTTTTCCTTTTTTTTTTTCCAAGTCAATTTTTGGTTTTAAAAAAAGTAAAAAAAATCCATTCTTACATTAAATTTATTACTTAAATTATAAGTGAAACACTAAATTAATTAAATAATTAATAATTTTAAATACCTTTAAATTCTTCTTATAAAGATTTAGTTGATCTTCAGCTGGTCCTCGTGACATTTTTTTATTTCTTCTTTAGATGATATTAAATAAATTATATAAAATTTATATTATATATACTTTTTTTTTTTGTACAAATTACAATTGTTTTGTTAATGAAATTACAAAACAGTTATTAATTATTAATTTAAATAATAATTAAAAATAAATTATAAATTAAACAATGAAATGAATTCAACACAAACTGCACTTCACCAATCGTAGAAATTCCATAAAAATCCTCGTATTTATAGAAAAATGTACGTCATTTCATAAAAAAAAAAAAAAAAAAGAAGCCTCTTTGTTCTTGTAAAAATATTTTTTGAGTAAATCAACACACACACTACTGAACTGAATAAAGGAAAATTTAATAATGGCGTCATTTACCAAAAAAAAAAAAACGCTCTACCTATATTTATTTTCCGGAATAATTTCACGATATATAATTTCGGGCGTTGTTCGTGTTTCGGAAAAATTATCGATTTCGTTAAAATTGAAAAAAAAAAAAAAAAAAAATGGTTGACACATCAAAAAAAAATAGCGTCGTCGTATGGCGTCGCTTCGTGTTGTAGATTATATATACATATATAAATGCGCGTCCATATCTTCCCCGTCCCCTCTATCTAACCTGATCTTCGTGGTCTTTCGTTCGTTCGTCATAGCGATTTTTCTTTTTCTTCGCATTTGAAATTTTGCATTCGTATAGTTGTCGGTCGTGTCTCGCGCGTTTGGTTTTTTTTTAGTGCTATTTTTTTTTTTTTTATTAGTTGACATTTTTTTTCTGATTTTTTTTTTTTCGTTTTCGTTTTTGTTAAGGATTTATATTTTTACTAATATATATTTAATTAAAAGAAAAACGAAAATTTAAATTAAATAAAAAAATTAATTAATAACGTGAAATAAAAAATCTGCATATATAAGAAATAAATTATAGTGAATATGAAAAAATATTTATATAAGTGGGAAAATGTAATTCCGCATACGGAGAACGATGAAGTTCCATATCAACCGAGACCTCGTCATGGCCACCGTGCCATTAACATAAATGATTTAATGATTGTGTTTGGTGGTGGGAACGAGGGCATCGTCGACGAATTACATGTTTTTAATTCGTTGACCAACGAATGGACGGTACCGGTGACCAAAGGTGATATTCCGCCTGGTTGTGCTGCATACGGCATTGTCAACTATGATGATCGTATATTAATATTTGGTGGTATGGTTGAGTATGGCCGATATTCAAATGATTTATATGAATTGAATGTAAAAAATTGGACATGGCGTCGTATTCGTCCACGTCAGCCGCATAACGGACCAACACCGTGTCCACGTATCGGTCACAGTTTTACGGTGGTCAACGATCGTGTTTATCTATTTGGTGGGCTGGCCAACGAAAGTGATGATCCGAAAAATAATATACCCAAGTATTTAAATGATTTGTACACATTGGATATCTATAGTGATATGATTGAATGGATTATACCGAAAACGTATGGCAGTGAATATCCATCGCCGCGGGAATCACACACGGGCATTGGTTACACCTCACGCATAACAGGTATAATTCAAAACTACTAAACAAAACTTAAACTTAAAGTTACTTATTTTACAAATTATTTTTCCGCATCGAAAACAGGTACATCGAATTTGGTGATCTATGGCGGTATGAGCGGTTGTCGTTTAGGTGATTTATGGTTATTAAATACAAATACAATGAATTGGACCCGACCAATATTGAATGGGTTGTCACCGTTAGCCCGTTCATTGCACAGTTCAACGGTTATTGGTAAACGAATGTATGTTTTTGGTGGTTGGGTACCGTTAACCGAACCGGCAGCGATCACCGCGACTGCATCCTCCAAAACGGATCAATCATCGGACACGTCAAACAATAATGGTAATGGTGGGCCAACACAAGAAAAAGAATGGAAATGTACAAATACAATGGGTTGTTTAAATTTAGAAACAATGACATGGGAACCGTTCGATGTGGATGTAACCGGTGGACCGCGGCCAAGAGCCGGACATTGTGCTGTTGGTATTACAACACGATTGTATGTATGGTCGGGTCGTGATGGCTATCGTAAGGCATGGAACAGTCAAGTTTGTTGCAAGGATTTATGGTATTTAAAGGTGAAACCACCGGATCCGGATGATGAACAAATGGTAAAGGATGATACAACGGTACCGATAAAAATTATCAATTCAATTGTTAACGTAAAACATGAAAATAACGATAATGAATTAACTGACGATTCTCAATTGTTAACATTTGCAACGGTTGCACTTGAATCTCAACAAAATGATAAAAAATTACTGGAAAAACAACAGTTACAACAGCAGCAGCAGCAGCAGCAAGCACAACAACAACAGCAACAACAAGCACAACAACAACTAGAGCAACAACAACAACAACCTCAAATACAATTTAAAGTTGAAGATCAAAAAGTAATTGTTAAAAAAGAAAAACCCGAACAAAAAACTATTCAAATGACACCAGGTAATGTTGTAATGACATTACCATCGTATATTCAACCGATTTCATCGTCATCGTCATCATCAGCTACAACAACAACAAGCACTGCAATCGTTAAACCATTTATTAATACGTCAAAAGTTCAACAAATGCCAATGTTATTCACAACCTCAACATCATCATCATCATCATCACCGTCTGTATCAACAATTAAATCAAATAATCAACAACAACAACAACAAAAAATCCTTAAATTATCAACATCAAATGCAGTAACAATGACAACTACAACATCAGCAGCAGCAGCAGCAGCCGCATCTACATCAGCACAAATAATACCTCCACCATTATCTGTTATATCATCAGCTGTTAAAGGAATGTTATCTTTATCAAAACCAACAGAATCACCGGTACAAATGAAAACGTTTACACCAATAAGTGGGTCAACACAATCACCACAACAACAACAACAGCAACAATTTCAACAACAAATAAAAATACAACCATCAAAATCTATGGATGGTGGTGATCAAATAATATCATCACCATCATTATCAACGTCTATTGGTGGTGGTGGTACACCAGCAAATACATTCCGTGTTGTAAATGCTGGTCCTGGTGTTGGTAATCGTATTGTATTAGGTGGTCCAAATATGCGTCTTTTACAATATTTACCAACAAATCGTACAACAATTACAGGTGGTGGTACATCATCAACAACTCCATCAACGATAACATCAACAATTGTTGGTGGTGCTGCTGGTGCTGGTGGTGTTGTTGGTACAGTTGGTACATCTGGCACAACATTAAAAACACTTGATGGTAAACAAATTGTATTACAAAAATCAAATTTAACTGGTGGACAAAAAATTATTCAATTAATAAAAACAAGTCAAGGTATGGCAATACAACCAATGACAAATGTTGGTATGTTACAACAAAAAGCTGGTGGTGGTAATAATCAACAATCAGGTGTTGGTGGTGGTGGTGGTATAATAACAACATCGTCAATGCAATCGAATGCATCAATAATTCAATCATCACCATCATCAATAACAACAGGTGGTAAAACAATACAATTAAGTAATAATACATTAAAATTATTACAATCGCAGGTGTCGAACGCCACCGGAAAAGGTCAAAAAATGATTGTATTAACAAATAAAGATACGGGTGAACAAATTTTAGCAAATAATAATAATAAATTTGTATTTGTATCATCGGGTGCTGCTGCTGCTTCTTCTTCTTCTTCTTCGGGTGGTGGTGGTGGTATTGTAACAATTGCTGGTAATGCAACAACAACTGGTAGTGGTGGTGGTGGTGGTACATCAGTCATTTCAACCAATCAAGGAAATATTATAACAATTCCACAATTATCATCAACAAATGCATCGAATATTATTAATGCAGGTGGAACACAAATGGGTAATACAATTGTTGTATCAACACCATCATCATCATCAGCATCATCTGTTGGTTCTGGTAATGTAATTACCGGTGCTGGTGGTACAGCTTTAAAAATGGTACGTGGTATAAATGCGGCCGGTAAACCTGTAACATTTGCGATACCAATAAATAGTAATTTAGGTGAAGCGGTTAAACGACCAAATACTAAACAATTTATATCATTACCACAAAAATTTATGGCATTAGGTGGTAAACAAATAACATTAAAAGTAGGACAAGGTGGTTCACCAGTAACTGCAACAACATCATCATCATCGGCATTATCCCAGTCTACAGCAACTTCCTCAATATCATCATCAATCGGTAATACTAATATAATGTTACCACAAAATATTGATGGTAGTCAATCGAAAACAATAACAATTACTGGTGGTGGTGGACAACAATCGCTTGGAGGAACCGGAACCGGTGCAAAACTTCAATCTGGTCAAAAAATTGTTATGTTACCATCGAATTTCATACAACAAACACAACAATCTTATAAAATAGCAAATCAATCATCAACTATTAAAATTAAACATACACCAATAAAACAAGGTGATGGTGGTGGTGGTGGGGGTGGTAGTAACATTCAAACAAATCCATTAAATGAACCAAATATTGAACAATTTGATGGAGCGACCGCTCATGTTAATGTTGACAGAATATTACCAAAATTTATAAATTTACGTTTATTGAATGGTGGTGATGGAAACGGAACTGATCGTTCTTTATTGAATGTAAATACAATGAAACATCATCAATTTGTCGTCCTCCCAAAATCCCAATCGAATGATTCAAATCAACAAACAATTTTACAAAAAAATATTAAACTATTGGAAAGTTTTCAACATAAAAAACATATTAGACAATTAGCAGAAGCAGCAATGTTGGATGTTGAAATGCCACAAAATTCATTAGATTTAAATGAAATATATAATAATAATAATAATATTTATGAATCCAAATTAACATCATTTAAAGACGGCGGCGATCATCATCAAAATCAAATACAAATACATAATACAAATAATGATGCAACGATACAAACAACAATTTGTAAAAATATCACATTAAAACGTAATGCTCCATCAAATTCCATTTATGAATATGACGGTAAATTACGTAAAATTACAATATAAATTGAAAAAATAAAACAAAACAAAACCCGATTCGGTATTGCGGTAAAGAGAATGTGGAAGTAAACGTTGCGGATGTTACAAACGACGACGACGACGACGACGACGACGCTGATGATTATTATTATTGTATGATTAGGATTAAAAAACAACGAGGATATTAGAATAATATAAAAAAAATAAAATATATATATTAAATTTAAAAGGAAACAAAAAAATGGAAAAGGATGCAAAAGTTGAAATTGTAAAGGGATTTGGAAAAGGCTCCTAATTCTGTTTTTTCTGTTTCATTTCTATAATAAGTAATTTTTTTTTCTTGTTTATCTTTTTTTTTCCATTAAAATATATTTAAAAAAAAAACATTAATTTATTTATAATTTAATAATATTTTAATTTGTTTTTCTGTTTATTTTTTCATTATTTTCATCTATTTCGCATTATTTCAATAATCATCCGGGATTGATTGGAATTAAAAAAGACGACGATATATACAGATACAATAAACCGTAATATAATATAAATATCATAGTTTTATAATAATAATAATAATAAATATTCTGAAAATGTTGAAATGATGCAATGAAATGATTTAATCTATATATAATTTGAACAACGACGACGATCATCGTAAATGTAATCGTAAAATATATCAAAATATAATCAAGTGTGTTTTCAAAACAATTCAAGAAACAATTCAAAATCAAGAAGTTGTTGAACACCACACGATGCATTATAAGTTGTTTTGTTTTTATTCCACATAAAATCAATATCATTTGACATCATTTTGGCATAAGGTACGTTCGTTTCCTATTTCATTATTATACATTTTATTATTATTGTTTTTACAAATATTCAAAACATATAAGTAGTTTTTTCGATTATCAATTTGGGGGGTCTTTGAGGGCCTACGTTAATCTTAATGGTTTTTGGTCTTATAATGTTCTAAATATCTTTTCACTGTTCCCCTTTCAACTTGGCTTGTCAGTCAGTATAACCAACTTTAAACTGGAGATATTTCTTCTTTTGGGGTCCCATCAATTGCTTTTTGTATAATATTATTAATTGTTTAAATACAGTTCATATTTAATTATATATGAATATATTTAACAAGGTGAAAACATTCACTTTAACTATAATAACTATCATAACTAATATTATGTTTGAGATTTATCTGCTATTATTATATATTAGTAGGTGGAGTGCATCTTATATTGTTTTAATTTTAGTGTTCACATACTTATGAATATGGATTCTGAAAGAAAATCAGTCTTAAAAAGGTTTTCATTGTAAAAATATTGAATTACTAAACTATTTTTGAATATTCTGAATGTTTACTAAATTATCCTGTGATATATTTTACATCCTTACGCATAACAGAAGTTATTAAAAAAGAAGTGTAAACGCATTTTAAAATGATTGAGTGAAAATCGAATAAATAAAATGAAAATCGTGAAAATCTTGGAAAATTCTCAAATTTAATCAATTCCGTCCAAGGAAACCCCATACAATATTTCACATAGATCATTTATAATGCATTATAAATATCGTGGACGATTTTCAAAACGATTAGTCAACAAATTTTCAAGATATCGCACTCAGAAATTCATTTTGTAAAATTTGCCATATAAAATACACTAAAAATCGTGAAAATCTTGGAAAATTCTCAATTCTGACCAAGTTCGTTCAAGGAAACCCCATACAATATTTAACATAGATCATTTATAATGCATTATAAAGATCGTGTAAAGATTTCCAATCGATTGGTCAACGAATTTTAAAGATATCGCACTCATAAATTGATTTTGTAACATTTTCCATATAAAACACACTAAAAATGATGAAAATCTTTGAAAATTCTCAATTCTGAACAAGTCCGTCGAAGGAAACTCCATACAATATTTAACACAGATCATTTATAATGCATTATAAAGATCCTGTAAAGATTTCTAATCTATTAGTTAGCGAAATTTCAAGATATTGAACTCATAAATTGATTTGGTAACATTTTCCATATAAAACACACTAAAAATGGTGAAAATTTTGGAAAATTCTCAATTTTAATCAATTCAGCCCAAGGAAACCCAATACAATGTTTAACACAGATCATTTATAATGTATTATAAAGATCGTGTAAAGATTTCCAATCGATTGGTTAGCGAAATTTCAAGATATCGTATTCAGAAATTTATTTGGTAAAATTTTCCATAAAATCTTGGAAAATTCTCAATTCTGAACAAGTCCGCGTCCAAGAAAACCCCCTACAATATTCTACGAAGATGATTTATAATAGATTACAAAGACCATGTGAAATTTTCAAAACGATTGGTTAACGAATTTTCAAGATATCTCACTCAGAATTTGATTTTGTATTATGATAAATTCTTAATGTTTATTAAATTATCCCTTGTGATATTTTACATCCTGCCGCATAAAAGGAATTTAAAAGATGTGTAAATGTTTTGAAATGCGATTGATATTGAATAGATTTTAAGTAATAATTCGAAAGTGTTTTCCCTCAATTAAAAAAAAGAATGCGTGCGATTATATCAATATATGAGAAATTATAATCTAAAAAATTGATATAGTATCTATCATGAGAAGAAATTCTTCTTTTATCATTGAAAGTTATATGTTTATATATACAATTGTAATAATTTTAATTATCTTAATTTGTTTTTATGTCTTAATAATTTATATATTTCAATGTTATAATAATATAATATATATATAGAAAGATTTTTGTGATATGTAAAGATTTATTTTGAAAAAAAAAAAAAAAAGCGATATTATAAAAAATTCACATGCAAAAATTTCTATATACCTTGCGGATATAACAAAATTCAAAAAAAAAACAATTACCAAAATCTTTCTATAAAATTACGACGGGGCGATAAGATCTTATTATATATAAATATAAATGATATGAAAAAAAATATTCAAATTTTATGCGATGGAAATAAATAAATATATTAAAATTCCTCTCAGCAAAATGCGACGAACCAAATTAAGCAGCATATATACTTAAGTTACAATAATTAAAATATCAATTTTGATATTTTTTATATTTATACCTATATGCGGATTAATAAAAATATAAAGTGAAAGTAATTTTTAAAAATTGTATTTGTATTTTTATGCTCATCTCTGCTGCGATATGATAAAATTAAAAAAAAAATATTATATACATCGCCTCGCGTCTATATCAAAATCGCCAAATCCATACACACAGAGTAGTTTTTTACCACAGAAATTTTTTTTTGTTTGTTACTTTGCGGTTTTATTAATAAATATTTTTTTTTTATATAAAGTTTATGCGTTACAGGTTTAATACATTTTTTTTTTTAAGATTTTTAAGACAAATATTTTAACTTTTTTCTGTACTATAAATTATTTGGTTTTTTAT
The DNA here is from genome assembly GCA_958336335.1 of Dilophus febrilis. Lineage (NCBI taxonomy): Eukaryota > Metazoa > Arthropoda > Insecta > Diptera > Bibionidae > Dilophus > Dilophus febrilis. The sequence goes on along the minus strand of OY284469.1, from coordinate 56,261,535 downwards.
TTACTCACATTATGTATAGAGTTATTTTTATTTTTCTTTTTGATGACTAAAAATAACTTTTACTTTCAAAAAAAAAAAAAACATAAAAAACCTGTAACATTTTATTATTATAATATGTATATATATATTTATTAAATTAATAATATTTGAATATTTATTAAGATTTATTTTGATTTGATTTGATTTTGATTTGATATAATGAAAGAAAACGTGGTGAGAAGATTTTTGTGGCATAAATTTTGACTAATCTTAATTAATAAATTTGCGATTAAACGTTTTTTATGCTAAATAATATTATATATTAATATTACAGATGATTATTTTGAATTATTTTATTAAAAAAAGATCCGATTTTTTTGCGGAATCTCCGGATTTTTTAAGAGACGGGGACGTAGGTAAATGACGAATAAAAAGAATAATAAGAATTCGGAGTATCCACTTTTTTGCCGGGTTTTACTATTAAAAAACCCATTTATATAGTAATTTGTTTTTGTACACCAGATTAAGGATTGTTTTTACAATCGCAGTTTTTACTATATATAGCTTTCTTAAGAAGAATTTTAGTATATATTATAATTAATCTGTATATAACTCATTGCAGTTTGCCGATTTTATCACTTGCTCATATGGGATGTAAGATGTTATCCTCGTCTGATGCAAGTGCTTTAATTTTTTATTCTTATATTCAGTATTCAGCATTTTTGTAGCAAACGCGCATCTTTGACTTTATAGAAAAAAACATTGTTTATTATAAATTTCTATACAGAAACTATCTCATCCAAAAGATTCAACCGCATTCAACAAATCAATTTCTATTAAAACTATATATCATCCAAAGATCAGACACTATACTCTACATAAATCTTACACACAATCGCGTCCTATCTATATAGAGTTTGAAAGGTTTGCCCGGGAAATGCGCGTTTCATAATTGAATAAACCAAAAAAGATTCATAAGACATATTTTTACTATTGGAACAATAAAGAATTTACGCGAGGATAATGCGAATAGGAATTTGATATTCATTTTTTTCTTAAATTTTAATCCTGACGAGTGATCCATGATCATCATCGGACCAATTTATTCCATTATCTTTCGTATATTCATTGTCCATATATACCGGCGGAAAATGGGGTGAAGTGGATCGAAAATTTTACATTTTTCTTAGCTGTGACTTTTAATGATTCCGGAAAATGGAACCGGAAATAAGGGCACTGAAACACCGATCCACTTCACCCCACATGATGGGGTCACATGATCCAGATCACCCCATTTTACGGTACTTTTCTATATTTGAATAAGCCAATATTTGATTCTATGCATTAAAATACAAAAGATTTTTATTAAAATGTACTATAGGAAATCGCAATGAATTGACTTCATTTCTTTATTGAATTGACCTCATTTAAGATTTTTGTGGTGTTTTATAATTATATTATATTGTATTGTATTGTATCATGTCATCTAACACAAGTCATTATGACTATTTAATATACAATTTTGAGTCAACGATTATTATATAATCATTTAAATGACTAAAATATAATCAATTGCTTTAAATAAACGACTGTAAATAAGATACAAAATAATTATATACACACATTTTTAACCATTTAAAATCATAACAAAATTCAACTTTAATCTCGCATCTTTTAAGATCCAATTATCTGTTTGTCTGTCTAAACTAAATAATAGAGTCTTTAGCAATAATATATATCTTTTCATATATATACTCTTCTGTATTATTATTTTATTTTTATTTTGTACATCGAATTACATAACAATAAATAATAATAATAAAAAAAACCTAACTAACTAACTCTAAATAAATTATGTGTGAAAAAAGTGATTTTTTTGTGTAAAAAAAATATCTTATGATAAAAAATACAGCAACTTATTTACTAATATTATAAATATAAATAATTAAAAAATAAATATAAATAAGAATTGTTCAGTTTTATTTGTAACAATTTTATTTATATTTAAAGTACCATTTATAATTATATATAATATGTAACGATGGGATGCGGTTAAATTATAAAAAAAAAAATAAATAAAAATTAGCTATTATATATTCACATCAACAGATATAGATATAGAAAATTAAATGAACCACACAATATTTGAAATTACTTGGGAAGTTGCGATACAGAGAGGAGGGCATTAATATACATTAAATATATAAATATATATGAAAAAATGATGTGGTTAATTATTTTAATTGAAATCTTTTCTATATACCTTTATATTATTATTAGATTAACTAACTATTTGTAATTATATTTTTAATTATAACCCGTGTGCGTCGTCATTTAATTGCCAAATAATCTTCTTAAACTCATTACCTACATATATTTATTAAAGGAAAGGTAAAACAAAAACATCTTCACCACTTTTATTTAACTATAAAAATTGAATATATATTTAATATATTAGAAAGATTCTCTATATTGCAATGTAATTTAAATCAAGGATTTTCGAATGTCTTTTGTACATTTGTACTTTTTATTTGTTTTTAGTTTTTGTTTAATGGTTTTTTGGTACTTGCTTTTACTTTATAGACTTTTATTTTATTACTTGTAAAATTATATATTGTTAGTTAGTTGAATGTTTATATAATACAATGAATTTATTTGTTTTTAATATTCAAATATGTTTATAAATACAATTAAAAGTGATAGAAAATACGCAATTTTATTATTATTATTATTATATTATGATTATTAAAAATTGCAAATACTAAATCATTAAATTGATTAAGCAATTTTTATTTTTTAATATATATAGAAAGATTTAATAAATATATGCAAATAAATAGAGTAATATATTATGGATGTATAGAGTGAATGTTGATTGATTTAATATATAATGAATGATTTAGATTGTTTTTTGAAAAAATAAATACATTCTTTTTATTTGTCTTTGGGTCACGTAGAAATTGCAATTTTGCCATATTATTATAACGAATAGATTTTTAATTATATATTCATAAAATATATATAGGACCATTAATCATACTTAAATCCATTCAGAATTTCGGTATTTATATATTATTTTTACAATGATTCAAATAGAAAATTTCCATCAAGTATTTCAAAAACAATCCTTTTAACATAAACATGTGTAAAGGAAGTAAAATTTTCCTTTAAAAATCATTTAAAAATATTACAATTAAAAATATGTTCTTATATTTGAAAATTCTTATTATTAACCGATTTAGCTTAAACTTAATTGGGAAGATATTTTATCTATATAAAGATGCGGGATTGATATAGTTGTTTAAATGTTTCATAATAACTATATAATAAATATATCATTCGTTTTCTAAGGATTAGACTATCAAAAACTATTCAAAAAACATTTCCCGCACATAAAAACCATTGAAAAACAGCATGAAAAACAAATAAGGGACCCAGAAAAAAGAATCTTTTGGTCATATCAGATTGAACTTTGACAATTCTAGATAACGAAATGATAGAAAATCGGGACAAATTCAATTATTATGATTAAGTTAAGGATTTTTTGTAATATACTTCCATAATTTTGTGAGGCAAAAATCGTTTTAGTGTGTTTTATAGTTGCATTTTCACCATTCTGAATATTAAAAACTTGTGTTTCTATACGTTTCAGGTCACTGTTCATATAAAAAAATTGTTTAATTTTAATTAATTAACATATAAAATTTAGTGACATTCTATAAAAAAAACACATAAAACAGGGTGTAATTATAATCTTAATTTTTCCCCATATATATAATATTAAATATTATCCGTTACATATATACTGATGCATTTCACTTGATATAATTGTTAATATTCGTTACTTTTTGATATATATAGTATTCTATAACGCATTAATAATTTATGCGCATATATATAACAGATACTTTTTTTAATGCATTGGTTTTTCCTTCTATATATATATACATATAAAATTTTCTTTAAACGCGCGCCGATTTTCCCCATATATACAATACACGAACAAAAAAAAAATTGTCAATCATCGCTGTACGTATATCGTTGTCGGCCATTCGAAAAAAAACTATTGCAAAAGAAGAAGCGTCATTTAATTGTGTGTGAACATTTTCTTTTTTATATAAATTATTAATATAAATTAAATTATTAATTTTAATTAAAATCATTAAATTTTTTATTAATTAATTGTGGTTTAATGTAATTTTACTAAAAAATTAATATATATATTGGCAATATAAATGAAATAATTCGATATAATTTGCAAGTGAAAAAAAAACTAAACTATGCATAGCGTCCTGCATGTATATGTGTGTGCAGCAGTTTCTCGATAGACGCGTGCAGCAGTTTCTATTATAAAGGATTTTCATATGTAAGTTGGCATTTTTTTTTTATATGTTAATAAAATTTAATTCAATTGATATTTTATGTTAATTATATGATAAGATTTTTTATATATGATTTTTTTTGTATGTTAATATATATAAATTTATATATGATATAATAAAAGATTTATGGTAAAAAATATTTTCATATGCATTAATTAAGAGAAAAAAAATCCCGTTACCGGCAAATGCTTTGTGTTTTACCCATCGCTTTTCTACTTGTATAGTTGCTTTCATTTTTTTTTATGTGGGGTGAAATTATAATGCATTTATTTCGTTATATTATATGTGGGTTTGGTTTTGTTCTGTTGAAAATTCTTTGAGAAATTATACATTTTTTAGTCATAATTCTTCATTTATAATATATTATAATAGCGTTGTAATTTTAGTTGTATGATTATATTTATCTTTCGCGTATGGAAACACATTGGATAAATGCCATTTTGATATTGTATCAAATATTCATTAGTTAAAAGGTTAATTTTTTCGGGGGGTAATAATTAAATCGCATTCTTTGGTTGGTCATAACTTGATCGCATTCTTTGGTTGGTCATATAACTTTAAATCTATATAATAATGAACATGAATATATAATAATAATATAACAAAATGGAAGGAAAATTTTTATTTGTTAAAATTTTTCTTTGTATTTTCACAAATTTTCCTTTTTATCATACTATAATATAATGGGGAATTAAATAAAGAAAAATCAAATTCAGGACACTATCCGACATCCGATATAATCTTGCACGCAATAATGTTTTCAATTTATCAAATATTTTGAATTACCCCGTCGTTATTATATTATCATTATATGTATACTGTTATAAATATATACATTATCAATATTTTTGAGTATTCAAATCAAGTTTTTATTTTAATAAATATCACCGCGTCATATAAAATTAGAATGAATTCATTTGTCGCGTGTGTATGTGCATATTTGATTTGTATAATAATATCAATCGATCTCATCTCACAAACAATAACAGAATTTAATTTTTTACAGACACAAACAGAATATATATATATATATATATATAAAGATATCGATCATCAATAAATTTATGTATTAAAATTATTATAATATATAGAATCTATTCTCGTCATTCAATGATTTATTTTTAATTATTATGTATTCAGAATTCACTCACTACCTTTTGTTAAATTATTATTGCGGTATTTCCAATTTTTATAAATTTTTTTTGTAGTACTTTTTTTATTTTATAATAAAACATTTCATTTTATTTTGTTGCTTTTTTTTTATATATCAAATCACATAAGTTAATTAAATTTACATTCCGTCGGTTGTTTTAAACACGATAATCTGTCTTTTTTTTAGTTATCTATAATAAAGTGCAAAATTTTCCCCTTATAAATGAGGTTTTTCTTTTGGAATTTTGTAAAAAAAAATGCTTGCAATCCGTGTGGGAAATCATATAAAGAAAATGACCTATTATGAAATTTTTATCTCATTATATATACACATAGTATAATATAAAATCGTTATTGCAAATTCACATATCCGTTAATGGAAATTATTAAATTTTAATTAACTTTTTTGTAATTTTACCAACATAAAATTAACATGTGTGCTTTATATTATATTGGATTGCAGATATGCAACAGATTGTTTTTCAACAAATTAATTTTTAATTTTTCAACAAGAGGAAAATACCCGGCCGCTGTTATCATCGTGCATTCTACAAAAGTTCAAACAGGTAATTAAAAATTTTATGTTGTATAAAAGAAAATATAATGATCATAATTTTTGTTTCAATTATTATAAATGATAAATCTTTTTCTTGTTTTTCGTTTTTTTCTTTTAGGTTAGTGTGATTTTGTTTTATTCTGTATACATTGGAATACAGGTATTTATTTAGATTTTTAAGATATACAAATAGTAATTTTATTAGATTATAAGTTAATATTAAGTAATATTATAAGTTAGATATAAGTTAGATATAAGTTAGATATAAGTTAGATATAAGTTAGAATTAAAAAGTGCGTCATTGGTATGTCTGTCGTATTTATAACCATTCATTATATAGTAGAATATTTGGTCTATACGAAATTGAATAAATGCAATATTCCATTCTACAATTTACAAATTCAACATTCATATAATTTACATCATCATATACAATACTTAACGAATCATTCAACATAACCAGCACGATAATCATCATAGAATAATCATTAAAATTCAATACATTGGATAAAAATATTTAGATTTTAATTAAATTAATTCGAAAAATCGAAAAATAAATGTGTATATCTATAATTGAAAAACGAAAAAGATTAAAAAATAAATATACAAATAAAAATTTTAGATTATAAGTTGTTTAATTAATTATTATTAAGTGATATTAATAAGTAATATTAAGTTAGATATATAAGTTAGAATATATAAAGTTAGAATATTTAGTCTACGAAATTGAATGAATACACTATTTTTCATTCTACAATCTACAAATTCAACATAGTTATCATCAGAATAAATCATATAATATACATCATCATATATATTATATACTATGATTCATGCAACATTAAATTGCCTGATAATCAGCATAGAATAATCATTATAATTCAATTAGCAGTAATTTATACGGTTCAATTCAACACGAGTCAAAAGCAAGCACACCTCAAAATGCCACAACAATCAACAACATTAATAATACTATATTGCATTTATTCATTTTAGTAGACCAAATTGAATCGTTAATCATCACATAATATATTAAACTATATGCGCCTGTTGCGATTTTATAGTTTCAATAAATATATGTTGATGTTAATATGTAAGGATAATTTTAAACAAGTAGTTGAGAAATTTGGTTTTGATTTAGTTATTTTCGTTTTAGTTTAGGGTAATTTTGTTTCGCTTATTTCTATGCTGTATAATTGATAAACAAAACACTATAATGACATTCATTCACATTTTATTAACACTATATAATTCAAAATATTCTTATACAACCCATCGTAACTGTTCAATAAAATGATTTCAAACAATCTAAATTGATCTACGAACTTGGATAAATGCAATTCTTCATTCAATCGACAAATTCAACATAGTTATCATCATTATATTACATAATCAACATAAATTTTCAACATAGTTATCATCATAATATCTTCTTCATCACATTCATTATGCACAACGAATGATGCAACTTAATTGCTAGTTAATCAGCATAGTATAATCATTATAATTCAATCATCTGGAATTTATACAATTTAATTCAACTTAAGTCAAAAGCAGGCAAATATACTTCAACAACATTAATAATATGATTGCATTTATCCAATTTCGTAGATCAATTTAAATCGTTTATCATCATCTCTAATATATTGAAACATATTCGTCTGTGGCGATTATTATGCTTTCAAATTATATGTTAATTGTTACGTAATGATAATTTTAATCAAATAAGTACTTATGAAATTTAGGTTTGATTTAGTATTCAGCAACTACAGTCCATTCATTAGTTAAGGGTAATTTTGTTTTCATATTTTTTATATAAATACATGTTCTATTTGATATAATTGGTACAAAAACCAATGAATTTCATTCATATTTTAATATGACGATCGTACATATATAAATAATTCAAAATATTCTTATGTAACTCATCGTAACTGTTCAATAAAATGATTCCAAACTATTAAAATTGGTCTCCGAAATTGGGTAAATGCAATTCTTCATTCAATCTACAAATTCAACATAGTTATCGTCATTATATTACATAATCAACATAGATTTTCAACATAGTTATCATCATAATATATTCTTCATCACATTCATTATGCACAACGAATCATGCAACTTAATTGCTAGTTAATCTGCATAGTATAATCATTATAATGCAATCAGCTGTAATTTATACAACATACTACCCCAAAAGTCAAAAGCACGCAAATACTTCAACAACATTAATAATATGTTTGCATTTATCCAATTTCGTAGATCAAGTTGAGTCGTTTATCATCATCTGTAATATTGAACCATGTTCGTCTGTGGCGACTATTATGCTTTCAAATTATATGTTGATGGTAATGTGTAAGGATAATTTTAAACAAGTAGTTGAGAAATTTAGTTTTGATTTAGTTATTTTCGTTTTAGTTTAGGGTAATTTTGTTTCGCTTATTTCTATGTTGACATTCAATCATATTTTATTAACACTATCGTACATTTATAAATAATTCATATTCTTATATATTCTTATATAACCCATTGTAACTGTTCAATAAAATGATTCCAAACAATTCAAATTGATCTCCGAAATTGGATAAATGCAATTGTACATTCAATCTACAAATTCAACATATATTTTTCAACATAGTTTTCATCATAATGTTCATCATAACATTCATTATGCACAATGAATCGCATGCAACTTAATTGCAAGTTAATCAGCATAGTATAATCATTATAATTCAATCATCTGTAATGTATACAATTTAATTCAACTTAAGTGAAAAGCAGGCAAATATACTTCAACAACATTAATAATATGATTGAATTTATCCAATTTCGTAGATTTCGTAGAATTGTTACGTAATGATAATTTTAATCAAATAAGTACTTATAAAATTTAGTTTTGATTTAGTATTCAGCAACTATTACAATCCATGCATTAATTAAGGGTGATTTTTTTTTCATATTTTTTTTTTATTTAAATACATATTCTATTTGATATGATTGGGACAAAACCCAATGACATTCATTCATATTTTATTAACACTATCGTACATTTATAAATGATTCGAAATATATTCTTATATAACCCATTGTAAGTGTTCAATAAAATGATTCCAAACAATCTAAATTGATCTACGAACTTGGATAAATGCAATTCTTCATTCAATCTACAAATTCAACATAGATTTTTCAACATAGTTAACATTAAATAATCAACATAGAATTTGCAACATAGTTATCATCATATTATTCTTCATCACATTCGTTATGTACAACAAATCATGCAACATAATTGCAAGATAATCAGCATAGTATAATAATTATAATTCAATAATCTGGAATTAATACAACTTATTACAACATAAGTCAAAAGCAGGCAAATACTTCAACAACATTAATAATATGATTGCATTTATCCAATTTCGTATATCAATTTGAATCGTTTATCAGCATCTAATATTGAACTATATATTCGTCTGTCGCGATTTATGATTTCAAATTATATGTCGTTGATGGTAATGCAATGATAATTTTAAACAAATCAATACTTAAGAAATTTAGATTTGATTTAGTAATCAGAATCTATAATCCATTCATTAGTTAAGGGTAATTTTGTTTTCATATTTTTTTTATTTAAATACATATTCTATTTGATATAATTGGGATAAAAATCAATGAATTTCATTCATATTTTATTAACACTATCGTACATTTATAAATATTTCAAAATATATTCTTATATAACCCATCGTAACTGTTCAATAAAATGATTTTCAACAATCTAAATTGATCTCCGAAATTGGATATATGCAATTGTACATATTAAATCTACAAATTCAACATAGTTATCATCATAATACTCATAATCGCATTCATTTTGCACAGCGAATCATGCACAATAATTGCAAGATAATCAGCATAGTATAATCATTATATTGCAATCAGCTGTAATTTATACAACTTACTAAAACAGAAGTCAAAAGCAGGCAACACACTTCACATACTTCAACAACATTAATGTTTGCATTTATCCAATTTGGTAGATCAAGTTTATCATCATCTCTAATATCGAACTGTATTCAAATTATATGTTGATGCGGTATTGTAAGGATAACTTTAAACAAAATACTTAAGAAATTTAATTCCGATTTAGTATTCATTAGTTAAACCTACTTTTGTTTCGCTTTCTATTTAATATATTTGAAGAAAAAAAACCAATGATTTGAATGGTTTTTCTTTATTTAAAAAGGCATATCATATTAGTAAGATATTAGATAAAGATAGATCATTTATTTTGATTTCATTTGAATATTAAAATAGAATAGAACAACAAATAGAATTTCAATTATATATAGATTATATCTTTTCTTATTCTTGAATTAAATATTTACTTTTTGTTTTACATTTGATTATTTAAATTTCAATTTACAAAACAAAACCGTAAATTGTGATCAAAATTTAATGTTTTCACAATGATTTTCATTCAGAACTTTCGAATTATATCTCAAAATCCATTTATGCGATAATTTCAAAATAATTTTGCAATTGTTTTATATATCCTTTTATGTGCCTGGCTGTAAATTATTACGTAGATTATCCAAATAATAAAACGTAAATAATTTGAAAAATAAAATAATATTTCGTTATTTTAACATGAATTAGAAATCATCATTGAAATGTTAATGCATTCAATTGAAAATAATGTACTATAAAATCAAGAAACTTAATAGTAAATAAAATATATAAGGATACAATCAAAATATGAAACGCGTTTCAAAGAATTTATGATTCAACCAAAATCTATATAATATGGAAATAGAGTTACAAATATTTCAATAATATATAGTAAATTTTTAATGACTATATATTTCAGTATAGATATACGAAAGCGTTTTGTTACAAAATAAATATAGATTGTCTCAATAATTGTAATATACATTAAATACTATAATAATTACTTATATATACAATATATATATTATGTAGATAGCCACATTTAATAGAAGTCATATATAGTAAATATACGTGCAATACCAATCATCTTTTTTTAAAAAAAAAAATGTCTATATGTTTAAATAAACATTTAGGCATCTACTATTTATACAAATATACCATATAAAAGAAGTAATATTTTATTTATAAACAACTTTCGATTTTTTTTTGTCTTTGTTGTCGTTGTCTGTTTAATTCAAATATATATAAATAAAATATCTACAAAAAACAAAAATATATGTGAAGAAGACATACTTTTATTACCATCATGTAACAGCAACGTGTGCAGAGAGTTTGCATTACAAATATATCCATATAGTTAAAAAGATAGAAAATTTAAATACCACCTTGCCTATATTATAAATAAATATAATAAGTTTAATTAACAATATGATAACAAAAAAAAAAAAAATAATCGAAATAAATAGAAAATTTGATGACAAATACACATAGTTTTTGGAGAGCTTATAATAAAAGCCTCTACTGAATATATGAATATATATATGATTATGATATACACGCAATAATAATATACAATACAAATAATTTTTAAACAATTTTTTAAATGCATGTTTTTTGATTATGGTCTCTTGTAGTTGTATATATATTGACTTTTGATATCGATTAATAACATTTTATTTTCTATATATAGATTTTCATAATGTATACAGTGAATGAAGCAATTTCGCTATATTTTTTTATTAAAATGTTCATTTAGTTTTTTTGTTTTTTGCTATGTCAATTTGATGGTCAAAAAGATTATTTAGTTTTATTGATTTATAGTTTTAAAGTTTCAAGAATCAAATGCGATCGGTTTCTGATTCGGACAGGAAATTTCCTATATCAATTTTACCAATTTAGTTCATTTCGTAATGATTTTGTTTTGTATGTTCTTTTTTTTGTCTTACACTAACACCAAAATAAAAATCATCCTAATTCTGAAACAAATATTTGTTATTTCAGTTCTCAATCATATATTAATGAATATATTTGAAAGAAAAATATACTTTCTAAGGAATTAATATCTAAATATTATATATACATTCAGGTTATTAACCATATATTTTGTTATTAAGGTTATACTAAATCGAGTTAATTCAAATTTATATATATTCAGTATATTCTGGGTTATCTCCGGGGCTTCTGCTCTATCACTCACCTTCTTTGTAATTTATATCAACGATCTTCATATGCTCTACAAATACAATTTTAAAATTAATACTATTTTAACTGCGATGGCATGCCATCTATAGAAATTCTTAAACATTCTTAAGAAAATTATCATTTTGGAAATTAATCTTTCAAGAACAATAAGACAAGACTTATTTGAAACAGTCACTTGGGGATGCCGGTTATTTTGTTGGTCGCTAAACCCAAATCTTCAGTTGTAAAGTGCCCATTTTTTGATTTTTTTTTATAATAGAAATTCGAAGTTACAAATCAATATATTGAATTATTGAATAATTTTTAAATGTAACTTAAATATTAATTTGTGTTTATTTTACACAAAAATAAATATAATAAAAACATTTGCATTCATACTTTGTGCTCTGTGATTCAACTAAATAATAATATACACAATTTATTACGTTTTTTTTTATAGATTAACACAATTATTATTATTATTATTATGTTATTATTATACAATATTTGTTTGTAAATAATCATTTATATTTAGAATGTTCAGTTGTTTTTTGGTTTCGTCTATATATTTTAATAAATATATATATATAGTTATAAAATGTAAGAGATTTCATCAATAGAGTATGAAAAATATGTATTATTTATTTCCTAATGGTCGCATCATTCATCAATTAGTATGATTTTGTATAGCTATATAGCTATATAATATATAAGATGACAATTAATTATATATTATTATTATTATTTGTTGTATATGCGATTGAAAAATACCCTTTTACTTTTTTTTTTCTTTTAATTTTATTAAAATTTTGTAATATATTAAAACGCGTAATATATTTCAGTATTATATTGTAATGTATTTAGTTTAGATGATGCGATTGTTTTTTGTTGTTTTGTCTTATTTTTACGCGATCTCTGCTAACACAGAAAAAATACATCTATATAATAGAATTATTAAAGCGGTACAGTATATATAGTGATAGTTATATATGATTGAATTAGATGGTAGTTATTATTTTGGAAAATCTTTATTGACTCAAAAACCAATGGATGATCTGTCTGAAAATTTGCATATTTATAGATTAAAAGACTCGTAATTCAAATAAGTTTCAGTTTTGATCCATCCATTTGTTTTTGAGTTATGGCCAATTGGTCAAGAACCAATGGATGAATCAGGCTGTTTATTCGGATTCAGCGCTCCTTAATCTATAACTGTCCTTAATCTATAATTTTCAGCCCGATTGCTCAAATTGAATACATATATATATATTATAAAGCAATTTTTAAATAGGGTTTTTTTCCTTTAAATAATATTATAATATATAATTCCATAAATTGTTATATGGACCTTTAAGTTCGAATATTTAGAGATATATTATTTAATTATGATATTATAAATTTGATTATAATTGCATCGTTTACAATAATTCCAAAAATATATAAAATTTGAATATAGAAAGTGAATTTGATGCTTCTTTTTTTACGTTTTTTTTTTGATGAATGATGTGTGTGTTGAATAAATTATAATAGATACTGAAGACAAACTTACATAAATATATATTTATAATAATTATTGTTTATTTTAAATATTAATATCTAAAATTATATATATTTTGATTTGTTATTATCATATTTTTCACCTATATGATGATATTTTGGTTATTATATACGCAACAAACGCGCAACCACCACACTTCTATTACACATTTTTTTTTTTTTGTAATATCAAATAACAAAAAAAAATTACTATATAAATTATGTATATTTTATTTAAAGTTTATTGAATTTAATATTATTTTGTGCTATATATAACAACAAAAAAATAACACGACACGTTTCTCCGCGTGTGTGTGTCTTTATATTATTTTTACTATATATATATTTATTTATTTATAGTTATACATAGGTTGGTTACGATAACCAAAAATTGTCAAATTAAATGTTTGCTCTATTTTAACACATTTCCGCTGACTTTTGTTCTATTTTAATGTTTCTAAAAAATCATTACAAACAAAATATTGACAAGAAAACCTTTCCTATAAGAATCGCAGTCAATATAAAACACACATCGTGTGTTATCGGGAAGAAAACGTGTGGTATTAAATTTCCATCATCAATCAGTTTTAATCATAATTTTGTTTACTTTAAAATGATGTAAGTTGCCACAATAGTTTATTTTTCTTTCGGTTTTGGTTGTGGAAGGGATGTAGGGATGCAATCCAAAAAAAAAAAAAAAGTTTTCCCATGCAAATTCATTTTTCACATTTATATTAAACTTCCATTCTAAATTTCAAGCGAATTCATTAAGAAACACAAAGAAATATCTCTTTAAAATCCTCTCGGATTTGCGTTTGGGAATTTGGGAAACATTTCCTGAAATATATAATTTTACACATTTTATTAGCCAAACCTTAACAAAAATAAACATTGGAAAACTCTGAACCAAAATCAGTTATATTTTTCATTTCTCGTTATAAAAACTCATATGCAAACTCATCCAGCAAAAAATCAAAGATAAAAAAAAGTCATAATTCCATATAATTAAAATAACAGGTCATTTATTTACATGCGTATATACCATCGGAGCTTAATAAAACCAATTAAAATTTTAAATAAATAAATGACCACACCATTGTATATATAAAATAACATAAGGGTAATAAAATAATACAATTATTTAAATAATACGATTATTTTAGCATATATAAATTCAGATAAACGCATTAACAAAATGAAAGTTATTTATCTATGCTTGAACATTTGAACAAATTACCAATTGTATAAATTAGATTTTTGTTTCTCATATATAATAGATTTTTGATGTTTATGATTATGCAATCTTTCTTATATAGATCTTGTATATATATCTATAAATAAATAGTATAGTTATAAACCTTATACAATCGTCTGTGAATATTTTATACCTTTATTTGTGATATATTTTCTATTAAACTTAAAAATCATCACAAAATAAAACATCTCAAAAAATATATTATCATAATATTTAATAATAAAATAATAATGGTAATGTTTTTATTATATCTCATATAATTTCATCTATAAATATATACGGACGCAATATTTATTATATACATATTATTTATTATAGAATTTAACTTTGTGTGTGTGTGTGAAAATGTGATAAAATAAAAACCAGATGAATATATATACCATATATGAAAGTATATTAAAATATTTAGATATGATTTTTAATTGAAATAATAATAATAATAAAAAAATAGTTTCTTTATTATAATATTCATTACCTATAATAGTATAATAATAACAATCAAATGTCGTCATTTGTTCAATTGTACAGTAGATAAACTAAAAGGTTTTTTGTTTTGTTTCCGTGAATATTATTATTATTTATAATATATAAAACATATATAAATGGGACATTAAAAAAAGTATGAGAGAATTATTATTTTTTTTTGTTTTAATTTAAATATTCAATTATTACATAAAAATAGTTTTTCTTATTATATTATATATTTATAAATATACCGAGTCAATTGAAATTTTTAATTTATATATAGTTAATTTATAAAAAATGTTGCGTTCCTAGAAAATTAAAAAGATACATAAAAAAAAGAAGAGATCAAATAAAACCATTTCTTATCGAAAATCTATAGATTAAAATTATGAAAAGGAAAATTTAAAGTCGCAGTTTATGATATAAAATATTCTTTCTATTTTTATGTTATACGTTTCCAATTTGAATTTTACTTCTAGAGTTACAAATTTTCCCATATGCGATTAATCTTACGACTAATTATCGATTGACATCGTATAACGAAGCAACAAATTATTAAATCACCAACAATATTTGTTAATGTCGGAAGATTAAACCAATTTTTTTCTTATACAATTTATATAG
This sequence comes from Dilophus febrilis, assembly GCA_958336335.1. NCBI lineage: Eukaryota > Metazoa > Arthropoda > Insecta > Diptera > Bibionidae > Dilophus > Dilophus febrilis. The sequence goes on along the minus strand of OY284469.1, from coordinate 56,245,454 downwards.
AATATTCTTACCTTTGGTATTCGAATTTAATTAAGAAATTCGCATTATTACAGACATTTTTATTTCCTTTACGATATCTAAAATTCTTTTGAAAATTGCCATTCAAATCTTTTGCTCCGCGCTATTACAAAAGAAACGCTTATTGATTTATCTACCTCCTCCCCAGATGTGTTTGCGTCTTCCGATATATACTCTTTTTTATTATTTCAAATTGAGCTTATATTATGCAAATTTCATCATAAAAAAAATCCTCCTCTTCATTATCAAATAAGCAGCATGATATACGATATATTAATACATTACAATAATGTATGGTATATATAAAATGAGATCACACAACTATTTTATATCATAATAATAATAATAATTGTAATAAAATAAATTGTTAAATTTCTTGTAATTTATCTTATTATACTATGAGAATCTAAACATATATTTATAATATAAGTAACTTATAACTTCACTGCATCTTCTTATACATACATATGTATATTTAAAAAAAATCTATATCGTCTCGTCGCTTTTCATATTATTTTTATATTACTTCATGATTTACTATAGGTATATAATTAGAAAATATATACGCGGTAGTGAATTTTTATTATTAAATATTATTAATTGTTTATAAACAAGTACAATATATGCAGTTTATTATTAAATTTGTTATATATATATTTTATATTAAATGTCTTGTAATTTTATAAGATAAAACGATCTGTTTTAGTTTAAGACGGATTTAGACAAAAGTTAAAATACGACAGCTGGGTGGAAAAATAAGTTTATAACCTTAAGAGCGATCTGGAAACAAGATGATTTTATACCAAATTAAACATTTGTTTAATTTTTAAACGGGAAGACGTGTTTTGTTATCATTCGCCGGGAAATAATTGCAATGATGATGTTGAGATAAAAAATTAGGCTTTTTTGTTAAAAATCTTACTGCAAAGTGTTTACAGTTCACTTACGGTTATTTACTTTTATTCCCTCACTCTAGACTATACAATTTTTGTCATTTTATCTACATATAAACCCATAGAATTTGTTTTTTGAATTCCAAGACGCTTTACTAGACTCATCTTGTATCTATACATTACATTTTATTTATTGAAATATTTATAATCTTCACATGCAGTATTATATAAGAAATAGACATCTATTTTATAAAGTTTTATGAGTTCACATACACAAATCATCTATTTATATATATATATATAATTAGAATATTTTTTTTTGTTCGTTTGAGTTTATGTAATATATAAGAAGATGTTACCTTTTTGTTCAATATAATGATGATATGATTAAAAATTAATTTTATCTATAGACATGTATCTATAAAGATGAAGATAAAATTGTATATAGAATAAAGTTGGTTTATATAAAGTAAAATTTGGATTGCTCTCATCATCAAATACTTATTCAATATGCATAGTGTATAGATAATTATAAATTTTCAATTTTAATTTTTGTGAAAATGAAAGGTAAATTACTGACTGACTGCGTAAAATGTTATGCGATAAAATCTAGATAATTATATCTTTTTAATAATTATATTCATCAATAATTCAGCATTCACATGAATGAATATACTATTACAATAATAACTATATTATTACTTGTTGTTATTTATGAACAACGTTCATATGCTGCACTGTATTTTTTTTATTTAATTTTATGTAGAGCAAGTTGAATAAATAAAACATATATTAATAATATGTAATTAATAATGAAATGTATATAGAGATTAAATTTAACTCTATATACTTTATTATTATAAATTATTATGTAATTTATTAATTCATTTACTGTATTGTAGATATAATTTTTATTAATTTATTATTACGTATAGTTTATTATCAACGAAATTGATATAGGAAGTATTTCTCCTGAATATACACCGCAATTAAACATAATAATTCATTCGTTTAGGTAATTATACGATCGTATCTTTTATGTTTGGATAATTTTTACTGAATCCTTTTGTTGTTTTTTTTTTCCATACAAAATGTTATTAAACTTTAAATAACCAAAAAAAAAATGGGGTTCGTCGCTTAAGTCTTCCGTGGTTTTTCCATATAAAATATTGAATTTTCCAAATAAAATCGTAAATTTTCCATATGAAAAAAATAAAATATTCTCAATTTAAAAGTAATCCATTGCTAATGCATGTTACACAGATCTACATAGTTATAAATATATCTGATTTTCGTCTTCAAATACATACCAAATAGCATATATTCTTATGAAATCGCTATCCTAGATTTAGTTTATTAAAAATGTTCAAATATACAAAAAAAAAATATAATCGTAAAAATCATTAAAATATTAATACGAAAAAGATTTTCTAGTGTCAAGCAATATCCATTCATTTGCGACAACGATTACCTAATTTTTAATCAGTTTAAATACAGAATAATGTACCTTTATTTTTACAGAATAATATATATGAGTATTAATTTGCCTAAATTTCCATATACCTACTTAATATTATTGATTAAATATAATTTAAAAATAAATATAATCCCAAACTCAACTAAACAAAACATATATATATATATATATTTTTATATTATATATTTGGGATTATATATTTGGGATTGCCAATATCAATACATATAATATATATATAATAAACATTATAGAAGATATTCATTCAATTCGTATAATTAATAAATTATAAATTATTTAATAATATATTCAAATTTATAGATTCATTTTTATTGTATATTAATAGAATTTTTGTTTTTTTTTTGGTGCGGGTTCTACTAACCTCCTTTTTTAATTTTTATTATATATACAACAACGTAAAAAATAACACCAACATATATCATATCATATATATGAGAATCGCTTCGACAATCGAATATTTTATATTTATGTATCAGCAGAGGATTGAATTTTATTAAGCGCGTATGCTATAAAGTGACTTTTTGGATTAGTTTAGACGTTTGTTAACGTTTAAATGAGTTTTTATTACTATATATAAATAGATAAAATAACTTTTTTACCAATAAATGTCGTTCCTTATCTCCATTTTCTCCCATTTTCTTGGAAACTATAATCAACGGATTTGGTTGAAATATGTAACGTTAACTCGTTTGTGATATGGTTCTATCTTTGTTACTTTCAAATTTTTCCAGTTTTTAACTTATTGTTTCTCTTACATTTCAATGTAGTTAATTAGAAATTTTGGGATACGGAGATTTGATGAAAAATCGAAAAATTTTGTATTGGCCCATTTTTTAAATTTTAGTAATACATTTAATAGTAAAATATTTATGATAAGTTGATTTGTGATGGTAAAATTAACCATCCGATCTATTCCTTTGCCCATATTCACGTGCTTTCGTTATATTTGTTAGCCCCATCAGCAACTTTTTATTATTTTAATTTAACATTAATATATATTATATATGTTTATCATTTATATTCAAATGTTTATTAATAGATATATATCTTTCTTCTGTGTGTTTGATTATTAAATTAAAGATATTCATATATAGATAAATGTGTGTATATATATTTTCTATATGATGTTAAGAAAATTTCTTATTTTAAGTTATCTCTCCTCTTAAAAGTATGTGGTGAAATATATACATATGATGATTAAAGATAAACATATATATCTTATTTATGTATACATATATACGTGTGCGTGCGAGTCAATACTTTAGTTTATAGTATATAGTAAAAAAAATATAGAAACGAAAATATATTGTAAACATCCTATGAAATTTTGTATATATAACAATACAAGATGGATTTACTTTGAGATGCTGTTAAAAGAAGATGATAAAAAGATAGTCGGTTCAGATTACGAAAGTCGAGGTACTTCTTTAAAATTCATTCAGAAAGCATAGCTATATAGAATTCATTCAAAAAGGGTTTCCTTATTAGAATAAACTAAAATATCATAAAAATAATTACAATCTTTGAATGGAATATTGAGATATTTTTATTGTAAATATTATACGGTTAAGGGCATTCATTTTTAGGAAAGCAATTAAAACTCTACTAAATTCCTTACAGGGAAATCAAAATTAATTAATAAAAGTATCCATTTCATATATATTAGAAAAATCTATATGCGTTTATATTAATGAAATGCATTAGGTATATATGATAAAACCCACATTAAATAACTTGCAATATTCGAAATAGTAGTAGTAGTATATATACCATACGCGTATTTAAGTTTAAATTTAATAACATTTCGGGGAAATTAATCAATATTGTGGATTTGTACTCAATTCAACCTTTCTGTTGTCCGCGCATATTTGTAATGTGATTAAATTATTAAAATTATCATATATAAAAAGTTTTTCGAATACATAAATTTAATTATGTAAATGTGATGTTATCATATACGTATATATTTTAATAGATATTATTGAATATATGAGAAGAAGAAAAAGAAGAAATAAAATTTCATTAACTATATTTAAAAAAAAAAAAACGAATTTGTCACACAAAAAGCCAGTTTTTTTTTCTCCATACTTAAGCTATATTTTTTTTTTTTTTTGTTAATGTTGTTAACCTACAATTGATTTAGAATCATTCATTAAATTTCCATATATCACACATTCATTATTTTATATACGTTTACGTTTAATAATAATAATAATAATGTCGCGTATCTCATCGACAACGCGTATAAAAAAACTGATATTTAATAAATATATATATTTATTATAGTACAAAAATATATATATACGATACGATACGATGTGATAATTTAACATCAACGATTTTCGTATATAATAATAATAATAAATATATATTTGGAGAGTAAAAAAAAAAAAAAAAGAAGAAGAATTTATGACCATTTCACTTTTATTACATTTTTATTTTTCATTCAGGTCAAAGCACCAACTCGCGTCGTCATTGTTTATTCATAATATAATATTTATGTAAAAAAAAAAAACCAAACAAAACAAAACGAAACGATATGTGATTATTTTATATAGGAAAGAAAAAAAGAAGATGTTCAAATCAATTGATGAAACACATTTTTTTTTCAGATAAAATAGGACTTATTATTTGTATGACAATATAATTTTATTATATATTCTCTCTATATACACATGCAGAAGATAAATGTAAAATTTATTTAAATTACCTCCATTGATCGATTTTGTATTTTATTTATTATAAAACTTTTATCAATGATCGTGTATATCGTTCGTAACAGAAATTTTGTTCAATGTCATAAATAAAAAATATATGTTAAATTGAGATTAATGTGTTAATTGAATAAAATATTGGTAAATATATTTATTGTTAATACCTCTTTTTTTTTGGTGATACGCGATTGAGAAATTATTTAATGATTATAGTAATAAAAGTCGTATATAAATATTTATATGCTGTAAAAAATTTAATCTGAAGCACATACTGGGATAAACGTTGGAAATGTTCCATCTAGAATTCGTTCCGAATTCCATTATGGTTTAGATCGTGTATATTCGGTTGTATATTTTTGCATGGGTTCTAAAAGTGCCCTTTAGAACGTGTCATCGCGCAGTACATTCCTAAGATCTTCTTTAGAATTCATTCAGACTATCTTTATACGCAAATAAATCGTTGAAAGTCGTTGATTTCTACCGTAAGAAAATACGAAAATATCTCCACCAAAATGTACATCAGATAATTGTTTTTATATCGCCTTGAACTTTAAAGTCTTTCAACCTCACCTTACTCAATCTCAATGTCTTTGACTAACACACTTTTGGTAAACCATCAAACTATTTGCATTTCTGGATCAACCCAAATCCAATTTGTCACCCTTCTTGTATATAATTGCCTGCACAATTATACAAAAAACGATAGCTTCCGCACTCATCTGATATTTCTATTGATTATTCATTAAGCAACAAATGTCATTAATCAAATGTTTTTAATTTTAACGCGTTGAAGATTCTTTTCTATACAAAATTAAATACCGATGAAGAAACGATTCTAATATAATAAAATCAATTGATATATAGTTATTTATATATGTTCATATAAAAATATAATTAAAATAAAACCTGCCTTAATATTAAAAATACAATAAGATAATTTCACTTAAATATCCCTTTCAATTATTACAAACACACAATTATTTTTTAAAAAAAAACACACTTTCATATATAATTAAATAAAACAAAATAAAAATCTCTTTATATACAATCTAATATTGATATATAATTCAACCATAAGAAATTCAATGGCAAAAATATGGTAAACAAAAAAAAGTAAAACTATAATTGCGGTTTTAACCAAAAAAAAAATCTAAAAAGAAAAATTAATAATTAAAACCAATTAATTAATTTTTATGAATTATTTTTTTTTGTTTTGTTAATTGCAAATAAATTTTAATGAATTTTAAGTGAAAAATAATGTTTGCTTTTTTGTTTGCCTTTATCACTATAAGTAGAATTTTTGTAAAAATTATGACGAGCCGACGAGAAATGGAAAGAAAAATATGTATAATGATATTTTTCTCATTATATGATTTTATTCATTATATAGTTTAAAATTTCACATCATGCCATAATATAACAAAATACAATATATAAGTTTAAAGAAAATGAAATGTGATGTATTTTTTTTTAATTTCTATTTCATTTGATATCAATTTTTGTATTGATAAAAATTTTTGATTATTCAAATTTGTATGTTAATTTATTTTTGTTTTGTTGGCTTTCTGTTGTGATGAATGAGATGATATTCATATAAATACGATCTTAAATGAAAAATTGATAACCAACCGCGGTTTGGCATATCAATAATCATATATATTGTTACAATTTACAACTCTACAATTCTCAATCATGTATATTGAAAAGTCAACTATAGAAATATTTTCTGAATTAAAGTTTATTTGTCAATATACGAAATTTCAATCAATATATTGAAATCGATACAGATTAAGATTTAAGATTTAAATATGAGAAATTATTCTGTTAGTTTTATTGGGTTATAGAAATGAAATGATTTAAAAGAAATTTCCCATTTATCAAAAGTTATACCATTTAAAAATTACCATCCATTCACATTTAATTCATTCATTCATTCATTCATTCAATATATGCGCGATGATGAGATAATCAAAATTTATATGGTTTTTACCATGATCTATGCGATTTATTATTCATAGTTATTCTGTTTTTTTTTTTTTTTTTGGTTATTTGGCTTATTTAGATCAAATCTCATAACTTAACAATTCGCATATTGTACAAAAATGCGATTTTAAATGATTATTCATTCATTTCATTTTATAATTATATATTTTTTTTTTATTATTACTCTAAATGCATTTAAAATTTATATATTAATATTTAATTATCCTTTCGCTCGCATCAAATTCCATTTGGATTTGAAATTCATAATTGAATTAAAATAAATTAGTTTTTGTTTATGTGTAAAACATAAAAATTACCTTGAGCATTTTTTTTTTGTTTTGAACAACAAATCTTTTTTTATGAATTAAATATTTTTACATAATAATTAAATGAAAAACACATTAGTTTATTTAATATATAATATACACATTTTACTGGGTGATTTATTTGGTTATTTTCTTTAGAGTGATACAATTTTAAAAATGTATAATTGATAATTATAGTGTTTTTTAAGATTTATAGACATTTTTTTATTAGAAATGATTGATTGTTTTAATAGAAAATAACATTTTGTATCATTTGTATCAAGTTAATTGCTTGAAAAATTTCATATAAAGTTAAATTCATTATCGGAGATAAAATAAATCAAATGCCCATCGTTTGTGTAAACAATTTCGTTTATTCCTATTGGAATAAATTTCTTGTAAAAAAGTTAAAAATTATATAATTAACAACTCCGAATTGTTCAAATCAATCGTCCTTTGTAATTACAGCTTTTTAGTATTTTTTTTTTACGTTTTTTTATAGATTAATCAACCAATTCGCTTGCTTAAATATAGTAAAAAAAAACCAAAACGTCACCCTTTACATTATATGCGAAAAAATAATTAATCAAAAAAAAAAATAAAACAAAAAAATTATTGTTAATTATATATTTATTGTTATATTTTGTTTTAAAAATTTATATATTTAAATAAAATATATATAGTATAGATAAAGTGAAAGGTAAACGAAAATAAAACAAATCTTTATTTAATAATTTATTCATTATAGTCAAAAGAGTATATTTTAAAATTCAATTAAATTCTTAAATTTTTTTGTTTAAATTAAAGCATTTATAGACCATATATATATAAAAATTAACAAATTGTATATTGTATTATATGCAGATATTTGTATTTTATTTTTGTTAATGTGAAGAATACTCGAACAATCCTTTTATATATTGCTCGTATTCCAATGTGTATATCAAAATAATTAAAAAAAAACATTAACACTTTCGACCCGCGTTTTGAGTGACCGCATATATATATAATATTAAACATGCTTGAGATACAAAAATACGACTGATTGCATAGGGGATATGGTTGGTTCATCATCTTATATCACATGTCCTGTTAATTATTAAAATTGTTGATTAGTCACTCATTCCCGTAGAAATTAATGTTGAAAGTTTATAGAGACTTTACTTTTCATTTTAATTTTGTCCTTTTTTGCCAGGTTTATAAGTTTACAAGATTTCAAGATTTCAAGAGTTTACAAGATTTCATATACAGCGAGTAATGCTTTGTGGTATAACCTAAAATTTTTCTGTAGTTAATGTTTGAAATTCAGATATAGATTCAGATAACAGAACTATAATTAGTCGGGTTTAATTCCAAAAGTTTGCTATTTTTGCTATACAGTAAAACAAAAAGAATTAATGTTGGAATTCAATTTTTGAGTTGGTGTTTACTTTTTGAATTTTTTAATAAATGTTATAGAGATAAAATTCCTTATAATTACTTGTATCATATCTACAAAAAGACGTGATCATATATGAGAAAATGTTCTATGAATTTCTTGTCACCATTCAACCTATGTCAATCAATCAAAATAACACAGTTTGTCTGATTGGGGGATAAGATTTTAAAACGGAAAACAATTCTGTGTGGTTTATACCATAACTATGATAGGCCGTCATAACTTCTTGCTGAAAATGTCACTGCATTGCAATTATTTCCATCTTTATCTTTATATCAAGTTTTTATCATTATATGTCTATATCGTCTAAAATTAGAGATTTATCCACATCCATAAGAAAGCAATCTACAAACAAATCAATCACACAATGATTATACAAACAAAATGTTATCAAATAACATTTGTCATTTTAAATACATGTTTATAAACTTTTACTTTTTTTCAATAGTATACATCATGCGGGAATCGAAATGGTTAAAAATAGAATTCAAAATGATAATCATTTTGTGTTTAATTATATATATATATATATAGTTATTTTCTGCAAATTCCAATATATGCATAATAAATTAATTAACAAATGAAATGATTCATGCTCTGTATTATATTGGGCGGGGTGTATATAGATCCATATTAACGTAGCTATGTTAACATTTACATAATTTTAGTTATTTAATATCGATATTTTTTTTGTTATATGACCAAATAAATAATTTTTGCACAATTAAAAACGATAAATTTTAGATAAAATAATAAAGCAACGAGTATATTGTTTAAGGTCAAAATTTGTCATCAATTTTAATTATATATTTTACCATATATATATATATAATTGAATAAATTAATTGAGCAGCATTAATTGCTAGTTATATAGATACACACTTTAAACCAAAATATAAATAGATTCTTTTTTTTTTTTTTTTTTGATTTCCATATATATATATATATATATATATATATATATACATTTCCTAATTTAATAACATTGATTTGTTTTTTTCATTATGATCTATATAAAAAGAAAAATTATGAAATATTTATTCAAATTATAAATGCACGGCGGCGGCATATGATGTAAAAATTATATTCCAAATTTAATCAAACTGTTTGTGTTTTTCAAATTGGAAGTTTTTGCGAAAACTATAAGACATAATAAATCTATAAAAGTGTTGGATTTATTCATGGCGAGAAATGTCCTTATCATAGATATTGTAAAATATGATATTTAAAAAAAATATTCCATATTTAATTCATTATAACTATACCGTGTAATATGTTATATTGATTTTACGATATTGCTATTAAAAGTTAATTAAAAGTTAATCAAAAGAAATAAAAACCATAAAACCATATAGAAAAACATTTCCTTCTCTCGGTCTGGTATCAGAATCAAAGAAACAAATTTTGCCAATCGAAAAGCAATAGAATCTTTCATTGCCGATATAGACTTTAAAATCAAATCGTTTCTCATCTTTCTTCCTAGAATTAATCAAATATTACATTAACATTCAAACAAAAACAAAAATGCAAAATTCTTTCGGTTATTATTGTATTAACAAATAATATTCTTTCTATTTGAAATATTTGATAATAAAATTCAATCTATTCAACAAAATAAACAATAAAAAAAACGAGTAATTTTATTTTCTTTTATAATAAAATTCCTGTGAAATTTTACGATTCTATATCTATATATAAATCAATAAATATATAGCTTTCTATATACTTGGGTTTATTCAGGCCTCAGCGTGGTTAAATATCTACGGAGATATTTCGTTTAACCACGCTTTTCGTATTCAGAGCCCATAAATTATCTACGATACTGAATAAATTAACATCACCTTTTCGATGCGAAGTAAATTATCCACGCTTAGGTTTCTATGGAGATATTATTATTCTATATCTATATCAATGCACGATATTTTCATTTGATTTATTTTATACAGTACAGACTATTACAATTTTCCAGTTGCTCAATAAAACGAAACTAAATTTAGCGAAAATACCGAACACATTAAAAAAAGACAGTCGATATTTATATGTGGAAAGAAAAAGAAAAAAAAAATTTTTGTGTTCGTTTTATTTTTATTCTGTGTAGCCCAATATAAATGATTGTTTTTTTTTCCTTATAAAAAAAAGTAAACAAAAGCGCTATTATAGTAATAGATTATTTTAAATTGTGCTCTGAATACCAAATATCTTCAATATTTTTCTTCGTAGGTATTTCACCGTGGATAAATTTATATTTAACCACGTTAATTTTAGTACGTAAGAATTGATACAAATATATAGGTATCTTCTCTTCAATATAATATAATTGTCTCGTATAGAAATAAATTGATTAAAAGAAAAAAATACAAATTAAATTGATCGGTTACAGATCGTTATTTTTTTTAATTTAATATTATTATTATTATTATTATTATTATTATTAATATGATTATAGATATAAAAATATTCAATCTCATCGCATCACTCATTACTCATTACATTTTGTTAAATCACCAAAAGGAACAATCAAATTCAAGTGTTTTTTTTTTCATGAAATATCAAAAACATTATTAAAAAAGAAATAATATTTTTGTTTTGTGTGATCTATCTCAAAATAAATTATAACACAATTTTTCATTTTTTTCTTTTTCATTGTAGAATATATCGAATCAAAATCTATTATAATATATAGAATACAAAACTTATTATTATTAAAATGTTGTATTATTATTATTAAAAAAAATATATCTATGAATGGAAAAATATTTCTTCTTTATATAAAGAATTCGATATATTGGTATATAGAGACAAAAAGTTATAACAATATATAGATTTTCTATAATCACATGCTGCGTGCCATTAAATTTGTATAGATCCTCATTTAATATATATATTTTCATTTTTTCGTATAATCATCGATATATACCTAAAGGTATATAATAATAATAATAATAAATAGATATGTGTGGTTATAAATATCAATATACAAATATAGTTATAAATAGACATAGTCAGCATCGATTGATATGATGATATTTTTAATTTTATAATGATAATTAATATAACTTAGTATATGAAGATAGATACATAATAATAATAATAATAATAATATTCTATAAAATATGTATATTATATGAGAGTAAAACGAAACCTAATATGTATGTATATACTTTTACTATCTCTTGAAAATTTACACAGCGATTGACCTACAATTTATTGATTTTTATTCAACGATGTAACTTTTATTTTATTTTTTTTTTTCCTTTTCTTTTTTATGTATATAATCCCAGTAACAATCGAATCATCTCGTTGCTGTTAAACAAAACAAAAAAAGTAAAAAACGTAATGAATGAATATACAAAAAAAATTGTATAAATATAATAATAATAATAATACAAAACAAAAGGGGTTTTTTTTCTATATACACATTATAGATAAATTAAACTATTATATTGATTTATATTTGAAAATATACACGAAAAAAAAAATTAATTCACATATCGCATAAAAAAAAATGTTGACATTATAATCATATACTTGCGTTATTATTGTCTTCAACAGATTAAATATATGTTCATATACATGTATCGTTTTTAAAATATTATAAATAGATGAGGTATGTATAATAAATAATATATCATTATTTAATATTGCAAATAATTTTATATATCTAAAGATAGACGCATAAAAATATATAGTTAATAGTTTTATTCTATATATATATTTTTATAATACCGTATGTATAATGGTTGGTACGTCCGTGTTAATTATCGTTTAACTTATCTGAATGGCTTGATTGATAGAGGTCATTCACTAAAATGACTCATATTCACAATATATTTTTGTTTATTGTTAACTTTTTCCCTTTTTTCCCACTTTTGTAAAGTCGCACTTTCCACCAACCTTTGCGTCGACTTTTTCAAATTAATCTGCCGCAGCATATACTGCAAATATGACAGAACAATGATTACCGCGGTACATCTAGTATATACGTATATAAAATGTAATTACTTTCAAATACTCGATTTGTAAAAATATTTTCAATTTCATTTTGTGAAAATGAAAGGAAAATTATACTGTATATGAAAATATATCAATATATATATATATAGATAATTATTATATAATCTTATATACATTATAATTATATATATATAAATACGCTTTTAATGTGTGTTATAGCAATTAAATTACACACATGAATAATATTATATGTATGTATATATTAAACAACAACGAGTAATAAAATAATAAATTGCTATTATCACGCTAAAATATATATAGTATATACATATGTAATGTTTTGTGTATTACAGCAGTTACTATATATTTTAATTTTTCATTTTACGTGATCAATTTGAAAAGATTTTATTTATTTATTTATGTATTGATATATGGATATATTGTAGACCAATATAAGTTGAATAAATATAAGACACATGTACAATATATGTAATGAATAATAAATTTAGATTCACTCAATAAACTCAATAATTAATTTTATTACTTAACTTTTGTAATTTCACATTCATTCATATTTAATTATAAGTATTAATTTTACAATTTTTTTCTTCAATTTTCGTGTTTGGTTTGTTTTTTGTCAAAAAAAAAATTGGGGTTGGTTGCTTAAGTCTTTTAAGTTTTTCATATGTACTTCAAATATAAAATTTTTCGAATTATTCATATGAAAAATCGGGTGAAAAATCAAAAGTCTATTTCAAAATCATTTACATGAAATCGGTTATAAGATTTAAAATACGTCTAGTAAATATTTACTATAGAATTAAATTCCGATTTGATGAAATTTTTCATCTAAAAACCTATAAAATAAATTAAAAATAATAATGAAATTGCTGGAAAATTCACAATTCTGGCCCGGTTCGTCCACGGAAATGGTATCCATTATTTGACAGAGATCATATTTAGAATGCATTATAAATACTGTGAAAAGTTTTCAAAAGAATAAGTAATCGAATTTTTAACCGAATCCCACTCAGAAATGGATAGAGTTAAATTTCCCATATAAAATACATTAAAAAAATCATAAAAAATCATCTTGGAAAATTCTAAATTCTGACCATGTCCGTCCAAGAGAAAATGCCGTCAAATATTTTATATAGAGCATCTATTTAAATGAATACATTATAAATATCGTGGACAATTTTCAAAACGATTAATCAACGAATTTTAAAAGAAATTGAACATTGAAAATTCATTTGCTATAAAATTTTTCATATTCAAAATCAAAAATCATTTCAATTTTGAGTATGTTCTTCCAAGGTCCAAGATCAATTGCAGTGCAATTATAAATATCTGAATTTTAAGACAAAAAAATAGCAGTTAAAATAAAAATGTATCATATAGAGATCATAATAAGAAAGATTTATTGGTAAGAAATCTCTTAGATAATTGCATAAAGAATTCTCTTAGAAATGAAAATCATAAAAATATTTAATATAAAAAATCTTGGTATATCCATCTCTTATAATAGACAATCCACATTAAACTTTAACTTTACACATCAATCTTCCAATATACGATAAATTTAGCATACATTTAAATCTGTATTTTGATTCTCTGAACTACTCCATCCTCATAAATAATCATTTTAATATAACAATTAAAAATGCATTTAATATACAATAAAAAAATAAAGTCAATATTTAAAAAAAAAAGAATTAATATTCACGTTAAAAAACGAAAATCCAAAAGAAAAGAGTAGCTTTTTATTATTAAGTATAGTATAAGTATAGTATAAAAATATATATAGAGACATGGCACGATGAATACACTATCTTTTCATTTATTTATTTTAGTTAATTTATATTAAAAACCATACACAATAAAAATATAATAATATTCAAAAAAAAAAAAAACAACTACCTGTGCATATACACAAAAAAAAAAAATATATAAAATTATTAATGTAACATAAATATAAAATATATTTTTTATTATAAATACACCACGTCGTCGTCGAAAAGTAAAAGCGGGGAATCTCTCTAAAAAAAAGAAGTAAAATAAAAACAATAAATATTTTATATATTTTATTATAATAAATTCATTTAAAGTAAAAAAATACAATAATACAAAACCAAAACGAAAAGTATATGTTTAGATGAATAAATGTAATATAATATATGGGGGAATAAATTATTATTTTTTATATATACGCGATGCGATGATCATTTCGTTTTCTGTTGAATATATATATATATATATGTAAGAGTGGTGTACGAGTGGTGTTAAAGACTTTGCTTTTATAATACACGTCCACGTATCACTCTGTCTTGAATATCTTCTTTTTAATTATATGTATATATGTATTTTCCAATATTTTATGTGTACCAAATTGACTGTGTTTGGATGATTCAAAAAAGAGAATGGGTTATGTTTGTTGCAAACATTATATATATATATTAACTTTAACAGTAGGCAAACAATAATTCAACAATACGGATGTGTTTTGTTTTGTTTTTTTCATAATTTCTGTGTATATATTCTTTTAAAAAGTAAAACATATATCGGTTATAAGATATTCATATTTATTGATTTTTATTCCGCGATTAATTTAGAGGATTTTTTTTTTAAATTCAATTTTGATTTTTCAATCCTCTTTGGTTCTTAATTTTAACACAAAATAATTGTTATTTATTATAAATAATTATAAAAGTGTAATTTAAATGAATTTAATTACTAAATTCTTTTCTTTTTATCTTTTTTAATCGAAAATTTGATTGAATTACATTTTTTTAAATAATTTTGTGTATTTTTTTGTTTTTTACATTTCTTATTCCTTTTACAGATTATGTGTATTATTTTTTTTTAATTTTTTGATAAGAAAAAAAATTAAAATAAAATAAATAGTTAAAAATTTACTATAAATTTAAAAGTAAAATTGATAAATTGTGATTGTAATTTATAAGTTTAAAAAATAATTGCGTATGTTTAACGAAAAAATAATTAATAAATTCAGTGAATAAAAAAAAAAATACGGATATTTAATAACACGGCGCGTCGGGGTCGTGGACAAGGAAATGAATAATTTATTACAGATATATGTAATAATTGTAGGTGATGAATTTCATGAATAATAATAAAAAATTACTTTTAAACACAAAAAATTAAATTAGTGAAATTAGTGGAAAGGATAATAAAATAAAACCCCAACAACGAGTGGTTGTGTTTTTTTACACAAACATCCAGATTATATAGAGATTATAGAGGTTATTTAGAAAAGCCGCAATAACAAATATTCAAAACGAACATTTGTAAAACCGCAAAAAGAAAATGAGGATATTAATAATGGTATGAGTAAATAATATATTTTTTTGTATATCTTTGATACACCACCGCATTCATAAACTTCCATTGTTTTATTTTAATATTCATGTATATTTTACGGTTCACACTTTCATTATTTCCGTCACTTTATTATATGGTATTTAAGCAAAAATGCATTTTTATTTTATATACCTATATATATATATATATAATAATAAATAATAGAAATACAAATACACAAAAAAATATATATAAATACTAAAAAAAGAAGATATATATAGGAATGATATGATTAATTCAAGTACGACGATAATATGCGAGTTTTTTTAAAAAAAAAATAAATATTAATTTTTACTTTAGTGCAATACTTTTTGTATTTAAATTTCTTCCGTTTTGTTGTTTATTATAATATATATATATATACCATATAGACATTTCTCTTTATTACCATCACCACATCGTTTTTTTTTTTATATCAGGGCTGTCGTTTTCACTATATAGATAATATTTCTTTTCATTTACTATACCATTGAGTTGCTCGATCGGTATATTAAGTTGATATCCTGGTCCCTTGCAGACCATCAGCGATAGTTTATTCAAAAGTTTGTTTATTTTCTAATGTCATAGAAATCAAATCAAATAGCTAAAGTGATAAACATTCAGTTAAAATACAGTTAAAATTGTATTGAACAAATTCAAATGAAATGCTTATTCATTGTAGTTCAAATTAATCACAAAATCAAAAATAAAATTGCAGGCATTGGAAACGATTGACTTGTGAATTAATCAATGAAATGTTCCTTATATCTGCTAATTTGTATAACGATCTTAAAACATTTTTATGTATATAATTCCTCATGTAATATTTATACCGTAATTTGGATTAATAAACCCTCGCGCCCTTAAACCTAAAAAAATATATTATCTATTAAAAATCAAACTGTATATATTTCAAAGGCAGCACTGCCGTCTCTATATGATCATCATCATCCATTTACCATATCATCATTTTAACCATCTTCATATATATATATATAATATTAAAACAATTTTTTTTTTTATTTATTTATAAATATTTTATTACTATATTTATATTGTAGTAAAAAAAACATATAACATATTCGACAAAAGGTCGTGAGATTTTTTCACTATAGATACATATACAAATATATATATCTTTTATCGCTATCTATCGTTTCGTTTTTTGTTTTGCATTTAATTAGTAGGTATATTTAAAAAAAAAAAAAAATGTTTTATTATATTGTCTTTATGATGATGGTTTTGTGTTTATGAAATGGGGGGAAACAAAAAAGAAAAGTAAGGAAAAAATTAAGTTTTACATTTCTGTTTTCTTATATTATTAAAATACTATTGATTCC
The DNA here is from genome assembly GCA_958336335.1 of Dilophus febrilis. Classification (NCBI taxonomy): domain Eukaryota; kingdom Metazoa; phylum Arthropoda; class Insecta; order Diptera; family Bibionidae; genus Dilophus; species Dilophus febrilis. Next base: position 56,227,954 of record OY284469.1, on the reverse strand, counting down.
AAATCATTAAGATGGTGAAATATTCTTTCTATAGATTTAAATATTAATTTTTATTGAGAGATAGCTAGCTAGCTGCTGCTGCTGCTGCTTATCGCAGGTTTTAATTCTTTGAATTAAAAGTTTCACATTAATTTAACAATTCCCATTACTTAAACAATTGAATACTTATATTTAGAAAATTTTCTGTAATCTTATCGATTGAAAAAATCATTATTCAAAATCAATAATCAAATATTCATAACAGCATCAACAACGAATATTTGAAATCGTTCGCTAATGTCTCATATATATTTAATAAAAAAAATATCATAAAAAATATATTTGTAATAAATATTTTAAAATTTATAAAAATATCCATTCATCAATTAACATTTTATTATTATTATTATTATATTGTTGACCTATCGAATTTAAAATTAATGTAATTAATATTAAAATAATAACAAGTAAAAAAACTAAACTGATAATAAATTGCAAAATTTTACTTTCACCTCACAAAAAATTTATTTATTTATTTATTATTTGACATATATATTTTATATATGTATGGTATATAGTTGTGAATGGCCATTCAAAAAATTATATTTAAACACAAACAAAAAACACACATACACGCGAATTATGATAAAAAAAAACAAATTCACAACAGATTCACAACACAATATATGTTTTAATCTATTTTTTTAAATGTTTTTTACTATTGATACAATAATGGACTTTAAATATTTGACTTAAAAACATAAATAATGAAATCTTAATATTATTTATAACAATATGTGACATTGAAAAAATTGCTTATTACATTTGTATTTTTGGCGATTTAAAGCACAAATTAGTTAAATATTGTTTTATTTTGTGATATTATTATTTTATTGATTATTAATTACCCGTTGAAAGTATAGATATTTAATTGCGAATATTATTTTGGGACTTGTGTGAATAAATGAATGAATGAATGTTTTTTGTTTGTATTTGATTACATAAAATTAACTCATTTTAATAAACGGCATTCATTGACTATTGTTTAAAAACAATTAAATTAAAAATTGTTCATTTAAAATATACTAAAAAATCACCTATAGCTTTCCTGACTTCGGAAAATTATCAATTCTCTAATTAAATTCGTGCAGAAAGGCATGGAAATATATATTCCAACATTTTACACATAATCACATCTTTTTATAGCATATTATTTAACTTGTATATTTGGATCAAATTACATTCAAAATAATTGGATTAGAAATTTTCTACCAGATCGTCATAATAACTAAAAATTTTTGGCATATAAAAGATTTTGGCAAATTTTCACTACTAGAAATGAATCCATCCTTATGGAAATACCATTCAATTAGTATAATATTACAATTTGGAGATCATTTTCAATGAATTATATAAAAATGTCTTGTAAAACTTTCTAAAACGAATGGGTTATATAAAATATACCGGATTTTCAGCAAATCAATATCAGAAATTGATTTTAGTAAAATGCATACAAAAATATATATATATATATCATAAAATCAATATTCGCAATTCTAACCAAGTCTGCCAATAAAACCCCATCCAACATTTTACAGAGAGCATATATCTAATACAATATAGATTTCTGAATTTAATTTTCAAAACAAATCAAAACCAGAATCAAGAAATCAACTCAAATGTATGTATTAGATAAAATTTTCAAATAGATAAAATGTATTGAAAACTATTAAATCCTTGGAAAATTCTCAATTCTAAACAATTCCATGTACCAAGAATAACAATTCAGTCATTTACACAGATAATCTTCAATCCATATTATATAACTGTATGTTGATTAACAATAGAAAAACAATTGATTAACAATTTAAAAAAAAATATAACTCTTATCAGTAATTGAATTTTTATATATTTTTTAATAATTTAAAAATACATTGAAAATATCATTAAAATCTTGAAAATTCTCTATTCTGAATCAATACGCACTCCTTCGCAATATTTTAGGAAACCCCATTCAATATTTTACAGAGATTAATATTTATATATAGAATTTAATATAAATATAACGTGTAAAATTTTAAAAAACCATTGGGTCAATGAATTTTTGTAGAAATCACACATAGAAATTCTTTTGGTAAATATAAAAATCATCTTTGAAAATCATCAATTTTTTTGTTGAAACATCTCAATTCTAAATTGAGTCGGATCAATGAAAACTTTGTTCAATATTTTAACAGAGATCATTTTGACTGAATCTTTTAAACATATATTTTGAAGGGGTTTGGACAATGAATTTGTTTATAGAAATCGTACTCAGAAACTTTTATGAATATGACTTTTACATTAGAGATAGGCTTATATGACGGATAAAACTTTAAATCTAATATCATTTATTTTGTATGAATCTTTGATCGTATCAATGAATATTCTATAAACGTGAATTTATATATGTAATAATTTTTGTTTCATAATAAAAATATATAAGTACACATAATAAATAAAATATTTGAATTTGAAAAGAAGCAAATCTATCGAATGAATCAGACGAATATAAATATAAATATTATTAAATGATTATAGATGAATATATATATATATGGACATTCACTTCACTTTCGGTGAAAGGTTTTTTGTACATTTATTTTATATTAGTATTTCCTATATTGCACAATAGATATTTTTAATGCATCATATAAAAGATAGAGAATTACATATATATACATAATTTTTATGTCTATATAGTTACTTTTTTAAGATGTGTACTCGCATAAAAAAACGATTATTATACCATATAAAAAGTATATACAATATATTATTAATTTATGATGATTGCTTTATATGTATAAATTTAATTTTATAAAATAAAAACCATCTCAAATCACTTGTTTTCTTTTTATTACCACCCATAAATTGCAAAATAAAATAATGTTAAAATCAATTCTGCATAATTTCATATATACTTACACTTTTCTTTCTCTATATATTCATAAACCATATGTTATTTTAAGATCATTTATATTATATTTATATGTACAATGTACATATTATTATGCCGAAATATTTATATATTGAAAGGCAAATGAATGGTTAGTAATCACAGATTAAAATACACATTTTTTCTTAATTAATTCCGTTTGTTAATTTTTTTTTTAAATACAATTAATTAATTATTTTAGTTTATATAATAAAATACAATGAATTTGTGGTATAATTTTTCTATATATTTAAATCCGATCCATTACGAATTTCATTTATTATTTTCAATTACATAAAGTACTTAATTTTATATAAAAACATTGTTTAATTGTTTAATTTATGACCGAGTATTATTTAAAAAAAAAAGAAATGAAAGTAAATTCACATTTCTTCATCCTTTTGGCGATTTTTTTAGTATATTATTTAAAAAAATGTTTATATACGATTTTTCATTCTTCAATTTTTTTAAAAATGTATTAACTTCCCAAGTAACAAATAAGGCTGGTTGTATGCTGTTATAGGCTTGTGACAGCAAGTGTAAAAGCTCTTTAGCTGTGGCAGCTTCATAGATTCTAACAGCAAAGATAGATTCAGTTGCTTTCGAGGCTGATAAATTGCTGGTTTGATATATTTTCTGTCGCAAAGACTATAATAGCATACAACTAGCCTTATTTTTGCAGCTGAAAATATATCAAACCAGCAATTTATCAGCCATATTTATCAGATATCATCGTTAATGAATAACAAACTACATGTGAAAGATTTTGCAAAACGATCAGATATCGAATTTTCAAGAAATCGCTATCACATTTTTTTTTTAAATGGCAATTTGTTCTTATTAATGCGATTTCTTGAAAATTCCTAAACAACTCTTTTTGAAAAATGTTGCTAGGTATTTTATTAATGCATTATATACAGATGTTCTCTGTGAAATGCTAGACCGCAGTTTTCCTATGGCAGACTGATTTAGAATAGAGAATTTTCCTTTGTTTTCATGAATATTTTTTAGTACATTTTTTATATGAAAAATTTTATCAGCAGTAAGTGATTTCTTGAAGATTCGCTTACCGATTTGTGGTTCTGTTGTTGATTTGTTTATATTGAATGGGGTTTTCTTACAAGAACGAATTCAGAATTAATATTAACTTTTAACCCTCCGTTTGGCACATATTTTAATACCTTCGGGTTGGCACATGGGGTCTGGCCAGACCTCTATGTATTTCCATACAATTATATGAGAGTTTTGTCTCCAAATGTTTTTATCAAACACGTCCAATATTTTGACGGTAAATTATAGGTGATAAAATGTTAGGAAAAGTCACAGCTTTTCAAGTTGCTGGCTCAATAGATAGCATACTAAATAACGATTTAAATGGTAAAAGGTCTAGCGGGACCCACGCGCCAAACGGAGGGTTAAAGATCTTCATTCATTTTTTGATGTATTTTATATATATACAAACAATTTTAACACAAAATATAATTGTAAACATAGCGATTTCTTAAAAATTTGAAAGTGAACCAATCATTTTAAAAACATACCAAATAATTCATAGAAAATGATCTCGCGGTATAAAAAATATTGGATAGGGGTTTTTTGTTTGGTGAAGAAACCATTCAGAAATTGATTTGTTATTTTGTTGTTTGATCATCTTCTAATACGAAAGCGTTCACTAAAAAAACCATTCAATCTTTAACAGATTTTTTGCTGTATGAATCATTATAAATAACTTTATTATTAAACTTTATTAAAATTTTCAAAACAATTTAGTATTATAAGATCATACTGAAAGCTATAGAGAGATTATTTTGTGTAATTTTTCATAAAAGATACATTTTACAACATAACATCCCAATTTTTCAACAAAATATCTTCTTTTTCATTTCCTTTATTATGTTGCCTCTATGAACCAACTCTCAAATTCTTCTAACAACATTTTCTTGGTATAGCCCATATTCCATTTTAAAACTTTTCATGCTTATTCATGCGATTTTAGAATTTATAATCTGATTGAATATTGTTGAAAAGTTTTAATTATAATTTTCATAATAAAAACAAAAGTTATTTATATATACTTATATATATATATAATTATTTTAAAAATGTTATGAATTCAAAATTAACATAAAATCTGTTGAACTAAAACCAAAATAATTTTTATGTAAATTCCATTATATTTAACTACACAATTTTGAAAAAAATGTGTTGAATGTGTAATTGAACTCAATTTTTTTTTGTCTTTAACCGCCTTGCGTATATAATAACAAAAATAAGTCAGATTCCGTAATCATTTTCAATAATTTCATATTTATTAAATTAAAAAAAAAATTATGTTAATATTTTAATTACACACACGTATATTTACATAACACTACAAATATTTTAACACGCAGTCATTCGCAAATAACTCTTATAACAAAAAACAAATAAGACATAAAATAATACAACAAATCAAATACACCTACATTACAAATATATATATATGTATATATAGAAAATGTATACCATAAGAAAAAAGAAATTTTTATATATGAATATTTTATTTCATCTCTATATATCTCGAATAGTTATACAAAAAAAAATTATATATAGAAAAACTAAATATTTTAATACATAGTCTGCAAAAAAAAAAAAAAATTATAATCGCATCCTATAAAAAGTTTGAGTCAACAAAATATTAACAAATACAAATGCAAATAAAGACATAAATGAATAATTAAAACAAAAAACACTTGTATATCTAAGCTATTTAATGATTATAATTTTGAATGAAGAAATATCGCAATCACATAATCGCATCGTGTCGTCAAGTCAATAAGCCATATATATATAGTTAAGCCATATTTGAAAATAAAGTTATATGGGTGAATATGTTTTTATAATCTCAAGGCCGCATTCATATATTGTTAAATTTTACATTTTCATTTTGTACTTAAAGTTCAAAAAAAAAAAAAACTTTTACTTACTATCATCGCACATATCTTTCGTCATCGTATCTTCATTCTTTCCATATTATACCCATATAGATATATAAATATTCATCGTTTTCATTGTCATTTTTATTTTTATGCTGTTTTATTTTAATATGTGAGTTGAGTTGAGTGCGTGTAATGAATAAATTAATAATATATATGTATATATATAAAATTATTATAATGTACCTTTTAATTTTTTTTTTTTTGCACTTTCATCTCATGTGTGTATATATTTAAAAATAAAATCGTTTTACATTTCTCTTTATTCATCAATTTTTAACTAACAAAACCAAATTTTGATGATGAAATTATATGATACATGATGCACAGCCCGCAACAGCAGCAATAAACAGAAAATTTTAAGATAAACCCTTGAAAATGAATAAAAAAAATAAATAACCTGTGGCAGTTTATTTGAATGGAAATAAGTTAAAACAACAAATTATTGTAATTTTCGATTAAAATAAATTATAAAAATAATAATAATAATAATAATAAAAAAAACCTTTTTCGCAATTCCGCATATTTCCATTTCTTTTTTTTTTTTTCAATATACCACCTATGTATATATATATATTTTTTTTTTTTGATTAACAAATTCTTTAAATAACACACCGTACTGTGCGTTTTCTTCATTTTATTTTATGAATAATATCACATATTATTGGTATGTAATGATGATTATTAATTTTTTTTTTATTTATATATATATATATTATGATATCTTTATATAGAGAAAGAAATATGCGATTGTGTGAATATTAACATTTTATTTTTTTAGTTTTGTGGGTCATCTCACATATCACATTATAATATTTATTTATTAATAATAATAATTTCCACTTGTGATTTCACTTAAATTATTAGTTTTGTCTTTATATATTTTATATTATCCGCGGATATTATAAAAGAATGAATGAATGAATAAGATGCGTATGGTATTTATATATGCATGAATATATATATATAGTTTGGTGATGTTAAATTTTATCACATTTTTTTTAAGTTAATTATATTTACGTATATATTTATAATTTCTATATTTGAAATATTTCTTTTTGAAAGAGATGAGGTTGGTCACCTTTGGAGTTTGAGGATACTGTTTTTATTGTCTATATAGGCTTGTATTATTTTAAGAACGACATTCAGTTCTACTCTCTATCAAAGACTATGGTCATATCTATATAAATTATAGGTATATAGTGACCTAACGAATTCAATATCTTGTGTTAGTTGTCGGAAAAACAAAAACTTTGAAAAAGTATAATAAAAGATTTGTTTTTTCTGTGTGTATAACATCGCATCTTCTATGTGTATAATCGCACTAAAATGCAGAGAGTTAAAATACTAATTAACGCAATTATCGCCAGCAAGTCAACATTATATTTGATAATGTAATGTTTACGTGATCCCCCCCCCACATTCGGTAATTGTTGGCATTCCTAATAGATCCCAAATCAAATGGTCTTCGTGGTCTATTATATAATGGGATTTTATACCTTGCGCCAAAATTAGCCCAATTCTGATATTTGTCCACCTATATTCCATCAGGTTCATCAAATTTCCTATTCTAGAATTGTTATATTTACTAACTTTTGCTTTAGAATTGTTATATTTACTAACTTTGTAATAATTTCAATTTAAATTTATCTTGCAATTAGTTTCTTATTCTCTTTAATCAATATAATTTCTTTTATGTTTTCTTTCGGTTTATTGTTATTGATTATTGTAATCCTTAATGCATCATTTCAATCCATTTTGTTGCGTTAGTCTATTTTGGTGCCTGACAAATGAAGGTATAGTTCGATGTTAAATTTGAAACCGGAAGGTATCTTGTTTTTTTTCTTTTTAGGTTTCTAATATCAATCCTATTTTCAGGCATCCAGAACTTGTTAAAGATTTATATAACCATGCATAAATGAATGAATGTTGTCAATTTTTGAACTAGATCATTTAAACAGTCCAAAAATTCAAAAAAACTCAGCTTTTTTATATTCGTTTAGGGTTTTGGTAATTATGGTTGAAGTGATGCATTTTACGGCGTTGATCGATCAATTATTATAAGGACAGATTGCAATGTTTCTAACTTATATCTTTCAAGGTGCAAGAGCTTTACAAGATCATTTTATTCTCTTATATCAATTTATTTATTGATAATAATAGCAATTGTCGATGTGCATGTCTTACGATGTCTTACGGTCGTTTATAATAATGAAAACTCTTCAACAATAATTGTATCTAAATTTTCTATTGATTTTCCAACCTTTTTTCTTTTGATTTTGCATTAAAAAAGAAATGTTTAATTTAATTTTTATTATTAACTATAAAAGAAACATTTGAAATTTTACGTTAATTTCTTTTATTGATGCTTAATGATGAATAATTTAAATAGAATTTAATTATAATATTGAACTTGAATATTAACAAAGCTGCAACAAAATTCTTTTTATTATAAATTTGAATTACTTTCACTGATTCGATATTATATGCTTGCTGGTTTGTAAGAAGGAAGATGAAGATTTCTCATATAATTTATATAAATTAGATAATTTTTTTAAATAGTTTTTATTGCTTTGAAATTGCCATTTGGTCAGATCATAATATTATTAGTATGTTTGCCAAAAGGAAACATTTTCCAATAACTGATAACTTCTGTTTTATTTATTTGTATTAACATTTTCCTATAATAAATGTAATTGCTAAAGATAATCGAAGGGATTCTTACGTTAACTGTTTAAAAATTTCCCTGTCTTTTAATATTATAATAATTGGTTAGAATTTCCTTTTTTTTCTTCAACTTCTTTCTATTCTTCAATTAGATTTCCTTCAATTTTTCCTATCCAATACTCTATATTTTAAAAAAAGAAATGCTGTTGAATAACAAATTACCGCATATATGATAATATTTAAATAATGTTATTGAACCCGGAAATGGCAATTCAAAAATAATCAAAATGAAAATAAAACTATATATAGCGCGCGCGCTCATATATTATGAGTTATAATGAAAGTGTAAAACAGTTGAAAAAAAATCCATCACATAAATCATAAATGAATTTTATTGCAAAAATAAATATATATGTATCGCAAAACTATAACAACAAAATAAATCAAAAGTAATTTTAATCCAATTTTGATTAATCTTAAAAAGTATAATATTGAACATATATATAACTTGTTTGCAATTTTATTTCTCTTATATATATATATATATATATATATATATATGATCGCCATATATATAGTTATATTTAAATAAATTTATAATAACCACACGGCACACAACAAAAAATATTGAAATATTTAATAAACCATTCATTAAATAATTTTTTTTTATATATTTATTTATATCTTTAAATATAATAAAAATCGCATTCTCAATATAATTAATGAAATGCGGTAAGATTTTCTTATTTTAAATTGATCTTTTTTTTTTTGTTGTTTTATTGATATACTCATCGTCGTCGTCGTCGTCGTACCTTTTACCTTTCTCCCAACCAATTTTGTAAAACAATGAAAAAACAAAAATTAAAAGAAAATTTATATACCTGCCAAAACTTTTTTTTATTTTTCATTTTGATATTTTTAATTATATATTATTATTATTATTATTATTGTTATTATTCTGTAAAGGTTTTTTTATTGTTAAAATCGATATCAATTTATGAAGATCTTTTTTTATTAACATATACAATTTGCGGAAAAAACTCTTTTCTTAACAGCAAATACGTGTTTCTGAATGTTATTCCTTCCACACCTCCGTTTCGCTTGTTTTATTGTTGATTATTTTTTCATTTCATTTGAGATTTTCTACCGAAATAATGTCCTATTCCTACAGGATTTACTCGCTCCACCAACTCACTTTCATCCAATTCATTCAGGCATTTTAGTATCGTAATAATCTTGAAGTTCATTGCGTATGGGAGTCGTGTATAACAAATCGTTCAAGATGACGAACAAATTTCCTTTTTATTTTAAAATTAAAAATATACAATTTAAAATACTCGCATATGACGCCATTTACTTTTGAATTTCCATATGGGTGCGATGACTTATGAATTGAATTTCCATATGAGTGCGATCCATGCAGAAATCCTTACGTTGTCTTAAAACCGTTCTGTAGCCATCCCGATAGATTTTCTTCACATATTTTTCCATTATCCATTTCATGGTTTTTCAATAAACTTTTTGTAGATGAAAATATTTTTATTATACAATTTACGATTGAGATTTCTTGAGAATTACCTAACCAATGGTTTTGATGATCAGTTATCAGTTAATTATAATACAGATTGAAGATTATCATGTCCAAATCATATTGGATTGGGTTTCTTTGTATAAACTTGGTCGTAATTGTGTGAATTGCACAATTTTGACTGTATTTTATAATGAAACAAACAATTTTTTTTTCATCAAATCAATTTTTTAGTGCTATTTCTTAACAATTAATCGTAACTATCCTTTTGAATAGGTTATTAGAGACAATTTAAATTAATTATATGATGGATGAAAGATGACCTGAATGAACTGCGATTTATAGAATTTATGAGACTATCCAAAATATTATATTATACAATTTTTAATGTAATTTTAATGTGAAAACTTTTTCCAAATCGATTTCGACAAAGCTATTTCTTGAAAATTCTTTATCCAATTGTTTTGTGATAGAGGTTTATAATTAATTTTAAAATGATTTCTTTAAAATATTGAATACGCGATTTCTTTATTTAAACGAATTGATTTACAATTCAATTCAAATCGAATGCCGTTTTTTAAAATAAATGAATCATCAAAAACTTTTAGATTTGTTTCAAGATTCAACTTTGTTTTGGAAATCCTCCTAAAATTGATTGTTATATTAATAAAAACCATTGTTTATCATTTATTAAAAAAAAAAACTCTTAATTTTTTCTATATAATAATCTTATTGTATTATAAGTAATTTTTTTGTTTTGAATTTCTCCCCTCGCACGCTTTTATGGTATATATAATTAACTAATCCAAAAAGTTCAAAATTTCTTCAAAAAATTAACTCAATAATTTATAATGAATTCACTATTTGTTCATACATATATATATACAATATACATAGTATATTAAGCTACATGAATATAATTTTATATTTAATTTTAAGAAAGAAAAAAATAAATAAAAAAATAACTATCAGATCTTTAATTTTAATTCCATCAATTAATTTTCATTTATAATATACAATAGGAAAGAAAAGAAAAAAAAAGAAGAAAGAAAAATATTATATGAATATATAATAGTATCAAATTATATTTGATTCTTTTTACATAGTTAAATTTATTTTTTCTATATTTATTTATTTATTGTTGATTAGTAAATTGCGGGTATAAATAAACAGAAAACGAATATAGAAAAAAAAAACTAAATAATCAAAATAACTGTGCGATTGATTTTGATCTCGTGGTGGTATATAACTTTCTAAATTAATAAATATACATATGTATAATCAAATTATATTCTATTTTGCTATGTTTTTTTTTTATTTCTCTTTATCATCACATCCGACTCGCTGCATATCACCAATGTATAATTTTTATATTTTGCATAATATATATATATATATATATAGTAGATCTGATGATGATCTTTTCCTGCCTCATCTATTTAACCTCTCTTATAGATACAATTTTATTCACCCACACATAAAAAATTTGGTTTTTTCAATGGTAAATTTATAATGTACGAGGTTTCAATAAAAGATATCATTATTTATTTGTATATAAAAAAATTTGTTATAAATCTACTTTTAATTTTTATTTAAATATCTCTTCCATTTATTACGCTTCCATTTAAAAACCTATTTAAAAAAAAAAATTTCATCTATTTAACAAAATTTCTTCTGTTAAACCAAAAAAAAAAAAAAATTAACATAAATCAAATGTGATATTTTATTTATTTTTTCTTACTAGTTATGTATTATATATATATATCTTCATGATTTTTTTTCATTTATATAATTATTGATATATGCGTATAAGTATATAAAGGGTGATTTTTTAACAGCTATAGGATTTTTTTTTCAAAAAAAAAAAACACATAAAATTCAGACAAAAGTATGAAATTTTTATTTGAATCGATAGTACGGTCCATATAATTTAATGTTTGAAGATTATTTCATGCAAATGTTGACCTTGACTGTGCGCCTCAAATGGTCCATCCGCTTAGTCCAATTTTGGAATACGCTTTCCACCATTTCGGCCGGTATCTCACGAATAAATGCGTTGTCTTCCAATGCGTCAATTGAAGCGGGCTTATCTGTATAGACATGAGCTTTAACATAGCCCAACACAAAAAATAGTCTAAAGGCGTTAAATCGCACGATCTAGGCGGCCAATTGACCGGTCCCGAACGTGAAATAAAATGTTCACCGAACTCGCCTCTCAATCCATTGTCCATTGTTGCGCGTGCTGTGTGGCATGTTGCACCGTCTTGTTGAAACCACATGTCATGCAAGTCAAGCTCTTGCATTTTGGGCAAAAAAAAGTTAGATATCATCTCACGGTAGCGCTCACCATTCATAGTTACGTTACGATTCGCATCACCTTTTAAGAAGTACGGTCCAATGATGCCACCAGCCCATAAACCGCACCAAACTGTGACTTTTTCTATGGATGCATTGGTAGCTGCGTTGCAATGCTTCTGGCTGATATTCACTCCAAAATCGACAATTCTGCTTATTTACGTACCCATATTGAGCCAAAAATGAGCTTCGTCGCTGAAAACAATTTCGTAGCCATGAACTTTCTTAACAGAGTTCACATTTTGATAATAAAATTCAATAATTTGCAAGCGTTGTTCGTTTGTAAGACGATTCATGGTTAAATTAAAGACCAAACTGAAGATGTTTGACTGGGAATCAAAACACGAAACGTGCGTCAGCCGTTTAAACCAGAGTGTTGCCAAAAAGATAATAGCTAAAAAATCACCCTTTATATAGAAAAACACTTGCTGTACGTATATACGTAGGCGAGTTCATATATATCTTTGATATATTTGTTTGGACATATTTATTATTTGTTTTTTATGTTAATTAGAACTTAATCATTAAATTGTAAATATTATAACGATTTAAAAAATTTTTTACGTTATATGTTTTTGTAATTTTAACTAATGTTATATATGTATATATAGTATAATAACAAGTTGTCAACTGTAATTGTAATTTCTTTAGCATTTTATTTCTTATTATATATCATTCATAATCTCATTTTTACGCTTAATGTCCATTCTATCAATGTGTAGGGTTTTTTTATAAAATAATTTTCATTTGTTAATTTTGTGATTGTTATAAATATTTTCTTTATTATATTTTGTCATAGTGAAATTTAACTGAAAATAAGTGTCAACTCAGCTATATATAAGCGAAAATACATTTTAGAAATGTTGCCACTTTATTAATATAATGGTAAAATGTATTAGATAAGGTTTTCTAGAGACGATTGCTCCTGAATTTCCATTTTTCTAAGATTTTCTTTCATTTTTCATAATATAATATAAAGAAGATTTTACCAAATACATTTCTGCCATAGCAATTTCGTTTTGCAACTTTTGCTTAACCCTTAATTTATAATGCACATGATATATGAGTTTTATAAATTATTCAATAAAGTTTCCTGGCAACGAACTTTGTCATAATATTGAAACTTTTCCGTCAAGAATGTCAAGATATTTAATTTATTTTATATGGAAAATGTTTATCAAATTAATTTCTGACTGAGTTCGATTTCTTGAAAATCCAACATCCTTTCTTGAAAATCGTCATCCAATCATTTTAAATGAATTTTATCAGACTAATTTTTAATAATAATGAATTGAAGATTATAGTTATGTAAAATATTATCGAATAGTCGAGTCTCCTTGAATGGACTTGATAATAATTTAGAATTTTCCATCAATTTCAATACTTTTCCAATCATATTTAAAAATTTTACGAAATCTGCATTCTGCATGTGATTGCTTGAAAATTCGTTTTCCAATTGTTTTTTTTTTAAATCAGTAATTATATTGCGCATTTAAAATGATATCTGCGTAAAGTATTTGATGGGGTTTCTTTGCGCCCAGGACTATTTCATAATTGATTTTCAAGATTCAAGATCCAAGATTTTCATGGTATTTTTCAATGTATTTTATAATAGAAAATTTTGCCAAATCAATTTCTGAGATTGCGAATTCTGCTATGTTTATACCCAATCATATTGAAAATGTAATCAGACATTTATAATGAATGGTGAAGAAATGATCTGTGAAAATAATTTAACTGGGATTATTTAACTTGAATGATCATATGGACAGAATTGAGAATTTTCCAAGAATGTCACGATATTTAATGTATTTTATAAAAAAAATTTACTAGATCAATTTCTGAGTGTGGATTTCTTTCACAATTCCTTAACCAATCATTTGGAAAATGGGATCAAACAATTATAAAATGTATTGAAGATTACCTCTGTAAAATGTTGAATAGAGTTTGCTTGAAAACACTTCATCATAATAAAGAATTTCAACATTTTCCCAATGTATTTTACAATTGAAATGTTTACCAAATAAATTTCTGAGTGTGTGCATTCCATTCAAAATTTGTTAACCAATCATTTTTTAAATTCTACACGGTTTTTACAATAAGATCATTCATTCCTAAATGATCTCTGTAAAATATTAAACAAGGGTTCCTTATGGACTATCTTGGTGGGAATTGAGAATTTTCCTAGAACTTCAACATTTTCTCAATAATGTATTTATAATCAAATAAAGTTCAAAACGATATGGTAGTGCTTTCTGAATCAGAAATTCTGATCCATTCTGTCGTATTTATTGAATTGAAATAAAATAAAAACAAAAAAAGTGAAAATATTTATTAAAAATATATATATATATATATATATATATATTTTAAATAATAAATCATACATCAAATAATTTTGGTTTAACAAATCACAAACATATGTCTTCTTATTATTTATTTAACTTATTAGTTTTTTTTTTACCTATCAATGCATCTATACTATATATAGATTTACCTATTTATATATCAATTAAATCCATTGAAATGCATATAAGTATAATAGATTGGTATCGTATATATAGGATCAATCTTCTGAATCTTCTCTTCAAAAATAAAAAGAAAGAAAACACCATATAAAACAAATCAAAAACTATCAAAAGATCAAACGTTTAATAATATATCTATCTAAATATAACCATTTAATAAAATATATATTTTTTTTATAATAATAACAATACAAATTTTTTAACTTTATTTAACTATATATACAATATTATTATTAAACAAAAACTATAAAAGCGTTCGCGTTAGAAAATGTCTATATTTTTTTCTTCTTCTTAACAAAATAATCATATAAAAAAGATTCCTAATAAATAAAAATTAAAATGATTAATGCGTTTTGGTATATTTTGTGTGTGTTTAGTAAATTATAATAGTTAAGGCAAAACAAAAAAAAATTGGATAAATACCCAAATAATTATTGTGATAGTGATAATACATTTTTAATTATATTATATGCGTCGATCGCATGAAATTGAACTTTAAAAACGTTTAACATTTAAAATTATATATATATCTAAAATATTTTTCAATGTTAATTCAAAGTGCGATGTGTGAATATAGAAAGAAATTCTATAATAAATAAATACTTTTATTATTATATATATACTATTAATATTGTAATAATTATTGGACAGCATTATATATAAAAAGAATAATGAATTGATGGTTGAATGGAATTTTTAAGCATATATAGGAAAAAATGTTATATCCATATATATACCAAACAGACAATGAATTTAAAATGTTATATTTAACTAAATATTTTGGTTATAACGAAGCGGTGATGAGAATACACGCATATTTAAGTAAAATTAAACAGAATTTCCTTAAGTAAAATTATACAGAATTTCCTTAAGCAAGTTATACAGAATTACCTTCAGAAAACTATGCAGAATTTCATTAAGGAAATTAAACAGAATTACCTTCAGAAAATTATACAGAATTTCCTTAAGCAAATTATACAGAACTTTATTTCGCAATTTATAGAGAATTTCCTTAAGCAAATTATAGAGAATTTCCTTAAGCAAATTATACAGA
The DNA here is from genome assembly GCA_958336335.1 of Dilophus febrilis. Taxonomy (NCBI): domain Eukaryota; kingdom Metazoa; phylum Arthropoda; class Insecta; order Diptera; family Bibionidae; genus Dilophus; species Dilophus febrilis. The sequence goes on along the minus strand of OY284469.1, from coordinate 56,211,894 downwards.
ATTTCCTTAAGCAAATTATACAGAATTTCCTTAAGCAAATTATACAGAATTTCCTTAAGCAAATTATACAGAATTTCCTTAAGCAAATTATACAGAATTTCCTTAAGCAAATTATACAGAATTTCCTTAAGCAAATTATACAGAATTTCCTTAAGCAAATTATACAGAATTTCCTTAAGCAAATTATACAGAATTTCCTTAAGCAAATTATACAGAATTTCCTTAAGCAAATTATACAGAATTTCCTTAAGCAAATTATACAGAATTTCCTTAAGCAAATTATACAGAATTTCCTTAAGCAAATTATACAGAATTTCCTTAAGCAAATTATACAGAATTTCCTTAAGCAAATTATACAGAATTTCCTTAAGCAAATTATACAGAATTTCCTTAAGCAAATTATACAGAATTTCCTTAAGCAAATTATACAGAATTTCCTTAAGCAAATTATACAGAATTTCCTTAAGCAAATTATACAGAATTTCCTTAAGCAAATTATACAGAATTTCCTTAAGCAAATTATACAGAATTTCCTTAAGCAAATTATACAGAATTTCCTTAAGCAAATTATACAGAATTTCCTTAAGCAAATTATACAGAATTTCCTTAAGCAAATTATACAGAATTTCCTTAAGCAAATTATACAGAATTTCCTTAAGCAAATTATACAGAATTTCCTTAAGCAAATTATACAGAATTTCCTTAAGCAAATTATACAGAATTTCCTTAAGCAAATTATACAGAATTTCCTTAAGCAAATTATACAGAATTTCCTTAAGCAAATTATACAGAATTTCCTTAAGCAAATTATACAGAATTTCCTTAAGCAAATTATACAGAATTTCCTTAAGCAAATTATACAGAATTTCCTTAAGCAAATTATACAGAATTTCCTTAAGCAAATTATACAGAACTTCATTTAGGAAATTGTACAGAATTTCCTTAAGTAGATTATACAGAATTTCCTTAAGCAAGTTATACAGAATTTCCTTAAGAATAATATTATACTGATAATTTTCTTAAGTAAATTAACCAGAATTAACTTCAGGAAATCATACAGAATTTCCTTCATTTCCTTCAAAATTTCTTAAGTAAATTATACAGAATTTCCCTTAGTAAAGTGTACAGAACTTCCAATAGAAAATAATACAGAATTTCATTTAGAAAATTATACAAAATTTTCCCATATAATATGTTATACAAAATTTGCCAAAAATATTCTATCTTTAGAATGATTTTGCATCATTACTTTTAATTTTATACAGAAATAAAATCCTAGTCTATAGCTGAAATTATGTTAAAATGAAAAGTACTTTGAAAATTCACGCGCCCATTGCAAAATAATGTAAAATAAAACATTATTTCTACTAAATTTCCATCTATTTTAGGATTTTAGCGTATATGTAAAATAATAAAGTTCTCTATATAGGTCTTTCTGCGCCATTTGTGGTTCTAATGACAAAAATAAAGTACAGAACTTCCTTCATCAGAAATTCCTTTTTTAATATGGGCGAGATCATATAAATAGGACTATTTGAATTTATTATTAACTATTGCCTTGTTAGAGAGAACATTTTAATTTTTATTGAAAGTTCTATATAGTTCTAATTATCATAAAAAAATTGGTTTTATCCTTCAACAATAGACGCTTTGGTTTCATAATTTCCTATAAAATGCTTTTGTTGAAGATCAAATTTTATTGATTATATACTTTTGATTAAGATTGATTAAGAAAAAATATCTATCTGATTTTGAAATCAAATATTCTTATCTGAATATTCTGTAAAATATTCAGAGTTCATTAAAAAGAGTTCAGTTTTTATGATGGAAAAACTATCACACATTATTCGCTTCGTAATATTACCTATGTCGAATGTTGACCGCATCACCGCGGTTTTTATATGATAACTATAAAAATATAAAACGAAAATGAATCTTTAAAGACCGCGATTACATAAAAAAAATACAATATTAAATATATAAATTCTAATATTCTGTATTAAAACATTAAAAAAATCTAAAAACTATCCATACATTTTTGAACAAGTTAAAATAAATACTGACAAAAAAGGGTATAATATAAAAAAAAACATAATATATAATTTAGATATTTATATTATATAGTATATTATATTTTATAAAGCCGTAAAGAAAAAAATTAATACATCACTGAAAATCACTGAATCTTGAAGATAGACATGATGTGTTAATAATCATAAAAGAATTAAATAGATATGTAATGTTTTTTTTTTTTTTAATATTATATATTTATAATAATATATATTCGTTTGGTCTGTTGGTTTTGTTGTGTTTTGTGTGAGCGCCGTCTTATTATTCTTCATATTCATTTTAACGTTGTTTGTAACGCACCAATTCCCATTGGAAAGATAAATACAAAAAAAAAAAAACTCAATATCTAATCGATCAAAAAAATAAAAGGCATAATAAAATGTAAACTTTAAAGATTATCTAATATTATCTAATATATATATATTGATCATTGCATCTTTATTTTTTATGTATGTATAAACATTAAATTAAAGCAGGTGTTTTATAATTTTTTCTTTATACTTGAATTGTTTTGAGATAGTGAATGAAGCACGTTTATTTATATCCATTTAGAGATTATATTATTATTTTTATTACATTATTAAAGCAGCAGATTAATTCAGATTATATTGTGTATAAATGAGGATAAATGAAAATACAGATAAATGGATAATAATAATAATAAAAAAAAAATCAAATTGATTTAATTCAACATTTAATTTATTTATTTTATTTAAATTACCATTTACACAGGAAATCTTTTGTTAATTATTTCTTTATATGTAAATAAAATTCATTTAGTTTTGTTGTGATTTAATTTTGCAATTCGCTATATGAAAAAGGTACATTTTCATTATATAAATTTAACTTGACACACAACTGCATATATATATTTATTTACACAGCGATTATTACATTCGGGATGCGGTAATAAATATAATGCATATATAGCAGATATATGATGAAGGGAAATTTCATCAGAATAAATTAAAAATTTATATTTCATATTGTATAATATATATAATATATCATTTATATACGTTTGTACTTAAAAATGTAAATGATTTTATTTGAGGGGTTTATTTTTAAGTCATATATAGTTTTTATTGCGATTTATTTTAGAAATTTGTCATATAGAAAACACTCAAATGGATATAAGAAAATTGCGTATGAATGCTTTTCAAACGAATCGAATCAGTGGATTTTAAGGGAAATACCTTTTAAAATCAATGACATTTTCCCATACAATTTCCCTCTTGGGAAAAACACTTAAAAGTGTGTTGATTTTTCTTGTATTTGTATTTACTATCCGATTTATTTGTAATTTGTCATATAGAAAGTATTCAATTATTGGATATAAGAAAATGATGTGAAAGTTTGAAACGAATCGAATCGTTGGATTTTCAGATATTTCCCTTTTAGATTTAATGACATTTTTCCCATATAAACCTTTGAAAATACCATGAAAAAGTAGTTTGATTTTTTAAAATACATAATAACTATCCGGTTTATTTGAAATTTTTCAGATAAGATACCAAAGGGCTTAAGTAAATGGTGTGAATACTGCAAACGAATCGAATCGGTGGATTTTGAGATATATCCCTTTTAAAATCAATTATATTTTCTCATACAAACCCCTTGGGAAAAACACTTAAAAGTGTGTTGATTTTTTATATTTGTATATTCACTATCCGATTTATTTGAAATTCGACATGGCAAAACACCCACATAGGGATAAGAAAGTGGTGTAAAAGTTTCAAACGAATAGAATCGTTGAATTTTCAGATATTTCCGCTGTAGATTTAATAGCATTTTTGCCATACAAACGTTTGAAAATACATCCTGCAGTTTTAAAATTTGTATTCACTAACTGCTTTATTAGAAATTTGTCATAGAAGATAACTAAAGCCAGTTAAGCAAATGGTGTCAAAGTTTCAAACGAATGGAAATTTTAATTTAGATTTTCCCTTTTAGATTTTAAAGCAGTTTTCCTATTCATACCTTTATTAAAAAACTGAAAATTGTATTGATTTTGCACATTTTATATTTACTATCCGCAATTGATTTGTAATTTGTCATATATAGAAAGCATATTCAATTGGATATAAGAAAATCATAATCTAAAAAGAAAATTTCCCATACAAACTTTTATACGGAAAATTACCATGATTTTTTAATACTCGCTTATCCGATGATAAGATATTTTTCTAATACAAAACTTTGTAAATAATCTGAAAAGTATATATTGATTTTTTAATATTCATAATATAGCCAAATCTAATTTGTTTGAAATTTTGCAAAGAATATACTCAATGGAGTTAAGAAAATGCCGTTAAAGTTTCATACGAATCGAATTGGTAGATTTTGAGATATTTTCGCTTTTAGATTTCTAATGACATTTTTTCCAATAAAAACTGTGCGGAAAAACACTTAAAGATGTGTTGATTTTTCACATTTGTTATTTACTATCCAATTGATTTGAAATTTTGCAAAGAATATACTCAATGGAGTTAAGAAAATGCTGTGAAGGTTTAAAAACGAATCGAATCATTGGATTTTCAGATATTTCCGCCTTAGATTTAATAACATTTTTTCCATACAAAGCTTTGCAAATAACATCCAAATAAAGGAAACATCCAAAAGGATAAGAAAATAGAGTGACAATTTCAAATAAAACGAATCGCTGGATTTTGCGATGTTTCATTATGAATTCAATAATAAAATTTTCCCATTCAAAACGAGATTATAACATTTTAATATACCTTTCTGATATATAATAATATATACATTTAATAAATGATAATAATATTGTTGAACAGTTACCTTTCTAGTTTGAGTTTTTTATTTTTTTATATCAAAGGATATTATGCAATATAATACACTTTAAGAATATTATTTATATAGAATTTCGCATTCTTCAATTCTTTTATGAGTGCAATTAAAATTGACAATAAACTAAAAACTGGTATAGTAAAATTTATATAAAAAAAATTTTTTTATTAACAAATAGACAAAATATAAAAAATAAAACATTTCAAGATCACACAAACAATAATGTATAACATTCAAAAACTCGTTCATAAGTTCACTGAATTGAAAAAAAAACATTGTTTTTCATTGTTGTAATATATATAACATTTTGTATAATAAACTATAATTTTCCACTTTATCAATTCTATTTATTTATTAGATCATCGCCTCATTGGCTACAATTTGTGCTGTAACAACTGCAGCGGTTCAAACCGCATCAACAAAAACAAATGCAACAAAACCTATAATAAATCCATCGAAATCAACACATTTAAAAGATGTACGAAAACGACAATTAGATGAATATGGTAATTATATAAATTCACCGTACAACAGTAATGTTTATCATTCACCAATAACTGGACCGATTTTCCAAAGACGTATATCAACTGGAAACGGTGGTGGGTACTCTTTACATGAACCACGTTCATATTTTCCATCATCAAATTTCTATGAACAAAATTCTCTATTCACCAATAATAATAATAATAACTATGATCAGCATTCGATACCATCGTATGCCGTTCAAATGGAACCATTAACACAATACTCACAACGTGATCCATTTAATCCAGGATTTATTGAACATAATAGTTATAGCGGTGGTGGTGGTGGTTCCGGATTATCATATGGACCACAACAAAATATACGATATATTGAAGCACCCGAACCAATCATTGAGATAATCATAAAAGATAGTAATGATAGTTTACCGGCACAACATTTATCCATACCATTACCGGCCGTACCGAAAAAACATAAAAAAGAACAAGTTCAAGTGTTTTATGTAAAATATAAAAAAGATGAACATAAAGGTTTAATTATTGAAGATCCAATACCGGCATTATCGCCCACCGCCTATCATCAGGAAAATCAGGATGAGGATGATGCCCATCATGAAGAACACGGTAGCTATGAGGTAACAACACCCTCATCGATCCCATTAAAAACCACAACATTACGTACGATTATCCATCCGGATTCCGAGAAATATCACAGTAATAGCGGTATTCAAGTAACATTTAATACCGAAAGTAAACATGGTTTAAATAATGGTCAACAATATCAAGAGCACATTGAAGAAAGTGCATTACAACCGGTCATCACCGATGTAAATCCACGTAATTTTCCATCAAATGTTGGAGTAAATCGAGGACCATCATCGCCACAATCACCACAATCATCTCAACATCAACAGCAGTATCCATCACAATACCATTTAAATCAATTTCAACAAGATGAACAATTTCGTAGTCATCGTTATGATGGTGAACAATTTAATAATTATCAACAACAACGTCAACAACAACAGCAACAACGTCGTCCAGCTTTTCATCAAGAATTACCATTTCAAAATTCACCATATCAACCGTTTAGATCCGGGGGTCCACCAGAACAACACCACCATCAACATCAACAACAACAACAACAACAACAGCAATTTAATTCCAATAGATTTTATCAAACTCAACATCACGATCATAGACAATTTGGTATTGTTGATCAACCACCACAACAACAACAACATCCATCATCCCAAACACCACCATTTGATACATCCAATCGTAATTTTGAAAATGTACGTTTTCCCAGTCCAAATGAATTTGTTCAACAAAATAATAATCATCACCAACAACAACAGCAATTCCATCAACCCCGTCCAATTCCAATACCAATACATAATGAACCACCACCAGCACCCTTACCGTCATCTTCATCATCATCGTTTGGTCAAATCCAAACACAATTTCATCCCCAAACTCAAGCAACATTTAATAAATTTAATCAATTTGAAAATCGACCACCATCACAACAGCAATTTAATGGACCACCATCGTTTAATCGTAAACCGTCACATCCACCACCACCACCACCAAGACCACAACAATCTCAACCACAACAGCAGCAGCAACAATTTCAAAGACCTCCACAACCACAACGAATTAATGAACAAAAATTTACCCATTTAAAACCAATTCAACAATTTTCAACAAATAATCAACAACAACCTCAACATTTACATCCAATTAATCAATCACCATTTTCACATCCTTCAGGACCACCACCTCCACCTCCACCGCCACCATCATCATCACGTCCAATAATACCATCACAACAACAACAACAGCAACAATTCAATCGTAATCAATATTCTGAATATCAACAACACCAACAACACCAACAACAATTCCAACAAAATTATCAATCAAATTTCCAACCAAATTTTAATATTAATAATGGACAGAATTCATTCCATTCGGATAATTTAAACAATATTGCACCAGGTGCTGAATTAATTGAATCTGTACCGAAATTTGAAACTCACATTACCGAAACCGTTCCAATAAGTCAAATAAATCAACCATTTTTATCGGGATCATCTAGTCAACAACAACAACAACGACAACAGCAGCAATCATTCCAATCAACTGTTCAGCCATATCAGCAACAACAACAGCAACAGCATCCATTATCAAATGATGAATTTTTAAAACAAGACATTCAATATGCTAGTGTACAAACAAATTTATTAACATCACCGCAACCAACACGTCCAACAACATATTCAAGTTCAACGGTAAGCAATTTGGATAATAATAATAAAAATGGGGCATTATCACGTGAACAATATCGTGATGAAATTCATCAACAATTTATAAAATATGTTGATGATTATCCACAAGCATCACCGTCACCACACTTACAAATAATACCAAATTCAGCACCAATTCAACAAAAATTGATTCCCGGTCAAAGTGTTTCAAATTTAGCCACTGAAGTATTTCCCAGTTTTGAACGTCAACAACAACAATATTTTTCACAAGCAACAGCCGCAACTTATCATCAACAACAACAACAGAATCATCAACAAGAACAATTAGTTGTTCCACTTTCTGGTCGTCATAACAATAATAATATTAATAATAATAATAATAAGGTAACCGTTGAACAAACAATTTCAGTTACACAAAAACCATCTCAATATTATCCATCATCAACACAACGTCAACAATCAACAATCGATTATCATAAATCTGTAACGCCATCATCGGCTAAATCTTTGTCATCATCATCATCATCGATAACAGCCAATCATATAGTATCTTCAACGACGGCAAAACCACCGACCGTAAAACCAAAATCAAAACAAAAAATTGAATTACCCGATGAGGTACCCGATGATTTACGTGCTCAATTACTATCATCTGGTATTTTAGATAATGCCGATATTAGCATATTGGATTATGATAAAATCGGGGATGTTGATTTAGCCAATTTACCACCAGAGCATTTAGCAAATTTCTATGGTGCTGGCGGTGCTTCACAAATAGCCAGTTCAAATAAAATATTAACCGTTGTGAAACCAAATGGTGACCGAATTATTGATTTAAAATTAAAAACATCAGACCTAACCAACAAAAAGGCATCACAATTAGACGAACACAAGAACCAGAAATCATTAACGCCGACAACCAATAAAAAACATAATGTTGATTTAAAAGTTGTTCGTTTCGATTCGAATAATCAAAAATCAATTACCGATAAATATATAAAATATGATTCAACTGTTTTACCATCGGTTTCAATTACAAATCCAGAACAATTACAACAACAGCAGCAACAACAATATAATCGTTATTTACCATTAAAAGTAAATGGAGCCCAATTTCCAATACCAGATGTTTCCGAATTAAAGGGTAAACGTATTTCAAGTGTTGTTGTTTTAGCACCTGTTGATAATTTACAAAGTGTTGAATCGTATGATGATGAAGCGGATGCTTCTAATGCTGCTAAACGAAGTGCGAATGAAGGGCGATCAATTTCATCAAACAATCGTGGCCGTACAAATGATAATGATGATTATAGCAGCAGCAGCAGTGGTGAAAGTCGTGTTGAACGTGATATTATCGATTCAAAACATGTTAAATTTATTGCTGGTGATACACTTAAACAATTATTGAAGAAACCAACAAAAGATAATTTTAAAAAATGGTTAGATAAAGAATCGAAAACCGATATTGATCTACAAAGTGTTGTTTTATTAGTTACCAGGTAAGCTATATATTTAACTATATATTTAAGTTCGTGGTTATTTTACCATATAATTGTCTGACCCCGTTTTTGTTGCTGTTCAGTAGTCTAAAGCAGTTTACAGCGGGATCTGCTGTAATGATACAGATGATGATAGTTTATCAATGACTGTGGATGTTTTCTCATAACATTGATCTGATAATCAATTTCTCGATTCACCTTATATAAAGACGTTCCCGCATTTCCCATTTCTCATCGAATATCGAATATTAACTGAATAATCGTGGATGTTTAAAGCAATGTCATGTATATGTGTGTGATTGAACTGCACCCGATAAAAGTATTCGATGTGAACAATTTCTTCTTCAATTTACCTCCTAACAGCAAATATTTTGTCATCTGCTTCTGAACCTCTCAATCTCACTGAAGAGTATTTATTCCAACTAAGTTCTCAGTTCTGTTTGGAATCCTTAATTGTACGATTAAATCAACTCCACCTTTTCGAGGTTGAGTCTATGTCATGTGAAGTTCTTATTTCACACTTATTTATCTTTAAATGATTCAAAAATATTTGCACTTTGTTCCAATTAATCTTTGTATCGATTCTTCAATTCAATTCGATTAGGATTAGTATGAATTGTTTCTCGAAACAAAACTATTTTCTCCATTGAATGTACGAATGTCTGTTGGGGAATTTCATGCAGTATGCTTTCAATCAGTTTTTGTCAGCTGATTTGTATATCTAATAAGCGTTCTCTGAAGATGGTGGACGAGTTCGAGTTTCGTTAGTAATCACATCTTAAAGAGTCTTAAAACATTTTATGTAAAATATGCATGGATTTGATTACCTTTGAATTCATTTGAACACACCCACCGATTCAATTAATTGCCAGAAAGTTGCGAAAATTCTATTGTGTTGAATAGGAGATGATTCTTGATTCTTGACTATATAATGCTCAACATAGTGAATATATAATAAAACCAAACTAAAATATTAATACATTTTTTTTTTATTTAATAGAAACGCAAATGATGAACAGGAAATCTTCATGTACGATATCGTATCACATAAAGTGAATAAATTAAAGGGTGAATTATCAAGTGCATTTGTAAATGTGGCGGAATCGAATGCAAATGCTGATGATATTGATAATGGTTCAATATCTGACAGTGGAATACTAGAAAAAATGATTGCAAAACCAAAAGCAGCCGCTGCTAATGATGAAAATTCAGCCAATGAAAATTTTGATAATGGATCATCGTCACAATCATCTTCATCAATAGGAATAAATAATAGACAACAAACAGCTAATAGAAAAAATCATCAACTTACAATCAATTCCGGATATAGTGCGATAAAAAGTTAGATTTAAAATTGATGAATGGAAAAAACAAAAAAACAAAACAATTTGATTGAAACATTAGGAAAAATTAAATTTTATTAATTAATATATTTGTAAAAAATTATCATCATTATGCGGCGTCTTCTCCTTTATAGTTCAACTAGTTTTTATCTAGTTGTTATGTAAAAATGATATATAATTTTAATTTATTCAACATATTGTTGAAGAATTATTAATAAATTTGTGGTTATTTAACAGCCAAACCAACAAACCAACGACGACGATGATGAAGATGACAACTGTTAAAATCAATATTAATTGTAATTTTATATGAATTACATAAATATATAAACTGGTGCGATATTTTAATTTATATATCCTCTTAAAAAATCAATCGACAACAGTATAAATAAGCGAAATGCGAGATCCATAGCGATTAATTTAAAAAAATTAAAATACAATTTACATATAAGAAAAAATAAAAATAAATAAATGATATATAAATAAATGAATTGTAGGATAAATGTTTTAAAAATTAATAAATCTTATTTGTAATTTAATAAATTTGTAATATATTTTATAATAATAATAAATTAAAATAATATAAAAAAATAAATTACATTTGTTATGTTTTTTTTTAAAATAAAATTTATTATATATGGGAAAAAAATTATCTGTGTTGTGTAAACATTTAGGAAATTACGAATCTGAAAAAATAATTTGATGAGATAAAATATTAAACATTTTTATTCATCTGTTTTCCCCCTGATAATATAATGGCAAAACCACAATTTTAAAAATACGAATATGGTTTGTAGAATGATATGAGTGCATAGCATCGACGAAGAGGTACGCGGTTCGTATCCCAGTTGATGAAAATTTTTCTTCATACAGAAAACATTGCGATGGAATGGGAAAAGAAAAATAGAAATTAAATTTTTGCTTTTTTTTTGCTAAAACGGTAAATGAAATACAAGAGTTAACTCTTGTAATTTTTTTTTTCATGTCACCGTACGAATACCAAATTTTACAACATTAAAGAGCTAACAATTACCTACAACCTCCATAAATATGGGATTTGGAGATGGTCCAGGAACGCCAGGATCTGCCATTGAAAATCCATTTTTTTGCATTTTCAAACCCCTGGATCTTCCATATTTCTTATCCGATTTTCATCGTTGTACCTGCATTCGACGGGTATTTTTATTACCTTTCGATTGATCTTGGTCGCATTATAATATCTGAACTGGTTTGGCCGGGAAGCAGGACCAAAGTTTGGATCATCCCCTGTAGAGCTTCATTCCCGGATTTATTTAAATATGAAGGAGTTGCTTCATTTCTACATTCACTATATCATTGGAAAGAAGAAGAATCAAGCTTTAATGTAAAATTAGTCCCATAATTTTCCGATGAAAATTGTGGATTTTCCTTTAACATTGAAAATCCCCCATTTTCGAGCAATTTCAAAGGTTAGTTCCAAAGGGATGGAATTAGATAATTACTTCCAGACTTCGGTAAGTTAAACTAGAGGATATGAGACAAGTTTTGCCACTAGTCCCATTATTATAACTCAACTGGTTTCTGTACAGTAGTGTCCCAAAGTTGGGTCTACCGCGAAATTTCGAAAAATTTCAATTATCGCTCCTGGTCGTAATTTCAATGCGATAGAAAAGTGGTAAAACAAAAGTTTGTTGTATTTACCATCTCTATCACATATCTGAAGCCCATTGGCCTAACTTTAAAAAAGTCGAATTTTCCAATTTTTCCAATTTTTTGACAAAATGATGAAAAATTTTTTTTGCACGAATTTTTTTTTCTTTAGTTGCAATCGAAAGGTGTTATAATTTATAGTTTTTTTGCCATAGAAAATATTTCTGTAGCTACTGGGGTTTCCACGGAATTTCCAAGGGAAATTTTTTTTCTCAACGAATTCACGGGAAATTGAACAAATCTACGTATGGGATGAGTAATGAACATTTTTTATCACTACAGGATGCTAATTTAAAGTGTTATTTTAATGATTTTGCTAAATTTTACAGGGTGATAATAATATATTAAATTTTCTAATTGAAAAAAAGTTATCAAAATCACGCTAAGATTCGAATTACTTGGAGGGGGTAAAAAAACAAAAAAAGAGTCGCGTTCTTTACATGGCTAGTACATGGTTGTGATTATGAACATTAAATGTATTAATCGAATTCAAATGCATTTCAAAAGGTAATGTAATTCTATTTAAATTATAAGAGTTGATGAAGTTTTCAGAAAATATATCCAGAGAAATGGGCAAATGATATAGGAACGTAAGCAGTTATAGATAAATGGAGACTAAAATCAAGGTTTGACGTTGGATTCCCTTTTTTCAGAACGATTATATTATTTTAATTTATTTAGTACTCACATTTTTCCTGAACAATTTTCCACATTTTTTCGGTACAGGCTGAATTTTATTAAACTATTCATTGTTTACCACATAATTTGAAGATTATCTTAAAACAGTTGCCTCAAAACATATCCATTATAGATTTTACTATACGAATAATTCAAATTTGATTTTTCTCGAGATTGTTGAATGATATCTGCATCGCGATGACACTAAAAATAAACAATTAATTATAATTTAATATCAAAATAATTAATTATATAATTTTAAATGTGAAAAGATTAATAATTTTCAATTTATTTGTATATAGAATTTTTGTAGGTTATGTGAATTGTTTTGAACAGGTTAGGTTGGATCACAATAAAGAAAATAGAATATTTTAATGAATTAATAGAATTAATTAAATAATATTTGATTTTTTTTTATTAAATTAATTATAAAATAACATACCACATTCTTTTATAGGACATTAACAAACGAATTCATTATTATTTTCAATTTTTACATCACAACACGGAGAACGAATTTAAAAATTAACAATTCTAAAGTTATTTATTAATATTATAAGCCAACTAAATTAAATGTATACTTAAAAATAACACCATTTTCACAGCTACAATATTATCGTATTATAATTGTTATTAAATAATTATTTAATTTATAATAATTTAATTAAATTATTTTTTTTATTTAAATTAAAGAAAAAATAGATAATTTAATGTAAACAAACAAATAACAAATGGCCGTCACAACAAAAATCAAATGTGACATGACATTTAAATAAAATATTACAAATGGCATCCGAATGCACGATCTTTGCCGAACATTAGTAATCGGTACTTAATAATACTCGTTACTTGCAGCCGGCCATTTTATTTATTTTATCAAAAAATACTGGAATACAACCAAAAATATTTATATAACAAAACCTCCTAAATGTTAACATTTTTTAATTAAATTTTATTTATTTATTTATTATTTTTTGTCAGCCATTTGAAAGAAAAAGAACGCGTTGTCCAGCCAACAAAAGACAATATTTAATAAATTATAAAGAAAACTGTTCCAAATAATTTAATGTGAACTGCAAAAACATTATTAAAACATAATGGAGGCGTTGATAAAATTATTTGGAATCGATAAACGAAGATGCAATTAAAATTAATTCGATATATTATTGGAAATTCATTGACCTGCTGAAATTTTATAAATTTATAAATTAATTTAATTTAATATACTCACGACATATTCGGGAACAAACTATAATTGAAATGCTTTAATACATTTACGTGGGCATTATAAAATTAAACATTAAATAAAAACAATCCCATTATCGGCTCCTTTTAATTATTTGTACCTGCCGTTTTTATTAATTGCATGTTGTCGATTCATTAGCAATTATATCAATGAAGCGTCCAGCATTGTTATACATTATATTGTATATTTTGTTTATTTATTCTATAAAACAAACAAACAATTAAATATTTTAAATAGTAGAATTGATTTTAAATGATTACAAATTTTATTTAATTCTTACTTTGAAATTTATTTTTTGCAAATTTCAGGTCACTAAATTTCCAATCAATTGAATAAATTTTCACGGCTATTTGGATTTCAAATAATTTTATCACACTGATCCATTATTTTTTTTAAATATTTTTGCAACCCAATTAACAGTTTTCTTTAAATAATTAAATTATTGTCTTTTGCTGGACAATACAAGATCTTTATCCTTCGGCGACTGGTAAACAACAAATGAAATGTGAAAATAATAAACAAAATAAAATTTTTTTTTTTGAAATTCACAATAAAATTTAACTAACATTTAGGGTGTTTATTATATAAATATTTGTGGTTGGATTCTAATATTTTTTGGTAAAAGTATCGAGTATTTAAAAGTACCGATTACTAATGTTCGGGAAAGTTCGTACCAATGGAAGCCATTTTTGACATTTTTTTATAAATGTCACCATGGAATTTATATTTTGAGGGGGGACGGCCATTGTTATTTGTTTGTTTACATTAAATTATTTATTTTTTCTTCAATTTAATAATAAAAAAATCAATTTAATTAAATTATTATAAATTAAATAATTATTTAATAATAATTATAATACGATAATATTTTAGCTGTTAAAATTGTGTTTTGCTTTAATTATAAATTTAATTTGTTAGCCTGATAGTAACAATAAATAACTTTTGATTAAAATTCGTTCTCCGTATTGTCAGGTGAAAATTGAAAATAATAATTAATTCGTTTGTTAATGTCCTATAAAACGAATGTGGTATGTTATTTTATAATTAATTTAATAAAAAAAAATCAAATTTTATTTAATTAATTCTATTCTATTCATTTAAATATTCTATTTTCTTTTTATGTTTTCTAACCTAACCTGTTCAAAACCATTCACATAACCTACAAAAATTCTGTATACAAATAAATTGAAAATTATATTTTCATTTAAAATTAATATAATTATGTATTTTAATTTTAAATTTTAATTAATTTGATTATTTTTAGTGTCATCCCGATGCAAAGAAATCATTCAACAATCTAGAAAATACATAATAAAAAAAATGTACACGTCCATTAAAAAATTGATTGATCCACCAAATTGCTAATGATATTTTATGGATTTGGTAGGATCTCGTTCAATGAACGATAAGATCAACAATAAAATAGCAATATTCATCAGTGATTTGTCCATAAAACATTATAGATTAAAATACATTTGATAATACCATTTGTTTTGGACCGAATAAATGGCAATCATAATCAAATGGTGTAACAAAAGTATGTTTTTTTGTGTTGCAAACGGAATGTATCATGTAAGTTTGTTAAAGACCATATAAATAATATATATTCAGTTGATTTAAATTTAATTACAATTTTAAAACAATTACAAAACAAGGTAACCGAATTGAAATGGATCAATTAAACCCATCCTAATATAATAAACATATTCAAAAATTCATCAGACGCAAACGGAATGCAATTACAGCAGTCGATATAATAAAATTTAGTCATATTTCCTAATCAATGGATCCGTCAGGGAGTTTTAGTATAGAAAGTAAATGAAATTTTCTATAATATGCATTGAAACGAATCGAATTGGTCGCATGCTGAATAATTAGAAAACTGGCCGAGAAATATTTCTATTATTAATAGATTCAAAATACCACCAAGATGTTTGTTGACATTGCTCATCATATGCAAAGAGTTCGACCACATTTTCCGTAACATAGTAAAATATAATGGATATGTTTTGAGGGACCTGATAGGTGATGATCCTCAAATTACACAATTATGATCTGCAAAATGGCATTGGGACAGTAAATTGGTAATTGTAAAACCAAGGAATGCAATCATTGGTTTATTTTACTAAAATAATTGAACGCCAATAACACGATTTTGAACTGGAAGCATAATCCAAGCATAATTTATACAATATCTTTTCATAAAGTCGCAAATGTTATAAAGATTGTTTAATGGATCAAAATAGTTATAAATTAGACATTGAAGAGTTTATAATTTCTACAGTGCGATGATGCCAAAAAGGATATCAATTAATTCAATCCAGAAAAATGTGAGTACTTTAAAAAAAATTGTAATAATATAAACATAATCTACTATTTGTAGTTATATCACTTTATGATTTGGATAATGCCTAGAATTGATTTTTACTATCTTGAGTAACATTTGTACTCTAGATTTGTATTCCGCGGGTTAATTTTTTTTGTACCGGATTTTCTAAATTAAAACGTATCAATTTATTGTTGTGTGTTATTTTAACGACTTTCTCCATTATCCATTATCCATTTTTATTATTAATGTATTCATTTATTAATAAACAATTTCAAGGTACTTCCTTATTAAAATAATATAAAAAAATCTCATCATTAAAACCAAATAACACAAAACTAAATATAAATTATTAATAACCTATTGAACGTATTTCCTTATTAGCAGATCACACGATCACGATGATTAATACCGTGATATATCTATCTATCTATCTATGTTATAATATAAAGCAATAATAATTAATAAATTCATAATTAATTCATTGATTATTTAATTTTTTTTATTTTATCAACATATTTTTCAATATTTTACTTATTCATTTGTGTATTTTTTTTTTTTTTTTGTTTTTCTTAACCAGTTTTATGAATAATTAAAAGAAGAATATATTATTAAATAATAAACAAACAAAAATAACATGAATTTATAAAAATAAGTCAATCACCGTAAAACTATAATCCTAAATTGGTTATTATAAATAGATAATAATAATTTGATATCGTCATCGAAAAATGTATTTATTAATTTAATTTTGATAGTAGTTTTCTGTTATCGAATTATTATCCATATTATTATTATTATTATTATTATAAAATATATTTTATTGTTTCTTTTAGTGAAATGCCATGAAGACAATTCACATAATTCAATTGATCTTAGCGTGTTAGCGTGCAAGTCCAAAGTCCAGTAGCGATGCCATTAAACATTTCAACCAATATATTCCTGAAAAATGTGAGTATTAAACAAATTATAGTAATATAAACGTTATGCAAAGGGAATCCCATTTCAAACCTTGAGTTTAGTGTGATTTTATCTATAACTACTTAAATTGCTTTATCATCTGCCCATTCCTATGGAGATATTTTTTGAAAACTTCATCACCTCTTATAATTTAAATAGAATTACATTACCTTTTGAAATGCATTTGAATTCGTTTACTTTTAAATTCGTATACATTTAATGTTCATAATCACTACCATGTACTAGCCATGTAAAGAACGCGTCTTCTTTTGTTTTTTTACCCCCTCCAAGTAATTCGAATCTTAGCGTGATTTTGATAACTTTTTTTTCTTCCGAAAATTTAATATATTATTATCACCCTGTAAAATTTATCAAAATCATTAAAATAATAGTTTAAATTATCATCTTGTAGAAGTAAAAAAACATTCAAACCCCATCCAATACTTAGATTTGTTCAATTTCCCGTAAATTCGTTGAGAAAAAAAGTTTCCCTTGGAAATTCCGTGGAAACCCCATTAGCTACAAGAACATTTTCTATGGCAAAAAAACTATAAATTATAACACCTTTCGATTGGCACTAAAGAAAAAAAAATTCGTGTAAAAAAAATTTTTCATCATTTTGTCAAAAAATTGGAAAAATTGGAAAATTCGACTTTTTTAAAGTTAGGCCAATGGGCTTCAGATATGTGATAGAGATGGTAAATACAAGTAACTTTTGTTTTACCACTTTTCTATCGCATTGAAATTACGACCAGGAGCGATAATTGAAATTTTTCGAAATTTCACGGTAGACCCAACTTTGGGACACCACTGTACAGAAACCAGTTGAGTTATAATAATGGGACTAGTGGCAAAACTTGTCTCATATCCACTAGTTTAACTGACAGAAGTTTGCAATTGATTATCTCATTCCATCCCTTTGGAACTAACCTTTGAAATTGCTTGAAAATTGGGGTTTTTCGATGTTAAGGGAAAATCCACAATTTTTATCGGAAAATTATGGGACTAATTTTAAATTAAAGTTCAATTCTTCTTCTTTCCAATGATATAGTGAATGTAGAAATGAAGCAACTCCTTCATATTCAAATAAATCCAGGAATGAAGCTCTACATGGGATGATCCAAACTTTGGTCCTGCCTCCCGGCCAAACTAGTTCAGATATTATAATGCGACCAAGATCAATCGAAAGGTAATAAAAATACCTATCGAATGCAGGTATAACGATGAAAATCGGATAAGAAATATGGAAGATCCAGGGGTTTGAAAATGCAAAAAAATGGATTTTCAATGGCAGATCCTGGCGTTCCTGGACCATTTCCAGAGTTTATACTTATGGAGGTTGTAGGTATTTGTTAGCTCTTTAATGTTGTAAAAATTGGTAATCGTACGGTGACATGAAAAAAAAAATTACAAGAGTTAACTCTTGTATTTCATTTACCGTTTTAGCAAAAAAAAAGCAAAAATTTAATTTCTATTTTTCTTTTCCCATTCCATTGCAATGTAGATCTGTATGAAGAAAAATTTTCACCAACTAGGTTTCGAACCGCGGCCACCTTCGTCGATGATATGCACTCATATCATTCTGCAAACCATATACATTATTAGAAAATTGTTATTTTGCAATTATATTATTAGGGGGACAACAGATGAATGAAAAATATTTAATATTTATCTCATATAATTATTTTTTCAGATTCGTAATTTCCTAAATGTTTACACAACACAGATAATTTGTTTAAAGATAATTTTTTTTCCCATATATAATAAATTTTATTTTTAAAAAACATAACAAATGTAATTTATTTTATTTAATAATCATTTATTTAACATTTTTAAAAATCCTGATGAATATTTGGAAATTTTCATCAGTTTTTCTTATATGATTACATATTTTTTTAATATTTTTAACAACATTAATTATAATTATAGATATATTTTTTTTGGAAAACTTTAATAATTCCTTCTTTTAACTATAACTTTAAAATATTTTCGGACATCTAAATTGATTATTACTTTTATAGTTTTAACAAATGATAATATATTTTTTTTTTGTATTTATGAATCAATAAACATTCCTGGGAATATTTTGATTATATTATTTTTTTTTTGTTCTGTAAAATTAAATGCATATTTTTATATTATATAGCATTAAAAAAATAAAATTTTTATGTTATAATTTAGCTAAATAAGTAAATTTTACATTATGCATTTCAATTTTACTTCTCTATATTTTCTATATCATCATTTAAATTGATGATAATTAATTTAATAATATATTATAATTCTTATCTATACATAAACAAAAAAATAATAAATTTTCACTTTACAACCGACAAAATTGGTTTTAGCGTCATACAACAACAGAGCAGCTCATCATCTTCTGGTGTTCGTTTCATAATTTTATTTTATATATATATTTTGATTATTAATTGAATTTTTCATTATATTTTTTGCTATATAATTGACTATAATTTTTTTTTGTTGTTTTATTATAAATACATCAAACAATTAAGGGGGAAAAAAAACAATTTAGTAATATATCATATAACAAAGTAATTTTGTTAATAAATCAATAAATTAATCAATTTTTGGAATAATTTTTAAAAGAGTATTTGTTTTTATCTTTTCTTTTCTTATTATGTCTTAATAATTATTATTATTATTTGTATATATAACACTTTTAATCAAAATAATAATGTTTATGTCTTGTCTCAAATAAACTTTTATTTTGTAAATTTTATTAAAATTTTAACAGCCGTATGTGGATCAGCCGGTAATAATGGATTTTCACCATTTATTGTATAGTCCCGGTATGGCAATCGATACACCTCAACGAAATCCAATTTTTCACATACTCTAGCCGAATAATGACTTGAACAAAGCGTATGAAAAACCGGTATATTATGCTCTTTCATATAGTCCAATGTTTTGCTGATTAATTTTCCGGCAATGCCAGCACCACGATAATTTTCATCTACCGATAGTATTTTACCATCTAGAAATTTATCAATGTCTTCGTACAAATTAAATAAACTAAATTTTGTATCAATGTAATCCATAAGTGCCAGAATTTTCTTAAATTTTGGATGTGGACATTCATCAGCCATACTATGTGGTATTTCATCTTTTGACTATATTTTTTTCAAGTTTTATAAATAGAATAAACAAAAAAAAACAAAAGTTTATATTAGTTTATAATTATTATACAAAATATCAAGGGCATAGGATTCAAAGTATCCCTCCCCCCCCCCCTCATTGGCCATTTGAACAGTTTTCCCATTTCTCATCCTATAATTTGTAAATACCGTCATTTGAAAAAAAAAACCTGTATTTTTCCACGTCGTCAGTTGTTTTGAAGACTGATCAGCATGTGATTGTCCGATCGACGCAAAAAATAGTAGAAATATCGAACACGCAGTAAGTCGTATACAAAAATATTTCTCAATTAAACACTTCAAATCGTGTGTGTGCTGCGGTTTTGCCCTTTTTATCTATTCTATAAACCTTTCACCAGGTTTTAATTGCTCATCATGTATCTGATTTCATCAAAAACAAAGATCATTCTCTTTAGTAAGCAATCAATGTTAATGGTTGTAATGGACTTTGCAGTACAGACCCATGATTTTTCTTTTGTTTTCACTTTTGACGATCAGCATTTCGTAAGTGATTTTTCGGGTTTTCCCACTGTCTTTAATGAGTGATCAACCCTTTATAATATCAGGATCATCTATAGTTAACGTCTCTATTATTTAATGTTTTTTTTTTTTTTTGCATAATCTCATATGGCGCACAAGAAAGATTCAACTTAATAATAACATAAATTAAAAAAAAAATAAATACAATTTACCGGTTTTCGTATGATACCATTTAAGAGTACACCAATCATTTCACCCTTTTCATTGACCGCCTTAAATGAACAACCTTCTGGTATTGATTTTATTGCATAATCTTCTAATTCCTTACAATTTTCATCCATTCCCAGGTATGTATTTAATGGTTCATCCTGCGTATTTATATAATAAATATAATAAAGCAATAAAGAGAAAAAATGATTAAAAAAAATGTATATTTATAATATTATTATTATTACAACTACTATTAAATGTACCAATTAAAGTTATGTAAGAATAAATCCTTTTGTTAAAACAAAAATTCCACATCATTTAACTCCACCAAAAAGTGATAATATAATGAATGTTAGAAGGAAAATAAAGAACGTTTTCATCATTAGAATATCACAGAATTGTAAAATATTATATAAAAATTATATCCACCTATTTTATTAAATTCAAAATCATAAACAAACACGCACAAATTATGAATTATTTTAAAACGCGAATTAATCCACTGGAACTTTTGAAAATGTCCCGCTGTCCCTATCGGAAAACTCTTTCATAAAATTCATAAACAATTGATAAAGGATATTAAAATTTATTATACAGGATCACTAATTCGCCGTCATTCCTTCAAGGCAAATAATATATATAGTTCTTTTGTGACCAAAAAAATGTATGCTTATTACAAATCCCCACAAAAAGAAGTTTCTATCACAATCCCCACAAAAAGAAGCATACTTTAACATTGCAAATAAATGTATTTCTGTGGAGTGAGGAGTTCTTTATGTGAATTTTCGTCGTTTTTTTTCGTTGAAATGTTATCGAAATTCTGTTATCAATACACAAACATATAAGAATGTTTTTTAAACAAACAAACATGAAATTTCCATTTTGCCATTTTGTCAATGCTGACCTTTTGAAATTCTACCGAAAAAAGGGGTTATTATAGATTAAAGATTTTTTTACAGTGATCGCGGTAAATCACGCCATTTGATTACGTTTTCTAAATTTCATTACCTACAATTCATTTAATCTTTAAATATTCATCCGCACCCACACCGAAGATGATAAACTATATCAATTAAATATATAAATCTAATGTGAAATATAACATTATACATTTGAATATAAAAATATAAGCGAAAATGGTCAAAAATGTGAATATATATACAATTTTTATATTTATATATGCAGTTCAAGTACATTATATATTTTTTACCTATACGCAATGTCAATGTCATGATTATTATTAAATATTTTAATATATAAAATTTCTGAACGAACGAAAATACTATGATAAATAAAATATTAAAAAAAAAAATAAACATAAATATTTATTATAATTTATTGTTTATATATTTTTAAAGAAAAATTTTTTCATTTAAAGAAAAATATAAACAAAAATGAATTGGTAATAATTTTTTCGTTATTGACATTGATATTCAATTTTGGAATTAAAATAAATAAGATAAAAAAAAAAAAATGAGAGATTTTTAATTCAAATTGACGCGATGGTATATTATTTATTATATATATATATATATACAGGTGGTATATCGTTGAAATGTTATAATATAGCCAAAACGATTGCAGCAGTTTGATTAATTTAATGAAAATAATCAGACTAGTACGGAAAAGGAGTTCCCGTTTTCCAATGGAACTCAATCAATCCGCCCTTAAAACAATCAAATACTTTGAATCAATTAAGATTTTTTTCCAAAATGGTTTAATGATTTCTTAATTCTTATAATTCTACTGATTCTCAAAGGTATGTTTTCTTTCAAACTTGTACAAATTGTATAGTATTTTTGTGATTGAATTTTTTTTTTTATAATAATTGAACAGGCAAACAACGCGGAAACATATTTTAAAGTCGCAAAAAACGATTCGTTGTCATTTTTGTTGGGGGACTCGATTTTTGGGATTCTTCCAATACAATGATTTAAACTATACTCATTTGTTTGAACTAAACATATCACAACTGCGGAACAACCTGTATGTCTATAGAGTATATATATAATATACAATAGCAGCAGTGGCAATTAAGTTCATTCATTTTCATATATATAATTATACATGAATCGTGTATTAAAAAAAATTACTAAAACCGCAAATATATTTTATAATATAATTTGTGAAAAAAAAAAACATAAATAATATTAATTAAGTAATTGATTATAAGAGATTTCTATTTGTATATATACTCGCCGCATGGTAGAGATTTTGATTTGTTTTTTTTTCTTCAATTAATCCGTTAATTAAATTAATTAAAATAAAACAACGCTTTCCGGCGGTCAACCAGCATAACAGAAAGTATGTGTGTATGCGGTCAACAGGGAATGATCGTATGATTTGATGATTATATTTCAATCATCAATTAACTTTTTATTAAACTTCAAATTCTCACACAAAAACCAATGTTTTAAGATGTATATATGGAGTGATGGGTGCGGAAGAAAGTAATTTGATTGTTTCAATGCTTAAAACCCCCCAAAAAAAAACCAATTTCAAACTAAACTAATAATAATAATAATAATTGTTTTTTTTTCTATTAACATACCTTAAAGAAAAATTTTTTCAATAAACGTAGCGCTTCTTCGGTATCCTCTTCTTGAACAATTTCATAGAAAATTTTATATTCTACAGGTTTTTCTTCAATTTGTTGTTGTTGAGGTTGATGTTGAGGTTGAGGTTGCGTTTGCAACACAGCCGTTGAATTCTGTACGCTTGTTGACATTTTTTTAATATATCTGGCAATCGGTGGAAGATACTCCGAAAACTATATGTGGTTTAGTTTTAAAAATATTATAATAGATTTTAATTCAATTAAAATTTTCCATATATTTACAAATAAAAAATCCAATTTTGCGATTATTATACTTAAAAAAAAAAACATACAATTATAAAATTTACTAATGAAACAACAAAAAATCACAATCATCAGAAAAAAAAAAATTGCAATGCAATTCATTTTTAATGCAAAAACAACAAGAACAATAATAAAAATAACAAAAACAATATAAAAAAAAACTGTGTATAGCCCAGCATGCATTAAAATTAAACAAAATTTGTTTTTAATATTTATAATTATTTATTAATTATTATCATCATCGCACTTACCTTCGTAAGACAATTATCCAAAATTGTTGTTCCATTTTGATTTGTATGATTATGTTCATAGGTCGAAGAATTAATTGATTTTGATTTAATATCAATATTTTGTTGTATTTGTACTTTCATTTTCGATGCTTTTTACTTTTAAATTATTGACAAAAAACGGACAAATTTTTTTTTTTTTCTTACAAAATATTATACAAAACGATTTAAATTAAAACACAGAATCACAAATGCGATATTAATTTTTTTAATCTATTATGTATGTATGTATGGTATAATGATATAATGAACGTGCAGCTATAATTAAAAGAAAACAAAAAAATAATATAATTATATGTAATTTATAAAAGAAACAAAAAAATTGATAATTATTATATATTAATCAATATTATAAGAATGTGTAAATATTTTTATCAATATTTTGTTATATATCTCTTACAAAACAAATCAACTCTGCATAAAAAAATACTATAATACATAATTTAATTCAATTTGACTATAACTCCCGCGCAACATAGACAAATAGGTGTCAAAAATATAATTTCGATCGATTACGCGAGGATTAAAAATGGTAATTAAATGTATAGATATAGAGCGCCAAAAATCTTATATAATCCATATAAGTTAATCTTTCCAATTACTGCGCGCAGTATAATTACACTTTTGATTATATGTTTATTTTGTTTCATCACAAATATATTAAATTCCAATTTAGTATATTTTGGATTGAGATCAATATATGGGATATGGTGAGTAAATGATTATTATATACCTGAAGGTGGTAACTATATAACTTAACGTGATTCATTTCGATATGTTGAAGTTAAAATTGTAAAGGTTAATCTCATGCAGTTGAATGCACGGTTGGAATCAACGACATCGCGGAAAAACACAAAAAAAAAAAAATTTATGTAACAAACAAAATTATTTCCTCGGATTGAACAGAATACAAACAGCAACGACTCAGATAATGGAATAAAGATATAATTATTTGAAAACGCCGTTATTATGTATGAGAAATTTCTGATAATCATTCGATATAAATCTCACTTAATATATGAACATGGGCGTTCAAAAAGAACTAAATTTTCTATTTTTTGCACTGCCGCACCGGTTTTTATTTTAATTTTCTTCAAATATTATAAAAATTCAATCAATTTCAGATGTTATCTAGAAGAAAATTTGAAAATCTCGCTCGATTCGTTCAAAAGATATAGTGAGTTTTCTAATAAATTTACGTAAAATTTGTCCCGCATTTTCATTTCACATTCAATTTTACGCAGTATTAATTTGTGAATTTGAACTGATTTAATGAAAAAGTCCTAAATTTTGACGACATTTCAGTAGAAAAAGATTAAGTAAAATTGTTTGAATATTTGCTTCAATTGTTCAATAAATGGAACAAAAGAATCTTCTGTTTTTTTGGTTAATTATTTTGTGGATGTGAATTTTGTCTGCTACGAAGAAAGATGAGAAGATAGATGAGAATAGATTTTGAAGGAAGGAAAATACAAATTCGAGTTTTTAAAACTGTTACGAATACGAATTTTAAATAATAAAATGAATAATGAACATTTTATAATACTTTTTATTGTTTCTCGAAATTATACAATTTTTCAAATTGACCGGACTCATAAAAGTTCTCAAACTCAAACTGTTCTAACTCAATTGACATTTAAAGTCAATAACAACTGCATATATATATATTTTGGAAAAATTTCCAATCATTTCAAAAGTATATATGTACAATAGAAAACTTAAACTTATAATTTATTAAATAATCACCAGAAAATAAAACCCCAATTACATTTACATTTCCAAATGAATAATACTGAAAATTCATTTTAAATAATTGTTTTTTTTTTAAAAGATTTTATTGTATAATTATGACTGCACGGAAAATTCATAAAAACAAATCTAAAATTCATTAATTCGTTTTTGGTTTAAAAAAAAAAAACACCGCGATAAATAAATTTTGATTTGATAACTTTATATGTTTATATATATATATAGTAATTGCACATTGACCCATAATAATTTAAAAAAATTCGTGTTTTATTATAATAGTAAAAATATAATATTCGATATTGATTGATTGATTTGATTTCTATAAAGATAAATTTAATTAATCTCGTTTTGATATACGCAATGGGAAAGACAATAACGTTATAAATATAACCATAAAATCATACAAGAAATTCTGGTTACGATAGAAATTTACTGCGGATTGTTATTTGTTATTGTTATATCACTATATATATATACTATTGATGGAAAAGTTTTAGGTCATTAGCTATATATTGATGAACTTTCTGTAACTTATATAACTATTATCCTATTATGTATATATTAATTCCGTTAAATTCTAGCTTAACTGAAAAATGTTATGAATATTTCATATGAAAAATATAAAAGTTCTTTAGTGATAATAAGAAATTTTAAGGATTTTACTCTTCCTTATATAATATGAATATAATTTTCCTGAAAGAATTTATTATATGGAGTTTTTTTAATTTTCTTGATTTAAAATTGTTTAATATTATTTAAACATATGCTTAATTCAAATTAGTGCGCCAAATAGTTTAAATAACATTAAAAAATTATATAGTTAGGAAAATTAAGTACGAAAGAGGATTAATTATAATTTAGTTAGGGAAAAAATCGTTGATCAAATCTCCGCACAAAAATAAAATTCCCGCACAATTCACAATAAACAATATAGAAAATAATATAATTCCCGTGATTTGTTTATTTACTCCTGTGTCAAACTCGCAGAATTTTCCAAATTGTAATTGTTTTATATGTTTTTTTCTTTCTTAAATATTAACATTAAAAAATTTCCATTTCTTTTATGGATAAAAGTTTGGATTTGTTATGCGAAAAGAGATTTAAGAATATTTAATGATAAAATCCTAATTCAATTTAGATTATTTTTTAGAAGTTAAAATCCTATTTAAAATCCAAATTAAAATTTAAATGTTAAAGGAGCGATTTCATAAGACATTTGGATAAATAGAATTTGATATACATTTTCGAATTCCTTTTATGAAAAACCGAAAGTTATACAGAAAATCTTTTTATCTTGTAAAGAATATTTCAAACATATAGAAACACTTTTATAATAAACTTAATCAACGCGAATAAATTAAACTATTATTGAAAATATTGATGACTGAAAAATCATCGAATTTATCTTATATAAAATTCATTTTCACTTTCATTTCTATATATATTTTGAATATATTTTATTCTATTCGAATTCAAAATTCTTAATATTATTATATATATAAGAATTTTTAAATCACAAAAAATTTTAACGACATAATAAAAATATTAATTAAAACAAATAAATACTCACACACTCCTTAATTCAATTTAAATTATACAATTACATATAATTATAAATACTCAATTATTTTATATAATATACAAAATTAAGTAAAATATTTTTTAATTTTTTTTTGCAAATAAAATACACACAATATTTGTACACTCTATATATATATAAATAAATTTTATAACCCGTGCGAGATATCAGCAGCTCAAATATAAATCAATTATATATTTTAACTATATAAATCTATAAAATTAATGATAAATTGATTCTTTTCTATTATTATTATTATTTTTTATTCTAATTCAACACACACGAAACATCATTCGAAATATATATATTAATGTACAATGCAGAAATTGAAATGTTGTTTGTTCTCTATATATACGTTTTTCAATCTTATGAAAAATGAAATTAAAAAAAAAAAATGTTTGTACATATATATACAATACTAGAAGAAGTTAAAGAATTTGAAAAAAAAAAAAAACAAAATCTCCCACCCCAAACAAAACAAAACAACAAGCAACAAACAAACAACAAAGCACCACACAACACTCACAGAGTATATATATATATATATATATTGTATATTCAAAACAATCAAATTTATATTATAAAAACAGTCATTCAGTCATTTAAATATATATACTAAAGTATAGAATATATATATTATTTGTATTTATTAAGACGCGATTAGTTCAATTATACAATATATATTCATTTTATATCATAATACACCTGTCTGTATATTTATTTATATAGTTATATATTATAAATTTCTCATGTATATTTATATATTAATGTTGAATAATTAATGAATATTTTAAATGAGTATATAGAATATATAGGATTGAATATATATTTCATAGATAATATAGATAAATAAAGAACAAGTAAATCTGCTTATGTAATATACGATTTACTATAATATGTGTTGTGTTGTGTGTTATATAAATTCAATCATTAAGTATTCTATTCTATATACTATTTATATATAAATTATTATATATAGAAAATGAAATGATTTATATAAAGTTCTGTGCTGTATTTAGAATATAGATTTTATTATTTATGTATAAATATATGGTAAAACTTTTTCAAATTAAATGCTATTGAATTATTTTATTTATATCAAAATGCCAGGTATTTAATTTATATATATATATGGTAGATAAAAATAAAATTGAAATATATAATCAATTGATACTTGAAAGATTTTCTATATTTTTGTAATATTACAAACGTATATAGATATGCCTTTAATGACTCAAATATTCTATTCTTTATATATATCACTATTTCCTTTTGATGTATATAAATTATGTTACAAAACATGTCCTATTATATCTATATAAAGGTATTTTTTTCTATAAGTACTGCGGCGATATGAAAGTATACATTAAAGCGGTTTAATTTATTAAATATATTTAAGCACTATATTATATGTTTAACAATTAATAAAATTTTATCTGAGTTTAGAAAATTTTTTTTTTATATATATAATTCTAGTTTTATTATAATAAACCGAAGAGATAATCTATACATCATTTTAAGTAGGTATATTATATCTGTATTAATAAATTCAAAATTTTTGCGTGTGTGATTTAATAAATAATTATTAATTTTCTTTTAAAATTTTACTATAAAATTATGTGTAATCATTTTCAACAATATATTTTATTATTATATTTAATATATTCATCAAAGATTTGTGTGTGATAAGATGAGGAAGCAGTGAAATTATAAATAAATTGATGATATAAAAAGGTTTTCGTAATTTTCCATTAATCCATTCGATTAAAAATATCCAATTTATTTAACCAAACTATGGAAAATGTACAAGAAGCAAAAAAAAATTGGAACAAAATTGATTTTTGGAAAAGAGGGTGGTATTTCAAAGGGATGATTTAACTAATCTCATCTTCTTAGAAATTAATATCATCTCATCTCACAAATAATACTGCAATGTGTGAAAATTTTATTCAAATCACTTTTTTTTTTGTTGGATTGGTTGAAGCAAAATTTTCCAATTAAAATTATAAAGAAATATGTTAAAAATATATATGTTATATAACTCTGTGGTGTAAATGTAAAAAAATACCAACCTAAAATTCTAACGAAATTTTGAGGTCGTGGGTTCTGGAATCCTACTGAATGCATAAAATATATGTTTTGTGTTTTTTGCGGTTATTTTTCCAATCTGAATTTTAACATAGAGTTGTATTTTCCGCTTGTGGTTAGTCGTACGGCTAATTAGCGACACTGTAAAAGGCACAAATTAAGAAAACTAACAACAGACGAAGGCTGTTGTTGGACGCTAAAACCAGATTGTTGGTTGTATAGCGAAAAAAAATGTATGTATGATGTATTAAAAATTTGTGTGCATGTGAAGTAAAATGATAGCGAATTAATTTTTATCGCTTAAAAGTTTTCGCAAATTGCATATACATAAATACTATATCTAAAAGCTATATCTTGCTGCAGTTTGGATAAAAGAATTTCACTTACATATATACAATTTGTTTTTTATATACATATATACATACAATTTCATTGCATTCCTTCCTAAATATTCGATATACGCAGGAGAGTTATTCTAACACCCCCCAAATTATATTTAGAAGAAAATTATACAGAATTTTTTCAAATATATAGAACATAATCAAAGAATTTGCTAATATTGGAGAAAATTTTAATAGAATTTTTACTAAACAGAAATATAGTATAGAATTTTTCGATATAGAAAATAGTATACAGGACTTTTCCCATATAGAATATAATATAAAATGTTTCCTAATTAGAAAATAATCCAGGCATTTTTCAATATGTAAGAAATTATATACAGAATTTTTCCTAATGACAAAAATTATATAGAGTTTTTCGTGTATAGAAAATTTCATATATAGAACTTTTCCCATATAAAAAATTAAAAAGAATATTTCCTATACACAAAATTATGCAGAGAGTTTTTATGTATAAAAAATGATATAGAATTTTTCCTATACATAAAAAAAAACTATACAAAATTTTTCCAGAATTGAAAATAAATATACAGAGATTTTTCTTTATATATAAGAATTTATCCAGAATCTTTCCTATATACAAAACTATGCAAAAAAAATTATACAAATTTTTTCCTATTTAGAAAATTATACAGAATATTTCCCATATATAGAAAATTATACAGAATATTTCCCATATAAAGAAAATATAATACAAAAATTAATGCTAATTAGAAAATTATAAAGAGTTTTTCATATAAAAGAAAACTATAACTGCTATAACGCAAATTTATCCTAATTAGAAAAATAAACAGATTTTTTCCGGGATATAAATTCTACAGAATTATTCCTATATATACAAAAAAATTATACAGAATATTTCTTTTATTGACACGGAGTTACACGGAGCTTTCCCATAGATTGAAAATTATACAGAATTTTTCCTATATATAGAAAAATATACAGAATATTTTCTATTAAGAAAATTACACAGAATATTTCCAATATAGAAGAAAATTAAACAGAATTTTTCCTCTATACAAAATTATACAAAATTTTTCCTATAAAACAATAATACAAAATACAAAATTAAATAGAATTTTGCCCATATAAAATATATATGTATAGAATAGTTTCTATTTAGAAAATTATACAGAACATTTCCTGCATAAAAAAATTACAAAGAATTCTTCCTAAATGCATGAAATTATACCGAATTTTCCTATATAAAAAATGTATACAGAGTTTTTCCTATTTAGAAAATTCAAACAGAATTTTTCCTATATAGAAAAATTATACAGAGTGAAATATACAGAAGTTTTATGTTAATTTTTTACAAGATCGTACTAATATGATAAATATTTCTATAATTATATAGTCGTTAATTTAAATTGAATTGAAATCCGCATATTTTATAATAAATTTTAATTGCAAATTTAGCATTTTGCATTATATCATTAAAGTTAATTATCATTTTCGATGAATATATTAATTAAAAATTCAAAATCAATTCAATTTAGATATTGTAAAATTTCCATAATCATATTCAGTTTATTGAAATTGAAATTGAAATTAATATATACATATAATATTTAAAATGAAAAACACTTTTCTTTTTCATTTCTCATATTATAAATAAATATTAATAAATTTATAACAGAAGAAAACAATTTCAAGAGTACGTACGTACGTACGTACGTGCTTACGATTTTAAATGCATTTATAATATTAATTAAATATAGATTAATAGCAAATATAGATTTAGTATTTAGTATTATATAAAAAATTTCAGATACATTTCAGAAAAAAAAATGTATCTATATAATCATCTAATGTTATTTCTGTTTAATTTTTTTCAATTATTTTTCGTTGGAATATATATTCAATAAATGAAATGAAATGTTTATATATATCTATATAGATTATATATATCTATAGAGTAATCTGCCTCGCGCACGACGACCACATTCAAGGTTTTAATTTAGCATTTTTATTAAAAAAAAAATTCATATATTATATTTATTAATTAACGCGATAGATATATAGTTTTTTTGAATAACTTATATGTAAATAAATATTTTTTTTTTTTACATGAAATTCACACCGCCTGTATTTTTAATTTTTTTCAATTATTTACATTGTGTTTTATATAAAATTATTATTAAAATTGAAATTAATATTCAAATCAAAACTAAATTAATTTTTATTACTATATGTATATAAATACTGATTGATTGAATGTATGCGGTATTAAATAAACGCAACAATAAACATATATGATATATATATATATATATGTAAAGTTTAATATACAGAGAAAATATATAATGTGAATAAAATGTTGGTAAGGTCAGGGATTTTATTAGACTATATATATATACTTAGTATTGTATATATTCATATACAACAGATGTATATAGATACAATTATAGCAGTTATATATAGCGATATGATGATTAAATGTTTATAAATTTTTATTTTGTATTGATGTATTTTAATTGATAGCTTTTTAAATTAGCATCCAATTATACAATTTAATTACACGCTTTACACATCGAATTTATGAGGAAGATGTGTCATAAACCCAGAAAAATCAGTTTTTTATCTTTTACATACTGAGCCTCTTAACTTGTACATTCGATCTTATCACATTATGTATTTCAGAAGACTGATTTAAAATTATAGGTTTTTGAATGTTCGTGTCTGTTTGTGTGTGCGGTGAAGTCAAAATTTGTCTATTTGGTAAATCGTAAGAAAACAAAAATAAATGAATAATAACTGGGATATTAAATCCAATGTTCACAATTGCACGATTATAGAATTTGCCCATGGACCTGAATTATATTAACTCTAACTATATACAATAATCCTATGTGTTTGGTCTGTTAAAGCTATATATATGAAAGTTCGAAAACATTTTAGTATCGGGAAAAAACGTGGTATTAGTTGACATACAATTAAACACACCACATAGTCAGTTCAAATTTTCATCATTCATCAAAAAGTTTATATTTATATAAGAGAATTTAATATGTTTTTTGGTATAATTAATTGTGTTTAAAAATAAATAAAAAGAGTATTTTAATTAAAAAAAAACTATATACATCATATATTTTATACACATTCAATTCATTTTATATAAAGTTTTCCTTTTAAATTCTATATATTCTATAAATTTATAGTATTTGATTTTAATGTTGATATATTTTTGTACATATAAATATAAATATAAATAGAATGAATTCAATTTTCAATATATAGAATTATATACATATGTAATATATAAAATTTTAACAACATTGATTGCATCGTAAATATATTGATTGCATTTCTATAAAGCATATGTTTTAGTACTTTTTTGTGGTGTTTTTGAAGTGAATTTTGCTCGGGGAAATTCGTTTGAAAGTCATAAACCTGAATGGAATGATCTAAATTTATATATAGTAATTTTTGATGATATTTTGTAAACAATTTATTAAATTGATTGAATTGTCATCGAAACTCTTTCAATATACCATAGTAAGTGAATTGTATAGATGTTGTAATTATGGTTGAGACCGCTATACAGAGTACCGTCACAACAAAATGTCA
Source organism: Dilophus febrilis (assembly GCA_958336335.1). Classification (NCBI taxonomy): domain Eukaryota; kingdom Metazoa; phylum Arthropoda; class Insecta; order Diptera; family Bibionidae; genus Dilophus; species Dilophus febrilis. Next base: position 56,178,141 of record OY284469.1, on the reverse strand, counting down.
TGAAACAACGATAATGGATGGATAAAAAAATAAAAATATTATGGACGAATGAGTTTGAAATCTCAATCAACAGAATTAGTATATAGACTATGTTCCCAATTATAAAACAATTTGAACGTAGAAGGGGGGGGGGGGGGTGGTTTTTTATTTTATCTATTCCAATATTTATCACGTTATCCTCACGCAGAAAACTACATGATAAAAATGAAACAGAAAAGTCCGCTCTATAAGAAAAAAAAGTAAGAGTTAAAAGGAAGACCAAAAACAGTTTATATATATGGAAAACTAAAAGGTTGCCTATCGCATATATAACCATCCTGTGTTTATTAGGATATTTAATTGGGACTTTCCTTAGAAAGGATTTCAATGAAATGTTATTTATATTCTTATAGCAATTTTATTCTTATAGAGCGGAAAAAAATACATTTCTATTCGTTCAAATTCGTTATTTGTTACTTTAAAATTTGCATATCTTGGAAAACTTATAAATGTATGGTATATACATCGCAATAAATTGATGTAAGGATAATTATTGGTAGAGTAACTTTTCAAGATCTTTCTAAATATAAGCGCGATACAATAATGGTGGGGAAAGTTCAATCGCACGTATCCAATATTGATATAAGTATTAAAGTGATTTAACACAGCTATGTAATTACTTAAATGCTAAAATGAATGAAAGAAAGTGTATTGATCGACTTTCCTAGAACCAAAATCGAATAAGTCAAATTCTCTATATACTATATATACATATTCAAACATATTGTATTGTATGTTTATAGATATAGAGTAATAATTTTTATATTTATTTAAACAATTTAAAACAAGCATATATAGTAAATATATATACCATATATATAATCTAAATGTTATTTTTATGATAGTGATCAAAATAAGTGTTTTATATACTTATATTTTATTGTACAAACTAAATAATAATAAAAATAATAGTATTTTTAAATATACATGACATTTCACATATCCGATAGTCGCTATATCTACAATATATAAATATAAGTATATAAATATAATTCAATTTATTCCTATATATATATATATATAGATAAATAAATATAGATAGATATATATGCGATGTTCAAGTTTATGTTTTACAAAATGTATATATTTTGTACTATATAGTATATTATTATAATATACATAAATTACAATATATAGTATAGACGTATAAGACAAGTTTTTCATTCATATTCATTCAAATATTACATGTACTATATATAATACGGTAATACCAATAATATTCATATATATAATACAACATATGTAATATATTTATTTTGTATTCATGAACGTGTATAGATACATTGCAAATATATAGTGAAATAAATCTGAGATTATATACAAAAGAACCATATATACATATGCGGTATATTACAACATTGGACTCGAATACACAACAAGATAAAACTAGGGCAAATTTTTTTTATAAATAAATATATACTGTACTGACTATATACATATATTTATATATGTTATTTCCTTGTTTGTTATATATTTATTCTTGATTGAAATAAATCACTTTTTGTTCTATTCACTTTTTTTTATATATACCGCATTTATACCTATATATATATATATATATATATATATATATATATATATATATATATGTATGATTGTATGTTTGTATATACCTAACATATAATTCTATATGGTGCGGTAATGCATGTACATAAATTATACTTATGTGGAGATAAAAGGTGTATAGGGTATTAAAATATACTTTTAATATATTCTATATACATTCTATATATTATTATATATACATATCTATCAATTATAGTTAGATACACAGGTGTATATATATAAATATATTTAAATTTACTTTTATTATAAACAAATCCTTTCATTTTTTTTTTTTCAATTTCCATTTTAGCATTTTAGATAGTTTATATATACAGAATATAAATTACAGAATTCTTTTCAAATTTATATATTGTACAAGAATGAATTCTTTTATTTTGATATTGTATTCTTTTACTTTATAGCTAGATGTATTTTGTAGACTACGCAGAAATTTCTATATAGAATTCTCAATGTCTATATGACTTCTCTTCTCTATCTAGATATGAAAATGTATGGAATTGAAATTGAAAAGAAAATGTTTTACATTTGGATTTGGAAAAACCATATGTGTATATAAGCAGGAGCAAAGAGCAAAACATAGATATAAAGGACTTTATTTAAGATTAATTTGAAATCGTTTTTGTATACGGATTCAATGACGCGGTCGCTTATTCATAGAAAAATCTATAAAAATCATAACAAATATGGTAGGCAGACAGGCAAACGAAGAAGAAGAAGCAAACACAGCAACTGAGGTTAAATCGTCGGAAACGGAATACAAACTAAAATACAGTCACGGTACATTAATGGAAGAATTATTAAAAAGGTTAAATTTGGCTTTCTGATAACCACAAAAACCTTTGCACATGGTCTGAACAAACCGTGACTTATATAGTTTTATTATCCCCGTATAACATTTAGTTTCGCATGAGACTTATTCACCAGATGTTTTGAACTTCATCCATCTATGATTTGTTTCGATCTATGCACTATATGCAAACAATCTGAGGTATTAGAATATAGTATTAAAACAAAAGAAGAAAAGAATGAAGAGTTGTTAACACAAAAAAAAAACACGAAAGTTTTCTATTATGAAATCCGTTTTTGTTTTTTTTTCAAAGAAGATAAATTGATCCACATCTAAAGGATACAAAGGATAAAGGATGCCAATTGCAAGTATTCTAAAGAAACACGTCTGAATGCATTCTGAAGACATCTTTTTAAAAAACGGGCATATCCATTAGAAAATATTGATACACTTTTATGAAGACATTCACAGAAATTATAGTTCTCAATCGCATATAAATTCACAGCATATTGATAATTGCGATAATTTTCTGAATGAATTCTCGGTTAATGGTTAATAAATTCATATATAATCATTATATAATTTTCATCGATCGATTCACCGACAAAAATGTTAAAAAAAAATATGTATAAAGCAATACATATTTTTCAATAAAATTCATTTTCATATTTTCATAATGTTAAACATTTTCATTAATAATTCGTGTATGTATACATATATTAAAAATCAAAAATCATTCAACTAAACCAAAAATAATTGCTTTATATAATCATTATATATATGGAATATATAACATAATTTAAATTTATAAAATATGCAAATTGATTATGCATCAAATAACAATTTAACCAATTTGCATATCACACATGCACATGTAAATAATATATGTTATACAAATCCTATATTTAATATATGGAGGATACCCAGTCAATATGCAAAAAAAAAAAAAACTACTTATTTATATATATGAATATAGGTGAATATATAATTTGAAAATAAATCATGTAGAAATATAATATATATTATATGTATGCAAAATTTTCCGTATGTTACACATCGCATCACATTATTTTATATATTATATTATATTGAAAATATTATATTGTATATAAATATATAATATAATGTTTGTAATAAAAATATCCATTTACGAGATGAGATCTTATGCTATATATAGTATATTGAAATTTTTCAAATTATATATATAAATGAATATAATAATCGATATATATATAGAAATAAACATCCTTAATCTATCAAGGTATATATACATCGCCGATGATGTGTGGGTAACTTGGAAACATTGCAATTTCAATAATATATAAAAAGTTTTTAAAGTAAATTTTTGAAACTCTATAGGAACAATTTTCCATCACATGAATGCGATTGCTATATAGATGTTTGTGGGTTTAAACCATATTGAAAATATTCAACATTCAACTATGTTGGAAAATTCGTATGAGAGGTCCCACTGGTTTTTCATTTATACAACCAGTTTATTATAGTTTATAGTACATAAAAATTAATTTCTTTCTGTTTGATGTGCACAGTTTAATTCGTTTAATTGCGCTTACAAATAAGTTATATAATTTTTCTGCGTTTTCTGATATGTGGTTTAATATTTATTTTAAAAAAAGAATTTTCTCGGAAAATTCGTTAAATGAAAGCTATTTATAAGTAATGTAAGAAGACTTTTTATTTAGTAATCTTTTACATTCTTTTAGTTTCTTTTTTATTACGTTATTTTTATCAAAATAATTGCAAATTTTATCGATAATTTTGCAATTTTTCACAACAATTTGCTTTTGAATTTCTACCTAATGTTATTTTGTTCTTATATGGAGCATTAAAATACCTCTATAGAATATATCCGTTGGGAAAATCCCACCGAAAATATATATACAAAAAGTTTTATATTTAATATATACATTAAGATGATTAGAATTAATGTAATTATGCGATATACAATAATTTATATACAACTTTATAAAAAGTCTTAATTCTTAAACGAATGTATTCACAAAAAAAAAGTTTTTATATATTTGAATACATATATTGTAATTCTTTAATCTGATTTAATCTGATTTAATGACAAAAACAATTTCTTGATTATGAAAGAAAATGAATAATTAAAATTAATTGAAATTTTATTAGATCAATGGCGATTCAACTGCGGAGGTTCCTTTCCTAACCTTTCGAACCGCATTCTTACTTTTGAAATATTTTGCCAATTGTATCATAATTTTACGAGTTATTTTAGTTTCATTTTTATTGTTTAGGAATAATGAATGTATAATAATAATACCGAGCCTGATTGATAAGAAAAAATAAAAAGGTATATATGCGAAACAAATATACAAAGTATATATATAACAAACAAAAAAAATATATTATTATTATTATTATTATTTAACAACTAATGATGTATGTAAAATGCCAACATTAGTTTTTAATAAGCACTATGGCTGCTAGGGCCTTTGGCTTTTACCGGAATTATGAGTATTTGTTATATACTTTCATATATAATTGCGAGTATATGTGTGTGTAGACTTTGTTAATCTTTGGCTGCGTCCGACACAATATACCAAAGATATTCATTAATTTGATCCCAATGAATAAATGGTGACTTAGTTCATGAATTCAAATCATAAAAAGCACAGAAAAAATTTTCCGGCTAGGATTTGAACTCGTGACCACCCGCAATTGGGTTGGATGCTTTATCAACGGCACCACCAAGTCGTCAAAAAAAAAAAAAAAAAAAAAAAAAAAAAAAAAAAATATAATCCAATTGAATTTATGAAAAAGTTAACAAAAAGTTTGATTTCTTTCCACCACTTATATTTACATATAATTTATATATGGATATATAACATTTTATTATTACGGATAAAATAATAATCTCTCTATATATACCATATATATCCATATTATCGATATATATATATTCATCATTTATCCATTCATCCATATTTATATACAATATATTATAGCATCATATATATAATCACATACCATAACGAAATTAAATTAATTGGGGTGAAAAATTGATTTAATATAATATAACGATCAATGTTATTTATAACAGATAGTGGGGGTTACACAAAAAAAACGAACAAGTTTAATGATGAAAAAAGTTGGTATTGTGTTTTAAATGAAGTAAACTCATCACGGCGGGAAGGAATTTGTTTAATTTAAACTCCGCAGTGCCAATTTTCAGATATAGTGGTATATACTTATAAGGCATTTTTCATGACTTTTCGCAATATATCTGCGATGCAGAAGATTGATGCAATTATTATGAATGACCAAAGGAATACACTAACTATAGCTTCGTTCCCATAATACGGTTATTCTTAACATTTAAGGATATTAATAGAATTTTTGTTTAAAAAACCCTATTCATTTTTTAAGTTTGTTTTCATCCCCTTCTTATATATTATAAGATAAATACGATTTATGTATATCAAATATCGAGTTTTGAATTGATTTTATTTTAATATTTTTTATCGAACGAAACGAAACGAACGATATAAACATATTTTTTCTCATGATTTGACCAGAAACAACATTTGAACTTATTATTCCAATATAATATATTCTATACATAATAAATTTATATATATTTGATATATGTGGTAATAAAAGTTTAACCCAAATATGTCTTATTGTGAAATTGATAAATTATATTATAATATATTATCTTATTTGTATATTATTGCGCTATATCGAAAATATAATATAATATAATACATGAGAAATGCATTTAAAAAAAAATCTTTCCAAGTAATCCTGAAAATACTATATTCATCATTATATAACAACCGATAAGAAATTGGATTGAACGGACTGAACGGTTAGTTTTCCATCACACAAATCATCTATTTATACGAGTGAAATAAACTTACTTACGATAAATAATCATACAACAATTCGCCGAAAAAATAGAAGAAATTTGCCACCATACATTGTGTTTGATTTTGAAATTTGAATGTGCCATTGACAATTCTAAAAATATATAGATTTACTTTGTAAGGGATAAATAAATTATATAAAAAACTCTTGCCGCCACCTTAAAATTTTGTTAGAATTGGCGGCCTTTATTAACTATCATATTTGAATCTATCAAAGTTTTACCAACTATCAAAGTAAATCTATGAATTTTGTCTATATATATAATTAAATTTAAACACCATAAATTAATATTCGCTAAAGCATTAATTAGTGCTAATTGTATTCGTTTATTTAATCAACATTTTTATGTGTAGACAACGCATTCAAATTAACAAAATCGAAAAATTATCGGAAAAATTAAAAAAAATTATTAATTAGGCTAATAGTAATGGATTATTTGGGTGGATTATTTTCATGCATATAAAATAATTCTTATATAATTATACAATTCATTTTATATATACGTTATTATAATTGAAACTATAAGTTATTATTTTTATATATATATATATAATACATAGAATGTTACGGTAGATTAAATCTTGGAGGTGTTTTATTTAGTAATTATATATGGGGGAGATACCTACAATAATAAGATACGTAATGAATCAATGAACCGCTCCTTATATTTATTTAATAAATATTTTAATTTATATACTATATTGATATATATGACTTATTTTTCCTTATTCAATTTTCCAAATGATCTGTGCCCCGATTGTGTACTAAATATATAGTATACATTATTATTTCAACCAATTTATATTTATATATTAATATCAATATAATAAGTAAGTTACTATACTGCTTATATGTTATAATAAATATTTTTCTATTTTATTTATATAACATTATAAATGCATATAGATATATTTTGTAATGTCACGACTTATGTTATATATATATATAGTTTATTTATAGTTTATATAATTGACTCTATATCATATATATATATATATATAATGTTTTGTGTTAACCGCGTTCGCATTAAGTAATTAAATTATGTATATGTTTGGATAAAATACATTTTTTTTAAATATATAACAAGATTAATCATTTTTTTATTTTTACTTAATTATATGTCAACAAATATGGTTTGTTTACTGTTTACATCAGATAACACATTAGTTAAAGTTTTTAAATATAGTGTTTGTGTGTGTTTATAGTTTTTTTTTTTTACATATGAATGAAACTCACGGAATTGAACTATATATATGGATATACTAAAACGGCAATAAATGAATATTTAAATTTGGATAATTGTTAGTATAAATAGTTTATATAGAATGATTTATATAGATTGGGAAAAAAACCATTGGGATCAAATGATTAAATTATTTTATCATATAGAAAACCTCATGAGAATTTATTCAATTTTTTAACGAATCCTTTTTAAATCCGGTATTGAACTCTATACCTTTTATTAGATAAGGATATTCAAAAAATGACCTTTATCATAATGAAATACAAATTTTAATGAAGAAAATGTTTTGTTATAATGTGTCACTTCTGAAAACAATTGATGAACAAAAACGGTAATGGCAATCCTTTCAGCAGATGATTTTATGTAAATATTAATTAATTTTCAATTAATTTTTCAACAAAATTCCATCATTATAGGTAATAAAGCCTGTATATTAACAGAAACTCATTAACAATAACTTTCTGAACAGTTTTTTTTACAGTTTAATATAAATATAAAATCATTTCACAAACCATTTCTGAAATATTTCTCATCAGTACACAACTTTCACTGTTGCAAGAAATAAAGTCACTTATAATCCCTTTATATGAACAAGATTCTTTCCCGGTATAAATTTCTTTAGTAATGCAATATCATTAACAAAACTATTTCTATAAATCGTTTCTCTTGAGTTCAATATTTTCTATTAACAGAAATTTATTGACAAATCCCTTTCCGAACCTAAATTTCCCTCATTAGTAAGTATATATTCTGTATTTATTACAGATTAATTAAAAAACCCTTTCTGAACAAAATTCTTTCAGCAGAAATAAGTCTTTATTAATAGAAAATTATTCAAAAAATTCCCTTTTCGAACCGGAATTTCCTTCATTAGTAAGTATTTTATATTAACATTAATTTATTGACAAATCGCTTTCCGGACAAATTTCCTTCAGCAGTAGAAATTCAATTTCACAATCCATTTCCGAACGATGTCCCTTAAGTATACAAACATTTCTGATGTTATATAATATTCATTCAAAATCCCTTTATAAACAAATTTAATTCATTAATAAATATTCTATTAACGCAGAAATTATAATTTAAACTCCTTTTATGAAAGATTGAAAGGATTGAAAAAGAAATGTCTATATGCATTAATAGAAAATCATTATCACAAATCCACTTTTCTGAACTGAATTCTAAAGAAACTAAAATTTTCTATTGAAGGGAATGCTCCCTTAATCGATTTTCCAATAATAATTTTCTTGCAGTAGAAAATTTCGTTTATATTTACAATTAATTTCTGAACAAAATTTTGCTTTTAGTAAAAACAACGTTCTATTATAATAGAAAGTAAATTACAAATACATTTATGAAATGATTTCCCTTAAGGTTTTTCTTAATTGTTTAGAAATGCGAAATGCCCTCGTATAATATATACGAATCACGCGGTTGGGGTTAAAGAAAATATATAATAATAGCTTTTACAATCAGTGTTAGATATCCCATCGTGAAGTATTTTTTTCTAAAATAAGTAATTCAATAATACAAACAAATACATATCATTTTCATAATTGTATATTTTGTAAATATAATTTCATTAACGCACTTTAAATCATACATTATATATAGATATCTAGATAGAGCGAATTAAAACATCTATTTTAATTTTAATTAACGCAATGTATATTCTGATAAAAATCAACACATTTTCTATATATGTTTTAAAAAATGATATAACTAAAAAATTAAAACAATAAACACACGTAGACAATTGAAAATGTATATATATACAGTTTCTCCATATAAAGACAACAATAAATTATGTTTTTTTAGTGCGTGTTTTTGCAGTAATTCAATTAGTTTTAATGTCTCAAACCAAATCCATTGTCAAATGAAAACAAGACAAATATATATAAAATATAATTAAATCTTAACAATTAAATTATACAAAAACAAATAGATATATATATATGATACTTGTGTTTCAGAATCAGTGTATATATAAAACATATAACTATAAAGTAAACTATATAAAACATAAAATGTGTTATATATAATTAAATATTTTTAGGAACATTGTAAAAAAAATAAAATAATTTTTAATTCAATTCCGCATTGTTATAAAAAGTTGCTATATATTATTAATATTATTATGATTTTCAGTTAAAGTTGATGTTTGGTCCAATATAAAATATAACTATATATATATGTCATATCAAAATATTAAAAGTGATTGTTATAAGATTGAATTTAATACTAAAAATATACACAAAGAAATCCTTAAAATATATACTATATATATTACATTCGTGTGACAGGCGACTGCATTGATTTTTATCTCTATATATATATAAATAAATTTATCTAATAATACACGCGCGAATATGCAAACATTTATGTTTGCCATATACTATATATATATATCAATTTCAATTATACGTTTGTCAATTAAGTGTTTAAAAGAAAAAAATTAATAATAATAATGTTCAATTAATGTTTATATATGCTTTTCATATACTATACATAAACAAGTTATATATATAAATGAATTTTATTGTATATTTATATATAAAAAAAATAAGATTAAATCCAACGAATTCTATTTTTTTTTGTATATTAAATCAAACGCATAATTTAATTTATTTATTTTATTTATATATAGTTATATTATATAATAAAGCTATTTGTTTGGTTTTTTTTTTCAATTTTAAATTAAATTAATATCAAATTTCTATAGATCATTTTGTTTAGTGTAGTATATATACAAAAGTTCACACACATAAAATATCGAATCGAATGCGGATTTATAGAAATCCAATTCAAATTTCATCAAATTTTTGAATTTAAATTTGATATATATCTGACGGTAATCGCATACATATTTTAAATATCAAATGATATTTTATATATAGAGAATTTATAAGATACTAGCAAAGCATTTATATTTATTTGATTTGTTTTACAAAAAAAAAAAATTAGTCGTCGCCGTCAATTTTTGTGGTTGATTAAACATACAATTTCTGGGGTAGATTTTCTCAGCGGAAAGTTATCATAAATGAGGTCAATAAAAGTGATATGCAGGACATTTTTATTAAAAACAAAATTGATTGTCATGAGGAAAGCTATGAATGATATGCGAAAAATTATAGATATGAATTAAATGCATTTTCCCATGCGGATGGTTTTAAATATAGTTTTATTGATTGATATTGACCATTTTCTTAGCAGAATTATTATTTATAGCATTCTAAAATCTAACCTAATCATATATTTTAATTGTATTATAGATCATATATATATATAAATATATACATTTCCAAATCAAGATACTGAACGTTAACAGATTTATTAGACAATAATTGACATTAAAAATTGATAAATTGATTGATTTTTATATCAAATTTTATATAATTATGTGATTTAATATTTTGCAAATACTATCTTTATATATTTTATTCATTTAATTAACAATACCTATATTATATAGTATTCATTAATACAAATGAATATATATATATATATATATAATATGATATGATAGTTAACATGATATATGTAACATTCAAAATAATATTACAAATCTATATATTTATAATATAATATAATGATCAAGTAAAAACGGATCAAGTTTATTAATTTATTTTTTATATAAATAATTTTGTATATTTGAAATTCAATATTCAGGTTCAATGTTTTTTGTCTTTTTTTTTTCGCGTATTATTATGAGAGTTGCGTCAATATAAATGAAGGGAATTTAATATTAAAAAATATTGCAAGAAAAAAAAAATTGTTTGTCATGCAATATTATAGTATATATTTGAATATAAGTGATCCAGTTTAAAGACACGTATAATAATAATAATAATTCAAGGTGCATATTTTTATATATTACCGGATGATGGACGACCTCGATCTATCTATCACGAATTAATAATCGCATTTATATATATATATCGATTTATATAAACTGCACGTGGACATTCTTTTGGTTGTTCATTGACCTATACGAAAATGAATGAATCGAACATACTATATATGCACAAAAACCCATAATATTTCATATTTAACAATCAATAACTGAATAATAATTTTATTGTCTTTTAAAATTTTGCAAACGATTCGGTGATTATGCGTTTAAGAGTTAAGAGTTAAGAGTTTTAAGAGTTTTTCTTATCGTGTGTGATGTCAATATACAAAAATACAAATTTATTGTATACTTTTTACGATCTGCAAAATACCTCTAACTCTATATCCACACTGTTTCTTAAAGGTATTTATTTTATTTGTTATAGAGACGAAAATCGTAATGCTGAATAATCATAACCAAATGAATATACAAAAGAATTTGATTACAAAAACTATCTGTTGTGATATTTTAATGCAATGTTAAAAGTGCTGAAATAATCAATGTATATTCTAATATAACTCTGTGATGTAAATGTTAAAAATGGTAACCTAAAATTCTAACGAAGTTTTGGGATCGTGGGTTCGAATCCTACTGAATGCATAAAATATGTTTTGTGTTTTTGCGGTTATTTTTCGAATCTGAATTTTAACACAGAGTTGTATTTTCCCCTTGCGGTTGGTGGTACGGCTAATTACTGACAACGTAAAACACACAAATTAAGAAAATAACAAAAGAAGGCTGTTTTGGACGCTAAAACCAGATTGTTGGTTGTATAGCGAAAAATTAATTTATTTTTATTATATTCATCTTTTTTACATCTAATATTGCATTCGTCAAATGAAGGATAATGTAATCAGTAATAATAGATCGATGCTGAAGTAGATTAAATGATACTTTGTAGAAAAAAAAACCGAAACTGATGATAATTTCTTTATCACAAAAGAATCTTAATCGCAAACTAAAATAGAATTTTCATTATACAAATGAGGGTTGTAGAATAAAACATTATAGAATTTTATAAATTAGGTTCAACATTTTGTCATCGCATAGACGATATTTAGTATATTATTAAACCTTTGTGAAAGGAATTAATCAAATCACTCCCACTTTTAAATGAAATATATAATGATGTAAATTATAGTTGGTATACAAATAATTAATTGCTTAATTATTATACTACAGATTTAATTTTGAATATTTTGTGTGTATATATACTTAAATAATTAACCAAGGGAATTATAATTATATAGATCGGTAAAATATTATTCTAATTCAAAATCTCTATCTATATATAAATGACACACATATATCAATATTTGTATATCATTTATGGTAATTGTAAACAATTTCAATAAAACATTATAAGTATTATTATGAGGTTTTATGTTAAAAAAAATTTAAATTTAAATATTTAAACAATTAATAATTTCTTATATAAATAACAATACTATATATTTAATAATCAGAAATAATAATCGTTGCAGATACTCTATAGACATAGTGATATGCGCGCAACTATATATACAAAGTTGAGGACAAATTGTTTAATAAGTGTTTAAATTAAATATATATATGTATATGAATACAAAATTAATTAGATTTCAATTTAATTAATTTAATTTTTTGAATTCGTGTTTTTTATTATTATTATTATTATTACTATATTATTATATTATTAATAATTATTATGATAATTATTAGGTGTATTTTATTTTAATATTAGTGATTCAAAAAAAAAAAAAAATAAAAATATAATATAGTCATTTTCACATATATCATTATATATCTAATTATTATATACTATACATAACAATACAAATTGAAAATGACCAGTTAAAGTTTTTTCGTTTCGGTTTATTGTTTTATTATTATTTACATTGTATATATATTTAATGTATTCCGAATCTATATATATATATATAGATATTTGTCTTTTAATTTATATATAGGCAAAGGTGTAAATCAATTTCATATATACATATATATATACACTAACTAACTTTGAATTTGATATTCAAGGATCATTGTCGTTAAAATCAATAAATCTATTGTTATGTATACATATATGCAAACTAATTATTTATACCGCGCGCACATTCAGATAAATATATATATATATATATATAATATACAGAAATAATATAATATATTAATTACAAATAAATATATGTTCTATATTTATACTAATCCATTTATGATTTAGAATGGTTTCATTGCTATAAATACATATGATATTCTATAAGCAAACACACTTAATAGAACGATTGATATGTACAATAAATAAAATATTCGTATATAACTATATGAAAATTATAACAAATTCAAGCTCTCAACAGATAGATATAAATTCTAATTATTATTCTTATTCTTTTGATCTTGATATATATTGTATGTTTAGAAAGAAAATATGACATTTTAAATTTATTTGCCAAAGTTTTTAATTTCATTTTTCATATAGAACTTATATTTATATTTGTACATTGTAAATATTTAAAAAAAAAAAATAAAGTGAAGGTATTCGTGAAAATAAATTTTATATACCTATATATGAAAGTATAATTAAACGATATATAATTTAAGTAAAATTATAAATGTAGTAATTTTTTTAATCATAGATTCAAATTGTCATGAAAATTTCAGGAGTCTTTGTATATATAGTTTATCAAATCGGTATATGAATGTCTTTTAAACCCCTCCATTCAATATTAACATTGTTCTTAAAGATTGTTGAAATTACCGTCCTATCACCTCATTCTTTCGTCTATAGATCGATTAACGGATGACAAAATTTAAGGTATTTTTTCCCTTTTTCCCTATTTTCCCATTTCTCTATTTTTGTATTATTGCGGAAATTTTCGATGTTGGTTTTTAATTTTATTTTAAAGTAAATTTTTCTCGGAAAATATCTTTAAACATTTTTAACGTTTTCTGCATTTTTCTGTTTTAATTTTTCTCACATAAAGATTTATTTAAAAAGATTACATTTTTTCCATTGATCGTCTGAAACAATAAAGAAATATAATTTTGATTCTTAAGCCACATCCAGGAAAATATATTCCTTTCTATTCGAACTATTCCGTTTACCAGGGTTACAATCTTTTAATTATAGGGATGCATTTCTCGGAAAATTCATAAATGAAACACAGGACATTTATAGTAGTTTTTCTTATGAATTTCACAAATGTATATAATTCTATAATTGATCGGATGGGACGATCATGTGCGAATATGTTATAAAAATGTTTCGAAAGAAGATTTATATAGCGCATATAGTTTTTCACGATATTTTTGAAATTTTAAAGGCGATCAAATTGTACAGTGGAGCTGGAGGTGTTTATTGAATTTCTATATAAGAATAGAATAGAATAGTAACAAAAATTTATTATAAAATTATTGCCAATTTTAACTGAATATAACATTGAATTTTTCTCACACAGAGGAACTTTATCATAATTCTAAATTTTCTAATTTTTTCTCGGTAAATTCGTATGAATGTCAACTAAAATTTATATAGTAATTTTTAATATTTCTAATATTTAAAAAAAAAAAACCAGTACTATTAAAAATGTAATCGCGTGAACGGTTAAACACAGATTAGTCAGAAAGTTATTTTGTAAAAAGGTTTTAGTTTTATAGATAGATCATAAAAATTTCTTTCTTATAATACTAACGTTTGTGAAAGGTCTATCCGATATTCGATTATTGTTTCTTTTCAGAGTTCGGTTAATCCTTATATATATATATATATCGAAAATGATCAAATACATACGATTCTAAACAAGGAGAATACAATTAAATTAAGCAAAATTATAAGCATTGTTTTAAAAGTTTTACCACCACAATACTATATATATAAATATATATGTGTGCGGATGAAAGAACATAAAATATTTAATAATAAATGACCTAAATATTTCAAATAATCATATAAGTACACATTTAATACAAATAAATATAACAATTTGAATTCTTGCGATTATTTCATTATAGTTAATTAATTTATTATTATTATTAGCCATTAGCCATTTGCCGCAATTTATTATATTCCGCTTGAGTAAATTTTTCAAATCACAAATAAATATATAAATGATTTATATTTAATTGTTATAATCTCTGTTTAAATATGTAAAATAATTTTTTACTGAAATCTATCTATATCTATATATAATATATACAACTAAAAATTAGCTACCATATCGATATAAATAAAATGAATTGAACATAGATCATATATGCCATTATACATATATAATTTTGTATAATATTATTATAATTAAATTACATATATCATATATATATAAGTACTTAGAGGTACAAATGTAATTTCAATGGATTTAAATCATTTATAATTTATTATATATGCACTTGATATATATATATACATGCATATACTCAATCGCGATTCAATTAAAATTACACGATTTTAATTTATGAATAAATCTACTATATATATATTATATATAAATAGAATAAAATTAACAACAATAAGTTAAACTGTTATGTATATAGATGTAAGCCAAAACTTTGAGTCATATTATATTTTTATTATAATACTATCCTCAATAGTATATATAGTATATGACTTAAATCATGTGGTATTTAATATACATACATTATCTTTATTATATATTTAGTATAATTTTTAAGCTCTGTTGTTTATATCTAACTAAATACCTATATTTATGTGGTTAAAATTAAACATCGTATTGTATATATGGTATATAAAAAAAAAAAATAGATTCATGAAAACATTAATTTTTTTTTTATTGCATGTTAATTGATAAATCACCGCGATAAAATGAAAATGTGAAGAAAACAAAAAAAAAAAAAAAACAAACATAATTTTTAATTAAAATCTTGTTGAATAAATCAAATTATGGACTATTAAATGGGCGGTTATCGCATATATAATTTTGTATCTGTAAATAAATTATAATAAGCGATAAAATTATTCATTTTTTATTCATTACACATGCGATAATATTTAATATAATATAATAAATAAAATGTATTTATATGCAATAATACACTTCTTATAATATGCAAATTTTTCGTTTTATTATTGTAAATATATTATATATATATTTGTATAATGAAATTAAGAGTGATTTAATCCATTGCATTTGATTTATAGTTATACATATATATTTCTATCTATATATAGATATACAGAATGTCCTGAAATGTCCTGAAGTGGTGACAAAAAAAATGTGTTCTAAAATTAAATGTAAACCATACCATAAATGATCAGCAAGTACCAAACTATAACAATTCGGAATGCATAGAAATATTTTGGTTGTTTTACTTGATAGAAACATTTCCAGAAAACCTATACAGCAGGCATATATGAAATTGATGTGAAATTGAACAGACAAATGCAATTACATTTTTGTAAATTATGAAAGTGAAGTCAAGGATTCGAATCCTATTTACGGGTGCAGGATATGAAAAACAAATTCATTTCTTCCACATTTCACGACCTCACTAGTTTTGCTTTCAGTGGATAAACTACACCATAAACAGGGTTATAAAGATTCAAACCAATAAATTCTCGTGTTAAAATGAAAATTGTTATATCAATATTAAGAATAATATTCTATAAAAAAATACGTTCAAGGATTAGGGGGCATTTTTATATAGCAAAGGACAAAGGATTAAAAATAATTACAGATTCATTTGATTGTTGAAATTATGGCAGACATATTATATATGAATATGGGATTTTCAATAACAAATCTTTTCTAAAAAACATATCCTTTGTTACCAAATACAAATTTATATAGATATTTGCATATTTCCAACCCATAAGTTTCAAAATGTTCTATTTGCTATAAATCGCATATTGCATATATATTTTTTAAATAAATCTATATGCGATAATGAAATTATCGATAATTTTATTAAATACATTGTATAATGGATAATATAATTTATCAAAATATTATTTATATATCCTATTTGTATAATTTGTATATGGATTTACTATATATATTATATAAATAACCAATGTTCATATACTAAACATTTCCTATATGTAAAGTGTCAAGGATTAATGATATACCCTGTGTGATTTATATGATATTGTATAATAAAATATATACATATATTGTAATATAACAAAAACCAATAAACTCATTATATTTTATACATAGTTATAGTTATAATAATCGAATAGTTCATTAAGGAACGAATATATATCTAGTGTTATATATATGAGGTATATATATACTTAATTTTATAGATATGGAATAGAATATTCATATATAGATATATTTAATTAATAAGATAAATAAATAAAATGTATATATGTTTAAAAAAAAAAAAAACGCCAATCCTTGATTCATGCAAAACGATAAAAGGTATATATAATATATATAATTAATAAATTATTTAAATATATTATTATACTATCTATTATATATATTGCTTATAATAAATAAAAAAAAATGACTAAATTATGTAAATATATACCAATGTAATTATTGTATTTAGGAAAAATTATTAATACATATAGGATATAAAAAAAAAAAACAGAGATGTTTTATGCAGATTTGATATATACACAGAGTTGAGTTGATTTTTTTCCTATAACACAAGAACTTATATAGCAAAATATATCAAAAAATGGTGCGAAAATAAAAGTTGAACCCCGAAAGATATATAGAAAAGATTTATACAAGATATACAAAAAAAATAATCAATCAAGATTTTAGAAAATTCAATGCGTTTATTTCTTTATCTATAATCGACGATTGCGGCACTCAATCAATTTCTGTGTATTTACACAAAAAAATATTAATAATAGAAATAGAAAACGAAAATTCGATTGTGACATAACAATTTTGAAAGTCGAACGTGACAAAAAAAAAAACTTAAAATTTTTTATTATCATAATAAATTATACCTTGCAGTTAATTAATTAAAAACAAAACAAACAATCAATAAAATGACACAAAATTTCATGTCATTTACATATACATATATTACAATCTCGACATTAAATTCTATATTATATAGTAGAGTGATATAGAGACTATATATAGTAATTTGATAGCAAAGCGAAACGCATTATAATTATAATAATAAAATTGTGTATACGATATATAAACGCACATATAAACATTATAAACATTATATACATATATATAATATATAGTTTAAATGAATGGGATGCGAATTAAATTAAAATGAATGGACAATTTTGTAATTATTTAAATTATTTTTTATGTGAAATTAATTTTTCTGGGAAAATAAAATAGCGTAAAATTGTATATATACGATATATATATACAAAAGAGCTAAATAATATATATATGAATATGTGTATATCGTTTATAGTTTATATAGACAGAGACTTTTAAAAGTGTATTTATAATTTTTTTTTAATTCTCATATATATAATAATTGGTATATAATTTTAATGTATTAAATATAATAAGTTCTAATTTTAATGCATTTTATTGTAATACATAACTACTATTATAAAATATATAAGTAACAAAATAGAGTGATAGAGTTTAGATGAAAGAATTTCTATCAGAATAGAATTTTTCCAATTGTTCTAAATTATTATGGTGAGTAAAAATCGAAAAATCATATATTGGAATAAGCGGATTTTAGAATATCGCCCTTTCGCCTAAAGTTTTTTCTGGCCAAAAATGTTCAGGGCAATTTTAACAATGATCATTGATTTGATTAATAATACATTGATTAATACACGAACATTGATAAATTTCCATTAATACAAATATATTTAACATTTAATACTACAAAAAAATGTACAGAATATCTCCAGAATTAATTTTTTGTATTACTATAAATAATTTTCTATGCTTAAACAAAAATGGATTATAAAATTATATTATTAGGAAAATAGGTCAAGAATACTATTTTCTTAAACCAAAAATCTTCAGAATATGTTCGATATAATCATTTAAAATACATTTCAACGTGACATACAAATTTTAAATGAGATTTTAAACAGTATTCTTTTAAACAGTATCGGAAATTCGATACAATTTTTTATACAAAATTCTATATACAATTTTCTATACAAAATTCTAAAATATACTATTCAATTCATTCTTTCAATTCTTATAAAATCCTGTCTGATTCTCTATATATAAAATTCTGATTCAATTTTCTGAGATATCTTTCTATATACCCTGAAGACCTATTCCTCAATAGAAAATATTAATATTTCAACAACAAAAAACAGCAAATTATCATCCTTAAAATACTTTTAAATTAGATTTTTTAATATAAGCAGCTCCCTAAATGTTACGTGGATTTTTTTGTTTTGCCATTACAACGATTCGATTGAGAACCTTCATTGGAAATCCCTTACATTCGGTATAGGATCACGGTTCCGCATGTGAATATTTTAGATTGGAATTTTGTATTTATATATATATATACAAATAATTATAATTTGTATTATTACACAAATTAAATTAAATTTATGTAAATTAATTTGAATATGATTTATTTTAGCTTGAAATATAGCAACAGGATTTAATTAATAAATTATAAAAAGTGATAATAGAATAATTTGCATATACATACATATGTACTATACAAGTTAAATATTATTATTATAATTGTTATATTATAAATTCATTCATATTTTTGCATTCATTTTGCGCATACGACAAGATATTTTAAATATATATAACATAAACTTATTCATAATTACAAGAAAAAATTTACATAATTTATTAGAAAAATGTTTTCAATACAATAATTTATAATAATAATAATAATTACATATAGGTATATAAAAAATTACAAACTATGTGTGTAGAGTGACAAATTTATGAGATTAATACACTTGATTTTGTTTTAATTTTTATTGAATCATTAAACATGTTTAATATTAATAATTTATTTTTAAATACACACGCAGTGATATTCATTAACAATTTGTTAAAAATTTATTTCAATCTTTATTGAATTGGAAATGTAAATGGAATTTTATAAAAAATACGGATTAATAACTTCAAATTTGAATTACTGAATAATAATTTAAATGCAGGCAATATTAATTATACTTTTTTTCTTTCGTATAACTATATTATACGTTGAAAATCGGCGGTATATTCCTTTAAAGAAATACGAAAATAATTTATTAAACACATTTCAAATATATAATTTTATATTAGTATATACGTAATTATACGTACAATAATTAGTTTATGGATTTCATTCATCAAATATAGTATATAAAAATATATATAAACTAAAATTCACTGCATGTTTTATATATAACTATATAATTAATTTAACACCTGCTTATATTTAAATCGTATTATTGAATTGATAATTTATATAAATTTATATATATGTATATATAAAATATGATTGAAAATTCAATTCACATATTTAGAATATTTATATATGAAATGACGAATCTGCTGAAAGCATATAAACATATATTATTATATATATAGAGACAAAGTTATAGAGTAATATATATGTATGTATAATATATATTAATATTATATAATTATACAAAACGGCAATCAATAAATTAATTATATAAATGAATATGTAAATATAATTATAAATAAGTACTTTTATATATATACATTATAATTGATATATATTTTCATTCAATTATATTTTATTTATTATATATAGTATATTATTTACAAATATACAAATCAAATTCTTTACAATTTTAAGTAAAATTTTATTTTTGAATGATGAATGGTGGAAATTTAACATTTTTAACGCAACAAAAATAATAATAACAAAATGTTAAAAGGTTATCTCACGCAGCGATGTTATTGTTTTCCCCCCCCGAAAACACAAAATAATTTATAATCACATCAACACCAAAAATTCCCACAACATTTAAAAACAATAAAATTTTCACAATTTATATACTTCAGTCATAATTTATTAATACAAATATGAAGACCTCAATAATTTGGATCCTATTAATTGCCATTGGATTTCCACAATATAATAATATAATTATTGATGCTGCCCATGTAATATCAATTGATAATGCAAAAAATATCGTATCAACAATTCATTCTACGACGACGGACGAACAACGGGAAGAATCAGTAACAGTGAATAATGTTGGTGTTGCTATTGATATGAATAATGATATTGATGAATTTAAATCAATAAATGAACAAATAATAGTATCAACGACAACGTCGCCAGATAAGTCGGAAGAGCAATCGGGGAATCATGATCCAAGAACTGCATATGCAATTATGTATCGAAAAATCGTTCCAATGTGGCGTCGGCGTATGCGTCAATATAAT
The DNA here is from genome assembly GCA_958336335.1 of Dilophus febrilis. Classification (NCBI taxonomy): domain Eukaryota; kingdom Metazoa; phylum Arthropoda; class Insecta; order Diptera; family Bibionidae; genus Dilophus; species Dilophus febrilis. Next base: position 56,156,422 of record OY284469.1, on the reverse strand, counting down.
CGGGAACATGCCAATGATGAAAAGAATAAACAAGAAAAAGAACAAAGACTATTGGCGCGTTGCCTTTCAAAAGAGAAAGGATATCATATATGTTTAACAAAAACAACAACAACAACAACAACAACAACACCAAAACCAAAACCAGAAATTTCAACTGTATCACCTGAAATTCGAGCAAAGGGTATGGATGCGATTTTTGAAGATCCTGGACTTCGGAAAAAATTGGATTTTCCCGGTCGTGATAAAACACCAATAAATTTAGATATTCTCATTAAAATTTATATGCTACGAGGAGCAATGCATTACAGACCTTTATCGGCAGAAAATCTGGATAAATTAAAAACATTTCAACATTTACAAAATATAACACCAACAATTTCAACCGTAAATGCGAAACCAAATAAAAATAGCAGGAACATTTACAGTGAACTTTTAAATAATTTGTTTTTGGGATAGAAAAAAGAAAAAAAAAAAAGTTTATAGTTAAATTTTGTTTAAATTATATTCAGAAACAAATAAATCACACCAAAAAAATAATTATTATATTTTAATTTTGTTCATTGAAGTGATGGTTAATTATATAGTTTCGCATATATATACATGCGGCAGTGAATTGTCTTCATGTCATATGCACATTCAGTACCATGAAATTATGCTTCTGTAATTTCATATTTGAATATATTAATCTTTTATATACACACAACGGGGTTTTTATATTTACAATGTTTAAGATATGTCATCTTATTATATAACATTATTAATATTTCATGGACAAATTTATTAAGTGTTTTCAGTTTTTAATAATAGGTATGTATATTAATATGTGATATTATATTATTAAATTGTTTGTGTGGTCGTTTGGAATTATTATTTCACGAAAACAATGACACTATAAAAACACTGACATCCCGACGGTTATATAGAATATACTGATGAGTGATGTGAGTGCAAGTTAACAATGTGTCTTAATTGTGTAATTTTGGATAATTATATATTTTGATAAAGTTAAAGTGATTAATATATTAATTTTTATTATAGAATTGATTTAATAAATGTCGCGGTCAAGTTATATACTGGATATTAAAAGGTAACTAAAGAAATATTTCATTTCCCTATAGGGGAGATTTAGACAAGCAATAAACCGCGTTTGTTATACGATACCGAAACGAATCTATTCTTGCATACAAACAAAAATGAACTACCGAAGACCACCGCATCACGGTGATTTGGAATCAAAAGAATTGTATATTTCTATGCGGCAAAGAAGGATCCGATCAAAATAATTCAAACAGAATGAAATATTATTCAATATTCTAAAGCAAAATTCAAAGATCTCAACGAATTGTTAAACAATTAGTTGTGAAACATTAAATTCCGCGAAATTGGTTTTGATCCCAATAATTCCTATGGAAATCCAAAGAGTTTATGGGAAATTACGGTCAATATTTTGTGTAGTGTACGACAAATCATTTAACAGCAAAAATTGTATGAGCCGTTTATTGATAACATTAACATAACTCCCATTAAAATAACCACATCCGACCTTATTATACGTAAGTTGTTGTTTTCTTTTCAATATATGATGCGGTCTATCAGTTTTTACACCCCAGCGATAAACATATATGATTTTTTTACGCATTATTATTATTTTTAATTAATCAATTACAACGCGTTTATTTTGAATTTTTTTTTTTAAATGTGCGTATTTTAAATACTCAAACTGCTAATAAATTACTTTTCTATATATATAAAATATTTAAATATATGTTTGTTTTTTTATTTTTCAGACATCACCGCATCAAAAACCACATTAAAATGTCAACGAATTCGAATATTTATTTTATATATATAGTATATAGTTTTTATTTTATTTTTTATCACAATATACCTATACATATATTCAGAAACTTTTGAGTACATTTGGAATTAGAAATTATGTATATATATATATATATAAATATATAAATTAGAGACATTAAAGATTAAAATGTTCAAAAAAAAAAATATGATTAATATTCTTTTTTAATTATACACACGTCGTATATATATTTTATATATTATAAAGTATTTTATTTTTGTTTTAATAATCAGCTGCGGTAATATTGGACTCGACTCTATATATATACGCACCGCGAAAATTGTCTCTATAGGTATTTTATATTTATACCATCATACGAAAAGGTATATATATTATTTATGTAAAAAATATATATATATATATATATATATATATATAATATTTATTTAGTTGGCAAATTATCAAATGTTATTTATTTATAAAAAAAAAAAAAATAAATAAAAATTCAATATCTTTTATTTCAATTTGATTGATGGAATTTATATAAATATATTTATATATATATATTTATCTATTTTTAATGATGTCTATATATTTATATATTTATATGCATATATATAATTTTACATATGGTAATGAAAAAAAAAAAGAAACGTCGATTGAGGAAAGTCAAAGTGAAAATCTATTTAGAGTGGTCTATAAATAAACAAATAGATCTAAATTTGATTCCGAAAAATTCAATTAAAATTCATGATATTTATGTTAATGTATCGCATGATAATCTAAATAAAGATTTAGAATCAATATCTATATATAATTGGGGAAGAATACATCTGAATTCAATAATCATCGAAATGATTATTTGTTTTTGCAATATGACAAACCATAAAATGTTGACCTAATCATTATGTCTAATACTCTTGCGGGAATATTTTTGTAAAACAATTTTATATGCGGAACAATAATAAAATTATTGCAGCTTTTGCTTTCTTAATACGTAGATCTGAAAACTTATAAACTATGAAATATATAGTCTCCCAAAACTATATACTATTTCGTACTATTACGTAGATCTGAAAACTTATAAACTATGAAATATAGTCTCCCAAAACTATATACTATTTCAACCCATCCCAATACGACTATGGCAATCATTAAAAGTTAAACCTTTCTTCCTATCTACAAAAGACCAATCCCTGTCTTTTAGTAACAAAACAAAACAAAACGAAACGAAATAAATATTGGTAATAGAAAGTATATATTATTAACATTTTGATTAACTTTATCATTTATGGATTTGGGTTTTTTTTATTATTTGTTTGCTATATATGATAATATCAATTTTGTTTTTTTTAAAAATATAATAAATAATATGCTATTAAAAAAAATAGAAGATAACCCACTCGTGCAGTTATCTTCAAATTATATATATACATATATTGTTGATATACTTAAATTTATAATCTTATATATATGCGCGTACATGAATAAAGATAAACCTATATATATATATATATAGTTATTGATAACACGCTAAATGCATATCGCATAAAAAAATGAAATTTCTAATCAAATATGAAAAAGATGATTTATTGTAATTATATATAAAAATTTTGCATATTTACAAAAAAACACTTTATATTTATATACATTTGTTTTAAATGCGAACAGAAATCTTATCTATTTCAAAAACACATGCTTTTAAATAATAGTGTATATTTAATACAATATATATATATAAAGAAGAGATAAGATATCCTAACAAAAAAAACATTATTATATATTCAAAATATGTATATATGTAAGTATATATAAAATTTACACGATATAATATAATATAATATTATTATTTAGATTAAACATGCAACATGACAAAACAATATAATTAAATTGATACAAGTTAAAACAAACACGAAAAAAAAAAATTATTATTATTATTATATATTCCTTATCGACCTGTATTTAATATATAAATATATTAAGAGGTCATTTTTTTTTTATTTGATAAGCTTTGCCGTTTTTTTTTTATATATAAATAAGCAGATATACAGATATACATATATCGAAATAAATTGGATAACTTTTTCCAATTCTTTTGCAGTCAGATGATAACCTCCTTATATTAATAATAATGTTAAATAACGATATATATATATAAAAAAAATTTTTTAGAAAAACAAACAAAAGCAAAATATCTCTATAATATATATATAACAATAATATTTTTAAGGAAAATATAAATAATCACTTACATTATTATATATAGATTTGGTGAATTATTATATAAATATATAATTGTTCAGTTCAACGAAGAATAAAACCAAAATATTATTTTGTTGTCGTTGATTAATATACAATATATGATATTTTAATGGCGGGGGATTTCAAAAAAAAATAACCAAAAACTGATTTGAATACAAATAAAAAAAACCAACCAAATGCGATGTTCTTATTATATATATTATGATGATTGTTTTAACAGCAGTATCTCATATCATATATGTATATATATATATATAATTTATTTAAACAGTTCACCAGTTATAGAAAAAAAAAACAATGAGATAATTATATTTGATTTTAAATAAGCTAAATCAAAAATTGTGTATATTTGAAAATAATTTATGTTTTCTTCCGTATGTATAATAATATATCTCTGTTGTGCATTTGATTTTTATTATATTGGCAAAAATTATTTAAATAATAATAACACAATCAGTAAAATCAAAATCAAAATCAAAACACAATAATAACACATTCACACACTCATATATATATTTATATTTCATTGGTGGCCGTCGCCGTGCGGTTGATATTCGCATATATACTGACCGTATCCCAAAATAAAGAAGAAAAAATATGAATAAAAAAATAATTTTTTTGTTTTATATATATATATAGATAGATATATATATATATATATAGAATTTATAGATATATACATGAATGAATTAAATAAAATAAATTGTATTCAAATATTTGTCTGTATATTTATATATATATATATATATATATACAAATATAATAATAATTCAAATTTCTATATATATAGTTAGTTTATTATCATCGCACTCATTTACAATATACACATATATAAATATACAAACAAAAACCATAAGTACTTATAATATATTATCTTTTTAAAACAGAACTTTTATATATATATAGAAATGTATAAATAATCGCATATACAATTCACTATATTGTTATTTTATAATATAAATGATTATTAAAGTGTATAAAATAGAAGAAAAAAGCAAAAAAAAACACCAAACAGAATTATCGCATATCATTTCAGCGAGAACGCCGCGCGTATTTTTTTTTACATTCATACATTTGTTATCATCGCACATACATATATTAAAAAAATTGTAGTATAGATTAAAAATAGAAAAAAATTAATAAAATTTGTATAGAAAAAAAAGTCATCATATAGAAAGAAAAAAAAAAAAAAAAAAAACATACACACAGTTTTCATTATATTATTAAATTTAATCCAATATGAGACTCTGAATATGAAAAAATTTAATTCATATATATATTAAACAATTTATAAATTATATATTTTAAAGTCCAATATTATATAGATTATATAATATTGAATAAAATATATAATTTATGCGATTATATTTTATTATTATTAGTACTATAAACAGTCGAAGTAATTTATATATATATATCAAATTCTATTCAATAATAATAATAATAATAATATAATAGAGGTGGTATATCATAAGCAATTTACAATTGACAATTGACACAAAATTTAAATAGTCCATATATATATTATATTATTATTGTTAATAGTATATATGCTAATTTATATATATTTTCAATGACGATTCTAGAACGACAATTGCAATATGGTTCAATTGCAAAAAAAATCTATCAGAGCTTTGGATCGCATTTGAATTTTGAACCTCCTGCGTTATATTTAAAATTTAACAATATAGAATATTAGGTATAGCTTAATTATATATAAGAATTCATCTTTAATAAGAATGCAAACGTTTTTTTTTTTTTCTTAAAGTTTTCGTTTTTCTTAAGGAACAGGCCTTTGCGTGATTGAATAGATAATTCGGGCAAATAAATCGCATTGTATAATGGTTTATCCGGAGCTGATATTATAAAATATATATCATAACAATAATAATAATAATAATAATAATATGAATATGTTTAGATAAGATATAAATGAATTGATATGGTATTTATTGAACATATTAATTTAATACGCATATGTATAGCAATGGAAAACTCAATAACAAATTATTAAATTTGTATCAAGAAAATATTCAATGATTTTCTTTTGAAATTTTCATCACATTTTATTCAAATAAAAAAAACTGGAAAACTGCTTAATATATAAGTATAATTATGATTAGTGATAATATTCGATTAGTGATAAGATTCGATTAGTCATTCCCGGTTAATTTTATAGAACAGCGAATATTTTCACATCGGAAAAATTTGATAAGTTATTTTAAATAAATATATTTGTGAAAATTCTTATAGGAAAAAGGTCATTTAAAAGAAATACAATTTATTGAATTAATTTTAGAAATAGGCAGTATTTTTATTGAAGTATTTTTATAATTTACAAGCAAATTAAATACGCGGCTGTTATAGAAATACACTGTAGGAATTTATAACAAAATTTACTATACAGATAAATTTTGATCTGTAATTTTCTTATGGAATCCTATAATCAATTAAATTATGTATATGCGGTAAAGTACATATAACGCTGTGGTGTAAATGTTAAAAATTCAAATGAAATTTTGGGGTAATGGGTTCGAATCCTACTGAATGCATAAAATATGTTTTGTGTTTTTTGCGGTTATTTTTCGAATTTGAATTTTAACATAGAGTTGTACGTTCCGCTTCCGACACCGTAAAATCCACAAATTAAGAAACTAACAACAGAAGGCTGTTGCGTTGAATGCTAAAACCAGATTGTTGGTTGTATAGCGAAAAATTTATTTTTATTTATTATTAAAGTACATTTAAGAAAAAATACCCCTTTATTTTAAATATATGATAAAGTCCATAAAAGATCCAAGACTCGATTATGGCTTTTGAATTTTGAGTTAGTTTTTATATTAATTTTATTATGTATCTGATATTTTCGTTAATTTTTTTTTTCCTGAACTTGAAAAATTAACAAACGAATTCTTTAATATAGTGAAAATTCTTAAGAATATCTTCTTTACATTATCAAAATAGATTGTTGTAGTTCGAATTATAGAATATTTTTTCATGTATTTTAATATTAAAAACACACACGCAATCAAATTAATATTTGGAACATTCTGTTGTCAAATAGAAAAACCAATAAATATTACTATATATAAATCAGCAAAGAGGATTTACTGCTATCTAATAAGTTCAAAAACGTTTAGATTCACAATTATATAGAGTGGTTTTTGTGAAGATGTAAATTTATTTTTATTATTTCTGGTATTTTGCCATTTGGAATATAACATTTTAAAGTTACATTTGATAGTGAAAATTACCCGTAAAACTTAATTCCATAAATGATTATATATATGTATATAGAATCGCTTCGTGGTTTAGAAATCCAATAAATTCCATTGATATCAAAATTCTTTTGTAGGAATAGCAAATCTTAAATCGATCATTTTAAACCACAAACATTTTAGGAAAAATCCTATGAAAAGTATTTGTATTATATTGGGCAAGCCGGAAATACCTTTCTAATAAACTCATCATAATTGTTTTGGAGTCGACTATTGCTGTAAAATTTTATTAAAAAACATTCAACATAACGATATTGCCCGAGAAATCCAATGACATATAAAAAAAAACATCTAGATTAGCGATTCAAGTGAAATAACATCACAATATTTATATATATATATATCAATATATACAGTTTATTTCCTTTAAATAAAGAGTGAATCAAGTTAAATTTACTAGGATAATAATACCATGACATATATATTGATATCAAGATATCAACAAAGTATATATGCAATTGATTGAAAAAAGACCTATCCTATTTGGTTTTGATTGTAAAAAAAATGTATATATCTGTATATATATAAAAAAAGTAGACGTTTGCAGATTGTAAAAACACAGCATTTTTGTCAGGAAATCGCGTATTTTTATTTTTTTTTTATGTCTCCTTGCCATCTTCATATTTAACGAAAGTGTCAAAAACATTCAAGCATATACTATTATATTTATCATAGGATATTACATAATAATATATTTTACAAACGATTTTTTATATATAAATATAATGAGACTATGTATATGATGAGGCAGGCAACAACAGGTGCTTCTTATATATATATATTTAGATAAAAATAAAAAAAACCCATCAAAACCATTATAAGAATATATCTATATCTATTAAATTTTTAATAAATTTCTTGTTTATTTATAGAGCTGTACAATACGACCGTGTCGTGTATCTTTGCGGCGCGGTCTCTTTACTTTATATGAACAGTGAACCAAATTTTTAACGAATATACGACTTAAGAATAATTTATTGCGTTCAACAAACAAATTAATCAAATGTTATTTTGATATAAAACACATTTTTCTTTTATCATCAACTATATAATTTTATATATATATATAATGAACTTTAAAATCATGCAGATTGATGATTGAATTAATCAAAGGAGATAATAAATAAAATATTTATTATAAAATTGTGTATTTTCTGTTTTGTAATATTTTAAATTCATGTTAAACACATATAACCGTTGCTATATATGATATCTGCACATTAATATATAACGATCTAGGTGATTAATCAAACGAAATTGTTTATATATAAATATAAGTATATAAATAATAAAAATTATCATAATTGATAACCAAAACTTATCAATTGAATTCAATTTAAATTTTATAAAATGTTTTTTTTTTGGTTTGTTTTGAATAAAAATTATATAATTTTAGCCAATTAATTAATTATTTTTTTTTTAATTCACATAAACACGCACACAGCACAGCTCACAAATCATTTAAAATAAAAAAACAAAACATTTTCCGAATATATAATATTCGTTTTGAAATAATTAATCTGTTTTATTTTGTTTCTCTTTTCATTTTTTTTATTAAATTTAATTTAATTAATCCCATATACATTTTTTAACTATAATAATTTATATTGAAAAATATAAAAAATAACCAATTCGAAAGATTATATTCAATTTTTGATGTATATATAGCGGTAAGGAAAACTAAACTAAACTAAAAAAAGAAAACGAAAAAGAAAAACAAAAATCACAATCATATAGACACACGATTTCTGTTGTTGGAACATCAAGTGAAAACTAACTGGGAAAATTTTTTGTTTTGATATTATATATATATATGAATTTGATTTTGAAAAGAAAACTAAATATTTTTTAGGTATATAAATAGTATATATACTCGCGCTTAAAACGCTTTTCCAACAATTTATTATTTTGTTTTTTTGTATATGGTATATATTCAAAATAATTTTACCAAAATTTTATATACTATATACTATTCGTTATCTATTTCTATATATATATATATATATAGATATGTGAGAGTCCTTTTTTTTGGTTGAAAATTAATGAAAAAATTCTTCTTTAAAAAATGTATGTAAACCATTATTGAGGGATGTTATATAGTAAAATGCAAAAAGCAGAATATATGCAGAAGAGAAAATCGGTTGTGGTGTAACTAACTCGAAAAATGTGCTTTTCATTTATATATATACATATTTAGTATATATAATATATGGATTATATATAGATATCATTTACTATACCATTCAAAATATATATATATATCTATAGACATAGAGGTATGCATTATTTTAATTTTCTTTTGCGGTGGTACACGACTTGTAAAGGTCTATTGGGTCCATTTATTATAGATAGTGCGGTAAATAAACCACGCAGGGACTTTTCCATTTTCTATATTTGAAATTGAATGCAATTATAATGTATATTATAACTTTACGAAAATTTTTGGCAATTGTTTCTATATTGTGAGTTGTGATACTGAAAACATGGGATACATTTTTTAATAGATAGTAAAAATCTATTAAAATAAAAAATAAAAAATTGTGTAGGGAATATTCAAAATAATCTATGCAATTATTCATTCATCTGTAATCTATCAATCAATCTATCAATCTATCAATCTATCAATCGATCAATCGATCAATCTATCAATCTATCAGTCTATCAATCTATTTAGAATTTCTCTTTGGAATAGAATTTCTCAATCTATCAATTTTATTTTTCATGTTCGGTACTACGACATTCTATTGCCGTGAGCCCGTAACGAAATCACTTAATCAGATAATGAACCGTAGATGGATTGAATACATTTATGTGATTTTTGGTGGTATATCTATTATAATATGTGGATTAATTTATGAAATTTTGAAAATAAAGCAAACAAATGAGATAAAAAAAAAATTTACACGGAAACGAAGTAAGAAAAAATCACTCATATGTTGTCCGAATAATTGTCCAATTGTTGCACTTTAGGTGGATTAGTTTTTAGATAAGATGAAATGTTTGGGGGTATAAATACTAGTAGTTCAGGGAGACTATTCCATAATCTTGATGTTCTTGGGAAAAATGAATTTCAAAATCTGTTTGTTCGCAAAAAAACTAATATAGACACAGGACAAATGAATGAGCCTTTTGTGAATGAATCTCGAATTATAAGAGAAGTTAATTGGTTCAGGAAAACAGCTTTAAAATTTCATTAGAGCATTCATGGTAATAATATACCTATAAAATGTGCGCATAAAATGAAGCTACTGATCTCGTCTATGATCTGCAATGATTCAATGGAATTTGTTATTGTTTCATTTCTGATCAGCGAAATAGCGTGTTTATTTTTGGGATCGGGTCACTAAACTGCAGTGTAGTAATTGGTGCACCAGCCCATATGTAGGAATTGTACTCTAGAAGTGGTCTTATAAAAGACTTAATATAAACTAGTGCTAAATTTTCAGAATTGAGAAATTCTTTCGATCTTCTTAAAAATCCAATGCGACTATAGCCGCCCTTTTAGCTGCAATTATTATATTATTATTCCATGTAAAGTTGTTGGACAAATACATGCCCAAATTTAATAGGTCATTAGATTGATAGATGTATCAATCTATCCATCTATCAATCTATCAATCTATCAATCTATCAATCCATCAATCTATCAATCTATCAATCTATCAATCTATCAATCTATCAAACTATCAATCTATAAATATATCTATCTATCAATCTATTCATCTATCAATCTATGAATCTATCAATCAATAAATCTATAAACCAATAAATCTTTCAATCCATCAATCTATAAACCTAAAAATCTATCATACATCATATTTCACAAAAGAAAAAACCCCTTATGGTTTTTTTAATTTTTAAAAATTAACTAAATTTTAACTTCAATCTGTTTTCTACTCCACGGACTCTAATTGTGCGTGTTTTTACTGACTTTTTTTTTTGTTATACTATCTTTATTTTTTAGAATAATTTTTGCAGAAATCCTATTTTGGGATTCTTTTTTGTTTTTAAACTTCCATAGTAAATAAGTTTCCGGAAACATTACAACTATAGGTTTTAAGTTTTAACTTTAAGATTTTCCTACAACTTTGTTGGCCGTGCGGAGTAGATCACAGATTGAAGAACGCTGATCTATGATTAAAAAAAAAACACATATATATTCATATAGTATATATATTATAATATATATGGTAACGCATGTGCTTAAAAATCTGTGCAGGGATATATATACATTTTATTTTTTCCTATCACTTGGCTATTTTTTGTTCATCGTTGTCGTTGTCTTGTTATATCATCATCAACATATAATCAGCTGTATATAATGCATATAATAAAATTGTTAAGAGTTTTCCTTTTATTTCCCTATTCCTATAGGCGCGATATATTTTCCTTTTCTTTATTTTGTGTTTTATTTTCCTTATATAAGAACATTACATTATATATTTATCTTTTGATTTATTACACCGCACCATATAAAATAAAAAAATTTTTTTTACCATAAGTTTATTTATTTTTTCTATATACATATGATATAGAATATAGAATTTACAACAAAAATGAAAAAAATAATCAAAAGTCGATATACCTTTTTTTTATATATACATATAATATAAATATATAATATGGATTATGGATATATATACAAATATATAGAGACGATCGATGAGCATATGACATACAAAACTGTTTGTTTCCTTATTGCATTTGCATATAAATTCGATATATTATATTATGTTTTTTATATATGTATATATGCCATATATATATATATATATAATAGATAAGTATATAGATATAGTGAATTCGATATTGACTTTATATATATAAATTTGAAAACTTGTTGTTTGTATATGGAAATTTTTTTATGCAAATTTATTAGCATACATATTTTTTTTTTTTTGTTTATTTGTTTGGTTGCTATTTTTTAAGCTCGACTCGAAATACATTACGATATTGGAAATGTTTTATATATACATATATATTTATATTATAATATCTTCAAGACTTTTATTTTTTTGTTTATCAGTTTTTGATTTATTTTTAGAATATATGGTTAGCCTATATACAATATATAAAAGATTTGAATTTCAAATGCGCTTTTTAAAATATTTCCTATATATGGTATATATAGTTTCTAATAAAATCTAATTGTTAATTCCGATTATATATAATACAAAAAGAATTTAGTTTTAGTTTTAAAAAATATATTGTTTGTTAAATATATATGTATTTATAAAAGATTCGCGCGGCATAATTAATTATCATATTTTTTTTTTTTTGCGATTCTTTATTGTAAGTCGTCATCAATACAAATATATTTAAATTAATATATTTTGTGTATGATAGATAGATGATATTATAATTATATAAATGATATTTTTTCGGTTATTATAATTTCAGTAAACATTTTTTTGTTTGTATTGATGATTTTGTTAAATTCTATATTTATACGATCCATCCGAAAGGTTATCGTACAAACTTTGATAAACCATAATTTACAAAGTATTTTGCTATGTTATCGTAGGCGGATGAAAATATATACGCACAATATATAAATACATTTTTAATTAAATTAAATTTATTTGTGTTTTGTAATTGTTAAAAAAATAAAAACAAACAACAGATTTTAATAATTAAACACAGCTTTTGAATATACATATATATGTATACCAGGTGTACCGGTTAATTTAAGATATTCAAACAACATATAATCATTATAACGAACAAATTTAATGTATATAAAAATAGTTGAATTTTTGAATTTTGTATCCAGGATTTAATTTAGCAGGTTTTCTTTTTATTGATGGAACTGTATCCAATAAAAGATCAGCCGAACTTTCACAATATTTCCTATAGGATTTGGAAAATTCGGTTTTATTCAAAAGGACGAACGTTTTTTTTTTGGCTGGGGAATATATTCACAATTTTCCAAAGAGAATATACGACAAATTATTGGCTAGATGTCAATTAAGGAAATTAACCGCAGTGTATCCGGTATAGATTAAAATTATAGACGCATTTCATATATTTCATAATTATATATATATAGAATAAACAAGTAAATAGATTATAAAATGTTTTCATATATACATATATAGTATAAATGTTTTATGTATTATGTATATATAGACTTTTCTTCTTATATACAATCCAATTAAAATTTATCAATTATATAAAGTCACACAAAACAATTTAATTATAATTTAACATTATATATTTGAACAAAACACACTGATTAAATGAAAATATTATAAAATAACAATATCGAGTTTGTATACAGAAATTTATTAAATATAGCAGAGTACACATTTCCATTTCGCTTGTATGTATATGAAAATGTAATATATAGAAAATGTATATACAATATATTTGAAATATTGGATAGGTAGAATGGTATATATAATAAATTTCCTCACACATATATTTTAATTAGTTTTTGCATCGAAACTTGATTGCCAATTATATAGCTTTATTGTACATATATATGGTAGTTTCTCGGGAAAATTCACAATACCATATATAACATAAAAATAATGTAAGAAAGTTATTATTATATATATAACTTTAACTTTATATATATGTTATAATAAAAATTGATGTGGTGCTTGTTGGATGAAAATTCGTGTCGAACGTAACAAGTGCTTGCATTAGAGTTGAATGTAGATGCCTCTACCATTTCTAGACTAGACGCATTCAATGGGAAAGATCAGAAAGCTAGGAAAATGGGTCCCCCATCAACTGAATGAAAATCAACTCAAAGCACGAAACGATGCATGCCATAAACATCTTGCCGAGCACAAAAAACATAGTTTTTTGAGTTCAATTGTCACTGGCGATGAAAAGTGGGTGTATTACGACAACCCTAAACGTAATAAAGCATCATATATTGATCCCGGCCAACCATCAACTTCACAATCAAAATGCATTGCCAGAACCTTATGCTGTGCATTCGGTGGGATCAGAAGGGTGTCGTGTATTATGAGCTGTTAAAACCGAATGAAACGATTACATCTGATCGCTACCGACAACGTAACTGGTCTACAATTGGCAAAGAAATTGAACGAAAAACGACCATTGATAGCTCGAAAACACCACAAAGTTTTAATGCGCGATGACAATGCCAGACCACATCGTGCAAACATCGTTAAGGAAAAAATAAAGAGGCTCGGTTGTGATCAGCTTGATCACCCCCCGTACTCTCCAGACCTTGCTCCTTCTGATTACCATTTGTTCAGATCAATGCAGGTCAGCCTGACAGATGTCCGCTTTCATAATGCTCAAGAAGTGCGAAAATGGATCGATGAATGGATTGGGACAAAAGATGAGGAGTTCTTCAAACGAGGAATCAACAAACTTCTTAAAAGATGGCAGGAAGTCATAGCTAACGATGGGCAATTTATTGGTTAATGTACTCAATCATTTTGTTATACAAATAAATGTCATTTTCAAGTAATGCAGGGTCCCAATACTATATATATAGAATGTCTAATGGATTAGGGATTATTATACACATATGTACCTTAAAAACACAATATTTTAAATTCCTTATAAAGATATTCATTTAAAATCATCTAATATACATATCTTCATTTCATATATAGTCAATCAGCGCAGTCAACGCAGAGATGATATATATAAAAAATAATATACTTTTCCTCAACACAATAAAATTTACATATTATATATATATGTGATATGATTATAGAGGCATAAAAAAGGATTATTAAATGATATAATAACAACGAAGAATATATGTGAATGAATGATATTATAACATTACATATAAATAAATTCTGATTTTGTATATATCCGAACATAAACATTTTGAATTTAAATACGCATACATTATATAAAATTTTGCCATTTCAATGTTTATTATATTATTTATATTTTCCGATAAGAGATTTATTTTATACAAATATCGTACATTATGTGAATGTATATAAATATGGTAATATATTCGTCGTTTATATCTGTATCTGTATAGATATTTTATACATTTGTGCGTTATATGATATATGCAGTATAGAAAAAGATTTTGATTTCATTTTAAAGTGTAAAGAAAACAAATTTATATGTTGAATTTTGTTATATATCATTATAAATTTTCCTAAATATATAATATTATTCGTTTTGTTATTAGGGGAAAATTCAATTATATGCGATTACTATGCGTTCTAATACATAATTAACTCTCAAATATCTAAGTTCAAACTATAAGGGTATAAAAAAGGAAATAAATAAATAAATAACCTCCCCCAAGGTATTCGCAAACATCAGTGATTTATCTGCTTGCCGTGCCCGTTTAGTATCGTAAGATTTCTTGCCAGTGAAACAAATATTCTTTATTGAATGTTTTTTTTATTTATTTTTAAAAGATTTTTTGCTTTATGAGTTTCATCTTTTTCATAGAATTAAGTTACATTTTGAAGCGTTGTCATATTGAATCGATTCAATATGGAACGATTAAACAAAATAATATAAAGATATGTTTGAATTTTTCCTTTGACACACGGACCCGGCACAGATAGAACGCACACTGATGCGATAAACCTTATATAAACAATAGTATACAATTATCTAATCAATAATGCATTATCATACTATATTTAGTTTTTTTTATAGAGTTGAACAACGAGAAATTACACAATAATGGTGTAATTTTGTTTGATATAATAATGATATAGTCGTTAAACCAAAATAATGTGTAAATTGCGTTTTTGTGTACTTATAAAATAATATAAAAAAAAATATATTTACTTACCCCGGCCTACAAAATAACATTTTTATTATTGAGCGAAAAGGACGATTCATTTTGAAGTCTTGTGTTCAATTTGAAGTCTTGTGTTCAATTCAAGCGCATATACACGCGTAAATTTCAAATCATATGTATATATAATTGATGTTATAATTAAAATATGTTGGCGATATGAAATATTTTATAGTATTTATGAAAATGAGGACTTTGCAATAAGAATCGAATTTTCATGGTGTAATTATTCATGCGATCATGATTTCATGATGTACATATATTGAATTTTTGATTCAATATGAAACGATTAAATAAAACAATAAAGATATGTTTGGAACTTTTCTTTTACCCGGACAGGGCACAGATAGAACACTGTGATGTGTATGCGATAAACCTTATAAACAATCGCAAAACTATATCTAATCAATAATGCATTATAAGATTATCATATTATATATAGAGATTTTTTTATAGAATTGATCGATCAACAACAGCACGACAAACAACAGCAACATCAACAGCAAAAACAACAGCAACACGACACACAATGGTGTGATTTGGTAATATTTAAACCAAAATATTGTGTAAAAAGCGTTTTCATGCAAGCATTTTGTGTACTTATAAAATAATATAAAACAAATATATCGACTCACCGAATAGAAAATATCTTTGAGACAGGATTCATTTCGCAATCTTGTGTTGTTCAATTCAATTGCACCTAGGACTAGGTAAATCTCCAATTATATATAATTGATGTTGTTATATTCACAGTTGATGGTGTGATGGTATTTATGAACATGAGGACTTGGCGATACGAACACATTTTCATGATGTAATCTAGAGTATTCCTGTATATAGTAAAGACAAATATAGATTAATAATGATTATGATATAAAATGAAAATAAATATTAAGACATTATAAAAGACATTAAAGTAAAGAGGTTTTTATAATATTGATTTTCCCAAATGTGATTTGAAATAATTGGTGTATTAGCAATCAAATCACATATCTAATGTCTTTGGTTTATCATTGAGAAATTGAATTAATTTTAAGCTTATATCTGATATTATTAACATCCTTATACTTGTATATTATAACAAATCGATATGCAAAACCAAATTACTTTTTTTGATTCAATTTCTATATCAAATTTCAATGTATAAAAATAAATACTTTGCGTATACATAAAAAAATATCACGTAAAGTAAATAAATACTTAAGATAAATAATATATAAATCGTATAGATAGACATATAGAACATATATACAGATTCAAAAAATGTACATATATATATTCAATTTATTGACTTTGCTATTGACTGACTATCAATAATAATAATATATAAAGTAAAAAAAATACCAATCACAATTTATATATCATATATTGAAATATAGGAAATATTTTTTGTCATCTCAAATACGTATATAACATATCTTAAAAGCAAAGTAAAAGAATAAATTGTATAAGAAAATAGTAGTATAGTATATTTGATATGAATATGTATTTCTGTTATTGTCTATATATATATGCCGGTCTGTCGTTTGCAGACTTTGAAACATTTAATTGTCATTTTGAAAAGCATTTAGTTATTATATATTTATATATAAAGGTATGATAAACGAATTTGAATTGTAATCAATTGAATGATAATAATAATAATAATAATGTATATTTTTGCAATATTTGTTATTAAAAGTGACCTAATATATAAAAGAAATATATCATATTAAAGTGCCAATTTATAAAATCTAAATGAATATAAAGACAATATTAACTAAATAACATAATGAACAATTTCATTTTATCTATTAAAAGATTACAATATTCAGATAGAAATTCTATAGTCTATATTTATTAATAACCATTATTTATATTAATGATATTGATAAATATCAAGGGAATACCATAAATAAATTAAATTTAACATTTTTTAAAAGTTATTTCAGGAAACATAATCATACGCGCTCTATAATAGGGTATTATATTTTTCCCTTTTTTTTTAAATTATATGACAACACAAAACACAATGCAATTAAATGATCTATATGGTTAATATCAATTAAATAAATTAAAAAAAAAGTGCGTATATAAATTATATACGATACATAAATAATATATATAAAAAAAAAACTACAACATAACTAAGTAAAATACCTATATATATATATCAATATAATAAGTTATTTAATTTATTCCTGTTAAGGTAAAATCAATGTTTAATTAAAACGCACAAAATTGGTATTTACTATATGTACTTTTATAAATATATATACAAGTTATATTGTTTTACTAATAGTTTTTTTTAAGATAGATAATTTTTAAAATATTTATTCCATTTTAATTATAAACATTTGTTTTGTATTCTCATTTGAAATTCATACACATAAATCAAGTTCACAAATGACATAAATAGGTATACAATTTCAATTATACGGTTGGGAAATTTTTCTGGTATAATTATATATGATAAACATTTAGTCTTGCTACATTTTTCTTTGGTCATATGTTTATATAACTTTTGCCATTGACAAAGAACGCAATTTGTTTAAATGTACACTCACTTTAGATCATATCCTGCAGTTGCATTTCATTCTCTTTTTTCGTCTTATCATTTTATTTATTATAGATATAGCCAATCATTTTTTGATGTGATGGTCTTGATATTTATATTTATATCATGAGGGGTTCATTTTTATCAACACAATTGCTTTATTTACATTTTCAAAACAAATTTTTGCATATCTGTAAAGAAAAATATATATAAAATTTGTTTTAATAATTTGATTTGATTATATTCTTAATATAAATGTATTTAATATATGAAAAAGGGTAGTACGTATTAGATAGGGATTATTATACTATATAAGAACTCAACGATATAATACAATAATCACAATTATTCAATCAATTAAATTAATCTATTCGCAGAGTATACCTATTAAAAGAAATTGACGATAAATACTCTATATTCTGGCATTATAGTATAAGAACGGTTGCAATTATAATGAGATTAGCATAAGCAAACATAAGTTTTACTATTGGCAAAAAATTAGAATGTTTATAAAAGTATTCTTACTTGAAATCTTATCCTCTGTATATTTCACACGATCATTTCATTTTATTATCATCTTTACGCCTCTTTTTATTATAGACACTACCATTATTGTTGTATTGATGTATTTTTGTGATGTGATTATTAATGTTTTCATAATTTTATATCATATATCTTGATGT
The DNA here is from genome assembly GCA_958336335.1 of Dilophus febrilis. Taxonomy (NCBI): domain Eukaryota; kingdom Metazoa; phylum Arthropoda; class Insecta; order Diptera; family Bibionidae; genus Dilophus; species Dilophus febrilis. The sequence goes on along the minus strand of OY284469.1, from coordinate 56,137,095 downwards.
TTACGGGGACAATTACTGTTTCAAATGCGGGTTCATGACTCTTTCTGCATATCTTTAAAGAAAAATAAATAATTTGTTAATTATTTTGATTGACTGCTGCAATTACATTATATCTAATAATACAACTTCCAAGCATTTAATAATAGGAAAAAAGAACTCAACGATAAGCAGATTTCGTATTTTTCATCAACTGAACAATATATCTATATTCAAAAATGTACCGGCAGAAAATTCCCATTAGAAGATTATAGTTGCATTTGGTTCAAATCACCATATATTGTCAATTGGAAACCGCAGCCACCATCCGCAATACACTTAATTATTCATTATAATAATATTGGAACCGTTTGAAGTGGTCGGATCAGAAACATATCATTAGATTTCGTACCCAAACTCCAAAATGACCAACATTTTTACATTCAATCATATGATAAATATATTTTTACAACTAAATGTTCATATAACCGTGTTTTATTATTAATCATAATCAATCATATTATCTTATCATTTATTAAATATAAAACAGGATGTTCGATTGTATAAATAAAATTGAAATGAAAATTACCTGAATATTTTCCAAGTAATTATAGGATTATGAAATAACTGTGTTTTTTAATGACGCCACCAACGCGTCTATTTTTTTTTTTTTTTACTCGACGCATACATATTTTTTTTATTTTTCTATACAACCGTAATCTTTTTTTATTATTAGTTTATTTTATGCATAACATATTTCTGGATAATAAATAAAATATTTTTTTATCCTGATATCCTTATTTAATTCGTGATTATTTTTTTAATTCAGGATTAAAAGCACAAATTATTTTATCCACATTTATCACACAATTTTTTTTTTTTACCAATATCCATACCCTTCACTTTTCACACATGAAATGAAATATGGAGCCGGTTTATGTTACCAAATTATGCGGTACCAAACCAGTTTGGTACAAATTTTTGTTATCGTTTAAGTTACCATAATATCACAAGTGTCAAAACAATATTTTCTAGAAAAAAAAAATAAATAACTATTGAATATAAAAACGAACAACAACACAACAATAAAAATAAATGAAATTGTAATTAATTAAAATTAATATATAAAGCAATCAAAAATTAATAACCCCAACATGATTGAAGATAATCAATTAATTGCCATGATATGCAGGCGACATAAAAAGAAAAGAATTTCGATTCGCAAAGCGCATAGGAATATTATGAGGTTTGAAGTGAATCATATTATTCAGATCATGTATGTAAATGCATAATATTAATTACTTTACTTATTTTTCAGATTAACTTTGAAACATTATATAAACAATACCAGAATAATATCAGATGTAGTGAACGCTGCTATTGTAGAAAGGGCACCCATATTTCGGTCCATTCCAAATCATCCCAGAAGTGATGATTTGTGGACAAATATAATGTTAGGCGTATACACCGAAAGCATGTGGATCGAATCGTTCCGAATGCCAAAATGCACGTTCAACAATTTATGTGTAGAACTGCAGCCATATTTGAAACCAAGTAACCACGTTTTGATCAAACACATTCCCCATTGCCCTGTAGATAAGCAATTGGCGGTAACTCTGTATAAATTGGGTTCCTGTGCCGAATACAGAGTAATAGGAAATGTTTTTGGCATTGCGAAATCTACGGTTCATAACATATTTTATAAAACAATCACGGCAATTGTTCAAAAGTTAATGAAGAAATACATCACAATGCCAAATGAAGAAGAAGCCGTTCAAATATCAAACGAGTTTGAATTAAATTGTGGTTTGCCACAGATAATTGGGGTAATAGATGGAACGCATATTCCCATTCTACCACCGGGAGAAGGTTATCGGGACTTTATAAATCGTAAAATGTGGGCTTCGGTTGTTCTACAAGTAGTGGTAGATTCAAACCTAATGTGAGTGTAATAATGTATTACTATTACTTGAAAATATATTGGTGAATGATTTGAAAATTTATAAATATTTGTATACTTTAGATTCAGAGACATTTCGTGTAAGCTACCAGGGCGTGTTCATGATGCTGTTGCATTAAAGGAGTCCGCGTTATATCAGAATTGTTCAACATTGTTGCCAAAGGTAATGACTTATTAGAGGTAATATTTAAAATTGTGGTAGGCTATCTAAAATTTAATATCTTTTATAGAAAAAAAGGAGCATTAATGGAATTGAGATTCCGTATTACATAATCGGAGATGCTGCATACCCCCTTCTTCAATGGTTGATGAAAGATTTTCCAGGACAAGGTAGTAATGGAAAAGAAGAAAATTTCAATACTAGGTTGAATTCGGCTCGAGTTAAAGTTGAAATTGCGATAGGTCGTTTAAAAGGGCGAATGAGAATGTTATGTAAGCGAACCGATGTAAATTATACATTTGTGCCATATGTGGTAGCAGCCGCTTGTGTTCTTCATAATATTATTGAATCATCCAAAAATATATTGCACCAAGACTTAAACTTTCGTGCAACAAATAACGAATGCGAGCAGCCGACAACAACAATATCGTCACTTGAAACTGTAGATGGTAAAGAAATAAGATTGCAATTATCTGAATATTTATATAATAAGTTCAATGTATTATAAAATATTTAATTGCAATAAAAAAAAATGTTTTATGAACAAGTATAAACAAAAATAAAAAATTCCAAATTATTTAGTATGGTCAACATAACACCATAAAAAATAAATAAAACAAAAAATATTTCATAAAAAAAATCAAATATTTGTTATAGGGAATTCAGTCAATTTTCATAATTTTCAAAGTAATAAATTGTATATTGAAAAATCAACTCCAAATACTTGATATAATATTCTTTGAGTTCCTTACTCTTACTTTGAAAATTATGAAAATTGACTGAATTCCCTATAACAAATATTTCCTATAAATAATATCAGTCGTTATAATAATATATATCTAATAAAAAAAATCAGTCTATATGCACTTTTATCGGGATGGTATTGTTAGATATTAGGGATGCAATACATAAGTGATTGTTCTTGTTGGTGTGTCACTTCGTTGTTGTGTATTATTGACTGTATGCAATCTGTTGGAATTTGAAGATGCCAATAATGACGTCAAAAACTGCCTATCCTCATTTGCCATTTTTTCCTCAAAATTTTGTTGTTGAATTTGCAACCTTTCTTGTTCTTTTATGAATTCTTGATGTAATTCATGTTGGTCTTTTTTCCAATTTTCCCGGAATGTTTCCAGTGCCTTACCATAGGCATTGCGTCCTGAAATAATTTAATTACAATATTTAATAAATGTAAATTATAAGATAAATAATAAGACATATATAACATACCACCGGATCCACGTTTTCTTTTTAATACATTTTGCAATGGCTGTGTTTGCGAATCAACATCAATATCAACTACCTCTTGAATATATGCATCCTCATCTTCAATAAGTTCCTCAACATCTACATTTTCTTTAAAAGCAGATGAATCAATCCCAAAATCATCTGCGAAGTTCAAAGTTGGCCTACTTGAAAAGAGTTCTTCCAATTTGGAATGAAACGGAATATCAACACGGTCGTTTCCACTTTTTTTATTTTTATTTGTTTTGGCCTCAAAGTTATATTTTAGTTTTTTATATTTCAAAATTAATTGTTCTACTGTTTTGTTTTCATATCCTAATTTGTCCATTTCAGTTTTGATAGTTTTAAAAATTTGTTGATTCCTGAATTTTTTCCCATCCATTAATTTTACAATGTTTAGTTCTATGCAAATATCCAAAAAGCAACTTGTTTCCTCATATCCCCATTTAGATTTTGGTGTTGTTGCATTATCTTTTTCCATTATTTTGTATTTTATGATTAATATACTACAATTGAATATAATATAGTGTAATAGTATACAAATTGATAAAATTAAAATTAAAAAATTTAATTTACACTTACATTATTCTTTTTATTTTTTATAATTCATACACAATTTTAATTTCTTAATATAAAATCAAATAATACAAAATTTGTTTAATTTTTTTTTTATTTTGCTTTAATTTAAAGTTAATAATGTGAGGTTATGCAAGATTTATATTAAATTTGACATAAATATTTGTACCAAACCTTTTAGTTCGATACCAAAAGATTTTCCAGTTTGGTACAGTACCAAACTGAACGACGCATTTATGTTACCAAAAATGCAGTACCAAACTGGTTTGGTACTGCATAATTTGGTAACATAAACCGGCTCATAAACCGGCTCATGGATGCGTTGCGTTTGAGTGAGAAAAAATGCAATGACATATACACTGTAAAATAAATTTATACTCTTTCAAAATATCATAGAAAATGTCATCATTTTTTTTATTTATTTTTTACATTACACCGCAAAATTTGACAACATTGCTCAATAAATTATTTAACTTTTTTGGAGTGTTTTGTAGTTCGGTATTTTTTTTTTTATTCAATATTGTTTACGATATTATTTAATTAAAAACAAAAAAACAAAACAATTATATATTAAAAAAAAACAAAACAATGGAAGGATCATTAAATAATTTATCATCAGCCCAAAAGGATGAATTAATGGATCAAGTAAAACAACAAATTGCAGTAGCAACATTTCAAGAATTATTAACAGTGAGTAAAAGAAAAATATTCATAACCTTAAAAATGAAATGATAATGAATTCATTTTTATATATTCCAATTCTAGGCAATGACTGAAAAATGTTTTACAAAATGCATTAAAAAACCAGGAAGCAATTTAGATAATTCAGATCAGGTATTACCCAAATTATTAAAATATTAAATAGTCTTTATGTTTCATTAACTAATCATTATATGGTTTTTTTTTTTTTATATACAGAAATGTATTGCAATGTGTATGGATCGATTTATGGATTCATGGAATTTAGTATCAAGAGTATATGCACAAAGATTACAACGAGAACGAAGTAATATGTAATATATAAAATAATGAAAATGTATATTATCTATTTGCATAAGGGAATATATAAGATGAAATGATGAAGGTGTTTTATAAATATTAGTTAAGTCATTTATGTGTAGCAAAATTGAATTATCACAATATTTAGAAGTATTTTTTTTTTTTTTGTTATTGTTGTTTGTTTTATTTCAAATCATTAATTGTAGTAAATTTCATCCGCATTTGTTATTATTTTTAATTTACTACAAAGCATAATTTGTAAAAATAAGACTATGATGATGATGATAATAATAATGTTTTGAACCAATTTGTGTGTTTCTTTTGTATTATGTCAACAAACTTGTCTGTTTTATAGCATAAAGGCAATCTCAATGGGAAAGAACCTCTATTGTTTCAGATAATTGATTTTTCAGTGATTAAAATTAATTGAATTGTTATAAATACCTAAATTTTGAATGATTAATTCTGTAGCCAATGCCGGTCGGTCAGCGTTTACACTTGATAATTTGAATTTCATTGTCGATTTGTTGTAGAAACATTCTTTTATTCATATTTGTAGTCAAGAACATGTTATATGTATTCTCTGAAATAGGAAAAAAAATTAAATTAATTAATATTATTGAATAATGATGAAATAAAAAACAAAAAAACGTAAACAAAATCTATTTTATAGGTTAACAAGTGATAATAAAAAAAAAGTGTGTCCCATTTCTGATAAACGAAATTAAATAGTATTATATATACAGCAGAGTGGCGCAGTGGAAGCGTGCTGGGCCCATAACCCAGAGGTCCGTGGATCGAAACCACGTTCTGCTATCTGAATTTTTTTTTGGGTAATATTAATTTTTCCAATTATTTTTATTTTTTATATTGTAATTATTAAAAATAATTGAATAAAATTCATTATATTTTTTATTTTTATTATATATTATAATGAAAACAAAATATAACCTAAAAAAATGTATAGAAACTTAATGAATTTTATTTTATGTGGGGGATGTAGCTCAGTGGTAGAGCGTTCGCTTTGCATGTGAAAGGCCCCGGGTTCGATCCCCGGCATCTCCAAATTTTTTTGTATACATTTTTATTAAAATAATTCACATTTAAGCCCACGAAATCTTTTCTTTTTTAGATTATTTGATCATTTGATTAAAAGAAACGAATACAAACTTAATGATCCGTATTTTATGGGGGGATGTAGCTCAGTGGTAGAGCGTTCGCTTTGCATGTGAAAGGCCCCGGGTTCGATCCCCGGCATCTCCAAATTTTTTATTTCATGATTTAATAATATTTTGGTTTAAATTTTCTATAGAATCCTTTCAATTAATCATCAAAAATGATTTTTTTAAAGGATATGCTCAACAGGTAAGGGCGATAATGTATTAAACATTTCAACTCAAGGGAAAAACAATTGATTTTGAATTGATTTTTGAATTCAGACAAACTCCTCAATGATGATCTCTATAGAAAATATATTTTATGATACATTTTTCATGTACCCATTCGACTAACTAACGAACAGATCATGAGTAAAACAAAACAAAACAATCCTGTATAGTGTATTTCTTTTTTAATTTTTGATTTAAACCTATTAAACTTATCAATCACAAATTTTAAATCTATTTAAACCTATCGAAAACGATTTCATTTATATGGTAATAATTATATATAACAACACCCCGTGGAGAATAGGGGAGAAAACAGATATACCCCAAGAAAATAACCATAACCATAACACTTTATAGCAGAAGCTATATTGTTTGGAATTGTTTTCTTTTTAGTTGTTTAGTTGTTCTTTCAACAACTAAAATATTCTTAATATGGTCAGAACACCGTGGTTTATTATAATTAAAAACAAAACGTAACACGTAAATAAACCATTACCAATAATATTTAAACAATCTACAACCCAAACTATCTACAATATATAAATTAATTATATATACCTGGTGTGTGTGTTTGCGTATCGATGGAACTGTTTTTCATTTTCAATCACAAAACAGAGGTATATTTCATATAATCATGCTGATACTTTAACAATTTATTCATTTTGGAGTCTTTGAAGTAATTACTTTCTCAAAATCATGACTATTATCCAAAATACTGCCTGGACAGCGTGTAACCTTTTTCTTTATGTTTGTTGTAGACAATTTTTTCGATTTGTACACACACCCTTTACTTAATCAAAGCGTAGTATATATCATAATTAATACTAATTGAAGTTGTTTTGGTTGTTTTATTTTGGCTGTAGAGGTAGAAAATTAATATATTTTTCATTAATTAATTAAATTGGGTTACAAAATGCTGTTTAATTTGTACTTACTTGTAAAAATGTAATCTTCAACAATTGGATTTTCCTTTGATTGATTCCCCAGCCAATAGTTTTTTTTTTTGGAGTTTGTAGGTTGTATTGCTTATTTGTTAAACATTTATTATTCATCACTTATCATCACAAATATTATACAAAAACTAAAACAAAAACAAATAATAAATAAGAATAGAATATGTGTATGTTTTGACCATATAGTTATCATGACATTGTGAATCAATTATATTTAATTACCTTATTCTAGATCTTATAATGTAAAACGCGTTTGGGATTTTTTTTGTACAGATTTTTAAAAGTACAGATCTTCATCGGGATCCTCCTCGTCGATATCATCATCCGGATCTGGTTGATAAATGATTTTACATTCCTCTTCTTTAACTGAATCAGTATTTCTAACGAAAAAATACAATAAAAAATTAATCATTATACAATTCACTATAAACAAAAAAACATAAAATTGTGAATATTTTTCACAACAAACCTTTCATATGGTAATTTCATTGCATTACGTGCAATTAATTCTTCTTCATCCAAGTTAATTTTAAATGTTGCCAAACTCTCTGGATCAATAATATTTTCATTTTCTAATTGTTGTTGTTGTTGTTGTTGTAATTGTTTTTGTCCCGGTTTTATTTCATTCACCAATAGACTATCATTTTTCATTTGATATTCATATAACTGAAATGATTTTGAAACGCAAGAACAAACATTTTATTTAATTTTTTTTCTTCTTTGTAATTATAATTAATTGTAATTGTTTTATGTGGTACCTTTTTCGTAACTGATGTTCCACCGGATTTTTTCGTGACCACCGATAGTGTACTATCATTTTGTAATGTTATTATTGTATCGGCCATATGCTCCGTATAGGGTATAATAAATTTTTCCGATATATTTTTCGTTGTAATCCAACCAAATAATTGTTTAATTTTCGGATTACATTTAAAGTATTTTATTAAATGGAATATTGCCTGTGGTTGATAACATTGTAATAATTTCGAGATCGGTTGAAGTACAATATTTGAATTCGATTGCAGATGATTTTCATCAATCACGGGAAATTCTGAACACAATGTATTTGTCAATGAAATGTATGTGTTGTCCCACGGATACACCAATACATTATCATCCGTTATTGATTGGGCATTTAAATATTTTGTAACCAAACGATTTGGTACCGGTTCAATTGAAGTGTAATCTGTAAATGAAACATTTTAAAAATACATTATTTAATTATTATAAATTATAATTTTTCATGGAAAACTTAAAAATTGTAAATATAGAGCAAAATATAGGTTATAAATTATATTATTATTACCAACTCTAGAATTAATTTAATTATTAATCTGTATATATTTTTTTAGATAGAATTTTAACACAAACATACACACATATACACTCAAACACACTGAATTAACTATTATAATAATAAGATTTTTATTAATTTAAGAACAAAATTGAATTAATTAATCAATTATAATTCTAATCGGAGCGATTAAATAAAATATTAATAATTAAAAAAAAAACTATACTGAAAAAAGAAAAGCATTTTGTCATTATTTTTTTTTTTAATGTTAATAGTTTTTTTTTTTATCCTTCATGTCATTATATTTTAATTGTTTTGTCAACTATATAATTAATCTATATAATCTTGTATAATTAATAATTATTGGACAAATAGGAAGCTCGGAAGAATAGAGCGCATAGTAATGGAGTCTACCTACCACTGTCCATTAACGATTGCATTTAACTGACCCTTGTTTAAATGTTTTATAACACTTATAAATAAACATTCATAAAACATTCAGACGTCCTCATCATCACAATCAAAGATCGAGCATTCATTAACAAAAAAAAAATCAAAATCAAAATCAATGTCAAACAAAAAAAAATAATCTATAAACATATTAAAAAATAATCCATAAAAATAAAAATAAATTACGAGTAATTAAAGCGATAAAATGATAAAAAAAATTAATAATTTTTGTTGTTATATATACTAAAGGGGTCGTCAAGAGGAAATAGACACAGGAATAGTCTAGCTAGAAGTTCTAATAGTAATCTATAATACCTCGTTGGACGGATAATCTTTTTCTATGTGTGAACAGTAGAATCAACCCCAAGGAATCATACAACAATAAGAATTTGGACACAGTTTATCGCGGAAATAATTTCGCATTGACCATCATCGGCATTTATATCAAAATACAAAAAATGATCTTTAATTAAACTTTAAATGCCATAAATAATGGGTTTAACTTCCTATGCCCCGAAATTTTGGTGAACCTTATATATTTCAACATCTAAATAAAATGAATCACGATTAATATACTAATAATAATAATAATAATAATAATATATTATAATCATTAAATTAAATTAAATTTTGTAATGTATATACTGTATAGTTTTTTAGTTTTTTAACACTTTAATTTAATTTAAAAGTTCTAGTATATGTAATTAGATTTTGTGTATTATATAATTTATTAAGAAAAACAAACCAAAAAAATTATGTGTTGTATTTATTATAAAATAATAACCACAGGAAATTTATTTAAAATTTTTGAAATCGAGATTACGAATACGGAAAAATGAGTTTAATAATAAAATTTGTTATATTTTTATTAACATTTGGTAGTTATTTAAAAAAAAAAAAAATTGATTGATTGATTTTTAAATCATTGTTTTTTTATTTTATTTCTTAAAAAATCTGTTAATCTATAGATAGTGGAATGAACTATAGAGTTGTTTCTGGTTCAGAATTCTGTTCTCGAAACGTATTTGAATGGTCTAGAACTGTTTTGACAATTTCAAACAATGGCATTTATTGAAGAATATTGAAAATAAATGAAAAATTATATGCAGTATACCAGAAATTTTGTCAGATGTTGCAGCTTTCATCAACAGATAAAAAGCACTTGATTCTTGTTCGCGATTGCATAAAAACATTCACGCGATGTACAAGCAACGGTGTGAAGCAAAAGGTCCTGATGCTAAAAAAAGAGATGCAATAAATTTCAATCAATATTTTCATATAATATTCACAGTGAATCGTGACGTTTTAGTGACCAAAAATTGTAGTTTAACAAATATAAAACAAAACTAATTCTATAGTTGGTTCGTCCAAAGTTCTATTAACGAACTCTTTGTCTGAACTCTAGAAACCAATTATATAGTTCACATACCTATAACTTTGCCCGATTACTAAAAAAATATCTAGAAAATACCTATAAAAAAACTGTTTACTCCTTAAGGATTAACCTAAACCTAAACTCCATTAATTGTAAAATATATTTTCAATTTTTAAATTCTATATATAGTTGTTACAACAATCAATATAAAAAATGCAAATGGTGAGAAACAAGATTATGAATTTAGCATAAAAAATATAATTCAACAATTTACATATATGTTTGGCGTTACCATTGATTATGTATACAATCGAGAAAAAAATTATCCGCCAATCGATAAAGATGTAACATTTTGGGCCATTTCACCGTAAGTTTAATTATATATAATATACATATCAGATATATATATGTACCACACCAATTGACGTAATTCCAGTATAAAGAATCTAAAATAGATACGCAAAAATACTAAAGAACAACTCCCGGTAATGTCATGCGAAGATATTTCACTACATCAGGCGAACTCAAGTCAATTGTGACCTCGCCTATAGAAAACCTTTGCAGAACAAAAAAGAGCGATGCATTAAAAAAAAAAACCCCCCAAAGAATAATAAGTTAACAATCTTATTGAAATATTGAAGAAAATCAGACAATGAACAAATGATGGAGATAATAAAATTGATAAGACAAAAAATATCTTTTCAATTAAATAGATCTTAAACCAGTAAATAATTATGAGAACAATTTCGGAAAACCTTATTTTCAGTGTATGATTTCGTTATAAAGGGTCATTTTTAGCTATTATCTTTTTGGCAACACTGGTTTAACGAAACAGCTGACGCACGTTTCGTGTTTTGTTTCACTGTCAAACATCTTCAGTTTGGTCTATAATTTAACCATGACCATCGTCTTATTACAAACGAACAACGCTTGCAAATTATTGAATTTTATTATCAAAATGCGTTGGCTCTGTTAAGAAAATTCATCGCGACGAAATTGTGTTCAGCGACGAAGCTCATTTTTGGCTCAATATGGGTACGTAAATAAGCAGAATTGTCGATTTTGGAGTGAATATCAGAGCAGAAGCATTGCAACGCAGCTACCAATGCATCCATAGAAAAAGTCACAGTTTGGTGCGGTTTATGGGCTGGCTGGCATCATTGAACCGTACCGTACTTCAAAGATGATGCGAATCGTAACGTAACTGTGAATGGTGAGCGCTACCGTGAGATGATATCTAACTTTTTTTTGACCAAAAATGCAAGAGCTTGACTTTCAACAAGACTTTCAACTTTCAACATGTGGTTTCAACAAGACGGTGCCTTCAATGCCACACAGCACGCGCAACAATGGACTTATTGAGAGGCGAGTTCGGTGAACATTTTATTTCACGTTCGGGACCGCAGGTCAATTGGCCGCCTAGATCGTGCGATTTAACGCATTTAGACTATTTTTTGTGGGGCTATCTACAACCCCTGTCTATACAGACAAGCCCGCTTCAATTGACGCATTGGAAGACAACATTGAAGCATTTATTCGTGAGATACCGGCCGAAATGTTGGAAAGAGTATGCCATAATTGGACTAAGCGGATGGACCAAGGTCAATATTTGGTCAACATTTGCATAAAATAATCTTCAAACATTAAATTATATGGACCGTACTATCGATTCAAATAAAGATTTCATGCATTTTTCTGAATGTTATGTGTTTTTGTTTTAAAAAATCACCCTTTATAAGAAAGTATAAATACTTAATTTGCCAATAATCCAGTTTTTGTTTTGCTTTACATACTTATAAAAGAGGACAACCCGATTTTATACAAATTTTTGCGATAGACGATCATAATGATGATAATAATCATACAATTAATCATATAGAAATGAATAAACCAATTGGATTTTTAATACATGGTTGGATTGATAAATTTCATGGTGGACATATGAATAATAATTTTAAAGGTTGGATGGATTCAACGGCAAGAGGTATGTAGGTATATATATTTCGAAGACGATATTTTAAATTTAATTATAATATATTTATATACATAATGTATATTCGCAGAATGGTCAAATTTTAAAAATCATACTGTCATTTGTGTTGATTGGAGTCGATTAGCAAATTATGAATATTTTGTAGCGGCCCGAGTTAATACAAAACTTGTTGGCAATTACATTGGTGCATTTATAAAACATTTACAAAATTTCGGTATCCATTTGGATAATGTAACGGTGACCGGGCATAGTCTTGGTGGACAAATAGCCGGTTATGTTGGTGCATCATTAAATGGATTATTAGGACAAATAATAGGTAGTTAAATGAATAAATAAATAAATAAATAAATTATTTCTATATTTAATTCAAATTCAAAGGATTAGATCCAGCTGGTCCATTATTTACCTATCCGACAATTAGAAAAATAAGTAAACGTTTAGATCGAACTGATGCAAAATTTGTACAAATCATTTATACATCATGTCATACATTAGGCATTGGAATAAATTCAGGACATGGAAATTATTTTGCAAACGGTGGTGTTATTCAACCGGGATGCGTTTTAGCACGACTATTTAATGTGAAAACTGATGTACCACGTATGTTATCCACGATTTTATGTTAATTTTATTATATATATAGGCCAACACACACTCCAATCCAATGTTTTGGTTTAATTTAATTTAACTTGCAGTAAAATCAGGATGTAGTCATTTACGGGCAGTTGAATATTTTCGATCGTCATGCGATCCATCAAATGTATTTTTAGGAAAACAATGTAAAAGGGAACAAAAATGTAATGTAGCTCAATCGTTTATATCAAGCATACCGATAATTGGTATTAATGTATTGTCACCAATTGCGAGGCTATTCAAATGTTCAACAACTGGTCAATCAGATGTTTTTGGTATATTCAATAGAGGATTGCATGGTTCATTTGATTTAAAAACTACTAAAGTTAATTCACCATTTGTTTAATATAATATATAAAATTATAAATGGCAATTATAATATAAATATAAAAATATTCTATTCATAAAAAGTATATAGTTCCGAAATTTATAGTAATTTTTAATCAAATTTTTCACATTCATTCACATTCAATTAACAACAAATTCAAAATTGAACATTCTATTGTTTATAATTTAATTGAATTAAATACAAAAACAAAAAAAAACATGATAATTGTACTTATTATTGTACAAGTTCGCATTTCACGTTAATTTCATTGATTATCGCAAATCAATAAAATATGAATATTTTTTTATATGGAAATGGCTGGGTGATTCAAAATCATTAAAACTTTATACCACTCTGTTTGTTAATTGTATATTATAAATGACTTAGTCAAAATTCCATCAAAGCCATAAATTAAGTTGAAAGAAAACTAACTTTTTTTGTAATATAAACATTTAAGAATTTCACTTACGATTTCGAAATCAAGAGGTCCCAAGAGATGATGTTTTCGAACGCCTTTGAGGGCATTGTTAAACTTATTGCAAACTTGTTAAAAAAATTTTCAATTATCAATTAATTAAGGGGGCGAGTCGCCCTTTAAATTATTGTATAGAATATATATAATTAACTATGGGAAATTGTTCATTAAAAAAAATTTCAATGCAAATAGAATGAACACATTTATATATATATATGTTATATATTGGAAATTCAATCAATAATCTTAAGTTTATTATATATATAGTTAACGATTTGATTTGAAAGTTTAAGTATATTATATCGTCCGTAAATTAAATTCAAAAAATTTATATAATTATGGATGGATATCATCAAATATTAAGTAAAAAAATTTTTATGATTATTTTTTACTTAAGTAAGTTGAAATTGTTTTATTTTAATTCTGAGTTAATTTATTTTAGAGACGGCGGGCGTATCAGATTTTATATATAAATCTATTTTTTTTTTGTATTTTTAAAATATATATAGTTCAATTAACAAAATGTGATGATCAATTCTATGCAGGTGTTGATTTAACAGCAAATTATATTGTTAGCAATCATGAATCAATATTACCGATAGAATCTCAAATTACGTTTTGGTTATTTTCACCGTAAGTATATACAGTAACTGCGTAATAAGGAAAAGGTCTTTTTATTTTGTTTTAACTTTTTATTGATATATGCTCTCGTACAGTTCAGAACCAGATATGGTCCGTCAAATATTTGTAGATGATGCAGCAACATACATTGGAAATTCATACGTTTATGGATTTTTAATTCATGGATGGTTAGGCGGATTTCGTGGTGGATATTTAGCAGATTATTCACAAAATGATGGTAATAAAATACAATAAATAATCGATTAAAATTTGATTAACAAATAAAAATTTTTTCGGATTCGAATTTTATTTAAAAAATATAGAATGGTTGGAAGAAACGGCTAGAGAATGGGCAAATCAAGGATGGTCGGTGATTGTTGTCGATTGGAGTCAATTGGCTAATTATGAATATAGTATTTCAGCGAAAAATACCCGAACAGTTGCGGAATTTATTACACAATTTATCATAGCAAATAATTTAAATCCACGATTGATAACATTAACGGGTCATAGTCTTGGCAGTCATGTCTGTGGTTTTATTGGACAATCATTAAATGATGAATTATATCAAATTATCGGTTTGGATCCAGCCGGTCCATTGTTTACAATCCCGTTGGATGTTGGCGTAGACCAGCGATTAAGTCCAAATGATGCATTTTATGTTCAAACTATACATACGGCATGCGGAACTTTAGGTACACAAAAAAATATGGGACATGCAGATTTTTATGTAAACGGTGGAGCTATCCAACCGGGATGTTTATTCGATGATGCTGATGATGATGGTAAAAGGATATATGTATATATTTGTATATGTAATTTAATGTATTTGTTAAAAGTTTTTTTTTTTTTTTTCATTTTATTATATATAGGAATATTATCTTGTTCACATTCACGAGCATATCAATATTTTAAAGCGTCTTTAAGTTTGGATAATCTTTTTTTCGGTACAAAATGTAATGACCTGTTTGATTGTAGTGCAGTTGATTCTATAATAAGTTCAATACCGATTATTGGTCTATCGTTGGACAATCGTTTGTTATCGATTACCTGTGAACATGCCGATGTTATTGCATTATTCGGAATTCATGGTGGAAAAATGATTGGTTCATTTGATATCCAATTACAAAGTGCTAATGAACCATACGTTTAAATTTTTTTATATTTGAAATTTTAATTTAATTAATTTGTAAATAACGCAATGATGATGATGATGATGATGTTACTATATAAATAAAACCCTGTTATTATTGGGAGTATATGCATTAATTCGTGTGGTTTTTTAAAGGGTGGGCGTTAATAGTGTTATTTTGCGTTGGGGTATATATTCATTTGAAAGCACATTTATATATATATATATATATATATATTGGAAATTCAATCAATAATCTTAAGTTTATTATATATAGTTAACGATTTGGTTTGAAAGTTTAAGTATTATATCGTCCGTAAAATAGAATTAAAAAAATATACTGTGATTGCGCGTCTTTTTCAGTATATGTCATTTGATTGAAGCGTAAACAACTTTTTTTTCTATTCATTGGAACATATGTCAAATTTTATGCCAGAAAAAGTGTTTTTGCGGGGAGTTTCTTCTTCGCATTACTTTAACATGAAGAAAGGTGCTACCGAAAGTCATCGTATTTTGAGTAGAGGTTTATGGTGGCCGCATGCTCTAGCTGAAAGAAAGAACGTGCCAGAAGTGCAGGTTTTCACCGTTTAAAGGTGGCGATTTCAACTTAGAAGACTATGAACGAACCTGACAGCCAAAAAGGTTTGATCGGGATTCATCTAAAAGGTTGGAAATTGGGTGCTTCAACACCACAAAAACAAGTCATTTTTGCATCGGATTGTCACTGGTTATGAAAAATGGATTCATTACGATAACCCCAAGCGCAAGAAATCGTATGTTAAGACCGGCCAACCATCATTCACATCCACGGCAAAGCCGAATATCCATGGTGCCATGGTGGTAATGCTCTGTATTTGAAGGGTGTATCAGAAGGGTGTGTTGTATTATGAGCTGTTGAAATTGGGTCAGACGATCAAAGGGGACCTTTACCGAACAGCATTAATTCGTTGAAGAGAGCGATTGCGGAAAAACGACCAGAATATGCAGCCTTCTGATTACTACTTGTTCAGATCAATACAGAATGTCCTCACAGGAATACGCTACACTTCAGTACAAGGGTATCAAAAATTGGCTCGATTGGTTCTTCACCACCAAGCCGGAGAAGTTCTTTTGGAATGGAATCCACAAACTGCCAGAAAGTTGGGCAAATGTTGTAGCTTCCAATGGATCATACTTTGATCATTGATTGTATAACAATTTTTTCAAAATCAAACCTTAATTTTCGAAAAAAAACCTCATGAATTAATGCATACTCCCAATAAAAAACCAATAATTAATAATTAATAATTAACTATTTATATATATCGAAACACTATATTTGGATTACGCATTATATTATTATCTTTATACGCACACAAAGTATATAATTGCACGCGTGAGAATCGTTCATTAACATTAACACAAACCAAATTTTGGGTCAATGATTAATATAGTTTTTTAATTTGTGTAATTAAAACCTATTCATTGATTTGAATTGTGTTTTTTTTTTAATATAATAAATTATCAACATCGAATATATAGAATTAAAAATATGTAGAAATATATTCAATAAAAAAAACTAAATGAAACATTTGAAATAAAAACTATCAAAGTTAATTTTCACAATTTGTTTAATAATATTTATATATAAACGTAAAGATTTTAGCGATAAACGCGCAGTGCCTTTGAATCTTCAATATGGTAAGTTTAATACAAACTCATGATTTTTTTTTTAAAACTCCGAAACTCATGACGAATGATTTTAATATATAATTTAAGGATATTCACGGGAACTTAAACAGAAAGTCATTACAATTTTCAACCAATCCTCAAAAGAGCTTGGACATGCGATAACTAAATGCGATTCAGAATTTACTTTGAATTCTAATTCAATGAGATATTTCACATATTCTGTATATTATTAAATTGTATTTTTTTTTATAATTAAATGTGAATTGTATCGATTATATAACACCGGAAAAAACAATTCAAATCCATAATAATATAAAATGCGGTCATTAAACTACAATCCTAATGATTAACTATACATCAAAAACCCATATTAGGATAACTGATTTTTATTTAAATATTACCAACGGGTGTGTGTGGGAAATTGTTTATTAAACAAACAACAAAAATACAAAAAAAAAAAAAAAAACGAACAAAATTGCATTAAATTTTTAATATAAATATTAGATCAATCACAATCGAGTCTCTAAAGCCATTCAACGATTTGTTTTGAAAGTGTGTTTTTAATATATAGAAAGTCAACGCATATCGAGTGAGTTTATAGTGAGTACGATATAAATATAATATGGATATTTATAGAATATTAAGTAAAATTTTTATGATAATTTGCCTAAGTGAGTTTCAAATACAAACAATTAAATGAAATACCGCAAGGTATCCGATTTTATACAATATAATCTATTTGTGTTTCTTATATTTTCTTTCTTAAATATATAAAGTTGAATTAACAAAATGTGATGAGGAATTCAATGGAGGGATTGATTTAACAGCAGAAAATTATTTTATTAGCAAACAAGAATCAATAATATCAATACCACTAGAATCTCAAATTACTTTTTGGTTATTTTCACAGTGAGTAAAAATATAAATACAAAAGGTTTTAACTTTTATTATTGAACTTCTTGCTTATACACTCACAGTTCAGAACCATCAGATAGTTTTCGTCAAATAAAAATAAATGATGAAATAAAATACTTTGCTGATGATCAACAACCCATTGGATTTTTAATTCATGGATGGAAAGATGGATTTCGTGGTGGATTTTTATCGAATTATTCAAAAGAAAATGGTAAAATAATTGAAAAAAAAAATTACTATTTCAAAATATTCTTATAATGATTTATTTATTTATTTAGAATGGATGGAAGAAACGGCTAAAGAATGGGCAAATCAACAATGGACAGTGATTGTAGTTGATTGGAGTCCATTGGCCTATGACATGGATTACAGTATTTCAGCAGCAAATGTTCAAATAGTTGGTGAATTTATTTCACAATTTATCATCGGACAGCGATTAGATCCTGAATTGATTACCATAACGGGTCATAGTCTTGGAAGTCATATATCGGGTTTTGTGGGCCAATTACAAAATGGTCGAATAAATCAAATTATTGGTTTGGATCCGGCCGGTTTATTATTCACAAAACCATTAGATGTTGGCGTAGATCGGCGATTAAGCCCAAACGATGCATTTTATGTACAAAATATACATACGGCATGTGCAACTTTAGGAACACAAATCAAAATGGGACATGCCGATGTTTATGTAAACGGTGGTGTTGTTCAACCAGGATGTATTTTCGGAAAAGTAGATGATGAAACTGGTAAAATTATTTTGTATAATATTTGTTACGGATAATCATATAATGAAATCATTTTTTTTCTTTCAATTTGAATAGAATGCAGTCATAAACGAGCATATGAATATTTTAAATTATCTTTAAATCCATATAATAATTCGTTTTACGGTATGAAATGTATTAACTCTAATAATGATTGTAGTGCAATTGAAGCGATAATAAGTTCAACGATCGTTGGTCGGGAATCGCTGGATAAAAATCATTTGATGTCAATTTACTGTGAGCATTCAAATTTGGAATTTGTACAATTTGGAATTTATGGCAAAAAACAAATTGGTTCATTTAATATCGTTCAATTGGATAGTGTTAGGGAATCATATGTTTAAATTTAATCACTGTATATATATAGAATTAATTAAATTACTATTGTTATTTTTTCTGCAAACAAATTAATAAATTTGTTTCTTTAATATTTTTTGTTGATTTTTATGGAGGGAATTTTACGAGTAATTGCAATTCATGGATTCAATATATTTCAGTAATTTGTCATTCAGACTTAAACCATAATTATTTAACGCTTCTGTGTCTGAAAGAACATATATGAAGTATTCAATTGTGGTTCTAATGTTGATGGGCCTTTCCTTACTTCCATCATTCATTCATAAATATACATGGAACAATCCCATTCAATCACAATATCAGGGAATGAAAATTTAAACAGATCCCGGGGGTACCGAAACTTTTTTTTTTTTATTAAATGTTTTTTATATAATAAACCGACGATATAATATTTGATAATTATTAAAAATTTACATTACCTAATATAGGTACTATAACTATAATAAAGTATAATTATTAAAATTATATAAATAAATAATTAATTGATATGCAAATAAGTAGTTGAATTTGATTGTAAATTTTGTATTTATTAAAGGAAATTATTTTTAAAAAACCGGCTAAATAAATAAATAAATGCAATTTTATCATTCATTCATTCATTCATTCATTCAATTGCCGCAATAAGCCTACAATTTTAAAAAAATCGCATTTAACTTTTAATATGCATACAAAAATTATGTTTATTTTTTTAATACTTAATTCCACTGGTAAGTTTTTTCGGATTGTCGGATTAAATAAGCCTGAAGATTCGCAGAAATTCTTAACTAAAAATGCTTAACGTTAAAGAAACTAAAGATTTCTTATTATTTTATGGATAATTTAATTTTTTTATAGTATTTATTACACATCAAAATGATCAAAACTATTTTGAATTTATTGATAAAATTCAAAAAATGTTTGATTTAACAACGGATTATAAATTTAATAGTGAAACAAATTATCCACCAATTGCTGAAGATGTTACATTTTGGGTTATCTCACCGTAAGTATACAATATAAAATTAATTTAATACTAATAAATAATATACAAAATGTTAATTAAAAAACTGTTATTCAAAATTCCAAAACAAAAAAAGTGGTAAAACAAAATTTAAACAAATTTATATAAATGATACGTGGTCAACGATAAAAACCCATATATTATTGAATCGTCCAATTGGATTTTTAATTCATGGATGGACAGATTCATTTATAAAAAAATCAAACGATAATAGCGGAATTCAATTCATTGATGATTCATGGATGGATGAAACGGCAAGGTATTGGTCAACAATGAATAAACAAAGTGTTATTTGTGTTGATTGGAATCGTTTGGCAAATTATGAATATTTGATTGCGGCCCAAGAGAATACAAAATTGGTGGGAAAATTTATTGGACAATTTATAACGGATTGTTTACAAATACAAAAACAACAATCATCCAATGAATCGGTTCATTTGGATAATATAACAATTGTTGGTCATAGTTTAGGTGGTCAAATTGCTGGATTCACTGGACAAAAATTGAATGGGAAATTAGGACAAATTATAGGTAAATAAATATATATATATATATTGGGAGTATGCATTAATTTTTTAGTTATTAGTATTATTTCGCGTCGTGTTCATCTGTGACGGGGTATATATTCATTTGAAAGCTACTGTTATTGCGCGTCTTTTTTCTTTAGTATATGTCATTTGATTCAAGCGTATGCAACATTTTTTTCTATTCATTGGAACATATGTCAAACTTTGTGCCAGAAAAAGTGTTTTTGCGGGTCAGTTTCTTCTTCGCATTACTTTAACATGAAGAAAAGTGCTACCGAAAGTCATCGTATTTTAGTAGAGGTTTATATGGTGGCCGCATGCTCTAGCTGAAAGAACGTGCGTGGTTTTCACGGTTTAAAGGTGGCGATTTCAACTTAGAAGACGATGAACGAACCGGAGAGCCAAAAAGGTTTGACGGTGAAGAATTGGAGGCATTGCTTTATGAAGATGCGTGCCGAACGCAACAAGATCTTGCAAAATCATTGGGCAGTTGATCAAAAACCATTTCCAGACGTTTGAAAAGCATCGGGATTCATCCAAAAGGTTGGAAATTGGGTGCCGTATGCATTAAAGCCAAGAGATGTAGAACACCGATTTTGCATGTCGGAAATGTTGCATCAACGCCACAAATCAATGTCATTTTTGCATCGGATTGTCATTGGTTATATGAAAAATGGTTTCATTACGATAACCCCAAGCGCAAAAAATCGTATGTGAAGCTCGGACAACCATCGTTCACATCCACGGCAAAGCCGATAATCCATGGTGCCATGGTGGTAATGCTCTGTATTTGAAGGGTGTATCAGAAGGGTGTGTTGTATAGTGAGCTATTGAAATCGGGTCAGACGATCAAAGGAGACCGCTACCGAACAGCATTAATTCGTTTGCGAGTGCGAGTGCGAGTGCGAGTGCGATTGCGGAAAAACGACCATAATATGCAATCAGGCACGAATGCATAATTTTCCATCATGACACATGGCTCGGCGGTCACATGTTTCAAGACCGGTTCAAAACTATGTGGAAAACAGTGGGTGGGAAGTTGTACCTCACCCGCCTTATATCCCAGACATAGTAGCCCCTTCGGATTACTACTTGTTCAGATCAATGCAGAATGCCATCACCGGAATACGCTTCATCGCTTCAGTACAAGGGTATCAAAAATTGGCTCGATTCGTTCTTCACCACCAAGCCGGAGAAGTTCTTTTGGGATGGAATCCACAAACTGCCAGAAAGATGGACAAATGTTATAGCTTCCAATGGACAATACTTTTTGATCATTGATTGTATAACCATTTTTTCACAATCAAGCCTTAATTTTCGAGAAAAAAACCGCATGAATTAATGCATACTACCAATATTATTACATATTGTATGAGGAATGGAATAATTTCATTCAAAAACAATATTTGATTATTTATATATACATTTAGCATTAGATCCAGCTGGACCATTATTTACCTATCCAACGGATATGGGTCTGGAAAATCGATTGGACGCAAATGATGCGAAATTTATACAAGTTCTGCATACATCATGCGGTTCATTGGGTGTTCAAATAAATTGTGGTCATGCAGATTATTATGTAAATGGTGGTGTTATACAACCGGGTTGTTTCCAAAACAGTTTTTTTCAATTTGGTGAAATAGAAACAATGGGTGAGATTATTTTTTTCTGTTTGTTTCCCAAAATTAATATATTGAAAGTTGAAAAATATTTTTTTTTATATAGGTATTTTAACATGTAGTCATATGCGTGCTACTGAATATTTTAAATCATCTTGTAATCCAAATAATAATTGGTTTGGTATTCAATGTGAGGGAGAACGTGAAGGAGTAGGAGTAGCAATGCAGAAACAAAAACATTTTGATGGTTGTAATTTAGCTGAATCATTTATTTCTGGTATTATACCGTCGTTAGGATCCGGTATCAATTTATTATATTCAACAACAATGGCATTAAATGGGAGTAGCAGCATCAGCAGCAATAGTAATTATTGTCCATATTATCGTAGTGATCGTTTTGGAATTTATTCAAAGCAATCATATTACGGTTCATTTGATGTACGTATAACACAATTTAATAGTCCATATGTTTAAAGAATGACAATATGAAATAAAATATATAGTAAAATGCGTAATGTTTTGTTTTTTTTGTATTGCTATTGAAAGAATATTTTTTCCTTTCTGTTTTGTGATAAGTGAAATGGATTTAAAAATGTCATTTATTTATATTAAAAACTTATAAATCTTGTACGAATTTTCAAAAAAATTATACATTCAGAAATTGACTTTGGTATAAAATTCTCAGTGCATTCATGGAAAATTCTGAATTCTGATCAATTCCGGTCGAAGGCAACGCGTCAGTTTTTGTAGTAAAAAAACCTTTAAATGCAACGCACCATCTAAAATAGTAAAAGGAACGAGATCTCTAATCTTTCATGCGTTATTTATTATTATTAAAAAAAAAAATCGAATCTTCACACAACAATTTTCATTATGACATTCAAAATGTTTACGTCTATTTAATGCATTTTTTTTTCTGGTATTTAATTGAATGCAATGCGATAAATGACACAGCACACGCACTTAAATCGATAAAGTTATAAATAATAAAATAAGGGAATTGCTTAATCAGAAAAACCTTCAATAAATATATTATTTAAATTAGGACAAATTAAATTGAATTTTTATAGTTGCGTAAGTATTAAAATAAATTATATATATTTTTTTTTTTGCTGCGAAATCGAGTTGAATTGAGTTGAAAAATTAACATATTTTAAAAAATATCAATAATTGTGATTATCAAAATCAATCAGTGAATTAATTTAAATATAAAAGATTTGTATCTGCGTGCACTTCGTAACACACACAAAATATTAAAAAAAACCATTATGAATTGGAAATTATTTTTAATTGTGATTATAACAAATTTTAATGGTAAAAATTAATTAATTTAATTTAAATTTAAATTTAAATAATATTTAATTAATTTTTCACACATTATATATAGTTAATTATTCAACGACAATGATCGAATCAAATGATTTTGATACAAGTATTTTGGCAATCGTTGAAAAAGTTAATAAATGGTTTGGTTTAAATGTTGATTATCTATTTAACGGTGATATATTTTATCCACCAATTTCAGAAGATGTTACATTTTGGATTTATTCACCGTAAGATATTATATCAATTATTAATTAACATTTAACATACAATAATTAAATAAAATTATTTTTTCCTTTAAAGTAATAGCATAGATTTTTCACAAGTACACATGATCGATAAGGCCGATTATATTAAATCAAAAATGGTAATTGGTCGTCCACTTGGATTTCTAATCCATGGTTGGGTTGATTCATTCTTTAGCATTCAAGAACGTCCCGAATTTGTAGGATGGATGAAATCAACGGCAAAAAGTTTGTGATTCAAAAAAAAAAAATCTTTGTTATATTCGCCAATTGCAAACTATATTTTAATTGTTTATTGATAGTTTAATTGTTTATTGATTTTTCTATATAGTTTGGGCTTATAATAATAATATGAGTGTAATTTGTGTTGATTGGAATCGTTTGGCAAATTATGAATATAGTATATCGGCAAAGCATACAAAATTAGTTGGTAAATATATTGGACAATTCATTCAGAATTTACAGCAAAAAATTGGATTGTCATTAGATGATGTTACATTGACGGGTCACAGTATGGGTGCTCAAATTACAGGATTCGCTGGTCAATGGTTACATGGTGATATTGGACATATTATTGGATTAGATCCGGCTGGTCCATTGTTTACCCTTCCATTTGATTTGGGCATTGATGAACGTTTAGATCCAACCGATGCGAAATTTGTTCAAGTTTTATATACGGCATGCGGTACAATTGGTACACAAATTAGTTGTGGTCATGGTAATTTCTGGGCAAATGGTGGTGTTTTACAACCTGGTTGTATTTTACCGGGATTGTTTGGTATAAAAAGTGATAGTCCAGGTATAAAATTATCCATTTGATTATATATATTAAGATATTTTACGTTCAAGTTATGTTATTATTTATATATAGAGGCAATTACATGCAGTCATTTACGAGCTGTTTTAATATTCCGATCGGCATGTGATCCATTGAATGTGTACGAGGGTCATGAATGTTTAGTACCTGGTTTTTGTAATATGTTTGAATCGGGTTTACAACAGACAACGGTAGTACCAATTGTACGTACCATTTTAAGTCCGATAATGAAACCAAGAATTGGATGTCATACGAATTCGTTAAAAGATCGTTTTGGTATTTATAATAAACATATTATTGGGAATTTCCAGTTACAAACCGAAGCGAATATTAATTGATGAATTACGCAGGATGATCGATCGAGTTATATCATCCGATATTCATCACAATATCAACTATATATATTAATTGCATATAAGATCATATTAAGATATAGAATTAATTTCCTCCTTGTCTCCCCCCACATTATATTCTATATTCTAATTTTTAATAATAATTTAATGTTAATTTCAAAAATCCTTTTTGTTTTTTGAACCATTTTTTTTTGCAAAATCGAAATGTTTAATAAAAGAATTGTTAAAATAATATTAATATTGTTTGTGTGTTTTTTTTTATTATTAAGGAGAATTCATTATTAAAAACTATAAAAGTGTATAGCCATCGAAAAAAAACTCTAAAAAATACCAGACAATCAACGAAAACGAAGAAATATCTCTGTAAATCGCTTTATAAACCGGACATCGAATTTAAATCTGAAATGGGCTACCAATGGAAATTTATTTCATAATATTTTATAAGAATAAATCTCATGAATAAGATAAATTATGAACACTTTTAAGTGTGGTCACATCATTGAAAAATATTTGGGATTCTTTGGTTATTGTGCGGTTATTGGATGGGTAATCAAAATTACAATAATAAAATGTATAACTATCGATACGAAACAGAAAAAAGAATGTGGGTGGGTAGTTTCAGTTTCAGAAAAATTGTTAAAATCTCTATATGGGTTAGGACCAAATGGCGATCAGTGGATAGATGGTTGAAATAAGACTAAAAACCTGACCGAAATCTATAAAGAATAAACGAAAGCCGGTGATAATCATTTTTCCCAGTCTATACGATGAGCAGGAGATGAGGAATAGCTTAACAGTAGAATCGAAAACTAAGAAAATCTCTTTGTATACAAAAATTCAATCACGCAATAGAGGAAGATCCCCCAAATGATATATATATATAATAGGACATGGGTTTGTTTGTTTGTCCCAATATTAAAATGATTATGTAAATTAATTTTATTTACCATATATTAAAATCCCCCATTGGACGTATATTGAATTCAAACAAATGCGATGAGCATTATTAAAAATGTTTAGAGTTTCAGAAACAATATCTGTTTGGAAATCTCTCAATCTGTTAATATATTACAGTGGATTCTTTAACAAAATTGACAACAAAACAAGATCTTGGAGGTTCTGATACTAATATAAAATGTATAAGAAAAATAAAAAATATATGCAAAAACAGGTCAATAAAAGCGAGTCAAACATTTTTATATATACTTTATTGTTAATTTAATGATAATAAATTTTATTAATCATCGATTTTACATTTTAATATTCAAATTGTATATCTGTTCTGTTATCGTTATTCTTTTTTGCTGATATAGGCTTAAATTTAATTCAAAATATATAAATCATCATTTTTGATCAATAAAAACTATTCGAGAGAAATTAAAAATTAGGACACCGCACAAACGAATAATCACCAAAAAGTATGTCAATAACATGCACGAATTGCAAATTTTTAATGCGAGTTTGTGATAAGGATTAATCTAATAATAATAATAATTGCAATTATTTGCATTTTTTCGGGACAGTCAATTTCATATAAAAACATAGATGAAATGAATATAAAAAATATTAGTATTCAAAACGGGATTGTGATCGATCAATCAATCGATTGAGTTATAAATTATAATTTATTTTTTGTTGTGTCTAATCGAATAGAAGAAGGAATCGAACAGAAGAAAAAAAATCAAAATGATGTTAAAATTATTAATTGTTTTTGTTGTATTTGCAACAATTTTAAATGGTAAATATAGAAATTAATAATTAATATAATATAAGAAATTAATATTTACTTATATATTTATATATAGAAAGTCAATCATCAATCATAAAACCACATGATTTTGATACAAGTGTTATGGGATTAATTGATACGGTTAATAAATGGTTTGGTTTAAACGTTGATTATATGTTTAATAAAGATAAACATTATCCACCGATTGAAGAAGATGTTACATTTTGGATTTATTCACCGTAAGATAGATTTTATATATTTCTATATTTCGAAAAACAAAAAAAAATATTTATATATTTATTGAAATTTTAAAAGTGGCGCTCCTCAATTCTCCCAATTACGTATGACCGACAATGCCGATTATATTAAATCAAAAATGGTACATGGAGGAACTAAGGGACATCCATTGGGATTTCTAATACATGGATGGGTTGATTCATTTGATAGTATTGTAGCTCGACCAGGATTTGTAGGATGGATGAAATCAACGGCAAAAGGTGCAGTGTGTGATTAACAAAAAAAAAATTGCAAACGTATATAAATAATTTGTTTGTTGTTTCGATTTCATTAATATATAGTTTGGGCTATTAATAATAATATGAGTGTAATTTGTGTTGATTGGAATCGTTTGGCTAATTATGGATATAGTATTTCGGTAAAGCATACAAAATTAGTTGGTAAATATATTGGACAATTCATTGAGGGTTTACAACAAAAAGTTGGATTGTCTTTGGACGATGTCACATTGACGGGTCACAGTATGGGTGCTCAAATTTCAGGATTTGCTGGTCAATGGTTAAATGGTGATATTGGTCATATTATTGGATTAGATCCAGCCGGTCCATTGTTTACCCTTCCCATTGATATGGGCATTAATGAACGTTTAGATCCAACCGATGCAAAATATGTTCAAGTTTTGTATACGGCATGTGGTACTATCGGATCACACATTAGTATCGGTCATGGTAATTTCTGGGCGAATGGTGGTGTTTTACAACCTGGTTGTATTTTACCCGGATTGTTTGGTGTAAAAAGTGATAGTCCAGGTGATTTATATATCATTATATATTAAGATATTTTTGTTAAAGTTATGGTACTGAATCATTATTATCATTATTTATATAGAGGCAATTACATGCAGTCATTTACGAGCTGTTTTAATATTCCGATCGGCATGTAATCCATTGAATATTTATCAAGGTTATGAATGTACAATACCGGCTTTTTGTAATATGTTAGCATCGGGTATAAATCAGGGAAGTGTATTACCCGGTTTCAATTTATTGCCACCAATGAAACCAATAATTGGTTGCCGAAATCCAACGAAAGATCGATTTGGAATTTATAGTAAACAAGTTAATGGTAATTTCCAATTGACAACAAAGGCTAAAATTGATTAATAATATATAGAGCAGGGGTTACCGGATACAATGAATATAGTATATAAAAAAAAAAAAAAAAAAACCAAAAATAATATAAATTGAATTATTAAAAAATTGAAAATTGTCTATATATACGATTAATGCAATATATCTGGAGAGTTCTATTAGCTATATATAATTATGAGGATAATTTTCGACTGACACAATATAAATATTAAGAGTGCACAGCAGGTCATATATATAAACAATTAATAATAAAACAATAATATCTTTGAATTATATAATTGAAAATCACGTTTTCGTGTCTTAGAGATAATCAAAATATATAGAATTATAATATATAAATATTTGGTTTATAAGAAAAAAAAGCTACGATTGACCAACATCTAGAAAGGCAATCACTTATTAAGCGGTGGTTAATTTATTATAAAATTCGCGGACGCATAATGTTATATACTGTAAAGTTATGTACCGCCAAGATAATATATTTAACTGCGCGATATCCCACAGATAACTCTAAATATATATATATAGATAAAATATATATAGATAACTCTATAAATATATAGCTAATAGAAACCTTGATATAACTCTTTGAAATCCAATCCAATCCAATACTCTATTTTATAAATCTTAAAAAGTACCACTTTTAATTTTCCATTCGAAAGATAATCTCTGAATGTTGAAAGACCTCTAAAAATATTTCATAAAATCGCTATATAACGTAAATAAAGTGAATATACACAGTGCGACAATTAAAATATTCCGGACTCAAATCATATCTCAATAACCAGTGGGACGATCTATGTGATGGATGAACAAGCGTTTTCAAGCTTGATGTTTTCTCTATCGCCTGTAAAAATTCAGCATTGCATTTGGTTGACAAATAAAAAAGTTATGGCATTTCTTGTGAAACAATATATTTGAAGTTGAAGTAATTAATAGAAGTTTTAAAATGGAACAAAGAGCAGTGAACGCAAAGCTTGGTAAATCAAAGCAACAGAAACATTCAAATCGATGCAGCAAGGTAATGGCGATAATTGTATGGGTAGAACACAAGTTTTTGAGTGGTATAAACGTTTCGTGGATGGCTAAAACACAGGCTAAAGAAAAACAAAAAAATTTCCATCGAAAATCAAGAAAATGCTCATAACATTCTTCGGTAGCAAGGGAATTATCCATAAAGAATTCGTTCCAACTGGTCAAACAGTCAGTGGCGCATATTATATCGAAGTTTTGAAGCGTTTGATGGCAGGCAGGGTTCGTCGTATTCTATCTGAATATCGTCTGAAATCAGATAGTTGGTGTTTGTTACACACGATAATGCACCAAATCACACTTCACTTATTGTTCGTCAGTTTTTGGCTCGAAATCAAGTCTGTGAGTGTTAAATCATCCACCGTATTTACCTGATTTAGCATCATGTGACTTCTCCTTGTTCCCAAAACTTATAATGAAAATGAAAGGATGTTTTTTTGATGATTTGAAACCATTCAAACAGCATCTACACGCGCAATAGAGGCACAAAATACCACAAAATGAGCTGAAACACGCATTTGAATCATTATTAAATCACTGTAATAACCGTAGTATTGAATCAGGAGGAGAATATTTTGAATAAATACAAAAAAAAAAAATTCAAAAATCGTGTTTTTAATGTATTTCCTAGGACCACAGTCCGGAATATTAATTGTCGCACTGTGTATGACTTAAATTTAAGTATATTAGCTTATCGCTCCCATAAATTCCTATATTATTTTCATTTTTAATTAATTTGATTATTTTTTTTGTTTGAATTTAAAGTTGGTTTGTTTTTTGTGTGTTTCAATTTTATTAATTTTTAACTTCCATATAATAATCATCCATGAATTTTGTTCATATATAAATGGATGAATAAATGGAGAAAAAAATCAGTATAGCTTCAGTATCAGCAAGACGAATAATATAAGTAGAGATTAAGTAGAAAATTTGGTTTTTATTAATATATATTTTGTTTGTAAAAAATCGTTATTCAAAAAAACAAAAAATGTTACATTGGAAATTAATTGTTCTAGTGATTGTGATATTTTTCAATGGTATATAATTAATTTTTTATAATGAATTTTCTTTAATGATGTGTTTTATTTTCCATTCTACCGTGTCGCAGTTTCCCAATCATCATTTTTAAATCCAGATGATTTTGATACAAGTATTTTGAAGATGATCGATACCGTTAATAAATGGTTTGGTTTAACGGCTAATTATGTTTTTAATCAAGAAAAAAATTATCCACCAATTGAAGAGGATGTTACATTTTGGATTTATTCACCGTACGATTCTTAGAATACATATTTATTTGATCATATTTGTATTAATAAATAATTAATTAAGTGTTTTAACAAAAAATAAAAAAGTGGAGCTCCAGAATTCTCCCAATTACGGATGACCGACGATGCCGATTTTATTCTATCAAAAATGGTAAAAGAACGTCCAATTGGATTTTTAATTCATGGATGGATTGATTCATTCGATACTATTGTAGCCCGTCCAACATTTGAAGGATGGATGAAATCAACGGCAAAAGGTAATTTTATCAGTTATTATTGAAAAAGAAAACTCAATTGTATATTAAGCATATATAGTAAATATTTTCTTTTCAATTTACAGCTTGGGCTATTAATAATAATATGAGTGTGATTTCAGTGAATTGGAATCGTTTAGCTAACTATGAATATGGTATAGCAGCAATTAAACATACAAAAATGGTTGGCATTTATGTGGGTAAATACATTGAGTATCTGCATGATACCATTGGGATTTCGTATGATGATATTGTTTTGACGGGACACAGTCTTGGTGGTCAAATAACTGGTTTTATTGGACAATATTTAAATGGTACCATTGGTAATATTATAGCATTAGATCCAGCTGGTCCATTATATACAATTCCAATTGATATGGGTATAAAAAATCGTTTGGATCCAACCGATGCAAAATTTGTTCAAGTTTTGTACACAACATGTGGTACATTAGGAACACAAATTACTTCGGGGCATGGTAATTTCTGGGCAAATGGGGGTGTTTTACAACCTGGTTGTATAGTACCTGATTTATTGGGTGTAAAAAGTGATAGTCCAGGTAATTTCGTATTCATAGATATTTTTGTTCAAGTTATATGTTATTATATCATTATTATTATTATTTATAGAGGCAATTTCATGCAGTCATTATCGTGCGGTTGTAATATTCCGTTCTTCGTGTTATCCATTGAATACTGAATATGAAGGTTATGAATGTAAAATACCGGGATTTTGTAATATGATTGAATCGGGATTGAAACAAACCAATGTATTACCTGGATCCAGATTATTAGATGCGGTACTCGTACCGTTGAGATGTTCAAATCCAATAACTGATCGATTTGGAATTTTCAGTAAAAATGTTAAAGCAGATTTTCATTTAGTTACATCAGCCCGAATTGCTTAAATTGGGTGAATTTATGTGAACCGTTACGGGTTTTTTTTATGTTTGTGTAGATTTTCGATAACATTCCAAATATTATTTCTATTATTAAATTTTAAATGATATTATTTGTAAAAACAAAAAAAAGGGTAGCTTTTATATTAAAAATAAAATAATAGAAGTATTTAAAGTTGGAATTACGTTTATTTACAAAAAATAAACAATTTATAGATCATATTTTGGTTGCCTCATCCTATTGAGTTTCAATTGTTTCATTATATTCAAAAGACAATAGAAAAAACAGAATTTTTTCATTTTCATTGCGATGTATATCAAGGATATTATCACCTTAGATATCATTTAAAGTATCCAATAAGTGTTAACAATTGGAAACATTATTAAACGGATAATTAAAACATGTTTTAAAAGAATTTGTGTATATAATATAAAATAAAATTAAAAATTTTTATATTGACGGCAAAATAACCTTGAATTTTTTGTTTTTTTTTTTTAAAGTGCGTATCAAATTTTCAATACACAGTGTGTTATGTTCAATGTGATTTAATTCAATATTTTTTTTTCAATTTGATTATATTCAATTGAAATTATCGTATTTATTTAATTAAATTAAATAAAACAATTACAAAAAATAAAAGAATAAAGAAACAAACAAAAAAACTTACCAACAAATAATACAAATTTTCCGGGTCCAATCACCAAATTATCCATGTCGTTTTTGTTGTTGTTGTTGTTTTTTTCTGTTTTATTTGCATCCGCAAAAATATCATCAACCAAAGCGAAATCCTTAATAAATACACAAGATTTCACTGTTTTTCTTTTAATAAATTTAACAATTAATTAAAATAATAAACGATATTTAATTTTTAATTAATAAAATATTAAAACAATTTTGTTTTTGATAAAAAGATTAGAGAACACACACACACAATCGTACACACAAGCACAATATAATAATTTTATATGGAAATAATTTTTGACATTTTCAATTTTGAACCTCTCAAAAAAAAAAAAAACACTGTAAAAAAATAAATCCACTCATATGTGAATTTCACAATAGCAAAAAAACCCTATAAAGTTATTTTACTTTATCGATTTTTCAATGGAAAGCGGAGCGGAGAGCAACCGCAAAAATTAGTTGACATTTTTTTTTTTATTTTTGTTTTCAATTTTTTTTTTCATTTCATTATCAAAAATCTAAAAAAAAAATCCTCCTCCTTGTTTTTCATTCCTTCGCATAAAAACTTTTAATTTCTTTTGTGTTTTTATTTAATAAAGATTTATTATAGTAAATTTGTGTTACTGAATCTCGTTTCGGTGATTCATAAAAAACATATAAAACATGTCTTCAACAAGAAAAAACGTTGGATTTAATACAATTCCTGGTGTTTCTGCAACGTCTGCGGCATCTGATCCGGGCGCAGCAACTACTCGAAATGGAATATTAGAATTAGCTCGTGCCGATGATTTTATTGAATATTTTTTATTTCCAACTTTATCATCATCAAATTTAACTGAAGATGAAATTCACTTGGAATTATTCAATCATTTAACAACAATAAATAAAATTGTGAAAAAATTAACAGCGGGTTATATTTGGCATAAAGATGAATTTTGTTTAAGAACACCCATTGGAAAATTTCCTAATAATAGTACAACTGAACCTTATAAACATCAATTGTCGATGTTAAGGGAACATTTACCATTACATTCGTCAGTTAATGGTAAGCATTTTTTGGTTTTAATCATTATATTTTTTTAAGGAAATCGAA
The DNA here is from genome assembly GCA_958336335.1 of Dilophus febrilis. Lineage (NCBI taxonomy): Eukaryota > Metazoa > Arthropoda > Insecta > Diptera > Bibionidae > Dilophus > Dilophus febrilis. The sequence continues at coordinate 56,103,601 of OY284469.1, read as the reverse complement.
ACATATGTGTTTAAAATAAATGGTATATATTTAGAATTTTTTTATTTTCATATTCTTTACTTCGTTTTTAACCTCTATTCGGTTTTTTTTTCTGCATAAATTCTAAAACGTTGGGTTGGGTGCTATTTTTAGATTATTATAATTATTCATGGTATAAAATCGTGGTATATTATTTAATTAGAAATATGTATTATAAATACAAAAGACAATAGCCGAAGAAAACCGGTTTTTTAAAAAAAATCAACAACTGCAAAAAAATTAAGTTAAAAAAAATTCGTTACGTTATTATTTTTTTCTTTAGAATTAATTTTAGTCATTTTCTTGTGTTGTTTTTCCTAGAAAAAGAAAAAAAAAACGTAATCATTTTCAATTTAAATAACTAACATAACATATTTTATTTCTATTCTATATAGATGCACGTTTGCCACCACATCTTTATGGGCTTACATTTTATGGTGATAATATTGATGATGAATGGTTTATTGTGGCCATTCTATTTGAAATATCAAAACGAATACCAGATATTATAGTGCGGGTCATTGATTCAGATGGTGAATTTTTATTAATTGAAGCTGCTGATCATTTACCGGATTGGGCAAATCCAGATACATGTGAACAAAGAGTAAATACAATATATTACACCTCTTAGTTAAGTTATTCATTAATTTTTAAATAAAACTCCTATTTTTGTTTTATCATTTAGGTTTACATTTTCTCGGGTCATATTCATTTAATACCTAATGCCAATAATCAATCAAAAATTGCCGACGATGAGGATGATGATGATGATGAAAATGATGAAGAAACATCAAAAACCTCAGTATTACCAATAAATTTGGCATTAGAAAAATTACGTGAAAATCCAAACGGTTATAAATTATCATCAGAAATTGATAATAGTATTAGAGAACGTTTTGTAAAATTTTCGGCTGCCATTGATGATACTAATTTTGCTGAGACGGCCGTTAAATATACATTTAATGAATTACATCACAATGCAACCGTTTATTTACCGATAGCAGCCGCTGCCCTATTAAAATATCATCCAAATTTAATAGCATCAGCTGTACGTGCATTTTATAATCGTGATTCAATTGATATGAAAGCATGTCGTGCCATGAAACATTTTCCACCAGAAAATCGTATTTTTACTCGTGTAAAATTCACAAAATGTTTGTATGCAATGTTAACGCATACAAAATATCAACCAGATCGACGTACCGGATGGAATTTACCAAATATTGCTGATCCATCGATTGCCAATCAACAATTATATCGTTCACACAGTTTAGGTGTTAAAATTGCATGTGGTTTTGAAATTTTAACATCACAAAGTGGTAAACTAAAGAATAAAGAATGGGAAAAATATATTGCATCTTTAAAGACAAATGGTTATTTTCAAAATTTCATTGAATCATCCAGAGACTATGAACGTCTATTGACATTGGCCCATGAATATTTTAAAGAGAATTTTCAAATTTTATATGATCAAGATCGTCGTGAAATTGGTACAGAAATAATACATTTATTAAAACACATTGATTTGGATAATTTTATGAATGAACATCAAACAGCTGAACAAACCAATTCGAATGGAACAACGGATGATAATGATGATTGGTTAAATATTGATTCAAATGAATTGGATAATATGTTAAAAGCACGTTATGGTATACGAAAAATAATTTCAACAAATGATAATGATAATGATGAAACAACAACAACAGCATCATCAGCAACAGCAGCTAATGACTTTACAAATATAATGACAAATTTTTTAAATAAAAAATCCGATTTTGAGGGTATTGAAATACATAATCAAGAAGAAGATCAATCACCACCAATTGTACCAAAACGTAAGAAACATTTATTACAACAGACATCAATTATAATAAATGGATCATCCGGTGATAAACACAATAATAATGAAATAAATAAACAAACAACAACAACCACCGGTAATAATATTGATTTTAATCCAGATTCATTTCAATCACATCTTAAAGATATGTTAGATTTAATAATACCCGAAGATAAATGGGAATCAAATTCAGATGTTAGTGATGATTTTGGTGGTGATGAAAGTGATTTAGAAAAACATATAAATGAAATGGATAATGAAATATTATTATTGAATACAGATGGAAATGATGAAATGTCTAATGGTCATAATCAAAATCAAAATCAAAATCAATCAACAAAAACAACAATGCGTATAAAAACAAATTTAAAAGAATATATGAATCAAATGGATCGTGAATTGGCACGTACAACAATTGGTAAAAGTTTTGAAAATCAAAAACAATCATCATTAAAACAGAAGAAACATAAGAAAAAATCAACAACAACAACAACAACACCACCAAAATCACAATCATTCGATGCTGATGAAAATAATTTAAATGATAATTCTGAAGATGAAGATGATTTTGATGATATTGAAACATTTAAACCGGTTAACATTGATGTTAATACACTAAAACATATGGCAAATAGTTATCAATCACAATTTGGTGGAACCGGACCAGTTTCCAATTTATTAGCAACAATGGGAATGAAATTATCAATAAATGATACAAATGATACAAATAATACAAATACAACAAAACCAATTAAAGAAATTTATGATACTCAAGTATAAATAATATATTTTTTTCTTTCATTTGGTTCTTTGAATGCAATCAAAAATGCATTAATAAAATTAATATACATATTACAATATTATTAAGGGTTAAGGATTCAATTTAAGATCATCAAACAACAACAACAAAAACACTATCATTATAATGTAATAAACTTAAAGACAATCTCTCTCAATCAATCTCATCCACCATATAGAATATTATTATTTATATTATAATTTCCTGTGTTTTTTTTTTTTGGTTCGTTGCCGCCAAACAATCAAATTGTTTATTGTACATTTTTGTTTTTTTTTTAAAAAATTAAATAATTTTATTTATATAGAAAATTAATATAATGGAAATAGAAGCAAAAAGAAAAACAATGATTATATTAAATAAAAACGGTATTTAAATGGTGAATTTATTTGTTTATTCTTTTTTTGTGATCATGAAACAATTATGGATGGATTTTTCTTAATCCTTTCTATTGGAAATGTAGATTACTAGGTTCCTATTAATAATCCTAACCCCTCGATTATTTAGGAAACGTTTGTCTATTCTTATTTTCTATAAAGGAAACGTTTGTCTAATCCTTATATTATTTATGAAACGTTTGTCTAATCCTTTCTATAAAGAAAACGTTTGTCTAATCTTATTTTCTATAAAGGAAACGTTTGTCTAATCCTTTCTTATGGAAATGTTTGTCTAATCTTTTCTATAAAGGAAAAGTTTGTCTAATCTTATCAATAAACGAAACGTTTGTCTAATCTTATCTATAAACGAAACGTTTGTCTAATCTTATCTATAAGGATTTTTTTGTCTAATCTTTTTTATATAGGAGATATTTGTCTAATCTTTTCTATATAGGAAATGTTTGTCTAATCTTTTCGATAAGGAATTGTTTATCTAATCTTTTCTATATAGGAAATGTTTATCTAATCTTTTCTATATAGGAAATGTTTGTCCTTTGTCTATTTTTTTCTATAGGATGTTTGTCTAATCCTTTCTTTAGGAAACGTTTGTCTAATCTTTTCTATAAAGAAAACGTTTGTCTAATCTTATTTTCTATAAAGGAAACGTTTGACTAATCTTTTCTATAAAGAAAACGTTTGTCTAATCTTTTCTATAACGGAATTGTTTGTCTAATCTTTTCTATAAAGGAAACGTTTGTCTAATCTTATTTTATATAGGAAAAAAATCCATAATTCTCATTAAAAATCAAAAGATCGTGTTTCTAAAGACCTTCTAAACATCCTCATCCTCATCCTCATCAAGAAAACATCCATATCTGACCATCACCACAAGTAAGAATCAATAAAAAAAAAAAGAGAAAAAAATATAAGAAAAATATTTTTATTTATATAAGTTTTTTTTGTTTGTTTTTATGTTTTTTTTTTTTAATTTTATTATTTAATAGAATTTTTATAAATATATTATTTTTTTTTGGATTTGATTCGTTCGTTTATTCATTCATTAAATAAATATATATTGAATTTAAAGAGAAAATAAAAAAGAAAAACAGAAAACAAATTAAAAAAAAAAACGAAAATAACGCGATTTAATATTTAATATATTATTTAAAAATAATTAATATATAATTTTTTAGACAATGAATAAAAAAAGAAAAAAAAAACAACAATTTATATATATATATTTATCTATTATTATTTTTACAATTCTCTACTTTCTTCTTTTTTCATTTTATTTTTTAAATATATATATATTTTTTAAATTAATAACAAAAATTTACAGATAAAAATAATTAATATATAATATATTTATTTTGTTTTAATTTATATAATAACAATTTATTTTAATTTTAATTTTAATTTTTTTTTGTTACTTTTTTTATTTAATTTAATTTAATAAATATTATAATAAATAATTAATAATTAATAATAAAAAAAAAATACTGTACAAATTTCAATATCAATTTATTTATTTTATTTATTCATTTTTTTTTTGACTTTGTTTCATTTTTGTATTTGTTTTTTTTTTCGTTTTAATTTTTTTTGGTTTGTATGATTTATAAAAAAAAATATTATTATTTTCTATATATTTGAACTAATGACGAGAAAGTTTTTCTTTTATTTTAAATTATTAATTTTTTTAATTTGAATTTATAATTTTGGGTTTGGTTAAATATAATAATTATAATGGGTTGGATTGTTTTTAAATGATTTTTTTTTAAAGTTTTTTTAAACAATAATAATTTCTATGATAGAATCAGAATTATAATTTTTCTATTCGACTATTTCCCAAACTATCTAACACTAAAACAGTTTATAATTGCGGTTTAGTTAAGGTTTCATCCGCTGTATTATAACATACATATATATAATGTTGTTATACTGCAGGTAATATTTTATTTGTATTTGATTTTCATTATATAAGTTTCATCATGACTTATATATTTTCCGTTGGTGGACGTTGCCGTGGGTTGACGTTGCCGTTGGGGAGTAATTCAGAGTAAATATTTAATTATATTATAACCCTTATTTGAATATATAGACGCAACCAAATGATCAATTTTTTTTTATGGGACTTTTGATAATATAATCAAATGAAATTTAAATTCATTTTTTTTCTAATTTACCGATTACTGCATGTGAATGTGATGTGAATGGAAATGGAAAATATGATTTAGAATAACAAAAATTCGTTTAAAAAAAGGAGAAAAAAAGGAGTTTCATATATAAAAGAATTCGTTTCAAAAGGGAATTGGATTTAGAAAAGAATTCTATTTAAAAATGCATTCTTTTCTGAAAGGAATTTGATTTAGAGAAGAATTCGTTTCAGAAAAGAATGCATTTTTAAAAAGGAATTCGTTTCAGAAAAGAATGCATTTTTAAAAAGTGTTCGTTTCAGAAAAGAATTTGATATAGTCAAGAATTCGTTTCAGAAGGAAGTTGGAATTAGAATAGAATTCGTTTCAGAAAGGAAGTTGGGATTATAAAAGAATTCGTTTTAAAAAGGAGTTGATTTCATAAATAAATTCGTTTCACAATTTGATTTAGAAATGGATTCGTTTCTGAATGAAATTGGGAATTAGAAAATAGATTTCGTTTCAGAAATAAATTGGGGATAGAAAAGAATGCATTTTTAAAAAGAATTCGCTTCAGAAAAGAATTCACTTTAAAAAGAATTCGTTTCAGAAAGGAATTTCTTTTAGACAAGAATTCGTTTTAGAAAGAAATTTGATTTAGAAATGAATTCGTTTCTGAATGAAATTGGGATTAGAAAACAGATTTCGTTTCAGAAAGAAATTGGGATTAGAAAAAGAATTCGTTTCAGAAAGAAATTGGGGGTTAGCAAAGAATTCGTTTCAGAAGGAATTTCGTTCTGAAAAGAATGCATTTTAATAAGAGTTCGTTTCATAAAAGAATTTCATTTTAAAAAGAATTCGTTTTCGAAAGGAATGGGTTTTAAAAAGAAATCGTTTCAGAAAAGAATTCACTTTAAAAAGGATTCGTTTCAGAAGGAAGTTGGTATTAGAATAGAATTCGTTTCAGAAGGAATTTGTTTCAGGATAGAATTGATTTTAAAAAGAATTGGTTCCAGAAAAGAATTCGTTTCAGAAAAGAATTGATTTTAAAAAGAATTCGTTTCAGAAAAGAATTAACTTTAAAAAGAATTCGTTTCAGAAGGGAATTTCTTTTAGACAAGAATTCGTTTTAGAAGGAAGTTGGGATTAGAATAGACGGATAAAGGAGAAAGGTTCCAGAAAGGAATTGGAATTATAAAAGAATGCGTTTTAAAATGGAGATTATTTCATAAAAAATTTCGTTTCAGAAAGAAATTTGATTTAGAAATGGATTCGTTTCTGAATGAAATTGGGAATTAGAAAACAGATTTCGTTTCAGAAAGAAATTGGGGGTTAGCAAAGAATTCGTTTCAGAAGGAATTTGGTTCTGAAAGGAATTGGATTTAGAATAGAATTTGGTTCTGAAAAGAATGCATTTTTAAATAAAATTCGTTTCAGAAAAGAATTCACTTTAAAAAGAATTCATTTCAGAAAGGAATTCAGTTTTAAAAGAATTTGTTTCTGAAAAGAATGCATTTTAAAAAGAATTCGTTTCAGAAAGGAATTTCTTTAGACAAGAATTCATTTCAGAAAGGAAGTTGGGATTGTAAAAGAATTCGTTTAAAAAAGGAGTTGATTTCATAAAAGAATTCATTTCAGAAGGAATTTGACTCTGAAAAGAATGAATTTTAAAAAGAATTCGATTCAGAAAAGAATTTCTTTTCAGAAAGAAATTTGATTTAGAAATGAATTCGTTTCAGAAAGAATTAACTTTAAAAAAACATTCGTTTCAGAAAAGAATTAACTTTAAAAAGAATTCATTTCAGAAGGGAATTTCTTTTAGACAAGAATTCGTTTTAGAAGGAAGTTGGGATTAGAATAGACGGATAAAGGAAAAAGGTTTCAGAAAGGAATTGGAATTATAAAAGAATGCGTTTTAATTAAGAATTCAATTTCAGAAGGAATTTGTTTCAGAAAAGAATGCATTTTGAAAAAGAATTCGTTTCAGAAAAGAATGCATTTTTACATAGAATTCGTTTCAGAAGGGAATTTCTTTTTTAGAAAAGAATTCTATTTAAAAATGCATTCTTTTCTGAAAGGAATTTGATTTAGACAAGAATTCGTTTCAGAAAAGGATTGGTTTCAGTAGGAAGTTGGGATTAGAATAGAATTCGTTTCAGAAAGAAATTGGGGTTTTCATAGAAATTCCCCTTCTCTGCGAAACACTAACTTAAATATAATTTTAATAATAATAACAATAAATGATTTTTTTTTTAAAGTGACTAATAAAAATTAGTGAATCCTCGTTCACTGAAGATTATAGATAAATATAAAAATAAAAAAGAAAAAATTAGTAATTTATAAAATTAAAATCAAAAAAACACAAAAAAAATTCTTTTTATTTTATTATTAATAATTTTTATATAGATATATAAATAAAAAAACAATTTGAATTACATCTTTTAATATCACAAAAGACAAAAGACAATAAAATAAAATAAATAAATATATAAATAAATCTGTGGTTTAAATTAATATAATTATTTATTTTATTTTATTTTATTTTTTTTTTGTTTATTATATAATTAAAAGCTGTAGAGAACAAAAATTTTATATAAATTATAATAAATTATTAATAAAAAAAATAAAAAAAAAAAATTCCACAGATTTTGGGTTTGTTGAATTTATTTTTTAATTTTATAAATTTTTCATAGTCTTTTATATTTTATAGATTTGTCCCACATCAAAGATCATAAAAGTTATCATTATTTACGATATATTTAAGGCAATGGACAGGAAAAGGATTTTAATTTTTTTTTGTTAAAGCAACGTCCTAAATAGGGTTTTTTTTTTTGGGTTCAAACATTCCACCATACGCAGAGGGATATTAAATTGGCATGCAAGTAAATTGTCAAAAAAACATTAAAGTTTTTTTTTTTAAAAGCTAATTTTATCTCTTTGTCATTTATTTATTAAAATTACAAGCCAATTTATCATACAAAAATCTTTTAAACTCTTCCAGAAAAACAGAAAAACAGAAAAATTAAAAAAATAAACAATTAAAATATCTTTTAGAGATATATTTAATTCATATTTTTCATATTATTATTAATATATATAAGAATAGAAATTTCCATGTTCCTTAACACATTCTTTTTTTTTTTTAATTAAATTAAACTACTAAAATTTTTTTTAATCTTTTTATAGAAATTTCTGAGGTATTTTTGCAAAGTATTTTTATTTATTTTTTTGTCATATAAAACAATTCCATATACAGAAAAAGAAAATAAAATAAAATAATTGTTGACTAGCATTAAAAATGGAACTATAAATAAATCAAAAAAAAAAAAAACCCATTAAAATCCATCCCTCATCCTCATCCTCCTCCTCCTCCTCTTCCATTTCCCTTCCGCAAATAATTAAAAAAAAATCTTATTAATTTAAAGGGTAAATTTTTGTTTTGTAAATGGTTTCTTTTTGTTGCGTTTTATTTATTTAAAAAAAAAAAAAAATTAATTAATTAAATAATATTAAATAAATATAAAAAAAAAAACAAACTACTAAAAAATATTAAAGAAAATCCAAAATAAAAATCTTGTCTAAACAAAAAAAAAAAAAACTAACCAAAATTAAATTATACTTTATAAATATATTTTTTTTGGTGTCAATAAAAATTGTTTTTAACTTTTTTTTTTTTTAGTTTCGTCTAATAATAATATAATAAAATAATAAAATATAAATTTTGTTTTTAAAACAATAAAATAAAATATAAAATAAAAAATAAAATAAAAAAACGTTAAAATAATAAAAAAAAAAACAAAAAAAAAAATAGTTAAAAATAAAAAATTTGTAGGGTTTGCTCCAGCAGCGACTATATTAATTTAAGGTATAGATTTATCTGTTTTTATTTTTATTTTTTGGTGATCTTTTGCCTGCGTCGTCAAATTTATGAATGTCGGATGATTTTTTTTTATTATTTTATCTCTGGACATTTTTTTTTAAAGATCACCATGTCCCCAAATACCACCACCATCAAATCACAATCAAAGGAATGATTACTTTTATTTATTTTTTTTTGTTTGTTTGTTTGTTTGTTTGTTAAAAGAAAAACTTTCTCGTTAAAATGAACAAAAAAAAAAAAAAAAAAAAATCAAAAATATAAGAATAGATGAAAAGGATCAATAATTAATTAATTAATTGCTTGTTCGGTCATTTGTAAACATAAAAATTCTAAACGGCTATTAATATCAATGATACTTGGTGATGTCGATGATTGATTATTATTATTATTATTATTATTTTGATTATTTTTATGGTCATTATTTATTATTACTTCTTGTAATAATTTTTGGTCATTATTATTAATATTATTATTATTATTATTACTAATACTACTACTTGTTAATAAATTATTATTTGTAGTACTCACTTGATTATTCAATAAAGATAGTGTTGATGTTGATGAAACATGAATGTCATTTGAATTTGATGAAGGTGATGATGATGAGGATGATGACGGTGATCCGGATGATGATGATATTGTTGCTGTTATTGCTGATGTTGCGGATTGTGAAACGGATGAATTAATAATATTAGATAATGGTAATGTAATTGTAGATGATATAGAGGAAGCAGTCAACGGTGAAGAACATGATGATTTTGATAATATTGATGATGAAGATCCTGATGATCCTGGTATTAATGATATAACACTACCATCAACAACTACTACCGATGATGTAACAGAATTTTTTCTTATCTGTTGGTTAGTACTAGATACGGTGTTGGTTGATGTAGGCAATGATGACGATGTTGATGATGGCAATGCTACTGAAACTGATGATGCTCCTACTGGTGCTGTTGTTGTTGTTGTTGGTGATTCTATTGCTGCAGCTGATAATTTATGTAAATGTTGTTGTTGAGCAGCAGTTGGTGCAAATAACGATGAAGATGAATGATGTCGTTCAGTTTTTGTATAATGACCATTAATACCATTTGTAAAACTTGGATACGATGATGATTTATTATAAGATGTAGTTGAAGATTGATTATGATAATTATTATTATTGGTATTGTTATTATTATTGTGATGAAACATATTATGATTATTATTATATGAATTATGATGATGATGATGATTAAATGATGAATGATGATTATTATTATTATTATTATGATGAGGATTTTGATGAATTGAACCGCCACCGCCATTGCCGCCTCCTCCTCCATCACTGGATTGTGATTGATAATATAATTTATGATATCGATTATCAATTGATTGTGATGATTTCTGTTGTTGTTGTTGTTGTTGTTGTTGTTGTGATGTTGTTATTGTACTATTTGGTAATGTTAATGATGATGTTGATATTGTTAAATTTGAACCTATTATATATAAAAAAAAAAAAACATTAAATTAAAAAAATAACCGCTCTACCAACAGTTAATGCTTTGAAATAGAAAATATGATGATCAATGGGGGAAGGTGGACGAAAGTAAATCTATCATCAGTTAACCTTTGGATTGGATTAGAAAATGTTTTCCCAGACAAAACCTTTTTCATTTTGTTTTTAAAAACCGTCAGATTTAAAAATTTGCCGTCAATTTTGTTAGAAATTCCATTGGATTTAAATGCAAAGTAATGGGAAAAATCTTAATAAATAATATAATTACCTCCTCCTCCACCATTACTGCTGCTATTATTGCTATTATTATTATTATTATTATAATTATTTCCATTGGAATTATTATTTTTATAATTCTTATTTGAATTAACTGACCATCTGCAAAAAGAAAAACCGTTAAATATTATTCATAATAACACAATAATTCTATTAAAAAATATTAAAAAACAAACCTTGATTTATTCATTAAACCATTACCACCACCATTATTATTATTATTACCATTCGCCGATGATAAATTTTTATTAAAATGTGATTTTGGTGGAAATTGCATTTTAACTTTGGCCACCTTAAAACGATGTTCTTTCAATTGATTGGTATGTGCAAAAAATGCATCATTATGTAATGATTTATCTAAAATCCATAGCAATGAATTAATTGGTTCTTCATCTTGTGGTAGTAATTTTTTTGATGTCATTATGGTCGCAATCAAATCTAATACTTTTAAAAATTGTGCGGCAACATCATCTTTATTGTACAATTCAACGGGTTTCATCGGTGTCAAAACGATATTCGTTAATTCTTCGAGAACGCAAACTAACGTTAATTTACCACCCAATAGATCTTTTTCCATTTGACATAGAATGGGTGTGCGTTCCCTCAGTTTCTGTATACAAATGACCAATTTATGACGGGCACCCTTTGTTACACCTAAATTTTGTAGATAATCTTCGGACATGTCCATCATTTGATCGTACGTAACATTTGAAAATAACCAAATGTATTTATGTAATCGTAAACTTTTTAACCATTGTCCAATATTACTCATACCCACATTATACGTTGTAAATTTCATATAATTATTTAATTTAAAATCATCGAGACGTGTTTCGGAACCGCTACTCGTTAACGGACACCTCGGCGATTCCATTGACAATGAAAAACTTCTTGGTTTTTGTAACATTTGTGCAAGATTTTCGGTAGACAATGCAGATTGTAATGCTGTTGATGCTGTTGCTGTTGTTGTTGGTGTTGTGCCGAATATTGATGATGATGATGATGATGTGATTAAATCATTTGAAATATTATTGTTATTATTAATATTATTGTTATAATGATTATTGCTACCAATCAATGATGAATAATGTAAATTATTATTTTCCATTGTTGTTGTTGTTAAACTATTTGATCGTCTTGTTTTTATTGCAATACTATCAATATTATTATGATTATAAAGTTGTTGTGGTTGTTGTTGATGAAGATGAAGATTATTACTGTTATTATGAATACCATTTCCAATTAAAGAAGTCATTGGTACCGTTAAATAATCATTTAAAATTGTTGAATTTATACTATTATTATTACTATTATTATTACTACTATTATTACTGCTAATATTATTGCTATTATTACTATTAAATGCAATTTGTGTATTGGATTTATTTGAATCATCAACATCAAAATCTAAAATTTCAGTACCATTTTTAGAGAATGATATATGATGATCATCATGAATTGTTATAGATGATTTTGATGACGTTTGTGGTGGTTGATGTATTATTGTTGCGGTTGTTGTTGGAGTTGGGGTTGTGGTGGCTGTTATTGGTGGCGGTGGTTGTGGTGATGGTGATGATGGCCTTATAACCGACGGTACTACTATTATTGATTGCGCTTTCGATGATTGTTCTAATAATAATTTATCATTTTTTATTGTTTTTGTTTGTTCTACAACAATTTGTGTATTTTTTAAATGTTGATGATGTTGAATTTGTTCCCAAACTGATGCTGCTAATGCTGCAGATCCAACAGATGTATTTGATGTATTCGGTGACAATGATGATGATGATGATGATGATGATGAAGATGAGGATGATGATGATGCAGACGAGGATGAGGAGGATGATGATGATGATGATGAGGATAAAGAGGATGATGAGGATAAAGAGGATGATGATGATGATGTTGAATGTGATGATGATATTGATTCAATTGATTTTGTTTGTAATTGGTGTGATAAACATAATTGTTGTGATTGTGATATTGATGAGAATGATGTTGATGATGGGGGAGCTACCGTTTGCCATGATTCGGCTGCTGCTGTTGCTACTGCTGTTGTAATACTTCCATTTGAATTGTTATGAGATACGTTTCCGGATGATATCATTGAATTTGGAAATTGTTGATGATGCAACAATAATGTTGATGATAATTCACGTTTATCATTTTTTGATGGTGGTGAAATTAATAAATTTGTTGATTTTGTTGTATTTGTTATATGATCTTCAAAATTTATTAATAAATGATTTAATGATCTGTAATATATATATATATATAAATAAGAAATATTTATTGTTATAGAGTTTTTTACAGTAAAAAATCTTTAATTGTCATGATATTTTTATGATTAAAAGAGTAAAAATATGTCTAGTGGAGTCTTTCAAACTGTAGAAAGTCAACATTCATGAAAGAACTTTTCTCTAATAAGCCATCATTTAAGTCAAACTATTTTAAAAAAAAAAAACACCCTTCCGTTTTTCAAATACTTAATAAACTTTATATGTAATACCCCGTAAATTCTTAAGAAAAAAATACATAAAAAATAGGGACAAATAAATAAATAATTTAACCAATTAAAAACTAATCAATTGATTATATCTAATCTTAATTAATAAACCAACCATATATAACATTTCTAATTGAAATATGATATGATAAAATATTATATAAAAAAAAAACAAATATTAATTGATTGGTGGTGGGTGGGTGAATCTTTGCGTGTTTATTTATTTTTTCTATTTACATTACATTTTACTATTTTTCATTATTCCCATTTAATTAATTCGAAATAAATACAATTACGTTTATTATTATATAATTGAAATACACGATATATAATAAATGAATTAATTATTTAATTTTAAATATTAAATTACTTGATTGTAGTTTTTTTATTATTCTTTTTTTTTTTTAAGGGATAATTTGTTTTTTGTATTATAATTTGACGATATTAATTTGAAAAATATACACAAACAAATTCCCTAATGAATACGAATCTAATGATTTCTCATTATGGCGATAAAGAAATTTGATTAGTGAAATAAACCTAAAAACATCTATTTGTCATTGTCATCTTACAACAATTCAATTTTTATATTCTATTCGATCAGTCAGTGCTTATCATTTGTAAAGTTAAGTTTATTCAATAAAATAACCAAAACTCGTTTAGAAAACTAAACGTTATAATGTACATTTAAAACGGCCGCGGTTATTGCTATCAATTAGTTGACAGTTGAAAAATCAATAAATAGTAGATGGAATAGATCTATCTATTAATAAAAAAAATGTGTATTTAAATTGGATAAAAGATTTTTTTTTAAATTGACGTGTCCTTATTAAAATTTTTAATATATAATTGTAAATGTAAAACTCCTCATTTTAAAATTCAAAAAATATAGAATAGAAAAGAAAAAAAACAGGACTATTATCAAATAGAAAATCAATAATTGTTATTGTTATTATTATTATTATTATTATTATTATTATGTCCGTCTGTCTATCTGTCAATAACGCAATTCATTTAAATTATATCTTTAATGCATTTCGCATTTAAATTTTTTATTTTAAGTGTTTTTATATACGATAATGTGATTTATTAGTTTTGTTTTACGGATTTTTGAGTTTTCTTCCTTAATGTTTTATAAGTGCTTATCATAAACAGTCTAACGAATGGTTTAAAAAAGTGGCAATTAATCGTTACAATTCTCTATTATGATTGTCTTTCGCAAAATTAATGGTATTTGAAACATTTTTCCCAAAATTTATAGTTTTTTTTTTTTTTTCATAAGAATTCCTCCATTGACCTGCTTTCCATTCAACGTACGTATTCATTAAACATTTCAATTTTGATTTCAACATTCAATCATATCCATCTATTATATACAAATTAATTTATTATCAATTTATGAGCAATGTGTGCCATTGAACGACGCGGTAAGGGTGTTTTTTTTTTCTATTCTCTATTCTATTCTATTCTATTCTATTCTATTCTTTTCACTCTAGTCATATTAAATTTTTTTTAATAAATTGTGTCATTGATTACAAAAAACAATTTCGTACCTTCTATCGTCCGTTGTAAATGCCGGATGTATTAATAAAAATGAAAATATTTGTTGAACTAATGAAACGCTAACAATTCCATGGACAGCATCATCAACAGCCATTGGTAAAATTGATAAATATATTGATTTTGCCTCATCATTACCGGGATTGAGTATTGGTAAATATATTAAAATATCATTTAGAATATCTTCTTTTTTATCATATTTATCAGTATTTATCTGTGACAAATAAAAAAAAAACAAAAAAATGTTAATTAAATACAAGTTTTTGACTAACCAAAATAACAAACTTACCATATAAATATCATTTAAATCGTTATTACTATTATTAATAATATTATTATTATTATTAATATTATTATTTAAAATTGTTGTTGTTGTTGTATTATTATTGGCATTAATATTCGTATTATTAATTTGTGTATTATTAATACAATTTGTACTTGAACAAATACTATTATTATTATTATTATTATTACTACTACTATTATTACTATGATTACCAAAATATTTATATATTTCATATAAATTTAATAAAAATATTGGATTATTTCCATTCAATTCTAATAATTGTAATTTTTCCAAACAATATGATGTTTGCTGAAGATTTGTATCAATTGTTGATTTAACAAATCGTAAACATGAATATGGTAAACGTTTTAATAGTGCATAAATTACAACTGTACGTTCACAATCTGTCCATTGTTCGTATAATTCAATGACTTTGTCAAATTGTTCTCTAAACAATGTTGATTTTCCACCGTTTGGATACTTCATTTTTGTATTTGTTTTTTTAATATAAAGGGATTTTCTTTTCCAAAAAAATAATCTATTGGTAATGGTTTTGGACGTTGTCCTTTCTTTTTTTTTTGCTTAGTTAACACTCTTAAGTGTGAACCAACCCCTTTTTGTTTTTTTAATTTGTATCCTCTTTTTTTTTTTGGTGGTGTTTTTTGTTCCTGGTACGACTGCGGTGATTTTCTTTTTGGTTAATACAACAATTCAATTATTATTTGCTACACATTCATTGGGTGTGTAATCGCGTTTTTTTTTTAACAAAAAAAAAGAAGAAAAAAAAGAAAACTGTAAATAGAAAAATTAAAAAAAAAAAAAAACCACATTGAATTATTAATAATTGGAAAATATAACGGTTTTTAGAATTGATAAGGTTAATTTTAATTTTTTTTTGCATTTACGAAAAACGTACAGAAAGAATATTAAAAAAAAGTGTATATTAACTTTTATTTTATCTAAATTTAAACAACTGATACGATTATTTTTTTAATTATCAACAACACATAGATTTTCACAATTTAATTAATTAATTATTAATTTTTTTTTTTTTTAATTCGAATATTGATTGCGTTTCTAATTTAATATATATGCTACACATTATATTTGCGAGAACAATTGAATGGATTTTTACCGTACTATTGGATAATTATTGAGAATTTTTATGGAAAAAAAAAATGATGTGTAATTTTTTTTTTTTTCTTTCCTTTTATAAATGGGGGTTGCTTGATTGATTTTGTTGGACAATATAAATGGAAATCATTCTAATTTATTTGGAATCTATAACGTAAAGTAAAGTAATCAAATTAAAGAATTTGACTATATCCAATTCCATATTAATTAAAAAAAAAAAAAAACTGTATCACCCACACAAACCCAAACCCAAACACACACACAAACACACAGTTTATAGATGAAAACCTCTATCTTTACTTGCAAAAAAAAAAAAAAAAAAACAGACGAACTTTGGATTTATTATTTAATTATTTTATTTAATATAGATATATGATTAGATTACCTGTCTGTGTATCATTTAAGTAATAGAAAACTTTTCCATGTATGCACTTTTTAGAATGCCCAAGTGCCTGTCTGCGTTGTCCTGAGTGCTATATAAACCCTTCCTGATTACGATTTAATTATTATTATTTATTTGTAATTAATTTTTTTTTTTTTTTGACAATTTTTATAATAAAAAATGTGGCATTTTTGTTTTTTTGTTTTTTCACTTTTATTATATGTTATGTATTTTGGTTGCTTCTTGTTTATGTTAAAAATTTTGTAATAGAGTAAATTTTATTGGTTTTGTTTTATTAAATCATTAAAAAATACATTTAAATATTTTTGATACAAATGTTTTTTTTTTATTCTATACGCTACACACTCACACTAAAAATAATTATTATAATTATTATAATATATTATTAATAAGATTATTAAAATTTTTAATTAATAAAAAAAATAAGTATTTTATTTTTAACAAGTTTTTACTCTTCTTCACAGTTCGTACACGGAAAATTTTTATGATATGATAATAAAATAATGACATCACTTGCAAAAAAAAAAAAAAAAAAAAAATCAATATTCAAAATTGCTAAAAAAAAGTCAAAAAAGAGCAACAACATTTTCGGATAATCAAAATGCAAAAAATTATCGATTATACAGAAATTTACCACGCGTATGTCAAAACACAAAAAAAAAAACACTCAAATTAGCGGCCATTATTATTATTATTAATTGATGTTAAACTTTTTATTAAACACTTTTTTACTGTACTGTGTGGTGTTTGTAGTACTGTTATTTTTTTTTTTTAAACCTCCTCACATTTTCCAACCCGTTCATTTGGTAAGAAAATTGCAGGCATCCCTAATTATTTTTTTTTTTTTGCATTTTGTGGTATTAAAAAATAAGGATTTTTATTAATCCATAGTGTGAAATGAATAATATCCTACGTTATGCATGCAGCAGCATTTAATCAAATTTGTGTGTGTGTTTTTTTTTTTTTTTTATAAATGGCCGCCCATTTTGCTATTAATCCATAATATCCATAATAAATTTAATGTTTTAAGGAATTTCTAATTAATATATTGGTAATTAATATTTATTAAACAAAAAAAAAATTCCATTCCATTATCCTATTAAGTCATTCTTACAAAATTTTCAATTACTTATATTTTTCTTTTTAATTGCGTAGATAAAGTTCATACGGTTTAGTAAAATATTAAATTCTCATCATCATCATCATCATCATTGTTTTAAATGATCAACCAATTCCATTATTATGAGTTCGGTATTAATAAATAAAGATTATAATAAACCAACATTTAAACAACGTAAACATTTTCAACAACAGCGACAATATCAACAACAACAGCAACAGCAGCAGCAACAACAACTTCATCAACATCAGCAAAATCAATTGAATCAAAATAATAATAATAATAATAATAATGCAAACAATCATCACAATCACAATAATAATAATAATAATAAAATGAAATTACATATTCCGCATAGTGTACAGGATAAAGTACAAAGAAATATATTTTTACAAGCATTAACCCAAATAACGGTATCATTTTGTCGTGCAACTACACTACATGGTATGAAATATATTGTTGATGATATTCAAGAATTGGGTTCAACGTATAGTCGTCAAAAACGTTTACGTAAATTAATTAGTTTGACAATATGGGCAACGGCATGTGTTATGGGTGCTGTATTTGCAATTGTATTGATGCGTTTAATATGGGATCGTTTTCAGACAACACCAACCATAACAACGGTTGAAACAAATAATTTACCCATTTGGAATGTACCATTTCCGGCCGTTACCGTTTGTAATATAAATAAAGTGTATTTACCGGCAACCAAAAATATTACAGAAAAATTGTAAGTGGCCCATTTTTTTCAAAGAAGAAACAATTGATTTCAAAATTTCAAATCTATATTTATTGTTTGTTTTGGAATTTTAATATAGAATTGAAAAAGGTTTACAACGTGAAAATATATTTGAATTTTTAGAAAATCTTGCAAAATTAATAAATCCCGAATATATTGATGCATTATATTTACGTACCTATCAGATTTTAGAAGAAATGGGTTATACAACGGATAAATTAATGCAAGAATTAATGCAACCATGTGATAATATGATAAAAAGTTGTGCATGGTTGGGAAAAACAATACCATGTGATACATTATTTCGTGTTGCCAAAAGTTCCGAAGGATTTTGTTGTTCATTTAACTATAAAGCATTAAAGGATTCATTGGAAATGTAAGTATAAATAATAATATATATAATAAGATAGAATGCTATGATGATGATTTTATTTAATTGTTACGTTATATACGCATAGTGGAGCATCAAATGATATGGTTACCGATCAATTGAGTAATCCAATTTATCGTGTTTCGGGTGCCGGTGAAAATGTTGGTTTAAATATTTTAATTGATGTTGAAAAGGATACGTATGTTGCGTATAGTAAATCATTTTATGGTGCAAAAATTCTAATACATGATGCTGAAGATTTCCCCCAAACATCGGTGACCACATCCATTGGACAACCGGGTTATGATTTAACAATTGCTGTTATACCATCGGTTGTCATCAGTGAACCGGGTATTCGTGGTCTGTCACAACAGCAACGTGATTGTTTATTTGATGATGAAGTTAGTATATATAGCATTAATAAATCTAAACTAAACTAAATTAATTATATAAATTTTAATTGTATAATATTGATATATATATTTATAGAGAAAATTGAGAACAACAAATAAATATACATTTCAATCGTGTATGACCGAATGCACAGTTGATGCAATCATTGGAAAATGTGATTGTTTACCATTTTATTATCCAGAATTGGATATTAAAATTTATGCAAGAAAATATCGTCAATGTTCATTACATGATGTTAAATGTTTACGTGATAATCGACGTAAGTCTGCCGAAATTTCCTCGAAATTCTATATTGCGTTGATCCCGTAACGAAATAACTAATGGAACATACATTTTATAATATTTTTATTTTGTCTTTTAAAGATATATTTTCAAGTCTTCAACCACCACCGGATATTGTAAATGAAACGAATCTTGGAATGGATTGTACTTGCTTACCAAGTTGTTCAGAAAGGGTATGTATTTTTTTTAATGTGATCTCCTACGCATCATGACATGACCATTTTCATTAATCTATATTGTCTTATTTTTTCCCATTTACTTCTATTTGTTATTGATAGAGATACGAAGTACAAGCGATTTTATCACGTCGTTTTCCAAATGATAAATTAAATTCAACTTCTGTGTAAGTAAACGGTGAAATTTAAATATATTATTTTGTATTCTTTTCGTAACCATAAACGTATGCAGATTATTATTTATATTTGATTTACTTTATTTAATTTAGAATGGACACAGTGAATTTAGATAATGCAACAACAGTAAAGGTGTTTTTTAAGGATTTAACATGTATAAAATATCGACGGGATATGTACATGACTTGGGATGGTTTATTTGGTATGTATATAGAAATATATAAATAATTAAATTTACAATAATTGCTTGCTGTTTGTTTAATTGTTTAATTAATTTTTAATCTTTTTGCATTTACAGCATCATTTGGTGGTATATTTGGATTATGTTTAGGCGGTTCCGTTATTAGTCTCGTTGAAATGGTATATTATTTTACATTACGGTTAATTAATCGTATACAATCATTAAAATCATCTGGTGATTCGGTCACTGCTGCAGCTACGGCGGTGGCTGCTGCTACTAATAATAACGATCACAATGAATCAACGACAATATTACGAAATAATAATAATAAACACAAACAACAATATCAAGTTCAACATTCATCAAATCAATCAGACATTGATAACTGTAATAATAATAATAATGGTAAAAAATCAGGAAATCATCATAAAGTATTACCAATAAATGATCATCAATCATCACCAAAATTAATAAAATTAGATTGTATTGGCGTTGGTGAATTGTTTAACAATGATAAAGATACGAAAATGTTTATACGTTAATGTTCGGATACAAACCAAGAAACAAATAACCGGCATACAACAATCAAAAGAAAAACTTTTCACTTTTCACCTTTAATTACATTTTAATGTTCACCAAACAATTATTATTATTATTATTATATGTTAATCAAATGCACCTCTGCTATATATATATATATATATATTTATATTAGTTTTTGTCATTCTCAAAATATGCAAAAGCTATATACGAAAAACTACTTATAATAATATTTTAATTATATATATTAAAACACTATTTGATGTATAATAATTATGGGGCGGAGGTTATCATAATCAAAACTTTATTAATTAAGAAATCATAATTAAAAACCACACAATATAGATATAATTTTAATATCATCACCACCGTCACCACACATCAAATAATATAAGAAAAATATTATATTATCATTGCAACAGTCATAGAATATATATAGCGACAGAATAGCAAACAAATTCCAAAAAGGACAGTTTCATTTTTGCTAAGGACATTCAAATATGAATTCGATAAATGTAATTTATTATAAAAGACCAAATAAACGAAGCAATAATAGAATTCATCATCAACAAATTGAAGAATTTAATAAAACATTAGCAGCCTGTAAATTTGAATCCTCTCAACGAATTATTCAATCATCATCGCCATCATCTTCACCGTCATCACCATCATCACCGTCATCGTATGTAAATCAAACGTGTTCCAAATCAATTATTCAATTTTATTCGAAAACATCATTGCATGGATTTAAGCATATTGTTGATAAAAATGAAGGGTAAGTTATTAAATACTATTTTTTTATAACTCATTGTTTCAACTGTCTTTATTCTGATACTCTAAAATTTGTGTCAATGTTTGTTTGATTGTTGACTTATAAATTTTTTCGTTCGTTTTGGCATCTTATAGCATTCTATCTAATGAGATTCGATGAGTATATGAAACGTTCGGCCGTTTCACGGACTTTTAGTTCAGAGATCCAGAGCACGCGTCTAATCTTTTACATCTTTTATCTGGTTGTTATATTCAGAGGCGAACAAGACTCAGTTCTTATTTGAATTTCCTCAAAGGAATCTGACTTTGAAAGATCAGAATAAGTTATTTTTCTTGTAGCTCGTAGACGTATAGAAGTTCTATCCCAAATCGTTCATCCAGAAGTTCTAATTAAAATTCGCATAATAAATAAATTTATTATTAATTATATTTCTTTTAATCTTTACTCTATTGCAGATCAAAATTTATTGAAATATTCATAAATCAATGTTTATGGACAATTTCGTGTATTTTTAGTTGTGCATTTAGTATAATATTAATTTCATTAATTTGGGATCGATATTCATCGGCGCCCACAATTACAACAGTTGAAACAACAAATTATCCTATTTGGAATGTTGCATTTCCCGCTGTTACCATTTGTAATGTGAATAAAGTTTATGGACCGGCTGTACGTAATCTATCCCGAATATTGTAAGTATCTCGTATATATAGAAAGAAGAATTCGTAAAGATATTTTAATTAATTTATTTTAATTTCCAATCCAATCAATAATAGAAATGAAAAAGGATTTGATATTGAAAATCTAACACAATTTATGACAAAATTGGCTCAAACAATTGAACCACAAAATACAATAAATGATAATGATGAGGAAACAACATTTTTGCGATTATACAATGATTTGGAACAAAATAATTATACAATTGATCGTTTAATGTTAGAGCTGATGCAACCATGTGATCAATTATTAAAATCATGTTTATGGTTGGGTCAACCCATTTCATGTATGTCCATTTTTCGTGTTGTTAAAAGTTCCATTGGTTATTGTTGTTCATTTAATTATTATGCTGTTAAAAAAATTAAGTATGTATTTTACAATAAAAAAATAATTCAATCCTATATATATATTGGATTACCTAAACATTGTGTATTTGCAATTTTATAAATTGTTTTATGTAGAGATGATCGAATTCATGATAAGAAAATATTTTATGTATCCGGTGCTGGTCCATACGTTGGTTTAGACATTCTATTGGATGTTGAAAGTAAAGAGTATGTTTCGTATACAAAACCAATATTTGGTGTACAAATTTTATTACATGATTATGATAATTATCCACAAACATCATTGACCACCGTAACCGGTCAACCGGGTTATGATTTAACAATCGGTGTAATACCATCGATATTATTTAGTTCACCGGATGTACGACTATTGGAGATTCGTCAACGTGATTGTTTTTTTGAAGATGAAGTATGTAAAATTTAATTTGATCATAATTTGCCAATGCTATACCATTATATATATGATAATCGCATTATTGTATTTCAGATTGATTTGAATACCGCTTACGTTTATAATTATCAATCGTGTATTACCGATTGTATTGTTGATTATATAATGGAAGCTTGTAATTGTTTACCATTTTATTATTGGGAACAACGTAAGTTGAATTATATTAAGTGGCTTTTATAGACAGATAATATTGAAATGTATTCTAATTTCTTTACATAATGATAGATCTTAATGAATTACATAAGCAGTATCGTCAATGTTCATTACACGATACAAAATGTTTGTATGATAATCGAGGTAATATATGTTTTGATAATAATCTGACTTATATTTAACTCTTAAGCTGATATTAAATAATATATTAAATTTTGTATTTCAATCAGTTGACTATTTAAGTTTACGTCCGATGATCAATTCATTAACACAAAATCAAACGGTTTACGGTATGAATTGTTATTGTTTACCCGGATGTACAGAAGAATTTTATAATGCTCAAACAATTTATGCAAAACATGCATCAAACAATTTATCTTCATCACAATTGTAAGAATTATTTTAAAAAAAAAAAATTCTAATTCTATTTTATAATTAAAAGGATTGTTTTTTGTTTTATCTATATATCGATCGACCGACGTTATAGTATTGAACATCGAAATCTATCAAAATATCTAACAGTTGCCGTACATTTTAAGGATAATACTTGTATTGTATATCGTCGTGAGGCAATTATGACATGGGATGTTTTGTATGCATCAATTGGTGGTATTATTTCATTATTTTTGGGCAGTTCAATGATTAGTTTAATTGAAATTGGATATTTTATTTGGTGTCGTTGCTTCAGTTGCGTATTCAACATTATTCGACTAGACAACATCAAACATAAAGTCAAATTTATTGATAATAATCGTGTTGATAATAATATTAATAATAATTCCCAATCTCAATAATATAATTCAAAAAAAGTGATTGTGATTTAAAATGTTTAAAGTATTTGGGAGAGTCCTAAATACTTTTGAATTACCACCACCAATAATAGAGGAATATTGAATTTGGAGAACTTATTATTATAATAATAATTTAAATCCGAATTTTATATCCTGATTAGTGATTTCCTTCCTATATATTCCTAAAAAAATTTAAATCGCAATCCGTTTTTCAAAAAAAAAAAAAATTCAATTACAAAACCTTATAAACCTTATAAAAACATTATTCATTTGAGTCCATAATAATAATAATAATTCACACTCACATTTCAACTCATTTTATAAATAACATTCATATGGTTTTATTATCATGCGCGCCATTGCAACAAAACATTTTTTTGACACTTTGCAAATCGCACACACGCATTTTTTTTTAATATTTTTTGTGTTGGTTTGGTTTTGATTTAAAAAAAAAAAAGAACGATTTTTTAAAGTTAAAATATAATTAATTTAAATTAATTTAATTAAACATATCAATTAAATAATATGAATGTGATAAAATAAATATTATAAAGTGCTGCCGATTTTAAATATCAAAACCACCATCGTAAAGTAAAGTTTATCAATTTTTGTTTTGGTAGTCACACCGCAGGGTCATCCATCCATCAAATTGATATCAATAAATAAATAAAAAAAAAATAAACCAAAATAATTCAATTTTTTTTTTATTAACAAATCAAAGTACAGTCACCAAAAACAAAATTAAATAGATTAATTATTCTAAATGATTGCGAATCAAATTCTTACCATCATTCCATTTCCATTTGTAATAATAATAATACATAAAATTAATTTTAATAAAATTTTATTGTGGCGATGACAACAGACGCAAATAATTTACATGCTAATAACAACAACAGCAATAAAAGTACATCGAAAATATTATCATCATCATCATCATCATCAACGAAACTGAAAACATCATCAGCAACAGCATCTAATTATAATAATTCTATTAATACTACATCATCATCATTAAAAACATTATTACCTGTACGATGGTTTCGACGTTACAAATACTTTTGTTTATTAGGATTAATTATAATATTAGTTCAGGTATTTTTAGCATATCTATTACCAATATTTGGTACAACAACCGATGAAATATTTATAAGTAATAATGGAAAATTACCATTGCTATTAAAACATCAACACAATCTTTTTAATACAAATAATAATAATAATAATAATAATAAAAGAGACCGGAAATTAGAAAATTATTTAATTGATAATGAAGACGATATAATAAATTCAAATTTATATGCAAAACCAAAAGAAAACCAACAACAACAATCCAAAGATATATCAACAAATAGTAATAATAATAATAATAATAATAATCAACAGCAACAGCAACATCAGAAACAACAAACAAATGATGACGATAATAAAAATATAAATATTAAATTAAATTTAAATGAATTGGAATTTGTACCCGTTTGTGATGTTACAACAAAAGAGGCAATTTCTGCTGTACATCGAGCCGAAACCCAATTGTGTAAACAATTAATTGTAAATGTTACGTGTGCCATACAATCGAATACATTTTATAAATCAATTTTATCAAATCGTTGTCCACACAATGGATATTCACCGAATCGTCCATTGGGTTGCTATAAAGATGAAAAAAAATTTCGTATTCTATCCGGTTATTATACAAATTTTAAAACACAAAATACACCAAAAAAATGTATAGAAATGTGTTTACAATCGGGTTTTATTTATGCTGGCGTTCAATATGGGTAACAATGGATTTTGTTTATTGTTATTAAATATATTTCGTTTCTTCATAACATTAACCGGTGTCCCAAAAACTCCCAAAAATTTGTATTTTCCTACGCTTCCGCCCATTCAAAATATGCGGAGACTCTGCAAATAAAAGTGGATCCTCCAAATCCCTCCCGCCCCCCCTGGCAAAAATGCGGACTAAAACAAAAGGATTCGAAATATCCACGGGATTTTTTTGCAGAGTCACCGTCGTTTTGAAGCGGCGGAGGCCGAGGCGTTGGCGTAGTAAAAAGAAAAGAAAAAGAATTCAAAGGTTTCCTCAATCAGAATACTATAAAAATGACTGATGCGATAACTCTATTCTTGCAGTACTCTTTCTTGGACATCATTTTCTAATTATTATTTATTTTTTTGTTTTTTTTGCTCTATCAGATCAGAATGTTTTTGTGGTGACATTCAACCGTCTGTCACTTCTAAATTATTAGATGATACCGAATGTAATTATAAATGTACGGGTGATTTAAAACAAATTTGTGGTGGTTATTTTACAATAAATGTATACGAAACAGGAATAGCAAGTGAGTGAGCATCGATAATGCAATTGTTTACATTTTTGTTTTATTATCATCTCGTTCTTTATTTTATAGAATTTATACCTCAAGTAGCTGAATTAATACCAAAAATTGATCAAAAACCGGTGAAAATTGTATATTTATTAACGTTAAATGGACGAGCTGTACGACAAGTTCATCGGCTATTACGAATGCTGTACAGTAAAGAACATTATTTTTATATACATGTTGATTCGGTAAGTTAAAAATGATAAATAATGATAATGATAAATAAGATATTTGAAAGAGAGGGAACATAGAATAGAATTATAACACCGGGCTGGGTCGTCCGTCCGTCCGTCCGTCTCCTAAACACTCGACCCCAGGGAGTCATTGTGTTACTGTCCTAAATTATCCCATATTCATCCATTAATTGGTCCTGCCCAAGAACCTGGCCAACTTATTGATGGCTATGGACATAATCATAACCTCAGGCAATGGAAATGATGAACCAATGATCCTAAGTCGTCTCACTGCTAAATCCTCACATTCACAGAGAATGTGATCCGCAGTTTCTTCTTCTTCTGTGTGGCACAGCTTACACGTATCGCAGCTATCCCAGATTTTCATCCTGTATAGATGAGCTCTTAGATTATAGTAACCGGTCAAATATCCAACCACCAATATAGTGTTTGTCTTATTTAGGAGTAGGATTTGTTCCGTCAGTCCTCTTGTGTATGCATTAATAAAGAGCTAAGAATGCCTGCAGCGTCATCGTCGGTGTCATTCCAGTATTTCTGTGACTCCCGTAGCAGTATTTCGGTCATTCTTGCTCTAATAGTTACCTACTGTGCTAAACCACAGAATGGTCTAGGTTGAGTGCCCGAGTCAGCAGAGCTCTTTCTGGCGATCGCATCTGCCCTCTCGTTAGTTACCCTCTCTTCCTTTGGAATCGAGAGGAAAGATGGAGAAAAGAACTTGGGGCAATCTAATCTATACCATTAGGATTATAAGAAATGTTTCGTTCTGTTTCTTTGAACCAAAAACACGCTTGTAATTTTGCATCTAAAGGTTTGAGGAAACATGGGAAAAGGCTGTTTTGGCCGACTGTTTTTTTTTGAATATCTTAGTTTACTGTTAATTTACCTGTACGAATCAATATTTTGGCCACGTTCCCTTTCACCAATGTACTTCTTGGATTGTCTTATCAATTTGTTTATTATCATTTATTTTTCCTCCCATATAGAGACAACGTTATATGTATCGTGAACTGCTGGCATTAGAATCAAAAACGAATAATATTCGATTGGCAAGAAAACGTTTTTCAACAATTTGGGGTGGTGCTTCACTATTAAAAATGTTATTACAATCAATGTCGGATTTATTAACAATAGAAAATGTTTCATCCAATACAAATGATAAAGATGAGAAAGATCATGATGATACAGATTCAAATGGTCAACAATCAAATAATAATAATAAATGGCAATGGGATTATGTGATAAATTTAAGTGAAAGTGATTTTCCTGTAAAATCCACCGGAAAATTAGTTGAATTTTTAACAGCAAATATTGGTAAAAATTTTGTTAAATCACATGGTCGTGAAGTACAACGTTTCATTCAAAAGCAAGGTTTAGATAAAACATTTTTAGAATGTGATACACATATGTGGCGTATCGGTGATCGTAAATTACCCGTTGGCATACAAATTGATGGTGGTAGTGATTGGATTGCATTATCTTATGATTTTGTTCGATTTTTAATTGAAATGATTAATGGTAATGGTGATGGTGATGGAGATAATGCTGATAATGATGATGACATTCAATTAATAAATGGTTTATTAAAAATATTTAATCATACATTATTACCGGCTGAATCATTTTTTCATACTGTTTTACGGAATACAAAATATTGTAATACATATATTGATAATAATTTACATGTTACAAATTGGAAACGACGTTTAGGTTGTAAATGTCAATATAAACATGTTGTTGATTGGTGTGGTTGTAGTCCAAATGATTTTAAAACAAATGATTTACCACGATTGTTGGCTACCGATAAAAAACAAATATTTTTTGCACGTAAATTTGAATCGGTTATTAATCAAAATATTCTCTTGAAATTAGAACAATGGATTCGTGAAGGTGATGACGGTGGTGGCGATGGCGACGGCGACGGCGGCGACAGTCATCAAAATGAAAATGAATATCAAAATTTAAATCGTTATTGGCAAAATTTATATCATTATCTTGATGATGATGATCAAGATCAAGATCAAGATGATTTAGATGATAATAAATCAATAAATAATAAAGAAAATTTACTTGTAACTATTAGTAAAAGTTTAATAAATAATCAATTAGGAAAATTGTCCACTGATTGGACGATTGGACAACAAAAAAAAATCCATGAAATTACATTATATTTTGAAAATGATGATTATCGTGGATTTTTAATAAAATTTAATATAATTAACGATGCTGCTGCTGCTGCTGCTGCGGATCGTTATCTCTTTGAATTGTACGTACGTACACAACAATTGGCACAAACAACACGTTCAACGGTGATTGGTAATCGTATACGTCGTTTTTACATCAGTACCGATTACGATCAAAAAGAACAAATATCACGTAATTTTCCGAAAATAATTGATGATCAATCCGAACCAATTTTAATTATTCATTTATTAAATACGGCAGCTGCAGCTGCTGATGACCGATTAATAATAAAAACACATAATGTAACAATATTATGGATAAATCCAATTGGTATTTTATGTGATGTTACCGATTTAACATTAGATGATCCTGCAATAGTATCTGCATCAACGACAACTTCGACAACTTCTACTTCATCAACAAAACCATCATCATCGCAACAACAACAACAACAACAACAAATAACAATTTATTTTTCAAAATCAAATTTAAAAAAACCGTTAATACCGGGCATATGGCAAGTGAAATTAATTGAAAAAAGTGTTCTTTTAGCCAATTGTCAATTTTTAATAATACCTACAATTGTTTTATCATCAATAAACCAAAATTTATTGAATGATCATCATCACATGGATAAGGAAACCGATGAAGAAGTTGAAGAATCAACAGAATTCAATAATGAAAAAAATAATCACATATTAACCGTCATTGAAAATCAATATAAATTAAATACAATAAATCATATCAATTCAATATGGAATAAATTTTTATTATCAGATCGTGAAATTATCCAATTAAAAAATCAACTCAAAATGAATTTAAAAAATATAATAATAAATGAATGGCAAAGGGAACGAGAACGAAGACGAAGACGACAGCAACTTGGACAAAATTCAACCAACAAAATTATTGATTCAATAGTCAAAAATGAATATCAAAAATGGTTTGATCATTTATTAATTGATTATTTTCGAATTAATGAAATGTGTTTTATGTTTAAAAATGCGGTGATGATGATGGATGGGAATGAGCAAGAGAAAGGCGAAAGATCATTATTATTGAATGATGCAATCAAATTAAATCATATAAAACAATGCGATAATGAAACAGAATGGAGTTCATTTGTTCCGGATCCAAAAAGTGATATTTATTCAAAATTATTTATGGATGTTTTTTGATTATTATTTTATTGATAATGATTCAAAGTCAATATTCAATGTGACTAATGAACGAATTGATGAATGGGATATGAATAAAATTGAATTATTTATTTATTGGTAGTACAAGTCAAAATGGTCAAAAAACGGTCAATAGAGTTTTGTGATATATTAAAACGCATATAGCAGAAAACTTTCTATATATCTATCGAATTTGTCATTTGAATTTGGAATTTTGCCTGTTGGATCAATTTATTTATTTATATTAATACAATTTGATTGATTGATTGATGAATGGATGCGATTTCTATATTTCTATATTTCTATTGTAAATTAATTTTATTTTTATGCTGAATGATGACGATGATGACGACAACAAATCAATAGTTTTATATTTTACATATCAAACATTTTTTTTTTTTGTTATTTTTAGCTTTTCTACCTCTAATTTCAAATTAGAAATGTTTTTTATTTCTTAATTATTAAGAAATATTAAACTTAAATTAATTATTAATTATTAAGAGAAAGAAGTAAGAGGTAAAAAAGAAAAAAATGGAAAAGAAATATAAAAAAACATTTAACGATTGATTGAATTGTGAAATGTCAGGAGAATCTACAAACATATATATATATAAAAGATTCTTATATTTAGAATTCAACAATTCAATTCAATTCAATTCAACAATTCAAGATACTTGGCCCTCGCCGTCCAAACATTATTATTATTATTTTTTTTTTATGATTGAAAAGATGAGATAATTGAAAAGAAATACACCAAAAAAATCCAATTTATTTAATAAAATAACCATTTTTTTTTTATTTATTTTATTTATAATATAATTTAATGTTTAATTTTTAATTTTAAATTCTTATTTTATTATTTAATTTTTAGTATTAATTCTAATCTGTTAATGATAAAAGTTAATCGAATCCGAAGAAAAAAAAAATCCAAATATTACAAAAAAAAAAAAACAATTTAATATTAATTATTTTATTTGTAGCCATATAAAAGTTGTGATAAATTTAATAATAATTTATTTTTAATTGATAAGAGTGTAAAAAAAAACAAAAATTGTAAAGATGTAAAGATTAAAAAAAAATGTTAATTTTATTACTTAAATTTTTATATTAAATTCAGCAAAAATTGCTCAGTCACAAAAAGAAAATAAAATGCACATAAAATTAAATAATTCAATTTTTTCTTACACATTTTTAATATTAATTATTATTATAAATTAATTAATTAATTAAATTTTTAAATTAACTCAAATAAAAACCAAAATTGTAAATATTTTAAAATATTAAAAGGAAAAAGGAAAATTCATTCATATTTTTACTATTTAATAAAATCTGCATGTTTTTTGTGTGTGTTTTTCCCAAAATTAAATTTAATACAAAACCGATTTTAAAATATATAAAAAAATAATAAAATAAAAAAAAAATATTTATTTAAAACAAAAAATATATCATTTATTTATTTATTTATTGGAAAAATTATTCAAGTTTCTGTTTGTGTTGTAATCTTCTGGCAAAAAAAACAATTTAATACTGTGGAACTCTTTGTTTTTTTCCCCCTCATAATATAATCGCAAAGCAACACATTCACAATTGTTACGATGTGTGGTAAAATGATATAAGTTCATATCATTGACGATGAGGTCCGCGGTTCAAATCCCCCCAATCCCAGCGGAGTTGGTGAATATTTTTCTTCATACAGAAATACTACAGTGTGGAATAGGAAAAGAAAAAAATAGAAATTAAATTTTTGCTTTTTTTTTTTTGCTAAAACGGTAAATGAAATACAAGAGTTAACTCTTGTAATTTTTTTTTTCATGTCACCGTACGATTACCAAATTTTACAACATTAAAGAGCTAACAATTACCTACAACCTCCATAAATATGGGGTCTGGAGATGGTCCAGGAACAGCAGGATCTGCCATTGAAAATCCATTTTTTTGCATTTTCAAACCCCTGGATCTTTGTTATTTTTTATCCAATTTTTACCGTTATACCTGCATTCGACAGGTATTTTTATTACCTTTCGATTGACGTTGGTCCCATTATAATATCTGAACTGGTTTGGTCAGGAGGCACGATCAAAATTTGGATGATCCCCGGTAGAGCTTCATTCCCGGATTTATTTGAATATGAAGGATTTGCTTCATTTCTAGATTCACTATATTATTGGAAAGAAGAAGAATTGAACTTTAATTTAAAATTAGTCCCATAATTTTCCAATGAAAATTGTGGATTTTCCTTTAACATCGAAAAACCCCAATTTTCGAGCAATTTCAAAGGTTAGTTCCAAAGGGATGGAATTAGATAATCAATTCCAGACTTCTGTCAGTTAAACTAGAGGATATGAGACAAGTTTTGCCACTGGTCCCATTATTATAACTCAACTGGTTTCTGTACAGTGGTGTCCCAAAGTTGGGTCTACCGCAAAATTTCGAAAAATTTCAATTATCGCTCCTGGTCGTAATTTCAGTGGGACAGAAAAGTGGTAAAACAAAAGTTGCTTGTATTTATCACCTCTATCACATATCTAATGCCCATTTGCCTAACTTTAAAAAAGTCGAATTTTTCAATTTTTCCAATTTTTTGACAAAATGATGAAATTTTTTTTTTGCACGAATTTTTTTTTCTTTAGTGGCAATCGAAAGGTGTTATAATTTATAGTTTTTTTGTCATAGAAAATGTTTCTGTAGGTACTGGGGTTTCCATAGAATTTCCAAGGGAAACTTTTTTTTCTCAACTAATTGATGGGAAATTGATTAGTCTACGTATAGGATGGGTTATGAAGATTTTTTATCACTACAGGATGATAATATAAACTGTTATCTTTTAAGATTTTAATAATCTATAATAGGGTGATAATAATAAATTAATTTTTTATCTTACCGAAAACCGCAAAAAAAAAACGCCATGATTTTTCCCACTTGTTTGACATGGTTTTTATGATGGCTTCCATTTATTATACCGTACAAAATAAATATAATAAAATATATGATATGGTCCAACCACTGTTGAATATATTATTGATCGGATCGTCCCCATCGGATGAGATCCTCTGAAAAATCCAAATCATTTATGATGGGATTGTAAAATTTTATTGTTGTACATTGCGGAATGTTTAAAGATTTCTTTGTATCGAGATGACACTAAAAATATAAAATTAATTTAACACAAATAATTATTATATTGATAAATTTTAAATGAAAATATTAATAATTTTCAATTTATATACATAAATAAATTTTTGTAGGTTATGTGAAATGTTTTGAATAGGTTTTGAACATAATAAAAAATCTATTATTGATTGTATCAAGAACACAGAATATTAAAAACCAATTATTAAAATTAATTAATTAACATTTCTTTGTTTTATTAAATTAATTATAAAATAACACACCACATTCTTTTGTAGAACATTAACAAACGAATTAATTACGATTTTTAATTTTAACCTCACAACTACGAGAACGAATTTTTAAAAATTAACAAATTAAAAGTTATTTATTAATATATTACAGCCAACCAAATTAAATTTATACTTAAAAAAAGCACAATTTTAACAGCTACAATGTTATCGTATTATAATTGTAATTAAATAATTATTCAATTTATAATAATTTAATTAAATTAATTTTTTTTATTTAAATTGAAGAAAAAAGAAATAATTTAATGTAAACAAACAAATAACAATGGCCGTCACAACAAAAATGAAATGTGACATGACATTTATATAAAATATTACAAATGGCATCCGAATGCACGATCTATGCCGAACATAAGTAGTCGGTACTTGATAATACTCGTTACTTTCAGCCGGCCATTTTATTTATTTTATCAAAAAATACTGGAATACAACCAAAAATATTTATATAATAAAACCTCGTAAATGTTAGCATTTTTTTAAATAAATTTTATTTATTTATTTATTATTTTTGCCAGCCATTCGAAAGAAAAAGAACGCGTTGTCCAGTAAAATACAATATTTAATAAATTAAAGAAAACTGTTCCAAATAATTTAATGTGAACTACAAAAACATTATTAAAACATAACGGAAGCGTTGATAAAATTATTTGAAATCGATAAACAAAGAAGCGATGACAATTTATTCGATATTATTAGAAATTCATTGACCTGCAATTTTATAAATTTATAAATTAATTTAATTTAATATAGTCACAACGTATTCAGGAACAAACTGATTGAAATGCTTTAATACATTTGCATTATAAAACTAAACATTAATTGCACCTCACATAATCATAATCCATCAACTGCCAAACATCCAATAAATTGTTTGCAGTTAAAATTTATGTTGTCGTTGGATTAGTTTCAATTATTAATCCAATACTTTTCCAATTGATAGACCTTATTCTATATTGTTTTGTTTACGTACTACATAACAAAAAAACAATTAAACATTTTAAATTTTAGAATTGTTTGTAAATTATTAGAAATTTTTTAATTCTTACCTTGCTTTTCTTTATTTTGCAAATTTCACTTCACTGAATTTCCAATCAATCGAATAAATTTTCACGGCTATTTCAATTCCAAATAATTTTTCCAAATATCCATTAATTTTTAATAATATTTTTACAGCTCACATTAAACTTTTTCGAACAGTTTTCTTTAATTTTAACTGAATTATCTTTTGTTGAACAACGCGAATTCTTTTCCTTTCAAATGCCAATCAACGAATAAAAATAATAAAATAAAAATAAATAAACAAATAAAAATAAAAATGGAGACAAAAATTGAGCAAACATTTAAGAGGTTTTGTTGAATAAAAATTGGTAGTTGGATTCTAATATTTTTAGTCAAAAGTATCGAGTATCAAAGTACCGATTACTGATGTTCGGCAAAGATCGTGCAAATGGAAGCCATTTTTGACATTTTTTTATAAATGTCACCATGGAATTTATATTTTGAGGGGGGGCGGCCATTATTATTTGTTTGTTTACATTAAATTATTTCTTTTTTCTTCAATTTTTAAACAACTGAATAATTTAATTAAATTATTATAAATAAAGTAATTATTTATTAAAAATTATAATACGATAATGTGAAAATTGTGCTTTTTTTAAGTATAAATTTAATTTGGTTGGCTGATAATATTAATAAATAACTTTTAATTTGTTAATTTTTAAAAATTCGTTCTCGTTAAAATTAAAAACCATAATTAATTCGTTTGTTAATGTTCTACAAAAGAATGTGGTGTGTTATTTTATAATTAATTTAATAAAACAAAGAAATGTTAATTAATTAATTTTAATAATTGGTTTTTAATATTCTGTGTTCTTGATACAATCAATAATAGATTTTTTTATTATGTTCAAAACCTGTTCAAAACATTTCACATAACCTACAAAAATTTATTTATGTAAATAAATTGAAAATTAT
The DNA here is from genome assembly GCA_958336335.1 of Dilophus febrilis. Taxonomy (NCBI): domain Eukaryota; kingdom Metazoa; phylum Arthropoda; class Insecta; order Diptera; family Bibionidae; genus Dilophus; species Dilophus febrilis. The sequence continues at coordinate 56,068,320 of OY284469.1, read as the reverse complement.
TAATATTTTCATTTAAAATTAATTAATGTAATAATTATTTGTGTTTAATTAATTTTATATTTTTAGTGTCATCTCGATACAAAGAAATCTTTAAACATTCCGCAATGTACAATAATAAAATTTTACAATCCCATCAAAAATGATTTGGATTTGGAGAGGATCTCATCCGATGGGGACGATCCGATCAATAATATATTCAAGATAGTGGTTGGACCATACCATATATTTTATTACATTTATTTTGTACGGTATAATAAATGGAATCCATCATAAAAACCACGTCAAATAAATGGGAAAAATCATGGCGTTTTTTTTTTTTTTGCGGTTTTCGGTAAGATAAAAAATTAATTTATTATTATCACCCTATTAGATTATTAAAATCTTAAAAGATAACAGTTTATATTATCATCCTGTAGCGATAAAAAATCTTCATAACCCATCCCATACGTATACTTGTTTAAATTCCCGTCAATTAGTTGAGAAAAAAAAGTTTCCCTTTGAAATTCTATGGAAACCCCAGTACCTACAGAAACATTTTCTATGGCAAAAAAACTATAAATTATAACACCTTTCGATTGCCACTAAAGAAAAAAAAATTCGTGCAAAAAAATTTTTTCATCGTTTTGTCAAAAAATTGAAAAAAGTTGAAAATTCGACTTTTTTAAAGTTAGGCCAATGGGCTTCAGATATGTGATAGAGATGATAAATACAAGCAACTTTTGTTTTACCACTTTTCTGTTGCACTGAAATTACGATCAGGAGCGGTAATTGAAATTTTTAGAAATTTCCCGGTAGACCCAACTTTGGGACACCACTGTACCGAAACCAGTTGAGTTATTATAATGGGACTAGTGTCAAAACTTGTCTCATATCCTCTAGTTTAACTGACAGAAGTCTGGAATTGATTATCTAATTCCATCCCTTTGGAACTAACCTTTGAAGTTGTTCGAAAATCGGGGTTTTTCGATGTTAAAGGAAAATCCACAATTTTCATCGGAAAATTATGGGACTAATTTTAAATTAAAATTCAATTCTTCTTCTTTCCAATGATATAGTGAATGTAGAAATGAAGCAACTCCTTCATATTCAAATAAATCCGGGAATGAAGCTCTACCGGGGATCATCCAAATTTTGATCGTGCCTCCCGGCCAAACCAGTTCAGATATTATAATGTGACCAAGATCAATCGAAAGGTAATAAAAATACCTATCGAATCCAGGTATAACGATGAAAATCGGATAAGAAATATAGAAGATCTAGGGGTTTGAAAATGCAAAAAAATGGATTTTCAATGGCAGATCCTGCGGTTCCTGGACCATCTCCAGAGCTCATATTTATGGATGTTGTAGGTAATTGTTAGCTCTTTAATATTGGAAAAATTGGTAATCCTACGGTGACATGAAAAAAAAAATTACAAGAGTTAACTCTTGTATTTCATTTACCGTTTTAGCAAAAAAAAAGCAAAAATTTAATTTCTATTTTTCTTTTCCCATTCCATTGCAATGTTTTCTGTATGAAGAAAAATATTCACCAACTCCCGGGGGGAATTGAACCGCGGCCCTCTTCCTCGATGATATGCACTCATATCATTTTACCAACAATTATAACAATTGTAAGGATGTTGTTTTGCGATTATATTATGAGGGGAAACAAATAGTGAATAAAAAAAACCATATAGAAATATTTAAAATTAGAAACATTTAAAAGTTTTCAAATCACCTAAATGTTTAGTATATTTTTTTTTCTCTGAATTTTTTTTTTTTCATAAATAATAACAAATGTAATTTATTTTTATTCAATAATTTATTTAATCAATAAAGAACATAGAATTATTTTAACAATTGTTTTTTTAATTTTAATAAATATTAATTATTATAATTCCATAATGATTTTATCAAATAATTTATTTATATTTCTATATAAAACAAAAAGCGATCAAAATTATTGATAATCAAAAAGGTTTATTATTAATTTTTATGGTAATCTGTTCTTTAAAAATATTATCCTAATAGTTTTTATGTTGGTTTTGGTCAATTGAAATTCCACTCCATCATCATCATCATCGATCAGCACAGTTATTAATAGTAAATACTTAAAGTTTTATGAAATGGTATCGATTCCAATTCAATTGCATATTTACGTCTATAATCCCATAAATAATGATCAATTAATATTGAATTAATATGTTCAATGGGACATTCAAATGGTTCTTGATTGCCAGCAACTGCCGCCGCCAATAAACCTTCTTTAACTTTTTCCACAATATAAATTGATGCACAACGTATTTCAACTTCAGCCGCACTTCCATTCTCCAAAATTGTATCTATTTATTAAATGATTGATAAAGAAAAATAAAAAGATTAATTAAATATTTCAACATTCAACAAAATAATTATAATCACAATTAGTACAAGAAGATAATGAAGGATTAGATTACCTTTTTTTAATGTATCCATTAATTCGTCTGAATATTGTAGAGCACCGAAATGCACCAATACCTGAGGTACTCGATAATCGGCAAACATTGTCAATTCATTGATATCATTAAATTTACCCCAACTTTCACCCTTAAAACATGACCATAAATCACCGATTAATATTTGTGCACGTTTATAAATTGAAATGGATTGTCCTGCATATTGGGTTGCATCACGAAAACATGGAAATTCACTGGTGATAATATTTAATAATGTCATTGCTGATCCTTGGGCCCGTTTAATAACATTCAAAAATTGTCCATTATATTTTTCAATTAATGTGTGTCCCACTTCATGTAAACATTCAATACGTTGATCAATCAATGGAATTTCCGATTGTCCATCATCCGACCGGAATATCTGTAATAATTCTTCTTTTCCAATATTTACATACGATTTTGGATCAATTATATTTTGACCATTTGCAATGGCACGATTTATAGCTGAACATAATGCAAAATAACCGGTGTATTTATTAATTGACCAAAATTTTTCGGTATCCGTTGGTTTCCAAAAACAAAAATTTAATGTATCAATTAAAAAAATCCAATTGATGGCCTTTTCAGGATGATCTTTATCAAGTTTCGGATGATGTTCATTTTGTGAAAAATTTGCCAAACTTAATTCACCAGTTTTGATACCCGAACGTACCTGCGTGTGTGTATTTATAATGAAAAAAACATTTTGATAAATTAAAAAGGGGTTTCTGACAATTTTCAAGATAAATTTTACCTGATCTATAATTTTATCAATTCCTTGTTGATTTACAGTTATCTGTTTTGCATGTTTTACCACAAATTCACCAGATTCTTTGGGAGTTAATACAACAGTCGCGGTATTAGTAGCCGTCATTATATTATTATTATTATTATTATTGATGGTTTTTGGGTGATCACGTTACGTTGTGAATGGCTTCAAAATTATTCTAATGATGCTTGATGCTTGATTTAATGTATTTTCGTTTGGTTGGCAGTTAGCGGCAAACAATCGTCAATATTCAATATACAAAATTAACTAAGATTAATTGATACTATTTTAGAATAGATTGTTGAAAATCTAATGATGTCTTCATCATCGTTTATAAATAAAATATAAAATCCTTATCTTTTTCTTACAACAAACAGCAACAAATTAAATGAATGAAGACGATAAAGAAAGATAATAAAATAAACAGATGATGATATTATATTTTCAATTGAGGCGCCATCCAAATGTTGTTAAAGCAGTACGAATATATATATTTGATTGATATAGAAATAAAATAGAATGATGATCATTAACCATTCTTAATTCATTTATTCATTCTTTGGTCGATTGTCGAGTCGATGATCATCATCAAATCATCAACGGCATCATCAACGTTCTTCTTGTACATAAATACAGGATGAAATTTAAATCGAAATCGTACAACAGCAGCAGAAAATATGCAATTTATTTTGTATTAATTGTTCTATTTTCAGAATTGGCGTTTTGATTCTGAACAGAAATCTTATTTTGATCCAAAAATGATCACAAAATACTCTACATTCAGCTGGTCTGGTCAACTTGGCGTTTCAATGCCACAGAGCGTTATCCAATTCAACTTGAAACATCAAGGATATGTCTCATTTTTATCCGTGGTCGCAATTATTAATAAATTTCACGTAATTCGTCCCATAGATTGATTAATTAACTATATACAAAATTTCAAAGTATTGTCCTCCATTCAAATCCATAACCATTGCTTTGTCCACATCATTCAGATAACTGTGTTGGATTTCAACAATTATCAGAAGAATTTCTTGCCTGAAGAATTCCACACCTTATTTAAGTTTCGGGTCCATTCACCCGAATATGAATATATGCAGCGTATAAATAACAAGTGAATCGTATATTGACTTGAATAGGTAAGTGACATGGCATCAATTGAAAAAGGTGTTGTTGTCTGGTTAAGCTGACGGTAAATATGACTGCGGTGATATAAAATTTCCCAGATTTGGTTCATTTATAAATAGCTTTTAACAACATTTGCAATACCATCTGGAAAAATTACTTTCTAAATATAACCCCATTCGTTATTCGTTTTTCCATCATTGCTGGCTTCACAACACTATTAGTTGTTATTCTCGGTAGACATATCATTTCGTCCGTGATAGTTTCTAAAGGTTTATTATCAGCAATTCATGCAAATTCTTTTGATGATTCGACACAAAAAAATTAATGCTCTGTATCAGTATGAATATTTCGCTTTTGGCTCTTTCGATGGACCAAATTGGCATGACATGGCATTGTTATTCTGCATCTTTGAAAGTCTTTTTCGCTGGGTTCTATAGACGTTGTACAATTTCAATATAATAATTGTCTGTACTTTATCATCCACAGGATATATTCATTATCATCAGATTCTTTCAGCAGTGGATTTCACAAAAAGAAAACGTAAACGCAAATATTTCGCACATCACCTGCATTCCTGCAAAGTCAAATACTATATATGATTATTCAAAGTTATCAAGATACTTTTCAAAATACAAGTTATATAAATTATCAAACCTGTTATAAAGCTTTGAGTTTTCTACTATACGACGATGCCTTCGTGAAGAATATTTCTTGCAATCAACAATGATCACTATGATCTGTGATTGAACTTTGTCGCTTTACGTTATAATTATCATTATATTTATTTGACATAGTCACTGACGAACCGAGGAATACACGGATAGGTTTGATGGCAAATTCGCACGTTTTGATGTTGGTTCAGTTAGTGGAATTTGCTGTATTGCTTAATGGTAAACCATCATATAATTATTTTTCTTAAGAACCCAGTTTGAATCCAATTTTTACAGCATCACACATGGCGTTCGCGGCAGCAATGACAACTCACTTGAATAAATGTGATAAAAATCGTATAGCTAAAAATATTGTTAAATTTATGGATAGTGTAACAAAGTGAAAACACTTTTGGTCTCAGAACTCTCAATGAATGGGGATAGCATTTCTGGAAGTTTGATTCTTTCCTTCATGAAATGCTTTATGAAATCTTATTGTCGACAACACATCAATATTCTCCTTTATCATATCTACGAACTGATGTCGTCGATTTTACACAATTACCCAGTCGAATCGAAGGTTTCGTTGAATGTTTCTTTAAAACCCAATCTTCCGTAATAATTTTTAATTTATAATCCTACATCTTTCACAATACACCATCACCACACAATCCATTTCCACATCTCGTTACTTCTTCAAAATCCAATCCAAAAGTAATTGTTTTTAGTTTATATGTTATTGAATTTACCGATTGGTTCAGTGAAATCATCATTCTATTTTAAGATCACCTTTAAAACAATTAAAAAAAATAATACAATTTTCCGCATATAATAAATAGGAAATTATTTTAAATATTTAAACATAATTTTATTAAATGTTAAATTGTTTTCTGTTTTTTTTTTTTTTTTATTTTTAAATTTATAATAAATTAAATAAAATTTTTTTAAATTATTAAATAAACATTTTTAATGTTATATATTTTAAATATATAGATTATTAAATTAATATAATAAATATCGTTTTTTTATTTTGTTTGTTTGCAAATTATTTATTTTTTAAATTATTTTTAAGTACCATCATATATTTAAAGAAACCAAAAAGAAAAGAAATCAAAATCAAAATGATGATAAAGTTTTTGTTTTTTATTATTAAATTAAATTATTATTAAATATTAAATTAAATATTAAAAGGTTCGTTTTTTTGACCGCATGGAAAATATTATTGGATGCTTAATGATCTGATACGAAGGAGTGCGCGTATGATAGACGCCAGCGTTTTTTTTTAGTTTATTTTTGGATAATGTCGGGGATGTGTTATTTTTTTAATTTACAAAATATGTTTTAAAACAAAAATTTAAGTGATTTTTGTGATGTTGTACTTAAAAAAAAACTTTTCAAATTTTTTAATTTAATTATAAAAACAAAAAACCAATTAAATTTCAATTAATTAAAATGGGATTTGTTTTTTTATTATTTATATCTCATTTTTATTTTACCCGCCGGCGGGTTTTATTATGGTTAATTATCATAATTAATTGGGATTTTTATTTTTTTAATTGATTTGTGTTTTAATTTTAATAAGATAATTTTTTTAATTTTCTTTGTTTTTTTGTTTTTAACGCAATTTTTATAATAAATTTAAATTTTATATTATATTGTTATATATTGTTATATTATTGGAAATGTTCATATTTGATTGATTTTCATTGATTTTCAAAAGGATTTTCTAAAGGATTTTCAAAAGAGGATAACCCCCAAAAGGAAGTTTTCTATTATCTCTTTGCGATTTACCAGAAATTCCAAAAAAAGAGATTCGCGACTTGTATTAATTTGGCAAATCGAAATTCAGCGTATATAATTCAAGATAAATATAGAATGAAAACTCTATATATCATATATAGATTAAGTATATTTAATTTGAATTAATGAAATGTTGGGCATCAAACTATAGGTGGATTAAGGAGTATTAGCCAAAACTGCGGCGGGGGAGGTGGAAAGATGAAGTTGAAGACGTTGGCTAGGTGAATGGGTCAGATTTGAGATGGCTGTTGATGTCCTAAAAACCAGGATTTATTGGATTCAAATTACTATTTTTCAGCAATAGATAAAGATTATGATATTGTAATTAAAACGTTTAGAAACAGAAAAACGTTTAAAAGACATAGGTTTTGTGATTTGAAATCTGTGATAATAGAAATCTGTATTTGGGTGGTTATTCCCTAAATTTTATCCTATACTGAATTCAATTCATTCATATGAAATTCAACACGTAAATTATATACTCATATGTAATAATTCGACTCTATACAACATTTTAAAGATATTTTATAATAGTAATATATATTAAAAACATACCATGAAATTTCAAGCAGATTTTAAGCCATAAACACGACGATGATTGTATTATGGATCGATACGAGTTATATATGTAAAAATCTTGTCTCAGTTATCTTGTCCCATTAAATTCTTGAACGTAATAAATGGAATTTTTTCATAACTACTGGCTGATCCACAAAAGAAATGAATGCTGCTGGGCGATATATTCAATGATAGAACGTTTGTAATCTAGTAATGAAAGAATCGTCGTTACGTTGACTTGAAAATTATATGCTTGATAAGATGCAATCGAGATAAACGTAATGAAAACAAAAGTGATGTGGATCAACGTTAGATCACTGCCATTGTAATTCAATGATTATCCTTGATAAATCAATAGAATACATAAATACAGTCCCCGTTTATCTTGAAATCAACCCCGCACGTTGTAAAAATGTTCTTCATTGAACTGCGAATCTCCGCTAGGCATTATAGAGATCTGCTTAAGATATCCCATAAATATATTATATCTTTAAAACGTTGAAAACTGAAATTATTATCATGGCAATAAAAACCGGATATTTGATTAACAACGAATTGATGTTAACCGCGAAGGATGTGGATGAGGATTCTATTGATGAACATTTCCTTAAATATATTGTATATAAAATAAAATTAACTAAAAATATAAATATTAAATGAATATATAGAATTTGTGTGTGTGTTTGCGTGGTTTATGTCTGATGGGTTGTGTGTTAAAAATAAACATAATTCTTACAGACTATTAAATTTTTATAGTTATTATTAAATATTAATATAAAATTTTTTATATTATTATAAATATATAATATATATATATAAGAAAAGCATTTTTAATTAATAAATTTTTTTAAAATGAAAATGTTTTTACCTACTAAATGTGTTTTTTTTTTTTATTCAAATGGAAATTAACATATAATGATGATGAATATGAAACAAATTGAAAACCATAACCATCACACTCGTTTTGCTGACTCGTTGCTTAATTTGCTTAATCCCTCCCCAATGATTGATTGATTGATTCGAAAATGTATATTTTTTGTTAATTCTTTTGGCACTTTATGTGGATATTGTTTTTTATGCGTGGATGAATGAATGAATGAATGAATAATGATGAGGACGACGACGACGACGAAAATGATAAGATTATATATTAAAAAAAATTCTTAAAAACGATACGGGGCGTGATCGTCATCGTAGATATTTTTATGTTCTTATTTAAATTGTATAGATAAAAAAATCAAAAAAAAAACATTTTCTATATTCTTATAAAGTTATAATTTTCCGGTTTGGTTTTTCTTCTTCTTCTTTCTATCTTTACGATTTAATCTGATAAATCTGCGCGCAAAAGCGATTGGCTTTTTTTTTTTTTTATAAATGTATTTTTATTTATTAAATTTTCACTTAAATTTACTATTTATTATTATTATTATTTGTTTATTTATTTTATTAATAAATTATCTCTATTATTATTATTATTATAAATATTATTAGATTGTAAATTAGTGTTTTTTATATTATACAAATTATTGCGTATTATTCTGATTATTATTAAAAAATATTTATTATATTTAATTTGATTTATTTTATTTTAAAAAATAATCAATAAATTATTTTATTTACACAACAAGGGTTTGTTTTTTTTTTTGTTTTTTTTATACAATATTTAGTTTTTGTTTTTAATCATCATTATACATCTCATTAGTTATTTTGTAATTTGTTAACTCGAATTTTAATTTATTGTATAATTATAACAATTTTGTGTGTGTGTTTGTTTGTTTGTGTGTTTATTTATTGCTAAATTTATTTCTTTAAAACTTTAATTCGTATAAATAACAAAAAAAAAAAATAATAATAATATAATGAAAACAAACTGAAATAAATTAAAAAACTATAAAGTAATGAAAATTTTTTTATAGGAAGAATTCGAATGAAAATTTGGTAATTTGATGAGGCAATCGAACAGTTGATTCGAAACAACACTTTTAATAATCAAAAAGGAAACGTAGTTTTGGGCTTCGGTCAATTTGTCAATTTACTAATTTTTATCTATAGGCTAATAATCATAAAATAAAAAAAAACCCCGAAAAGAAATTCATAACTAAATGAAAAAACACAATATTTTTGGAAGTATTTTGATTATGAAGATATAGAATTAAGTAAGAATGAAATGAAATGGATTGTTTTTCTTTAAAATATTTAACTTAAATCATAGACAAATAAATTACACTATATATAATGAAACGCAATTTCAATCATTCGCAAAATCGCATAAACAAAACTTTTATTGAATTTATCGGAAAAATGTTTGAAATAGGACGATATTTTGTTAATTGTATAGTTTTATTATTGACCGATTAAACACACACACACACAAAGGACGACAACAGGATAATTATAATGATATAATGTACCGCACCTAACTATTTTAAATTAAAATTAATTTATTAGACACAAACACACTTTTTTTTATTTGATTATTGTATTGTTTTGTTTTGTTTTTCTTTTTGTATGGTGTTTTTTTTTTAAATATTTGCGTTTTCTTTTTTACTTTTTGGTTTAAACATTTTAATCTTAAACTGATAGTGATACAAAACTATTGTATTGTGTTATATTACGTTTCAGGATATCAGCACATGGTCCTAAAACACGTTCGAATCTAAAATATACATATAAAAAGAATTTCCATCAATATATATTAGCAATCGACATTTTTCCAAAAATAGACATTTTTCTGGTTAGAGAAAATTTTCTAAACAATTTTCCTTTAATAGAAATGTTTCTGGTTATAGTAAAATCTTTTAAGAGTCTGTATACTGAACATGTTTTCTTTAATATATGATTTTTTTCTGATAGAAAATCCTACAAGAATCGCTCCCTGTGACTTCTGGCAAAAGGCAAAACAATTCCATAGATTCATCATTCAATGGATCAATAAAGAAAATGCAATGAAAATACAAGTTTTACAAAAAAAAAAAAAAACTAAACTCAATCCAGCTCAGTAAGCAACAAACCCAAATCTTTTTCCCGTTTTCTCACATTGTTGGATAAAACATTCTTGTATTTTACATCTTTTACGATGATGATCGATCTTTCAATTTATGAAATTACAATTATATTTTCATTTGTAAAAGATTTTGGATGGATTTCATTCAAAAATCTTTGATTCTATCATCATCTATCATCATAATTAACAAACCTGTTTCGATCCAATTTTACACATTTCAAATGACCTCTTGTCACAACGGTAGCCGCTCTTGGACGATCCAATAATAATGCAATTTCACCGAAATAATCACTTGGTCCCAGACGACCAACTTCTGCTGGTTCTTCACCCTAAATTTGGTTTTTGTTTGTTTTTTGTAAATAGATTTTTGTAAATTCAATAAATATTATTAAATATTTATTAAATGGGGAAAAAAAAAATCCCCGATTATGTACCTCTGCTCGTTGTTGTAATACAACGGCACAACCTTCAACAATTATATAGAAATCATCACCAGGTTCACCTTGTTTTACAATTGTATCACCATCTTCAAAGCATACCGGTTCTAATGAATCGGCAACCGTTAATCGTTCCCATTTATCTAAACTTTCTGTTTTTTTTTTTTAAAATATCATCCAAAATAGAAAAGAAAAGGAATTCATCATTACAGAATGATTACGTAAAAACGAGATGTGTTTTTTTTTTTTTGTGTAAAATTGGTAAAGAAAAACAAACCTAAAATTGATACACGTGATAAAAATTCTTCATACATTTTACGTTTACGAATTGTTGAGCCCATTAAAATTCGACGATATGAATCACGATCAATACCCCATAATTTAACATCAGTTTTTGCTCGTACCGTTGCTGCACGTGGTGTACCATAAATTAATGCCAATTCACCGAAACTACCGCCCTCGCCAATTGTCGTTACCATTTCTGCATTCACAAACACCTATAAACCAAACCAAAACAAAAAATTCCAATTCAATCAACTATAATGTAAGAATTATAATTATTGAGAATCACTTTGTAATATTGGGTATAAGTTAAATTCGTCCGATTGGCATGTAGTAAAGGAAGATTCAAATCAAATTTCATCGCGATTTCAGACAATCAATAAAGTTATGTATTAGATAATTCATTGATTAAATTAATCATTAAGGTGCAAAATATTAAAATGATTGTATATTTTTCTATACAAAAACGATTCTTTTCCTTTTCCTATAGATTTTTGTAGATTTTTGGAATTACATTTTCTATTTGCTGCATTGAAATTGTACTTATACACGTGATAAATTCTTAATATTTCTCAATCCGCAAAGATTTGATTTCTATATACCAATTGAATTTCTTCCCTTAATCCTTTCATAAATATAATCAACTTATTTTAATCTGGATTTTTTATTATGCTCTTGAGACTTACCTCAACTTCACCTTGATCAATCACATAAAAATTATCACCTTCATCACCTTGTTGAATTATAGATTCGGCTTGTAAACAATTAACGGGAAACATTGCATCAAATATATCGGAACGTTCATTTTCATCCAAATGTGAAAATAGTACATTTTTAGCAATTGCCTTTGATAAGGCCGCCATTGTTTTATAATCCTTTGGAACTACCTGAAATTAGAATGAATGAAGGATAAATAAACAAAATTTTATTTATTTATTAAAGCAGCAAAAAAAAAACAAACCTTTTTAACATAACTAGTGGCGTCTTCTTCTGAAACGGGTTCGGCTGATATACCACCACGTCGTCTTACCGGTGGCACTTGAACTTGTGGCATTGGACTTAAATCATCATAATCTTCTGGGCTAATCGCCTGTTTGGTTGTATCTAATTTTGTTTGATCCTATAATGTCATAAATGAAACATAAAAAAAAATTATTATATTTGAAGACGTTTGAAGATATTGATGAAGATTCAATAAGATAGGTGATTCTTTTTTTTTAATTAATATAGCAAACAGCAAAGTATACAAATCATACAAATTGAATGCCAAATGGTCTGGCTCTATATAGAAAGGATGCGCGGGGAAACAACCATCTCTATACTATATAAATAAATTAAATGTTTTTCTTTAATATTTCTTAATAATTTTTTTAATTTAATTTTTTTATTGCTTAAAAGATTTCCTCAATTCTATATCTCTGATCAATATAGCAGTATATATAGTGTTTATGTTCGTGATTATAAATATTTATATGATGGATGATCACATCCGCAAATGCAAATGATTGTGTCGGATGGTAGTTATTAAAATTTTATATTTTATACAATTTTTAAAAATTATTTATACAATAAAAGATTTCTGTTGGTTTTGATTTTGATGCGAAAAAAAAACAAAAATTTAATTTCTCTTAATATCCGTGTGTGGTTCATTTTAATGGTTTTTCCATTGTTTTTAGATTTATATATTATTTGTAAATATATTACTGAAATGAAATGATCCATTTTAATTTTATTTGAAATGTAAATTTGTTTTCATTGTTGTTGTATTTTTTGTTTTCCAATCACTTTAAAACATTGGACAAAATTGGATAATGTTTTTCGGGATGTCCGAATCCGAAAGAATTAGCTCCTTTTCCATTCATAAAATCGTTCTGCGGTTAAAAACTCTTTAAACATAAGCACGTAGCAACAACGTATATAATTAAAATTCATTCGAGATATATAAATTCTATGAAAAAAAAAAATTGAATAAGTTTTCCTTCCATATATATAAGAACTAACTCAGAATTGAGAATTGTATTCATTAATTTTCTGATTTGATGATGAAGTTCATTGATTCCCTGAACAATTTATTAGTCGAAAACTAATTTCTTTATTTCATATACAAAATTCACATCAAAATCTACTCTAGATGAATTTTTCTATAAATAATTATAATTAAAGCAATTGTAGCTTGTATAATAAAAATTGTATTCTTTTGCTTTTGGTTGGGGGTACGTGGTGACGACGGTTATCTTAAAATCATAAAATTAAAACATCCATCCATGTTTATAATGGAAAATTCTTTATAGCCCTCAATAATTATACGATTCATTATATTTTTTACAATTAAAGACGACGATGTGTTATATTACAATGCCAAAAATCTTTTATTTATTTACTGATTTACAAGATTTTTTATTAAACACAATTTTTGTTCCAGAAACATATTATGTAAATGATGAATTTTATGATTATTTTATTAACGTATGTAAAAATAAAAAAAATATATGTTTGTAAAGTAAAAAACCTTTGCGACATCAATGAATTGTAAAAGTAATATTCAGAAAACATAAACAAAAACACAATAAACGTGGGCAAACAAGCTGAATTATTATTATTTATAAAATAAGTATAATATAATATAATTATAATAGACAAATTAAAATATTTCCATTTTAAAATTATTTCTCTAATAATGAATAATATATACGAATAATACTTTCCCGTATTTATATACTGCTTTTGAACTGCTGTTATGGCACAGACAACGCCAACAAAACAAAAATATTATAGAATAAATTTAATTATCTAAAATATGATTAAAAGGTAAATATCTATTTATTTTTTTAAATATACACAATTTAGAGAAAATATTAAATAATGTATGGTCGGCATCGTCGATTTGTATAATAATAATAAGAAAAAATAAACTAAAACAGATGTAGTGTAATTAGCTTAATGAAATATTTAAATATTATATTCATTTCATAACTCGTTCAACGGATGGCTGCTGACAAATAATAAATAATTAAAGACATTTGTGGAAAGAGGATAAAATAGACGAAAACGTTTTTCTTTAAATTAGAATAGTCTAAGATTCTAAAATTCATGGGTTCAGACCGCAGGAAGTATATCTTTTCGGATTGTAGATTTTGAAGGGAGTTAAATCCCTTTTTTAAGTAGGGTTTTATGAGGTTAAGAACTCATAAACCCAAATGTGAATTAATTAATGTGTTAAATTAAAAAACTGTAACGCGATAATTTTAACCGAAACTAAACCTTTTTTTCCACTAAACCTTTTTTTCCACTAAACCATTTCAAGATACCAATCAAAATTCAACAATATAAGGATATAACCAAACTATAGAATTGAAAAGCAAAACCATTTGAATTGTTAATTCCCGCACGTATATAGTCCATCTATTTAAAAGGTTTTATACTATCAAAAACTATATAAAAACGGAAGAGTAATTCAATATATAATAATTTTTATTTATCCCTATATCAATAACTAAATCTATTTATTTTCTATTAATATTTATATTTCTATCTATAGTATATTTAATCGAGATTGAATGAATATAATATATGGTAAGTGATCGACCACAAACATTTTATATGTGCAAAAATGGTTCATAAATATATTATAAATGTTTGAAATAATACTATATATCTATCATATATGTATGATATACTAAACGCAAAGCCTTTTTTTTGAGATTCGTGAGAAAATTTCTAATCATTTAATATATGCGTTGCTTTTTTTTTTTTTATTTGTTTAGTTATTCAAGAATTACCTCTTCTATATATATAATGAATAATTTATATATCAATATCAGTGCGGTAGTAATATACCGCAAATATCTAACGTAATACAATAATTTAGTATATAAATCCCACATTTATAGTTCTATATTATGTACAATTGAAGTGGATTGCATTATATGAATGAAGTATGAAGTTATATTTATAAATATAGTGATGGAATTCTATTATGAATGAAATATATATATATATTATAATAATCGCAATCTTATTAATATATTGTAGTACAGTACAAAATATAAATATATGTTAAGAATATGAAAGAAACTATATAGTAATTCGGTTGGAAGAATCAATAACTAATAACTTAATTCATTTTCAAATGATTTTTTTTTGATACACTGGGAGAGGCGGCGTTAAACAAAATATTTTTACTGGACAATTTCTGATGAATTTGTTTTAAATTTTATATAGGATTTTTTTTTATTATATAAGGGGTATAGTAAAAATGCCATAACTTGGAAACCTGTTGAGATGGAATGATGGGCAGACCATCAATCGATAGATAATTAAATTCTCTAAAAACTTTCCTAACATATCAAATGGGGTTGTAGAACAAATTCTATAGTTAAATTCTATAAACGTGAAAAATTGTCAGTTTAACCATACTATTTGAATGACCACCCCATAATATTATTTTAAATTCGTAAAATTCAGCTTTTTTTACTTAAGATTCAGTCTTAAAATCAATACCATTTAATGGAAATTTCACCCTTAAACATTGATTGATTAGTGGTTGATTTTGACCAATTATAGGTAAAAAAATGAATTTTTTTATTATATAAGGGGTATAGTAAAAATGCCATAACTTGGAAACCTGTTGAGATTGAATAATGGGCAGACCATCAATCGATAGATAATTAAATTCTCTAAAAACTTTCCTAACATATCAAATGGGGTTGTAGAACAAATTCTATAGTTAAATTTTATAAACGTGAAAAATTGTCAGTTTAACCACACTATTTGAATGACCACCCCATAATATTATTTTAAATTCGTAAAATTCAGCTTTTTTTTACTTAAGATTCAGTCTTAAAATCAATACCATTTAATGGAAATTTCACCCTTAAAAATTGAATGATTAGTGGTTGATTTTGGCCAATTATAGGTAAAAAAAATGAATTTTTTTATTATATAAGGGGTATAGCAAAAATGCCATAACTTGGAAACCTGTTGAGATAGAATGATGGGCAGACCATCAATCGATAGATAATTAAATTCTCTAAAAACTTTCCTTACAAATCAAATGAGGTTGTAGAACAAATTATATAGTTAATTTCTATAAACGTGAAAAATTGTCAGTTTAACCATACTCTTTGTATGACCACCCCATAATATTATTTTAAATTCGTAAAATTCAGCTTCTTTTACCTAAGATTAAGTCTTAAAATCAATACCATTTAATGGAAATTTCACCCTTAAAAATTGATTGATTAGTGGTTGATTTTGACCAATTATAGGTCAAAAAATGCATTTTTTTATTATATAAGGGGTATAGTAAAAATGCCATAACTTGGAAACCTGTTGAGGTAGAATGATGGGCAGACCATCAATCGATAGATAATTAAATTCTCTAAAAACTTTCCTAACATATCAAATGAGGTTGTAGAACAAATTATATAGTTAATTTCTATAAACGTGAAAAATTGTCAGTTTAACCATACTCTTTGTATGACCACCCCATAATATTATTTTAAACTCGAAAAATTCAGCTTTTTTTACTTAAGATTCAGTCTTAAAATCAATACCATTTAATGGAAATTTCACCCTTAAAAATTGATTGATTAGTGGTTGATTTTGACCAATTATATGTAAAAAAAATGCATTTTTTATTATATAAGGGGTATAGTAAAAATACCATAACTTGGAAACCTGTTGAGATGCAATGATGGGCTGACCATCAATCGATAGATAATTAAATTCTCTAAAAACTTTCCTAACATATCAAATGGGGTGGTAGAACAAATTATATAGTTAATTTCTATAAACGTGAAAAATTGTCAGTTTAACCATACTCTTTGTATGGACACCCCATAATATTATTTTAAATTCGTAAAATTCAGCTTTTTTTACTTAAGATTCAGTCTTAAAATCAATACCATTTAATGGAAATTTCACCTTAAAAATTGATTGATTAGTGGTTGATTTTGACCAATTATAGGTCAAAAAAAGGATTCTTTTTATTATATAAGGGGTATAGTAAAAATGCCATAACTTGGAAACCTGTTGAGGTAGAATGATGGGCAGACCATCAATCGATAGATAATTAAATTCTCTAAAAACTTTCCTAACATATCAAATGAGGTTGTAGAACAAATTATATAGTTAATTTCTATAAACGTGAAAAATTGTCAGTTTAACCATACTCTTTGTATGACCACCCCATAATATTATTTTAAACTCGAAAAATTCAGCTTTTTTTACTTAAGATTCAGTCTTAAAATCAATACCATTTAATGGAAATTTCACCCTTAAAAATTGATTGATTAGTGGTTGATTTTGACCAATTATATGTAAAAAAAATGCATTTTTTATTATATAAGGGGTATAGTAAAAATACCATAACTTGGAAACCTGTTGAGATGCAATGATGGGCTGACCATCAATCGATAGATAATTAAATTCTCTAAAAACTTTCCTAACATATCAAATGGGGTTGTCAAACAAATTCTATAGTTAAATTCTATAAACGTGAAAAATTGTCAGTTTAACCACACTATTTGTATGACCACCCCATAATATTATTTCCAATTCGAAAAATTCAGCTTTTTTTACTTAAGATTAAGTCTTAAAATCAATACCATTTCATGCAAATTTCACCCTTAAAAATTAAATGATTAGTGGTTGATTTTGGCCAATTATAGGTAAAAAAATGAATTTTTTTATTATATAAGTGGTATAGTAAAAATGTCATAACTTGGAAACCAGTTGAGATAGAATAATGGGCAGACCATCAATCGATAGGTAATTAAATTCTCTAAAAACTTTCCTAACATATCAAATGAGGTTGTAGAACAAATTATATAGTTAATTTCTATAAACGTGAAAAATTGTCAGTTTAACCATACTCTTTGTATGACCACCCCATAATATTATTTTAAATTCGAAAAATTCAGCTTATTTTACTTAAGATTAAGTCTTAAAATCAATACCATTTCATGCAAATTTCACCCATAAAAATTGATTGATTAGTGGTTGATTTTGACCAATTATATGTAAAAAAAATGCATTTTTTATTATATAAGGGGTATAGTAAAAATACCATAACTTGGAAACCTGTTGAGATGCAATGATGGGCTGACCATCAATCGATAGATAATTAAATTCTCTAAAAACTTTCCTAACATATCAAATGGGGTGGTAGAACAAATTATATAGTTAATTTCTATAAACGTGAAAAATTGTCAGTTTAACCATACTCTTTGTATGACCACCCCATAATATTATTTTAAACTCGAAAAATTCAGCTTTTTTTACTTAAGATTCAGTCTTAAAATCAATACCATTTAATGGAAATTTCACCCTTAAAAATTGATTGATTAGTGGTTGATTTTGACCAATTATATGTAAAAAAAATGCATTTTTTATTATATAAGGGGTATAGTAAAAATACCATAACTTGGAAACCTGTTGAGATGCAATGATGGGCTGACCATCAATCGATAGATAATTAAATTCTCTAAAAACTTTCCTAACATATCAAATGGGGTGGTAGAACAAATTATATAGTTAATTTCTATAAACGTGAAAAATTGTCAGTTTAACCATACTCTTTGTATGGACACCCCATAATATTATTTTAAATTCGTAAAATTCAGCTTTTTTTACTTAAGATTCAGTCTTAAAATCAATACCATTTAATGGAAATTTCACCTTAAAAATTGATTGATTAGTGGTTGATTTTGGCCAATTATAGGTAAAAAAAATGAATTTTTTTATTATATAAGGGGTATAGCAAAAATGCCATAACTTGGAAACCTGTTGAGATAGAATGATGGGCAGACCATCAATCGATAGATAATTAAATTCTCTAAAAACTTTCCTTACAAATCAAATGAGGTTGTAGAACAAATTATATAGTTAATTTCTATAAACGTGAAAAATTGTCAGTTTAACCATACTCTTTGTATGACCACCCCATAATATTATTTTAAATTCGTAAAATTCAGCTTCTTTTACCTAAGATTAAGTCTTAAAATCAATACCATTTAATGGAAATTTCACCCTTAAAAATTGATTGATTAGTGGTTGATTTTGACCAATTATAGGTCAAAAAATGCATTTTTTTATTATATAAGGGGTATAGTAAAAATGCCATAACTTGGAAACCTGTTGAGGTAGAATGATGGGCAGACCATCAATCGATAGATAATTAAATTCTCTAAAAACTTTCCTAACATATCAAATGAGGTTGTAGAACAAATTATATAGTTAATTTCTATAAACGTGAAAAATTGTCAGTTTAACCATACTCTTTGTATGACCACCCCATAATATTATTTTAAACTCGAAAAATTCAGCTTTTTTTACTTAAGATTCAGTCTTAAAATCAATACCATTTAATGGAAATTTCACCCTTAAAAATTGATTGATTAGTGGTTGATTTTGACCAATTATATGTAAAAAAAATGCATTTTTTATTATATAAGGGGTATAGTAAAAATACCATAACTTGGAAACCTGTTGAGATGCAATGATGGGCTGACCATCAATCGATAGATAATTAAATTCTCTAAAAACTTTCCTAACATATCAAATGGGGTGGTAGAACAAATTATATAGTTAATTTCTATAAACGTGAAAAATTGTCAGTTTAACCATACTCTTTGTATGGACACCCCATAATATTATTTTAAATTCGTAAAATTCAGCTTTTTTTACTTAAGATTCAGTCTTAAAATCAATACCATTTAATGGAAATTTCACCTTAAAAATTGATTGATTAGTGGTTGATTTTGGACCAATTATAGGTCAAAAAAAGGATTCTTTTTATTATATAAGGGGTATAGTAAAAATGCCATAACTTGGAAACCTGTTGAGGTAGAATGATGGGCAGACCATCAATCGATAGATAATTAAATTCTCTAAAAACCTTCCTAACATATCAAATGAGGTTGTAGAACAAATTATATAGTTAATTTCTTTAAACGTGAAAAATTGTCAGTTTAACCATACTCTTTGTATGACCACCCCATAATATTATTTTAAATTCGTAAAATTCAGCTTCTTTTACCTAAGATTCAGTCTTAAAATCAATACCATTTAATGGAAATTTCACCCTTAAAAATTGATTGATTAGTGGTTGATTTTGACCAATTATAGGTCAAAAAATGCATTTTTTTATTATATAAGGGGTATAGTAAAAATGCCATAACTTGGAAACCTGTTGAGGTAGAATGATGGGCAGACCATCAATCGATAGATAATTAAATTCTCTAAAAACTTTCCTAACATATCAAATGAGGTTGTAGAACAAATTATATAGTTAATTTCTATAAACGTGAAAAATTGTCAGTTTAACCATACTCTTTGTATGACCACCCCATAATATTATTTTAAACTCGAAAAATTCAGCTTTTTTTACTTAAGATTCAGTCTTAAAATCAATACCATTTAATGGAAATTTCACCCTTAAAAATTGATTGATTAGTGGTTGATTTTGACCAATTATATGTAAAAAAAATGCATTTTTTATTATATAAGGGGTATAGTAAAAATACCATAACTTGGAAACCTGTTGAGATGCAATGATGGGCTGACCATCAATCGATAGATAATTAAATTCTCTAAAAACTTTCCTAACATATCAAATGGGGTTGTCAAACAAATTCTATAGTTAAATTCTATAAACGTGAAAAATTGTCAGTTTAACCACACTATTTGTATGACCACCCCATAATATTATTTCCAATTCGAAAAATTCAGCTTTTTTTACTTAAGATTAAGTCTTAAAATCAATACCATTTCATGCAAATTTCACCCTTAAAAATTAAATGATTAGTGGTTGATTTTGGCCAATTATAGGTAAAAAAATGAATTTTTTTATTATATAAGTGGTATAGTAAAAATGTCATAACTTGGAAACCAGTTGAGATAGAATAATGGGCAGACCATCAATCGATAGGTAATTAAATTCTCTAAAAACTTTCCTAACATATCAAATGAGGTTGTAGAACAAATTATATAGTTAATTTCTATAAACGTGAAAAATTGTCAGTTTAACCATACTCTTTGTATGGACACCCCATAATATTATTTTAAATTCGTAAAATTCAGCTTTTTTTACTTAAGATTCAGTCTTAAAATCAATACCATTTAATGGAAATTTCACCTTAAAAATTGATTGATTAGTGGTTGATTTTGGACCAATTATAGGTCAAAAAAAGGATTCTTTTTATTATATAAGGGGTATAGTAAAAATGCCATAACTTGGAAACCTGTTGAGGTAGAATGATGGGCAGACCATCAATCGATAGATAATTAAATTCTCTAAAAACCTTCCTAACATATCAAATGAGGTTGTAGAACAAATTATATAGTTAATTTCTTTAAACGTGAAAAATTGTCAGTTTAACCATACTCTTTGTATGACCACCCCATAATATTATTTTAAATACGTAAAATTCAGCTTTTTTTACTTAAGATTCAGTCTTAAAATGAATACCATTTAATGGAAATTTCACCCATAAAAATTGATTGATTAGTGGTTGATTTGGCCAATTATAGGTAAAAAAAATGCATTTTTTTATTATATAAGGGGTATAGTAAAAATGCCATAACTTGGAAACCTGTTGAGGTAGAATGATGGGCAGACCATCAATCGATAGATAATTAAATTCTCTAAAAACTTTCCTAACATATCAAATGAGGTTGTAGAACAAATTATATAGTTAATTTCTATAAACGTGAAAAATTGTCAGTTTAACCATACTCTTTGCATGGACACCCCATAATATTATTTTAAATTCGTAAAATTCAGCATATTTTACTTAAGATTAAGTCTTAAAATCAATACCATTTCATGCAAATTTCACCCTTGAAAATTGAATGATTAGTGGTTGATTTTGGTCAATTATAGGTAAAAAAATGAATTTTAAAAAATGAAAATTGAACATGCAGCGAAAATCTATAGTTAGATTTGAAACGATTTCATGAAAGAATTCTTATGGAAATATCTGTTATAAAAAGCTTCAAAACTCTTACATAATAATGTATTTGGGGTAATGTGAAGATATCTATTTCAATTTATATATATACAAGATTTGTTTGATATAAAGATTTAAATCCCCTATATCAATATAAAATGATCTCGAAATATGACGAAAAAAAGAACTTCCTATATATATAACTTTTATTATTAGTATATATATATACTTATATTTTTTCGACATTATTAATATAGAGTAAATCTAACAATGTATATTAAATTAATAATAAAAATATAATAATAATAATCTAATTGTTTTATATTTTATTATATGTATTTTATTTACAAACAAATATAATTTATAGATCGAGGGTAAATACTTCAAAAAACAAATTTATTATATAGCAAAGCGATTTTATTATTCTCTTTATTTCTTTCAATAAAACACAACAAACACACATTACATATATTTATGAGTTTTCAGTTGTTTTTTTTTATTTTTTTTTAGATTATTAAATTATGGATTGTACTTTAATACTCATAAAATAATATAATAAATAAATGATATTAAATTACATTATTATGACATGTAATTTATATTTATATATGGATTAAATTGTCAATATTTGTATTATTTTAAATTACATATATGGATGGGAAGTACATATATATAAAGACTAAAAAAATATCATATAGACTTAACTTAAATTCTCATTAAAAAATAATTAAAAAAAATAAAAACCAAACCAAACATGAAGTTAATTAATTAAAATTAAAAAAAAAAATATAAAACATTTATATAAAATTCCGCGTTTACAAAATTAAATTTTTTTTATTATTGCCTCCATTAATTTTCTATTAGAAGTAAAAAATTATTGATTTGATAATTTTTTTTTAAGTGAATGAAAATGCAATTAAGTGAACTGAATAAAACAAAAAAATAAACCAAATATAGACAATTTTTTCTGTAAATGTATATTGCAAATATATTCTTTTATATAGATATATTTATATAAAGTGTCTCAAAATATAATGATTCAATGTTTGGAATTGGAATGGTTTTTGCTTAGCAATAAGTAATTTGTTGTAAATTATAAAGTTTTATTTTTTTTTAAATTATTTAAACAAGTTTCTTAAAGAGTTACACAATTCAATTCACTTTAGCTTTGGTTACGTTAAAACTATTTGAAAAAATGTTACATTTGCTCAGTTTTTTAACCATAATTTTTCTAAAACATTGTAAGATTATGAATTCATAATTTAACGCATTTAATATATGATGAATTTCTATATATTTAGTAATCATGGTAATATATATATTTTCAAGATGTTTAACATCAAATGAAGCGATTTCAATCATAAGATGAAACGAATTCGAATGGAATAAAAAAGAAGTTGTTCCCAGAATCTATGATAGAACTTTAGTATAGTTTTTTGAAAGTGCATTTATATGAAGCCATAAACTAAAAATAAAAGCATTGATTCGCAATATGAAAAATGCTATCAAATTGTCAAAAAAGTTATTGATTGCGGTTATAAACTTTCCAGATAATAAGGAATCGGTGTGTGTGTGTTCTATATAGTAAGAACTTACAAGATAGGATCAAGAACTTGTCTGAAATTTGGTACAAACCCCATCATTCGTAAGAAATATATTTACAAACCCCATCATTCAAAGGACCTTTAGGGCAAAAACCGTCAATGTTTAGAACTCGATATTTAAAAAATTTTATTAATTTTGTATGCATTTAAAAGAATTAATGCGTTTTTGGTTCTGTCCAGAGGGCGGATAGAGATAAAGTAGTAGGGATGCGTTTTAATGCATTTCAATATAAATGGCCAAATATGATTTTTGCAAAAAAAAAAATAAACGAAATTTTGAACGTCCTCAAACGAAATTATAGAAAACCATGCCATAAATAATTAAATACTACTTTTATTAATTATTCAATTTACAAATAAGCATTTTAAGACACTGCGTATATATAATAGATATTGATTCATATATGGTTGAATAAAAAAAGTTATACATAAATATTTTGATAAATTACTTCTCTAGCATATGAACATAATAATCACATAAATGTTAAAATATTTTATTCCTTTTAATTAATCTATAATAATAATAATATAATGCATATATTAAGTTTATTTTAATTATGTGATGATGATGTGAGTTCACGACGAGGCAAATATATATTATATATATATATATATATATATACTATATAGATATTATAAAACAACTCATTAAAATCAATCGATCATTACCATTTATAGACTATAGTATATATAGTATATGAAAATTATTCGCAATCATTCATGTTATTATTTCATTATATACCATATATATATTTATTTATTATACGTAAATGTCGTTGAGAAAAATCTCAACACAAAAAAAAAAGAAAACGTATGTATATGATATAATGTATAAATATTATATATATATATAGATTATTTTATGTTCATAACGATATAGTATGTGAAATTTTAGCAGCAACAAACAATTTTTTTTGAATAATTATTTTATATTTGACATTTATTATTATAAATGTTTTGTATAATATAAAAATTATTGATATCTATTATTAAAAGTGTATACAATCGCAGTCGAAACGAATTGAAATTTTGATTTTCGGCAGTTTGGCTTGCAATAGAAATAAGGATATATTTGTCATTAAAGTGTTTGAAAAAAATCACTGTCCATTTCTAAAAATTCCAGCTTTTTTTTATAAAATTATTTTAAAATTTTCTAACTACGCCCTTTCAAAAACCAATGGATGATGAATCGGGCTGAAAATTTTCATAATTATATAGATTAAGGGGAGCTGAATCCGAATAAACCAATTGATGGATCTGGTTGAAATTCAAGATATTCAGATTCAGCGTGCCTTAATCTAAAAGTATTTAACTTTTAGCCATATTCATTCATTGGTTATATGGAAAGGTTATATTATGTTATAATTATAAAATTTTTTGTGGTAGTTAGAAGTTTTATAAAATTATACGCAAAGACTTTATAATTTAGAACAAAATCAATTCACGTTACAAAATCATAATCACAAATATTAAATATAATAATATAGTTATAGAAAGCATATAAAGAATGAAGGTTGTAATTTATATATGTATCTATTTCTATTTATATATACTATAAGCTACATATACAAAAACAAAATCAATGAAAGTGCAATGCAGTTCTATACGAAAATTGATGATGAAATGCAATTATTATTATTATTATTTGTATGAATGTTTATTGAAATTTAGTTTTTTTATGATTGAATGAGGATATCCTCCTTTATGTTTATTTTATATATAATTAAAACACACGTTTATTTTTCTATATATGTACTATAATTATAAATTTTCATATGAAAATGTTTACAATAAACAATCACATGTTTTATTTATTCTTTATCATAAACTCTATATAATTTATTGTTTAGAAATAATAATTATTATATAATAGAATAATAATAATAATAATAATAATATAAATGAATGAAGGTTAAATTGCAATTTTGCTTCTGAAATCACTAAAAGGTAAAAGGTAAATTAAAAAAAAAATATGAACAATTTCCCGCATAAACATTCAATGAAAAATCTCATGTGATATTTTAAGTAAACATTTTCATATATGAAAATTCAATTGATATATAAGGGATTAGAAAGAATTTCCTCATCAAACACAAGATTTTTCCATTTTTTATCAAACCTATACAGATCAAGTGAATTGTGGGTGGTCAGAAAAATGACGATATTTTTCTCTAATTGGTTTTGTATGGAAATAGAATGGCAGAATGTAATTTTTCACATTGGGTTTACCAAAAAAAGCAGCTATATATCCAAATTTTCAAGTATAAGACTGAAAATTCTTTGAAATACATATATGAGAAACAAAAAAATATGATGGGATTGGAAGGTATAATCTGACATATATATTCGAATGTAACCACATTGCTCACAAGAAACAAAGAAGAAGAAGCTAATATTGAAAATATCAACAAAATCGGGGTGGTTTTCGAAGATACGGGAAAAACAATCGAAAATGATCGACCCAACAACACATTTTTTGAGAAAATAGAATTTGCAAATGTAACGAATTGTATTTATAAGTGGAAAATCTCGTGGAAAATTCATATGAAAACATCATCACATATTTTATTTGTATACATAATTACCAATAAAAATACCTTTACTTTAAGTCCTATATAATGAATATTTAAACGTTCAGATTCGATTAGTTTGTTTGGAAATCTATTAAATTTTAGTATTTTCGGATTATTTCTCTGTTAGCATTTTATAGTATTATATGAAAATCGTATAGATTAAATCGCAATTTAAAGTGAAAAATCTCCATTTTATTATCTCAAAATTTTTAAGATCAACCAGCATAAAAACCGATTTTAATTGAAATGATCTCTATACAAATAATAAAGCAATACCTTTCCGAATCCAAATGGAAAATTCACAGAAATTTAACATCAAACTTTAACAAAACAAAAATTCTGTATTTACTTTCGTACCACAATCTCTTCTGTATATATACTTATCTGAGTGACTGACCGACAAACTGACTGGACGCAATAACAAACTTTATACTTAGCTCATCCAATAATCCTCACCAATTATAATCAAAAAAATTAAAAATTAAATTAAAAAATTTTCAATGTGAAAAATAAAAAAAAAAAAAATTCATATTTATTATAGATAAGAAAACAAACAAATAATAGAGACCCAAAAACAAAAAAATGATATTTATTCAATCGCATCTCACGCACGTATACATAAAATAAAAAAAAAAGTATTTTTAAACCACACAAAAACAATAAACTCTCGATAAATGAAATGAAATGAAAAACAAATATATTATTATAATCTTAAATACATACTTAAACGTACAATAATAATATAGTACACAAACACCACATGCTATATTAAATAATAATAATAATAATATTAATTATTGTTATAATATTATAATATTAATTATTAATTATTATTATTATAATAAACGAATACAGACTCGCGCCCCGTGTGTTTGGTTGTTGGATTTTCTTTATCAAAAATGAAATGATAATTTTTTTTATTTTGTGTTCAATGCGATTTCTATTATTATTGTATATATTGAACACGAGCACCAAAAATAAAAAAAAAACGTCACTGTTTTCATTCACATATTTATTTTATATACATATACAATTTTGAATAAATATAATTGAAAATTATAATTGAATTTTATTTTAATATTGAATCGAATTTCAAAAAAAAACCTCTATATAGTTTTACCAAATTCATCTATATACATGTTTTATTATTTGTTTATTAATATTCGATTCGCGTGAATTTATTAATTATTATTTACTATATACCTATATAATACAACAATTTTGATATTGAAAATTGTATTATTATTTATTTTATTTTTTCAAATTAACTATGGTGGTTGATATCGCATGGAATCGTGATGAAATGATAAATATGACAATTGTTTTATGATTATGATATAGGCATATACAGACGATACATTTAATTACCTGTCAATACATTTTCTATATATATATATAGTATATCAATAGATAAATAAATTGATTGATATTGAAACTTGAAGACCGCGAATGCTATATGACTAATATTCATTTAACATAATCTTTTATATACGCATCTTTGTAATCATCAATGTTAAAACTTATATTATATAACTATTATATAATCGCAGGCCCGATTCTATCTCATTCGGGTGGTCGGTTTAATTTTGTATAAATTTCTATAGGAAATTTTGTATAATTTTCTTAAGGAAATTCTGTATAATTTTCTTAAGGAAATTATGTGTGATTTACCAAAGGAAATTCTGTATAATTTTCTTAAGGAAATTCTGTATAATTTTCTTAAGGAAATTCTGTATAATTTTCTTAAGGAAATTCTGTATAATTTTCTTAAGGAAATTCTGTATAATTTTCTTAAGGAAATTCTGTATAATTTTCTTAAGGAAATTCTGTATAATTTTCTTAAGGAAATTCTGTATAATTTTCTTAAGGAAATTCTGTATAATTTTCTAAGGAACTGTATAATTTGCTTAAGAAAATTATGTGTGATTTACTAAAGGAAATTCTGTATAATTTTATAACATTTTTATTCAATTTGCACTGAAATTCATCATAGAAAGGATTGTTGAAATACAATGAAAACCATTAAAATTGAATGTTATATATTGTATTATATACTGATATATATATTGTTATGTTTGTGAACTTGATATTGTAAGATATCTTATTGCTACATTTACAAATTATTAAAAAATGTCTTTTTGTCAAATGAACAAAAATGTCTAATTTCATATGAATTTTCCGAGATTTTTTTTTACAAATTCAGTACAATGTTCTAAATTAAATTCTGTATAATTTTCCAAAGAAAATTCTGTATATAATTTTCCAAAGTAAAGTAAATAAAAATAAGTAAAGTCCAAAGTAAATTGTATTAAAAAATTTATATTTTATATTTGATTCTAAAATCTATCTCCTATGCGAAAGATCTATTATTTAACAGAAAATCCACTGCAAAGTAATCCTTATAAGATACATTTTAAATATTTTAATATAAAAAGTGCCCTAAATTGTGAAATTGCCTTGGTTTTATTTCGTGATATTTCAACCTTTTCGTTAGAATCGCCATTGATCATATATATACATAAAAAAAAATGTTATCTATATAATATTGACATATAGGGTATTTTAATGAATACAAATCGATTCGATATTTTTCTTAAAACATAATTAATAATTTGTGTTTTTATCAAAATCTTTAGATACAAATATATAATTAATCACCGCAATTTATTATTGCTTGATTATATAATTATTATATAATAATAATGAATTTTTTTTGTTGTTATTTATTTATGCGTTGTTGTTCAAATCGAAATTATCATATTTTTATGGTATATTTCGTCATATATATATATTATATATACTAGATTATAACCGCGCGAGATTAATTATCTATGTCTTCAAATAATCGAATATCTATATGGCGTATCTATAATTTTTTTTTCATTATAATTTTATTTCGTATTATATATTGGCATAATAAATTTTTATATTATATGTGATGCGATAATGGCTATATATAAGATTTTGTTTTAAAAACCTTGTCAATAAACAAGAAAAATATATTTTATTGTTTAAACAGGAGGAGGAGACGGTTTTAATTTAGAATTTTGAATTTTGTTATGGATTTTTTTATCATGCAAAGCCATTTTCTAAAATTGACGATCTATTTTACATTGCTATAGATACAAATAATAAGAAGAAGTTTAACACTATATTTGAGTCCTCTCAATAAAAGATAGAATTATAATAATAAAGTATAAATTATGTTTGATATAGTGAATGTTTAACTTTACGGTTTGTAACAATTGAAATTGAGAGTTTGAAGTTGAGGGAAAACTACAAATTTTCTATTTCCAAATCAGATACAAAAAAAAATATTTTAAAAAAATGTTAAAGGGTATGTCGTCACTATTATCCAATTCTTAACCGATCACATCACAAAAATTCTGCAAAAATTATTATATTATTCAGAAGATCAGATTATTGTAGAGCGATGAAAAATGAAAGTTGAAAAAGTAAGTATAGAATTCCTTTTACTATATATAGTCCAGATCCGTAATTTTATTGTATATAATATAATATATATACAAACAAAAATGTTAAAAGAGTATTTTTCTAGATATAGTCTATAAAGAAACATTCTTTCAAACTTTCACTGAGGAAAACGCAAAATTATATATATATACAGAATTGATTCTGATAAGACAAGAACCAATAAATCAAACGTTTTTATAAAGTATATTTAATTATTATACAGTAAAAATGTAATCGGTATAGATATATAGAGATATAGAATATAGAAATATATTAATGCAAAACAGTATATATTTAATAAATATTTAAAAACTTTGTAATATACATAAAACAAAAACTTTTTCTATTCAATAAATCAATAAAAAAATTAATTTTTTTATATTGTTTTATTTATACAATAAACTACATAGTCTCATATCACGAGTGGAAATGCAAAAAATAATTAAATAGTAAATAGTAAATAAATTATTGATAATAAATAATAATAAAAAAAAAAATAACAGCATTGAAAGTTTCTTTCAATTTCTTTTCAATATTTGATATACACAAATTTATTATATACAACTATATATAGAGAAGTGATTAAAATAAATAAATAACATACAATACTATATATAGATTGAATATATTATAGCATATATTCTCTTGGCAGATCAATTGACCTATATATATATTTATTTATTTATATATATATACATCTAAATATATTTATGTATCTATTTATATAATAATTATCGCTTGCTCCATTTATAAGAATGCGATGTTTGTATATGGTTTTTTTTCTTTTTGATTTTGTAACATTGTAATTTATTTAATGTAAAACCAAAAAAAAACAAAAATTAATTTGGAAATTTTCAACACATAAAAAATTTATAAGATGCGGTTGTTTGAAGATGTTTGTTTTGTGGGTCACCGCAGACCATTCCTTTTAAAATAAACTCTCAATTTTGTCGAATTTTCTTATTTTTCCATTGATTCTTTTATTTATATCTTATGTCAATATGTCAATGATTTTTAAAGATATTTTCTTGATATTTTGAATATTGGGTTTGGTTGGTGGTGGTTATGTGAAAATTACATTTAAATATAATTGAAGATAGAAAAATTGTTCAAAAACCTCTTAAGATTGATTTTTCATTAATAGAAAATTTTCCACTGAAGAAAATTTGTTTAGAAACCCCTTAAGATTGATTTTTCATTAATAGAAAATTTTCCACTTAAGAAAAATTGTTCAGAAACCCCTTAAGATTGATTTTTCATTAATCAGAAAATTTTTCACTGAAGAAAAATGGTTCAGAAACCTCTTAAGATTGATTTTTCATTAATCAGAAAATTTTTCACTGACGGAAAATGGTTCAGAAGCCTTTTAAGATTGATTTTTTATCTATAGAAAATTTTCCACTTAAGAAAAAATGATCTGTGTCTCTCTGCCATTCAAAAAAATCAATAAATATATCCAATCGTTCTATTGCGTTTCCACCAGAATAATGGAAATTCATTTTAATAAGTATTATCTTTACACATCGATTTATAGTGAAATTTGCTTAAAAGTTGATATAAAATGATAAATTTAACTTGGTTAGATAAGTTTTTGTTATGATGTATTTTATTTTATCATCACATTATAATTAAACAAATACGAATTTAAAAATGATTAAAATTAAATTAAAAAAATATTAATCGTGGAATTTTTTCTAACTTCTTTTTATATCCTAAAGTTTTGTTTTTCATTTTCTATATAGTTTTCAATGATATAATGAAATTAAAATTCCTATTTCTACATATTGAATTGTAAAATCCTCATCCAAAACCCATATAATTTTATTTATATAAAATTCCCAAAAATACTCCAATTTAATAATTATTTATAGACAATTAATAATTCGCATATATAATAATTAAAATAATAATAATAATAATAATAAATAAAAATTTAAATGAATAAGATTTTTTTTTGTTTCATTATCACTTTGAACTTTGAACAATTTGCATATTATAGTTATTGTCTATATAGACATTTTCGTATATCATCACACATACACTTATAATAAGAGATATATTTTTAAATCAGCTTAAGGTACATCATGCAAAATAACCGTAAATAGATTATAATATATATTATTTATTTTATTTTTTTTTTAATTAACATTTTGTATATTTTCATAAATAAATAAAATTTCGCATATGCAAATAAATTATTATATTTTTAGAATAAAAAGATTAAAAGTAAAAAAAAAAACTATAGATATCTATCTATATATCGAATAAGATGGTGAAAATAAACGAAAAAATTATTCATATAGAAACACATTTAGATATATAATATATCTAAACAAAATTTATGGGATATTAAGATGAGTGCGTATCGTGTCTCATATCTTTGCAGCTTCTAAAAACAGATTATTTTATGTGTAAAAATCATTTGTTTTTCATATTTATAAAATGAATTTATTGTATTTGTATATATAAATTCTATCTACAGCGATGATCTTCGTGTGATTTAGCCATTTCTATTTTCATCGTTATACAAATTTCAAAACAAAAAAATAAGCAAAGTTTTTTATAATATATAGAAAATTTTTCACTTAATATTTTCTTGTCAAAATTCAACAAATTATTATATAAGTGTAAGTAATATTATAATTGTTAAATGATATAAATGATATTTTTAAATGAATTAAAAAAAAAAAACATTTTCGGCTTACATATTGATAGCAAAAGTATTAAAGTATTAAAATGTTAATTGAAACCAAAAAAAAAAAAACTTGTGTCGCCATGCAAAGAAAGAAAAAAAAAACACTTAAAGATAAATATAATTACAAAAGATATACTTTATATTTAAGATAAATGTAATTATTATTATATATTACGTAAGTATAATTTGATCGAAATGAATTTTTTGAATTCGCTGATGAGGTATATAATTAAAATAAATTTATAACAATCATGTCTTGCATACCTTACTCATTTTGAATTCTTTTTATTTACAGTATTTTTTAATTTATTTGATTTTTTTTATTATAAGCCTTTCTTCTCGTCGTCAATTGTCGCGATGATATTTAAAAAATATTATTTAGTAGTTTTATTAAACTATATTTAGAATTTGTTGTTTGTTATGCGTGCAGTGATCTGACAAAAACAATATAATTGTTTTTTACACCACAACACCTGTCGCAATTAAAAATGATACACAAAATACACTCAATAAATTTTCCTTAATTTTTCTTATATCGCTTTGGAAAATTCTTTATAAATAAAAACTTTCACTATAAATATAGAATTTTTTTTTGGTTTTTCACTGATTAAAAACTCTTATTATAATTTAATTATAAATATAAAGTAAACATAAATGTACAATAGTAGAATTTAAACAAATTATGCAAATGTTTTTTAACCCCCGTTTTCTCAAAAATAAATAAATAAATAAAACCCCCCGCAAAGCAAAAGTTATAATTATATATTTATTTTTTTGATATTATTCTACAAAACTTTTTAATATAAATTAATTTTTTTCTTTATATTTTTCTTTAAAAGTAAAAAATAAAAATAAAACACATAAAACAAAAACACACTAAAACTCAATCTTTATTTTTATTAAAAATAAGTTCACGAGTCGCACATAACAGAGTTTATAAAAATGTATATATGGTATATAGAGAAAACAAAAAACAAAAACTAATTCAGTCAGTTCAATTCAAATGTAAATGCAAAACTAAAAAGTCTATTCTGATGTCTATATATATTTACAAATTTTGTAATAACAAAAAAAATTATAAATATTTTATTGAATTTAATAATAAAAAAAAATAATTTTTTAAATGTGCTTTTGCTTTTATTATTTATTTTTTGCGGAAAATTTTATATATATATATATATATATATTTTTCACCCGTATTTGTGTATGTGGATTGTTCGACACACAAGGCATATATATATATTCATATTTTATGTGATTATGATGATGGTATGACGTTCTATAAAGGTTTTATATTTATATTTGTTTATATGCCCGCGATGTCGTCTATATCTATATAAGTGGGGCTTTATAATATTATAATTATTATTATATTTGTATATAGTAACTATATATATTATGAATTTTCAATGTGATTTATACATATACAACTATCGTATATATAGATGAATATATATTTTTATATTATGATATACAGATATAAAATTATTATTATAAACAAATGATATGATTAAAAGGTGAATATCAATACAAGATTTTTTACGTACAAGTACAGAGTATACAGGAAAAAAAGTAGCAGCTTCAGAGACATAGAAATTTTGCGTTTAAAAAAAAATCAATTCATTTTTCATATATCTTTTTAAATGTTCAATTTATTTGTATAGATACATTACCGATGTAACTTTGGAAAGGATTAACTGTGATAATAATGTGATAATTTAATAATATTATAATAATGAAAAATAATCCACTACTTGTGATGGAGTTTCAATATATTAGTGCTTTCAAATATTTGATGGTATACATGGCATATTTAGAAAATTCAAGAAAAATTACTACAAGTCGTCCTCATCATACATTTTCTATATAACTTTCATTCAAAATTTGGTCGAAAATAAGATATAATTGCATTATAGTATATATAAAAATATAAAAATACCAGAAAATGGAAAATTGATACTATACATTTCTAAATATTTAATCGAATTTCAGAAACATTCGAAAGAGTTAGTATATGTTCTATATAATTAAAATATCATTAGATATAGAGAATTACAACAGGATAGCATAACGAAAAGTGATAAAATTTTATTAAAAATTCGTCTAATTTGGAAAAAACCGTACATTCTTAGATTTTCCATATCCATATCCATATTTACTGAAAAATGTTTACATAACTAGATTATTGCTTTCTTTCTTCAAAATTTTCTCAAGAAAATTCAATTTAAAATCAAAAACTATAAGAAATAATGACTTCCTATCATCAGTTAACTGATCTTAATTTTCAGTGGTCTATACTTTAGTAAATAAATATCATTTAATGTTTTAAATTGAATGTTTTGGTATTCCACGATCGACAGTATTTCTATATTTTATTTTATATTCCATTCGTTATAAAAACTTTAAGCATTTTAATATATCTTTTAATTTCTGAATCATGGGCGAAATTGCATGAACATTTTTTACGATCATATAACAAAAATGCACACCAATCTGCTATAGTTAACGAAATCTAGTCATATTGATAATGTCGAACATATCATTGCAGTGTGCAATTTTCCAACAATTTTTAAAATGAATATTTGCTTTCAATAAAATAATATCAAAAAAATTACACCATAAAATGTGTGCCAAATCAACTATATATTTTATTGAATATTATTATTATTATTACCTACATTTATACATAAAGTCCGAGTGTATATAATAAATATATATATATTTATTTATACAATATATTTTTTGTTATGAATATTAAAGACGATCATTATAATATCGCATATAATATACGTATATATATTTTATATATAGATTATAATAATACATAGTACATATTAAAAAAAATAAAATATGTATGGCATTCGTACGTATTATCGTATTATATATAGAATCGGACAGTATGTGTTTTATGTTATTTATATCGTTTATGCACGCATCGCATAACTATATACATATATAATATAATATACTAAACTAAATTCGTTAATGTTAAGCATATTACAAAATATTTTATAAATACCTATATATAAAGTTTTTTCTATTTAAAACATATATAGATTCTAATGAATTTAATTGATATACGCGATGGTGAATAGCGTACAAAATAAGAATATCATCTCATCTTATCCATGCTCATATATATATATAAGTTACGTATAATTGAATTATACATCAGATTTATGTTTACATTACTTTTTATAATATCATATATTTACGATGAGTTGAACTGATTATGAAATTTTAATTTAATATTTGTCTTAATATAGGTTAAAAAATTTACACATTTTTAAATTGCTTTATTTTGTTTATGTTATATCGATTGCGTGCTAATTTGTTAATATATTTTTCAAAAAATAAATTCGATAAAAACTCATAATTGTATTTTAAATTCGGTAAATTCAGCTTATTTTACTTAAGATTCAGTCTTAAAATCAATACCATTTATTGGAAGTTTCACCCTTAAAATTTGGATGATAAGTGGTTGATGTTGACCAATTATAGGTAAAAAAATTAAATTGTTAATTATATAAGGGGTATAGTAAAAATGTCATAACTTGGAAACGTGTTGTGATAGAATGATGGGCAGACCATCAATCGATAGATAATTAAATTCTCTAAAAACTTTCCTTATATATCAAATGGGATTGTAGAACAAATTCTATAGGTAAAATCCATTTATGTGAAAAATTGTCAGTTTAACCATACTATTTGTATGGACACCCCATAATATTATTTTAAATTCGGAAAATTCAGCTTATTTTACTTAAGATTCAGTCTTAAAATCAATACAATTTCATGGAAATTTCACCCTTAAAAATTGATTGATTAGTATTTGATTTTGACCAATTATAGGTAAAAAAATTAATTTTTGCATTATATAAAGGGTATAGTAAAAATGGCATAACTTGGAAACCTGTTGTGATAGAATGATGGGCAGACCATCAATCGATAGATAATTAAATTCTCTAAAAACTTTCCTTATATAACAAATGTGATTGTAGAACAAATTCTATAGGTAAAATCTATTTACGTGAAAAATTGTCAATTTAACCATACTCTTTGTACGGACACCCCATAATATTATTTTAAATTCGGAAAATTCAGCTTATTTTACTTAAGAGTCAGTCTTAAAATCAATACCATTTCATGGAAATTTCACCCTTAAAAATTGATTGATTAGTGGTTGATTTTGACCAATTTTAGGTCAAAAAATGCATTTTTTTATTATACAAGGGGTATCGTAAAAATGGCATAACTTGGAAACCTGTTGTGATAGAATGATGGGCAGACCATCAATCGATAGATAATTAAATTCTCTAAAAACCTTCCTTATATAACAAATGGGATTGTAGAACAAATTCTATAGTTAAAATCTATAAACGTGAAAAATTGTCAATTTAAACATACTCTTTGCATGGACACCCCATAATATTATTTTAAATTCGAAAAATTCAGCTTATTTTACTTAAGATTCAGTCTTAAAATCAATACCATTTAATGGAAATTTCACCCTTAAAAATTGATTGATTAGTGGTTGATTTTGACCAATTATAGGTAAAAAAATGCTTTTTTTATTATATAAGGGGTATGGTAAAAATGCCATAACTTGGAAACCCGTTGAGATAGAATGATGGGCAGACCATCAATCGATAGATAATTAAATTCTCTAAAAACTTTCTTAACATATCGAATGGGATTGTAGAACAAATTCTATAGTTAAAATCTATAAACGTGAAAAATTGTCAATTTAAGCATACTATTTGTATGGACACCCCATAATATTATTTTAAATTCGGAAAATTCAGCTTATTTTACTTAAGATTCAGTCTTAAAATCAATACCATTTCATGGAAATTTCACCCATAAAAATTGAATGATTAGTGGTTGATTTTGACCAATTATAGGTAAAAAAATGAATTTTTTTATTATATAAGGGGTATAGTAAAAATGCGATAACTTGGAAACCTGTTGAGATAGAATAATGGGCAGACCATCAATCGATAGATAATTAAATTCTCCAAAAACTGTCCTTACATATCAAATGGGATTGTAGAACAAATTCTATAGTTAAAATCTATAAACGTGAAAAATTGTCAATTTAAACATACTCTTTGTATGGCCACCCCATAATATTATTTTTAATTCGGAAAATTCAGCTTATTTTATTTAAGATTCAGTCTTAAAATCAATACCATTCTTAATTTTTAACATTTATTATTTTATAGCAATTTATAGTAATTTACACGTTAAAGATATGAAATTTCAAAATGATCTCATTCTAAAGCGAATTGCCCTGCGTTTAATACTGCATATAATATTAAATTATTTAATATATTACAGCTACGACGGCAATCCTTTAAATATATAATATATCATTACATACAAGTAAACGCGCGAGAAGCCTTTCATTTTCATTTTTCCTTTTTTTTATTTATGATTTTCCTTTTTCATTTTCTAAAAATACCTGCATATTATATACTAATAATAACTCTATCACATATTCGTCGCATAATATAACATATATTATTTTACATTCTTCTTCATACCATATACTGATTTTTTTATTAAAATTTAATTGTCTGTAAATAATGTGTGTGTATGTAAAATAAAAAAAATATACCTTCAGAGTTTTGCAGAATATCACAACTCATTTAACAACATATTAACATAAAAATAAATAAATAAAGGTTATATTAATATATATAGAAAAAAATACACCGCAAACATTTTCCCTTTATATACATATAATGTCAACTACAATATATGTACGATTTTATAACGAGATATAAAATATATGGAAAATATTTTGCATGTCATACACACACATAAAACACACAATATAAAGTCAACGAAGTGTGTCACAATTTTGCATATTATTAATTTATTTTATTATTTTTTTTTCTTTATTTTATGTTTTATTCAAATATATACACCCCTATAAAATATACTATACTGAATCTAAATATAATATAAAATTTACCCTTATCTATACCATTTTTTCTTCTTCTGCTTTTATCATATATTTCGTATCGTTTATTGTGTGTTTTTGAAAGTTTAAACAAAAAATAAAAAAACCGAAACATTTTTATTTGAATCATTAAATATATAATATTCATTTAATTATTTCGATAAAAATTGTATATTATCTATATATAGATATGGAGATAATTGAAT
This sequence comes from Dilophus febrilis, assembly GCA_958336335.1. Classification (NCBI taxonomy): domain Eukaryota; kingdom Metazoa; phylum Arthropoda; class Insecta; order Diptera; family Bibionidae; genus Dilophus; species Dilophus febrilis. Next base: position 56,029,765 of record OY284469.1, on the reverse strand, counting down.
AAATTCCCTATACCCCATTACTCTCCATTCTCCAATTTCGAATAATTTATATTTTGTAAAATGTATTTTAATTAAAATAAAATATAATATAGGAGGAAAACAAGTATTTGGCGGGGATGGAAAATTATCATTATATAATAGATGATGATTTTCAATGTTGAATACACTAAATCAGAATTAAATTACTTAAGGGTTTTGGTAAAAATTATCATTACCATTCATCACCATATATAATTTGAAACCATTTGAAATCGCCACCGATGAATATAGTTCAATATTAAATGATAATAAACCATTCAATTTGGTCTACGAAATTGGATAAATGCAATATATTATTAATGTTGTTGAAGTATTTGCCTACTTTTGACTTATGTTGTATTGAATTGTATAAATTCCAGATGATTGAATTATAATGATTATATACTATGCTGACTAACTTGCATTATGCTACGTTAATTCGTTGTGCATAATGAATGTGACGATGATATTATGATGATAACTATGTTGAAAAATCTATGATGGATTTGTAGATTGAATGAAAATTTTGCATTTATTCAATATCGTAGACCAAATTGAACTGTTTTGAATCATTTAAGTGACCATCGTTGGTTTGGAAAATTTCGGAAAATTCTTATGTGAAAACCATTAAATTGATGCAAAGGAGATTTATTTAATAATTTATAATAGGGTAATTAATAAATAATTTTCAATGATCTTTCAAAATATATGTAATGAAATTGATTGGTCTTGGACTTGGAAAATGTATTAGTATTGAATTTGATCTACTAAATTATATATAGATAAATGCAACATATTATTAATATTGCGGTTGTAATATTTGGCGGAATGTCCCCTTTTGACTTGTGTTGAATTATTAATAAATAATAAATTAAAGCTGATTGAATTATAATGATTTATAATATGGTTATGAGTATAATATCGAGCGCAATTATGTTGAATGATGTGTGTAAAGAATATGATGATGAATATTATATATATTATTACTTTAGTTAAATCTTCTTAGATCGGTTCTACATATAAGAATGTTTTAAAATTGATAAATGTACGAGATCATATGATGATAAAATGAAAAAATTTGGCAACAAAATTATCATTCGTAACTAATGAATGGATTTTTGTGATTTATGAATATACTAAATCAATTGGAAAATGAATACGAAAAACTATATACAGGTATCTTCATTCACACATATATAACTGTGTCAAGTTCATTTATGTCGAAGAGATTCAATTATTTAAATCAAAAATATAACATTAAAACTAAAACCGAATATATTAAAATAAAAGTACAAAACCCATGTCTATACTAATCCTTTTGATTTCTATATATGGCATTGGATATCCACAGATTCAAAATTTAAAATGAATTGGTTATAGGAACAGAACGAAAAGATTGTATATTTATATGCTATATATAAATAAAATATATTGAAATAAAATAAACTCACTATATAGTTATGAACGTTTGCAGTTTCGTTTGGCATATTCACATCTTTTGATTGGTATATAATTGGATTTTGTATTTTAATTTCTAAATAAACTTTAAATAAAATCACTTACCTATTAGAAAAAAAGAAAAAATAAAACAAAATATTAATAAATTACATATAATTTAAATATAAGAATTTAATTATTTAATCAATAAGCATATATACAGTTTTGTTCACATCCCAAATCATTCAAAACAAAAACACACATTATTTCTATATAAAAGAAACACATATACATTATTTCGATTATTATAATTGGTAAACTCTGATCTCCAACTCTAAACGGGAAATTCAGATTCGAAAATAATTCAGAAAATTAGAAAAAATATTTCATGTCTTCTTTCAAGAATTCAATGCAATTTTATACTTTAAAGTCATATTACTATTATTATTTTGATCTTTAAACGGAATAACAAACAATGCAATTCCTCTATATAATTAATGAATAAATAAAAGCAGACTTAGAATTAACAATACATAAGAAAATCTATATATATATATATATATATATAAACGGAAGCTTCCTCCCAATAGTATAGAAAGTATAATTTTTCCAAATTGAACAAAAACCAAAACAACCAAAAAACACAAATAATAAAAAAAACTAAAACAATATTCAAATAAGTGAAAATGGAAATCATAAATCATATTTATACATCATTAAAAATAAAAGGAAAAATATTATTATTATATAAATAGCATTTTTTTTTTTTTTTTTTGAAAACAATGTGATTGTTGATATTATCTCTATAAAGTGATTTTAGTTGCTGCGGTCAATCGTATATAAATATAATTAATATATATAAATATATTTACAGTCAAATTTTTATAATTATATCGAATATATAATCTGTATATAGAATCTAACCGCAAAACATTATAATGAGATTAGATTGTATAGATTAATTTTGAGATAGTAAAGAAATAAATAAAGGGACATTATTGTTTGAAAATTGCCAATATATTGGTATAATTGAAATCAAACTGAAAGACATTATGACAAAAGAAATTGTTTCTTTGGATTATTGAAGGAGGACACCTGCGAGAATATAAGAAAACAATTTTCGTTTTAAATCATTATCAAAACTTTTACAATTGCCAAAATCTCCGTGGATGTAATCCAAAATGTAATATCTGATAAATTCAAGATTTAGTGTTGTTGATTATGAAAGGGAGAGTTATTAAACACGTTTTGTAGTACTCTGTAAATGATTTTATATTTTATATAAATATGAAATTGATTTAAATTTCAATATATAAAAATACAGATTATATATCATTTATGTCCATGCTGCAGTGTCCTCCTATGATACAAAAAGGTTCAAAATATTACACATCTAATTTTATATATGGATTATTTTTATTTTAAATAGCTTATATAGACAAAGATTAATATATTTGCCAAAAAACACAACTTGTTTGCAAAAGACAATTTCTATTAAACCTGGGGATCAATAAAGTTAAGGACATTCATATTTATTAAATTGAAATACTTTTATATACATTTGGGATAAATTATATAAGTATATATTTGAACAAGGATGGTTTCCAAAAAAAAAAATATAAGGGATGGAAGTTGATTAGCATTAAATCCCATTTATAAATACATACTCATTCATCATATACTAAAATCGAATTTTTTATTTATATAACAAAAATAGAATTATATTTTTTATATTCATATAAATGATGTAATTTTTTTTTTTGTATATGTTTATATAAAAAGTATAGAGACTTTTTTTTTTATATATGATAAATATGAGTTGACTTTTCACATATCCCACCACATAAATGTATTACATAAAATGAAATAATTAAATGATGATAAATTACGTTTATTACATATAATAAAAAAAAATAAAAATATTAAATAAATAAATAATGATTGTAATTTTGTTTTTAATAAATATATAGAATAAAGTATTTTTGTTTCAGGTTATGATTTTTCCCAAATTATATTGCATTTTTCATGTTATGTTGTACAAGTTAAAGTCAATATTTTATTATTTTTTAAACTGATTAATCGGTAATTGGCAACGGGCAACTTATTCAACTCGTCCAGAATGTTTAATTGATTTCTAAAGTTGTAAAACATTTTTCTATATTTTCTGATTTAGTTTAGTAATATTGCAAATCTTTAGCGTTGCTTTTAATAGTAAATTTTCCAGGAAAATTATCATGAACTCTATAAAAGGACTTGGGTAATAATTTTTCAACATATTACTATAAAGAATTGCCATTAAAATTTGGGGTGATTTTCTGATTTCATGATTAAAGGAAATTTTTTATATAGAGTTTTTGATTTTTAACAAATTATTAGAATTTTTCTACATAGATTTTCTCCCCGAAAAAACTATATCAAATAATATTTTAATTTCTATTCTATAGCATTAAAATATTATATTAAAAATGTAAATAATATTATTTTAATACGGTTATTAATTTTGGTATTAAATTTTGTTGGTAAAATTGCAATTATATTGAGAAAATTCATGATTGAATGTAATTAACGTGATATAAGAGAACAAATATATAATTTTCCAATTATTGATCGATTATTATGGAAACTCTATATGATTAATGAATGTATTTCTTCAAATTATGACCTTTTTCGTTATGATTTTCTAATGAAATTCAATCTCAGGTTATTTTAATTTTATAGTATATCACATGAAAATATCTTTCAATCGATCATCGATTCTATTCGATAAAATTCGTTATCGAATTATATCACTTTTTCTATATTTTGAATGTCTTAAATGATGTCTTAAATTGCTTATGTAATTTTAAATGTTAATTTTAACAATGATGTCAGGAGATCTAAATAATAAATGGTTCATGATCTATCTTCTTAATATACAATAATAACATTTTGGGGGTAATTAATTATAATTATTTTACCAAATTAAATGAAAATTTTTATTACTGTTTTTACCGATTATTATTTTATATACAATTTTTTATACACAAATTTCCCCATAAAAGTTAATCCAATGTTATTTTATTATATAAAAGCTTAAAAATACCTTTCCATCAACGGTGTACTTGCCCGCAGATATTCGTTTTTTAGTATATTAAAGATATAGTAATTTTTCTTTTTCTGTCTGTGTCCCGTATAATAAAATATATATATTTAGTGATAAAGTATATTTTTCTGTGTTGATTTTATATATTTGTATTTAAAAAGTGAATTTTCTCGGAAAATTCAAAAGAAAATTGACGTTTCTTTGTACTATAAATAAGGTAATTTTCTTGGTTAAAAAAACAAGGAAATTAAATTTTATTGGAAAATTCATATTTAAGCCATTCGATTGATATAAGAAAACTTATGGTAATTTTTCATTATCTTTTTTATAACAATGCTTTGAAATTTGGGGTTCTTTCGTGGAAATTCTAACTCTTAATGGATGATTCAACCAAAATATTGCATTTTGCATACCGAAAATGAATCTCGTTAAATGATTATAAAATTCTAGATATTCTTCTATATATTCCAATGTATAGCATTTGTACTGTTTTCATTGTAATGTAATGTGATCGTCAATTTGGTAGTATATTATAAAAAGTACTCTCGTTTGAAAACAATAAAAGTGATATAAGAAAATTTACAAGTAATAGTAATATACAAGTTTCGCATCCCATATATATGCACTTAATCTTTAATAACTCTATATACCATATATATATATATATGTATAATAAGAAAGACATTGAGTGATTTATATGCTATATCAATATATATATGTTGGTTTATTTGAATGGCATGCGATTGCCATTAAAAATAAAAACATATATAAAATATTTATATAGTCTATTTATATAATGTAAAAAATTATTTATATATATATATATATACCTTTGTTAATGTTATTATTAGATATACATATCTAATATAGCTTAATATTTAAAAAGGTTAAATTGTATATAGAATAAAAATGTATTTTATACAGAGTGCGCGTAAGGGATGATGATGATTTTCTATTGGATCATTTTCATTTATGATACCATCTAAATCTATTTATATATCATTATATATAACATAAATTGTATATATTTAGTATTTAAAATAATTTTCTTTTTATTAAGTTATGTAGATATATATAAATAGAAATTATCTAAAAATATAATCTGTATATATTTTTATACTCTTCAATGCAGTTCAATGAATAAATAAACAACATTCCAATGAGTCGCAGGTCCGTCAATTTTCGAATATTAAAATAGAAATAATTATTAAATTGATTGATTTAATCGTGTGTTTTATAAATGTTTTATAATTTTGGCGCAAGTTAATCAAAATATGAAATTTGGTTAATGTGTGAAATATGAATTAAATGTAATAACCATCACTTTGTTCTAAACAATATATAGACAATTTAGGTTAATGGTTTGAACAATAAATCTTATCAATAAAGATTTTCACACACAAATATTCAAAATTTTCGTCACGTATGTGAGAAATAAATAATGAAAAATTCCATTAACGCACGACAATTTATATTTAATTTACGTGTTACGATGATAATGGCTTATATTAAAATCATTTGACTATAAATTCAAGATATATACAAAGTCGTATTCAGTTTATATATAATATGCATTACTGAAACAAAAAACAAAAAAAAAAAACAAATCTAATGATAATAACATAATAATAATAATAATAGTAATAATAATAAAAATAACAATAATAATAATAAGGAAGAAAAATATATATATACTAGTGCGGGAAGTCTTCATTTATAATACAATAATTTATTTATTTATTTGGTGTTTAAACATAATATAGAGATTATATTTTTCTAAAGATTACGCGAAAATTAATAAAATATATCTGTTGTTATTGTTGTTGTTGTTGAATTAAATGTTTTTTTTTATTTATTTATATTAATACCCAGATGATGAATAGATGATTATGTCTGAATGTAAGTAAAACTATAATAATTTTGTATTATATAGAATTGTAAATAAATTGCGCTGATCTAGAACGATGACAAATGGAATATTTTCTTATACAGTATAGGCACTGGTATACAATACGCGGTTTTTGCAAATTGCTATGATCTTATAAGAATTTATATTTGGGGAATTTCTTCTTATTTATTAGGTAAAACAAAACTATCTCTGGCAGATGCAATGATGTCGTTCAACCAAATACAAATGTTTGCGAAAGTTCGGCTGAAAATTGTGATTGTAATATGAGTCAGTTTAATTAGCAAGTGATTTATAATCAAATTAGTAAGGACAATATCACTTAAAGAGATCGCTCCGGAAAAGTTCACAATACAATTGGAAATTGGTTTTCCATAATAAAGTGTAATAAATGTCGGATTGTTATCTCGATTCCAAAATACGTTTTGTGTCTATGTATACAACGACTTTTAAGATGAAAAACTCAACCTTTTTAATAACACATTTCTATTATATGTGAATAATTAGATTATATAATAATCATATTATCATTTTAATTTATGGTATATATACCCATATTTTTTAATTGAATTTAATCGACCATTCAAAAAATTTGTATTTTAAAAGCATTCATTATCTTATACTATATAAAATCTGCATAAAATAAATATAAAGAATTGAATCAAATAACAAATTCATTTATATTTATAATAATAATAATAATAATAATATATCTACGTATCTGATACGAATGAAAGATAATAAATTAAAATTCAACCCCTTTGCGTTTGTTTTACAATTTAAAAATAATTATAGAATTGTACAATAATCAAAATTGTTTTTTGTATAGTGCCTATTTATATAGCGATATCTATTTTTATTTTTGTAATATCAACTTTAGTACTTTGCTTTTTTTTTTTTTTTAAATATTCTATTGTCTGTTATATAATTGGAATTTTAATGACAGAATTAAAATTGTAAATCAAAAAAAATAAATACGTGCTTTTATACTTCTATTTATATATATTATAGCAGAGACAAATATTGTTATAAAAATACATCATTAAATGTATATAGAGTTTAGAGAGATATCGCGTACACTTTTAAGACAAACAATCAGACATTATAAGGTATAATAATGAAAAAAGCTAAATGATATATATATAAATAGATTCTTATATATATATATATATATATATATATGGTTAGAGAAAATCTTAAAGTTTATAAATATAGAAAGAAAGAAAACACTTTCAATGGAGATATAAAATAAAATTTGTTTATTTAAACATGTTATATTCGCATAAATAATCATATGGTGAAACTAAGGTGAAAAAATCTTGAAAAATCAATTTACAACTCCTTTCAATAAAAAAAAGGATATGGGATTAAAGTGGATACAAAGGCTACAAAAATTGATAACTATAGGGTAAAATTCGAATACAAGGATAACAGGGATATTGAATTATAAATTGAAAACTACGAAAAATCCTTAATCTTTTGCAGTTGATAGGACACTGAATGTTGTAAAGAATGTTTTTTTGTTTAACAACAAGAAAACAAATAACAAGAAAACAAATATGTTTAACAAATAAGAAGAAATCAACAAGAAATGAACCAAAAATGTGTATATATAAGAATTTTAAATGGATTGCTTTTTAATGACTTCCACTTTAAAGTGTATCGTAATTTTAATCGCTATTTTTCTGACCATTTCCCAAAATATATTTGTGTAAATTTTGTATAATTCATTTGTACAGAAAAATGTAATACAAGTCTTTTTCAACATCATAACAATATTAAATTATATAAAACAAATTAAATAGATATTTAAAAACAATATATTTTGTATAATTATATATATTTAGTTAGTTAGATTAGTTAGAAATTGGGTTATTTAATTTCCTACATCATATCTGGAGTATGAATAAAAAATAAAAAATCACAACGTTTTTTGCAAATAATAAAATAAACCAACAATTAATTTCATTAACTAGCAAAATCGTACATATATTTATAAATCATTGGGACGGGTTTTTCATTCATTAATTCATTCAAATTTAAATATAATTATATACATGAATATAATACATATATATAAAAAAAATCATGTATATATATTTAGAAAAGTGTAAAAGAATTGTTGGTGAGATTTTAAATATATATGTATATAAATAAACAACATTTTATAAATAAATATACATCACCGTCAATTAAATAAATTATATATATATATTATAAACAAGAATTGAATGGTTGTATAATTTGCATATATTAACAAATAATAATATACGAGTATATAACAATTACATTTTATTTTCGCTATAAATTTGTTCCAATTGGGAATAATGATAATAATAATGATAATAGTAATAGAAAAAAAAACCCCTCACAAAAAATGGATAAAATGATAATACAATGCGTTTTCGTGCAAAATAAAAATACAAACGATAAATAAATAAATACAAATAAATATATGTAAATAAATTTAAATAAATGATGTAAATAAAATTAAATAAATTTGCAAATATGTTCTGTTTGTGATTGAACCAAACAAAATACATACTTTAATTTTATCAAATTAAGAACAAAATAAAATAGAAAAAATTACCATATTTTTTTGTTTTTTTTCTGTTTAATTTAAATGATTAGTTTAAAATATTATTTAATTATTTATTCAGGAACGGGGGGGAATGATCGTTTTATTTCTTGTTGGTTTTTTTTTTTTTGGTTTTCCACAATCAATACCACAAGTTATATTTAATTAATATATATTTATTATTAAATCCTTTTACAATAAGAAAAATATCATTCAATAAAAGAATTTTTCACAATGAATTTTCAATACGAAATTTTTAACTGCGTCTACCGCAAAGATAATTCCAAAAATAAAACACGGATCAAAACAAACAATCAGAATATACAGATAAAAATTAAACTTAAAAAAAAGGTTGTAATCAATTAATTAATAAATTAAAAACATAAAATGTATATGAAAAACTTTAAAAATTGCAATTTTCATCATCAAATCGCAAAACAACCAAAAAGTAAAAAAAACTCAACCAAAACAACACAAAAATCTTCCACCATTCACCACTCACTAACAGATAACAAGGCAAACTGATTTTTAAAAACGACCTTCAAAATGAAATCGTAAGCAATAAAAAAAATAAATAAATTTTCCTTTTTTTATTTTATGATGTATATATATATATATATATATATTGAAAATAAAGAAAATATATATATATCCAAACACCCCATTAATTTTCCACCCGTCACCATACAACCATATATAAACATTAAACAAACACACATCCACACACATATTCATTGACAAAACAAAAAAACTATGTAAATGTTTAAGTAAGTATATAAAATATACATTTTCACAAAGAATTTTCCTGTAATATACACACACACGCAACCATACAAACATCACCAAAAATTAACCCAGAGGGTATTTGTATGATATATTTTTATGTGAATGTAAATGGAAAATGTCATATATATCTATATATTATAGAAGTACGACGAATATATAAGCGACTTAAAATGAATAACATTACACAAATATTTGATTTTCTTTTTTGTGTTATTTAGTCACAAAAATTTCAAGAATTTGAGGGAAATTCAATTGGAGGATGATAATTTTTATAATAAACTTATATAATCTCATAAATAAAAGGTTTAATTCTTTATTTATGAGGTGTTTTTGACCCTAGCGAAATCATTCCAATGGATCCGAATATAAATTCTAGAGTCGTCTCAACATATTTGTAAAATACAAATATTTGTCCCACCTAACAGCATTTCAAAGCATTTCTCATCTGCGTAACATAGAAATGTAATTTTTATTGTTCAAAAATTGAATTGTTCACTGAACAAAAACTTAAGTGATAGGTTTTTTAGTAGTAAGAAATCACTAGAAAGTGTTGAGAAAATAAAATTCTAACAATAATTTTTTAGAAAATTTAGTTGGTTGGATTTGGATATTTTTGATTTATATTTCTACATAAAAACCATTCCTTAACTCATATAATAAATATATTTTTAACTGCGATTCATCCATTCGGCAAGTTATTCTTGATTTACCGTGGAGGAAGAAATTAAGGAAAATTCAGATAAGCACATTCTCATTATATAATAAATCACAATATATTAATATATAAACCAATAAGGATATTTTTGGGAGGTTTCGATTAAGATTCTAATAAAGGCATAATTCTGCTGTAACTAGACAAAAGCCGATTAAAAATCAATTGAATGATTATCATTATGAAAATTTACCAAAATGTTAAAATATTGAACTCAATATTATAGAATTTCGTCCATTAAGTTATTTAACAAAGTGGGTATGCCCGCATTAGAATTCTCTTTTCTAAAAAAAGATCTATATAAGAAATGTTCAAATAATCAATTACAAAATCAACAGGATTTTACAAATTTTCTAATTGAAAACAAATAGCACACACCTGCTCTATGTTTTCTATTTATATTATAGTCTTCTTTTCTTTTACATACTATATATGGCATATATGCACACATAAGAATTTAAATATCATAATACTATAAATAATGGCATTAACAACTATATATATACCATCATCCCCCAAAAAAAAAACCCCCATTCCTTTTACAGTATATTATATTATATATAGATTTATTAAGATACAGGAAATAGAAAAATATAAATATAAGTAAATATATATAGAAAATATTGGTGGCGTCATTGTGACGACGAAAGAAATAAATATTACAAAAAAAAAAACAATAATATTATAATACAAATAACTCCAGAATGATTTTATTTTTCTTTTTTTTTATTATATTATATCATCACACATTCACTACACATCCTCCCCAATATATATATATTTAAGTTAAGTTAAGGGTGATTTATGAAAATGTAAAAAAAATGTGGGTGGTTTGTGTGGAAAATATACATATACAATTTATGAATTATTTGATAAAGACATGAGAAATTTATGCTCGTGAATTTGCTGTTTTGAAATATTTTTCATAATAAATTTTTTATCATATTATTCATATACCGTATCTATATATATTTGTTAATATTATTGTTGTTGTGCATGACGTGAACACGCCAAAAACAAACAAAATGCATGGTTTTTAGTATGGTTTTTCTTAACATATATCTAATATAAATTGTATGTATATAGTGATGATGACTTTCCTCAGTTTTCCTCAGATATATAGCAGACGATTGAAAAGAATTTCATTTATACAACATATAAAGACCTTATACTTACAAACCTAAATCTATATATATATATATATATATATAGATTTACCTATAATAGAGTTTACACGAAAAGCTTTCGTTTATTTTTCGATTTTGTGCAAATATTTTCTTTATCAATCGTTTTTCCTTATTTCGCTTTTCTTTTTTGGTTCTTTGTATGGTATATATATACTATATACAACATGTAAATAACTTTTTGTAAACATTATGATTTTCGTCGACGTCACATGCACACAAACATCTATGTAAGTAAATATATATGAGAATTTTGAACGAGGGTATCCAAATTGTGGTTGGAGAAAGATATATTTGTATACGCGATTGAATTGTCATCAGAAAATCATAGGATATGATGAGGTTCTCGGAAAATAGATAGCGATTTAGTGAAGAAGAATATTTAAATAACAAAAACTAGACAAAGAGCAGTTAACTAACTTTTGAACAGTATTAACAATATCATTTGAAAATTTTCAAAAAGGACAAAATAGTTGGGTGGTTATTGATGTATGGTGAGTTCTTTATATAAGATTTTATAACCCTTGCGATAATTTCCACAATATATTCCTTAACAATGGGATGATGTATTCATATCAAATTGATTTGTTTTAAGGATATGAGCTCCTAAAAATTAATTGATTTCGATGTATAATGAACAGTAGGGAATGTATAATGTAAAGGTATGAATCGCAGGGAAATGACGGGAAATAATCATTAACAATCTATAATATGAAATTGATATGACATAGATGTTTAATAATGAATTTCATTATTTAGAGCTGATCGAATAAAGGAAATCACATCGAAAGAGTTCCGATATATGAAAAGAAAAGAAAAGATAAAAGAAAAGAAAATTCAATGAAAAAAATTGTCATTTAAATGTTGGAAAAACCTCAGGTAAGCATACATACAAATTTATATAATACAATTTTAATTCAATTAATTAAAAATTTATATTACAAATTTACCTATAATTTATTTGTTTGATTCTATTTGTATATATATATATATTTTTATTTTTCAATTAAAATCGATTGTTGAATAATTTCTATATACTATATACAATATGCTTTCAACAAAGTATTTATGGTTAAAAAGGAAATGTATAATTATTATTGTACTATATATAAAAATTCTCAATTATAAAAATACAAAAGAAATATACAATATATAAAATTTACAACGATGCATTTATGAAAGGAAACAACCACTTCGATTATTCGTTTATACAAAAGCCTTTAAATTATTGAATTGATATATTGGCATTCATCCCAAGTACATGTATTTTTTCAAGATCTTTCTAAATATGCAAAAAAAAAGAAGAAAATTAGGGGGTTGGAATGAAAACTCTAGATGAGTAATGAATGATTTTTACTTAATTATTCCATTTTTCGATATGATTTTCCCCAAGTTATTTCATTTTTCTCAATGAATTTCTAGAAGAATGACATTTCTTTTCTTATATAGAATAAAAATATCATTCTATTCAATGTCTATTCTTTCATGTTATTTAATTAATTACAATTTTTTTCAAAGATATTATCAAAATGATTGATTGTTACGGAAAATCCATATGTATGGAGATATTTTTTATCAAAATATTGCCCTCTTATCTATACGAGTCAATATACGATTTTCATTAAATTATTTCGCTTTTCATTTTGATTTTCTTCTGAATTATGTGTTATTTAGTTTGGTAGAACCAAAAAAAAAAAAAAAAAGAAAAGCTTACCTCATTCAATTCCGTAGAATCATTTGGATTTTTATTTTTTGCACTATCTTGGTCAGAGGTTATACGAAAACTACCAACACGTGCAAAGTTTCCTAAACTATCAACAATAGGAGAAGACTCCGTCATCGTAGTCGTCGTCGTCGTCACAGTCACCGCCACCACCTCTTCATTTTGGTTATCTTTCACCAAAACAATTGGATTTTGTTCATTAGGTGATGGTTTAACTTCGATATTTTTAGAATCCAATATTTTCTTGGGAGTAGCTTCAATTTCACGATGACGTTTCGATGATTGCGAAGAAGCATTTACGTTATTAAACGCTTTTCTAACTCTTGTAACTAATTTATTACCCATTCTTTTTTTCTTTTTTTTTGTATAATTATGATTGTACTTAACAAAAATCTATATATATATTTAAATTTAGTTCTAATCGAGAAATTACTTTAAAGATTTTTAAATATGGGTTTAAGAAAACTGAAAAGTGTATACAGGAAAAATTCTAAATAGAAACTTTGTATATGTAAAATACACTTTTAATTTTTATCACAAACACACAAAATGTTAAATTTTGATTTTCATTGCACTGCAAAATAAAGACTAAATACATTTTATAATTATTACAAAAGTAATTAGAATAAAAGATAACGAAAAAAAAACAGTCGCAGTATCTTCTTGTGAAAGATAAAACGCTAAAAATATACACATATATTTTTATATTCCTGTATATATATATATATATATATATATTGATATAGATTAGGAAAAAAATTACCAATGTTGCTATAGAAATTATCATCTCATATTTATATTCAACCAACGATGATTACAATTTTTATAATATCCCTTTTTGCTGTTCATTATTGATTTTATTGTGTTCAAAATGATGAATAGATAGATAGATAGATATGTATTATCGATGTTATTGTGTATATGTTAACGTAAACGTTTTATTATTATTAAAACCAAATACGACCCAACACCAAAAAAAAAAATAATGAATATATATTTCAATTTATTATTATAATAATTTGAATAATGACGCAAATTTTTGATAAACACAATTTTCAATGGCGGTACTAATTATAAGGTGTCCAGGTATTGTACAAAATTACCTATAGAAAATTATGCAGAATTTCCTCAGAAAATTGTATAGAATTTCCTAATAGAAATGTGTATAGAATTTCCTAATAGAAGATCGTATAGAATTTCCTAATAAAAAGTTATAACGAATTTCCAAATAAATCTTAAATCATCTTAAGGATGAATTTATTGATACCTTGAAGTTAATTTTTTGTAAACTTTCCCAGTCGATTATAGACACTTCATTAAAATCCATCGCATTGCCAGTCTACCTGAATTCGAGATATAATTTGGAAACGACTCTGAAAATCTATACCGAGGCGAGGCTCGATATTATAAAATTAATCCGTGAACTATTAGAACCGTGCCTGCATAATATATTCAGAATAAGATAAAATTTATTCAAAAAAGAAAAAAAAATAGATAACAATATCTATATCATATAGGTATATAACTGTTATAATATAAATAATAATATATGTATTTTGTGTTTAATATAAAAAATAAATATTTTATTTTATTACATTTATTAATATTGTAGTTTAATTTTGTCTTCACCTACAAATTGAGGCATTTTTAGAAAAATATTATTTCGTTCAATTATTAAATTATCGTGTTTTTATAGTCATTAATAAAATTTCTATTTATGGGTATGGGAAATATCGTTTAGAAAAGTTGTATGTATACAGAAACAAACAATAAACATTGAAAATTTTCATAGATGATAGACCAACCTAGCAAACAAACCAATAATTCATGCAAATGATGCACCAGAGATCATAAGATTGAAGCAGTAAAACAGCACACGAAACTTTACTAGCAAAACAACGAAATGCAAAGGAAATTCTGTGTGAGTATGAAAAAATACCCTCAAGACCGATTGGTTAACATCCATAATTCTTAGTTACTTATTGATGAAGATCATTAAATCATTTTTAAAGATTATACCTGGATGAATTTACAGATGAATGGGAAGAAAATATGAGAGAAATTCTAAGAAGCATAAGATAAAATGAGAAAGTCATAAACATAATCAGATATTAGTTGACGGAACCGCATCCTGATTCGAATTACTGCTTTTAGTAAACAAATCTCAATACATGTAACCAGAAATGATGACTTGGACTGTCAGTAAAATACATTTTGATACATTTGAATAAAATCACTATAGATTTTATTAATTTAACAAGACAAATTTGAGGGTGGTAGCTTTTGCGAATGAATTATTTTGAATTGAGACCAATAAAGTTATTAAATTGACATAATTTTTGTGGTGAACGTTCAAAATTCTTAAATACAGAGGAACTGTTGGACAAATTATGAGTAAACTCCTCATTAGATGTTAATATTGGATATGTTCCACATTTTTTCAGTTATGCATCTCTTTGCGAAATATTCTAACCTAACCCCTATAGAGCTGTTTTGAGTATATGCAAATGAAAGGTACTTTCCATACAAATTCCGATTATGAATCAAAGAAAATCCAATTTTTAAGCTGATCTACCCCCCAAAGATCTTTTAACAAAAAACTTGTATTGTATTTTTGGTTAAAGAACGTAGACAGTATTCCTATAGAAATGGCATGAATTGTCTGTATAGTACGTGAAAGGTGAAATTGCAATTGGAACAGCAATTAAATGTATTAGCTTATTTTCAATTCAACACTAAATTCAGAATTATAAACAATGATATTAGAATGCGAATATATATTTTAATTTGTATCTGGATAATACTAAAAATGGTTAAAAAAACGATGGAAAATCCAGTCCCCTTTCTATATATAGTAATACTTACGTAACTTATTTATTTCTATGCCACCACTAAATTACTGACAAATCGATAGTTATAATTCGATTCGATACACAAAAAAAAAAAAGACACATGAAACATGAAAACCGGGAAAATATAACCAACAGTCATTCAGGTGATTATGGACATATACGTTTAAGTACGTATTTAATTGTCAAAGAATATTCACATAGATAAAACGAGATACTTAATTTTAATGAAGGCATGGAATTGTTAATAAATTAACAGTATCATAAATTGTTGCTAAGGAATCCATGGAGGTAATGCATTTTTTTATATATATAAAATCCATCAAATACCATTTTAAGATTATTGAATGTTTGTTTGGTTTTTATAAACATATTGAATAATACATTGGATTTCTTTAAATTATTTTTAAAAAACTTATTTCCATAAATATTAGGAAAATAATAAATAAAAACAAATTTTTCTATGATGAAAAATACAAAATTATTGTTTTGTAAACAAACAACAAATCATTGGTAATATTTTTTTTTTTTCATTAATTTGTTGTTACAACTGAGGAAAATTCATTTTAAACACGCACACCATCATCACACACAATACCGTAGTAAACAAAAAATAAAAATCTCTCGCAAGTTCGTACACACAAAACAACAAATCCAACAATATAATCCCCACACACAATAAAAAAGAAAACCAATATTTTTCCATTTGGAATAACAATTGCAATAAAAAAAATAAATGAAACTTACCCTTTCTAATTTTTGAAAATATTGTCGTAAAAATGATACAGGATTTTCGGGACGCATAACACATAATTGAACAATACAATCCTTTAGAACCCTTTGGATATTATGGGATTGAATATAACTATCGCATTCTCGAAGACTTTGTTCTTCGTCAATTAAATGATGATGTGTCGCCATTTTTTGTGATTTTTTTATAAATTTTTCCAAACAACACTTTTTTTTTAGTTTTAATAACTTATAGTTTGTTCTTATATTTTTTAATCACGGTAAAATTTTTAAACACAATTGTTATTAATTAGATTAATAATCAACCAAATTTTCCAATAATTTCAATTTGTTTTTAACAATTTGGATTTTATCACTAGACACAATTTTTTTTTATTTATATGAATTTTGGTGTGTGTGTGGGCGATGACGATTAGTGTTTTTTTTATGAATACGGTAAAAAATAAATAACACAATTTTATAATAATATTAATTTTCACTTCACTTCACTATTTAATGTTTTTTTTTTTAATAAACTATTTTGTTTTTTTTTACTATTGTATAGTTTTTTTTAATTTGATTAAAACAAATTGTTAATTAAATAAATATTTATTATTTTAATGATAAATTTTTTTATGTTGTCAAAAAAAAACTACAAAAAATTGAGACCGTCTTCGTTGATTGCCGTCGAACGAAATCACTCGCAAACACACACACCACAAAATGTTAAAAATTTATTTTTCATTCATTCATTCTTCATTTTATTACAATTTATTTCTCAATGATTTTGATGAGTGGAAAAATATATTTCATATGTGTTTTTTATCTTTTATTTTGTTGAATATTGATGAAAATTATCTGAATATTTGTTCTAAATTCAGAATATTTCTGTATCGCCGATATTAAATTATTTATTCTGAAAATAGAAATGAAATTGAAAACATCTTATTAGATAATTCTTTAAGTTTAAATATAAACGAATTTTATAATAAATTATTTTGGTGGTCAGGGTAATTAAAAATGTTATATGGTTATATGGATATCAGTCAAATTCAATGTGGATATTCGGATTGAGGATAGTAAAATCAATATAGGCAGCGATTCTTATTAAAGATATATAAAAAAATGTTCAAATATTGCACTAAATTCCTTTTTTTTATACAGTTTATTCAAAAGGAAACTATAATTGGGGGATAACTTTTGAAGAATTAGAATATTTGTGATTATTACCTTATATAAAAATTCGTCTTATATTGAAATTTTAGAAATAATGTACAATTTGGTTAAGAAAATTCTGTTTAATAATTTGCATAAAGAAATTTTGTACAATAATTTGCTTAAGGAAGTTCTGTAAAATTATTTGCCTTAAGAATTTCTGTATAATAATTTGTTAAGGACTTTTTTTCTTTAATAATATGCTTAATGGAATATTCTGCAAAAAATTCTTTAAAGAAAATTCTATATAATAATTTGCATAAGAAAATTCTGTATAATAACATACTTAAGAAAATTCTATATAATACTTTGCTAAGGAAATTCTGTACAATAATTTGCTTAAGACAATGCTGTATAATAATTTGTTAAGGAAATTCGGTATAAATTTCCTTAAGGAAATTCTGTACAATAATTTGCTTAAGACAATGCTGTATAATAATTTGCTTAAGACAATGCTGTATAATAATTTGTTAAGGAAATTCGGTTTGATAATTTCCTTAAGGAAATTCTGTTTAATAATTTCCTTAAGGAAATTCTGTTTAATAATTTCCTTAAGGAAATTCTGTTTAATAATTTCCTTAAGGAAATTCTGTTTAATAATTTCCTTAAGGAAATTCTGTTTAATACTTTCCTTAAGGAAATTCTGTTTAATAATTTCCTTAAGGAAATTCTGTTTAATAATTTCCTTAAGGAAATTCTGTTTAATAATTTCCTTAAGGAAATTCTGTTTAATAATTTCCTTAAGGAAATTCTGTTTAATAATTTCCTTAAGGAAATTCTGTTTAATAATTTCCTTAAGGAAATTCTGTTTAATAATTTCCTTAAGGAAATTCTGTTTAATAATTTCCTTAAGGAAATTCTGTATAATTTGCTTAAGGAAATTCTGTATTATTAGCTTCAGGAAATTCTGTATATTTTGCTTAAGGAAATTCTGTATAATTTTCTGAAGATAATCCTGTTTAATTTCCTTAACGAAATTTTGTGTAATTTGCTTAAGGAAACTGTGTATAATTTACTATTGGAAGTTCTGTATTTATTTTCTAAGGAAATTCTGTATGATTTACTTAAGAACATTCTGTATAATTTAATTTGCATACGAATGCACTTTATTTTGAACGGCAGTGTTAGTCTAAACTATGCGTTCGTATATACTCTGAATAAATAAATATATATATATATATATTTATATATAGGCAAACGGAAAATATATAAATAAATAAATGAGTAAAATGGAAAATTTCCTTTTTTCATATAGCATTATCATATATATTTATTGCGCATATATTCAGAGCCATATATACACATATAGATATATCATTTATATATTTTCCAAAATAAAACATAAAGTTTTCCCAAAGAGACATAAACAGCAAAAGCCCCATATTTTATATATAGTTATTTTGAATAAGGGTGTACGGGAAAAAATAAAACTGAAAAATCCCCAAAATTAAAAAACATTCCCAAAGAGATACTTAAAAATATAAAATAATAATTGTATAAAAATATAAATCTACCTATGCTGCTATCCGAAAATATATAGTAGGTCAGTGACACCAGAAAAGACGACACCACCATCTGAATAACAACACACCGTGCGATAAAACATCATATATAAAATGACGTGATCCACAAAAAAAACTAAAAAACCATTTTTATGATTTTGTATGCAGAGGATTGATTTTTTTTTTTTTAATTTTTTTTTTGGGATATCCTTAAACCTGAATAATTCTATACAAAATTATTTATTGTGTATATATTATGAGTTAATTTTTTTATTTTATCAAAATAGATTTTTATCATTTGACGATAAAAACATTTGATAAGTTCAGAAATTTATATGATGGTTTAAAAACAGTTAAAAATCTATAATGTGAATTTGTGATTATAATAATATTAAAGTTAAAGTGATAAAAGTGAAGTGAAAATATTAAATTGAAAAAATAAACGAAAACGATGATTTTTTTTATTGAGATTGTTACAATAACATGAATTTAATTTATTAACATTTTAAAAAACAGCATAAGCGTATTTTAAAGTGTAAAATAAAACCCCTTTTTTTTTTATTTTGGGGGATATATGTGATTTATACATAATTTATTTTATTTTATTTTTTTTCGTTTGGTGTGTGAATGTTTTTTTTTTTTGATTTATTGATTGATTGCCATTGACTTATATTTACGGATTTTAAATATGGTGTTCAAGCTCAATAAAAAAAAAAAATGTTATAAAGGTGTTGGATATTTTATTTTTTTATGTGGGCGATTTTAACAACCTACATAGTGTAATTAAACAACGAAATTATCAAGGACTTTATTTTGTGTTTTTTTTTTATATAAATCCTAACGTAAGTATAATTCTTTATAAATTCTATAATGTACAATTATAAGTAGCCAAAATTTACAGAAACTTCTTATAATGAATAGAGAATTTTTGATAATCGTTTTTCTTTTTTTTGCAATTATTCTTATACATAATAATTAAGTTCAATTATGAAAACCATATCATCACCACAAAAACGATGAAGGGAGTAGTCTCTTATATACACACGTGCAAAATATTAAGGATAATTTGGAAAGTAAAAAAAACAACAAAATATATATATATATACGGATGAAAATAATTTATGTATAAATAAGGATGTAATGTCTGGTGGGGTGTGTTTGTATATATATATATATTTTTTTTATGTTATATTTGCCGTCAAATTCTGACGATGAATATATATATATATATTGATATCTATAATCTATAAATATATAATATGAAAATATATATACCGCGAATACAAGATATAAGTGGAAATTTTATTATTATGAATAAGCTTATCTTTTTAATTTTTAATTTTTTTTTTTTTTTATTTAATCATATATACAATTTTCCTTTTGATTGAACTCAATAATAATAATAATAATAAAAACCCCATTTTATAATAAGATTTAAATAAAATTGATAGATTTTCAATCGAATCAATTATGCATAATTGCCTCTTTGTATAAGCCCTTTGATATACAAATTTTAAATAGAGATTTATATACACATGAATAGATATATATAGCAATAGTTCTTTGTATATATGTACGTATATACATCATATATCATATATATAGGCTGTTTAGACAGAAATTATGTAATAATATATAATGATATATTATATACATAATAAATATAAAAAAAAAAATAATAATCTTCCGTCCTTCAATCTTTGATTTCATATCTATATAAATTTTAACTATATATATATATATACAAAAATATACATTTATCGTAAAAGGAAAATTATATAAAAAAAAAATAAAAAAAGAAAAGAAAAGAAAAATCCCAATGATCTAACAAAATTTCTTATTTTATTTATGAAATACACATTTTATATATATGGTATATAGAATAGAATTCCATATTCTTTTATATTTTTTTTGTATCATTTAATAATATACAATATACATATATATATAACAGAGAGAAAAGGTATATATAAGGAAAATAATTTAGAGATTGCGTGTATTTTTTCCTATTTATATATCGAAATCCAAAACAAATCCTTAATAGTATTATATTATATCTATATATATATGAATACAGAGATTCAAGATCCTTGTCGGTCTTTTTTCGGATACAAACAAAATTTATAAAATATACTATTTTTCATTTAAATTTTCAGATAGTTTTTCTTTTTGAAATTGTTATAGTATATAATAAAAAAAAAATACAATATAAAATCTCATTGACGCATAGTTTTTTTCATTTAACTATAAATAATTTTATAATATATATAGTATAGTGAATAAAAAAAAACGAAAATCCATTTATTATATTATTAGAAATACATTTGTATATTGATGAAATTTGTAAAATTTATCTCTTTTACAATGATTAGTTTGTAAATAAATTTCAAGTATTAACTAAAAATCGGTAAAATATTGAATAGATGGTAGATTTGCAATTAATAGATTTAGATAATTTAATTCTATATTGTGAACTGAAGGTTGGATTAATAAAAAAATTGATATATTAATTGATTGAGTGAATCGATTAATTAGCTGCTAAACTAATTGATGAATTTATGAATTGATGAATAGATTAAGTGATAAATTGAGTGGGTCTATCAACTAATGGCTTGAAGCATTGAATGAACGATACGAAGAATATGTATAATAATTTGCTTTAAAAAATTCTGTGTAATAATTCTCTAAAGGAAATTCAACATACATTTCTAAAGGAAATCCTATATAATTTTCTAGAGATCATCAATACATCTATTTATCATTTAATCTATTCATGATTATAAGCAAATTCTGTATAATTTGCTTAAGGAAATTCTGTATAATTTGCTTAAGGAAATTCTGTATAATAAAGGAAATTCTGTAAAATTTACTAAGGGAAATTCTGTGCAATTTAGAAAGGGAAATTCTGTATAATTTACTTAAGGAAATTCTGTATAATTTACTTAAGGAAATTCTGTATAATTTACTTAAGGAAATTCATTATAATTTACTTAAGGAAATTCATTATAATTTACTTAAGGAAATTCATTATAATTTGCTTAAAATCGCATGAATAGATTAAATGATAAATAGATGTATTGATCAACTAAAATGGATTGAATCATTAATTCATTGAACGAAACGATAAATTAATCAATTGAATTTTGGAACAAATTGAAGAATTTCAATTTGAATGTTGTGATAAATTATTATTTAATTGGTTTGATGAATTCATTGTCTGGCGAATAAATGGATTAATTGATTGTTTAAGATATAAACTATGATTAAATTGTTTAATTTTTTACGTTTAAGTTTCGATTATATGATGGATATAATGAATATATATATTAGTTAATAGATACATTAATATGGATTTATGAATTCATTGAAGAATATATATATAGATTAAATGATAAATTATTGGTGAATTAATATGGATGATTGAATAACTAATGGATTGTAAAATCAATTGATATATTGATACATTTATAAATGTTTGAATTGTTATAAATCAGAGAGATTCATTCATGCGGTTGAATGGTTGAATAATAGATTGATAGATTAACTGCAATAATAGAAATTGTTGAATTATTGCCGGTTTATGAATTGATAGATAATAAATGCATGAATGGGTTGAAGTTATTTGATAGAATTGCTTAATATAGTTTTGATGAATTGATATATTTTTTAATTTAATAATGTTACATAAAAATTAATTTCATAGAATAATTGCTTGATAAATTGAAACCGCAACTGAGTGAATTTATTAAATCGAATTGATTTTAAAGTATTGATTATTTTATACAATGCACTGGGAATGAGATATTGAAATTGTGGGGGTATATTTAATATAATAATATCATAAAATCATTTAATAGACCAAAAAATTAATAGATAAAAAAAATTTTACCTTGGAAAATCTCCTAACTTTTCAATGGAAAATTAAAAATATAACTTTAACTTTACAATGACTAAATTTCAATGATTCGATTAAAATTGGAAAATTTAACACACTTTTATATTAAAGAAAACTAAAAAAACAAAACAGAAGAAAAATAACGTATTGAAAACAACCAATGGAATTTAATATATAAATTTACTTATGTGGATAGAAATGAAAAAGCTAACAAAAAAAAAATGAGGTATAGGTAATCCGAACATTTATAATAATTGTAATATAAACACATTCATTGATGATCATATGATCATAAATTTATTACCTATTCAATATTATAAATGCACGTTCTATGACAAATTCTATATATATATTCTATTTGTGTATGAAAATTAAATTGTGTTTTAAGTATTTGTGAGACGATCGTTCATCGATATCAATACAAATCAAAAACACATACGATCGATAATAAACGCGCATACAAGTTTTATATGAAATGGCATATTTATTATAAAAAAAAACCTTTAATTTATTTTAAATATTGATGATGATTAAATATTGATCATCTAATGATAGTAGGAATATTTTTAAAATATGAAACGTTTTCAATTTCAAATTAATTCTATCGTAAGACATTTGTTTATTGGATCTATTAGGCATTCGGATTTCAATCTATTTCACTGACAATTATTGTATGTGTTGAATTTATGGAGTAAAATGGATAGGGAAATTATTAAAGGATGGATCACCAGGATTCATAAATGAATTTCTATTTTTAAAAATTATTATTTTGATGGGGTGGTAAAGTTACAAAAACAACTTAATGATTTTTTTATAAACAAATAAAAGTATATATTTAAATTACATACCACAAAAGAAAACGGCATTTATCCACCGTCAAATTCACTAACATTTAATTCCAAATTCAAATCAGTGAAAATTAATAAATAGAAAACTCTCTATATGAGATGCTGAATATTTCTTTATACTTTTTATAATGTTCTGCTTAAATTTTTCCAGCAATTACTTTGAATATGAACAACAACAACAAATCATATAAAAAACTTTAAACCAAAAAAAAAAAAATTGTAAATACACGAAAAAACAAAAAAAAAATCACAAAACGTTCAACATTATACAACAAATGAAATATTATACTAAAAATAAATTACTAATTAATAATTTGTCTAAATAATAATAATAATGAAGAGAAAAAAAACCGACGTGTGGAATAAATATGATGTGTGTGTTGTGATTGCTTTTTTTTTCAATTTTAGTTGGTGCACAGAAGTAAATATTATATATAATATTTTACGGTGAATTATTCAATCAAATTTATTTTTTCTATTTATGTACATTTGAAATTTATATTTTAAAAAAAAATAATAAATAAACCGGGAATTCAATAAAATATAAAATTGAATCGAAAATTTTAAAATATATTGCGGCGACACATTGAAGCAAACAAAAATTCACAAACAATTAAAACATTCAATATATGGATTGGATTTATGGTAGAATAGATTTTTTGTTTTTGATCGATTGATAAGGTGATGAATGATGATGTTTTGGATTCAGAAGACGAATAAACTGTGATGGAAGAATGATGTTGAATAATTGTTATAAACGTCTGTTGATTATAAAAGGGTTGATTTAAAAAGTAATGAAAAAGAAACGAATTGGCTATAAAACGATGCATCTCTTGATAGATTCATTCGGACTTTGATTTATTTTCCAAAAATTTATATATCATAAATCATAAGAACGCGTCCAGCCAATGCTCAATAATTGATTATATAAAGAAAATCAACATTTGTTAAATAGACCTTATTTATGGTATATGGGAAAATCAAACAGACAACAAATAGATTACCATCACTTTTGGCATTATAATACGATATATTTGTAAATTGTACACAACGCGAGTGGATGATATTTGTAGAGAAATATAGATATATATCGTTAAAGGTTTTTTTTTTATTTTTTAAGTTTTATTTTGGATAAACAAATATATATAGGATGGGACATTGATTGGTTTTATCATATATCTTATATATATATATATATATATATATATCATATATACACATATTTGTGACTAAAAATCCGCTTTAATACAATCCGCTTTAGGCTCATATGAAATGTATTTATATTTATATATATAATATATATGATGATATATATAATACCTCCTAAACGTATGTCAAATATACACATTTTCTTTTACACATAGTTTTATATCTAAATATAAAATATATATATATATATATATAAAGAGATTGATAAAACATATACAATATAAATCTATATGGATTTATATACAGAGATGCTGTATATAGTACCAACAAAAATAAAAAAAAAGAGGAAGAAAGTTTATAGCGTCAGGGAGCAACGTGAATTTAAATTATATTCAATAATAATAATAATAATAATATTTATATATATCATATATATAAATAAATATACAAGATTTATAGATATATATAGAACATTTTATTATTTATTTATTTATTGTTATTTGTGTGTGCGTGAGTGTGTATATATATGCTGAAGAAAATTTAAAAATACACGATGTCCCCCCGGTAGATAATCATTTTGTTATAATTGTAAAGTGCTTAAAAAATTCATCAATTATATAGAAACTTTGCGGTTACAAATGAATTCAATTCAACCAAACCTTAAAATTCTTATACATTTAATATGGAAAATTAATACAAGAATATGCGGTTTTCATCTTTCTGACTTTGATCTCTATTTGAAAAGCTACCCTTTGTCGGAAAATTCATAATTGAAAGTAATCAAATAGATATAATTATTACCATCATTCTTTTTGTTTTCTTGATTTCATATGGTAATAGTTTTCCATATTGTTAACCATAGAAAATTCATAAGTGAAATTGAAAGTCATAAAAGTGATATAAGAAAACTTATATAGTATATAGTATTAGTTAAATTTTTTAAAATATGCATTAGAATTTTCTCGGAAAATTAGTGATAAAATGTAAAAAAAACCTATGGAAATTTGGTATCATCTTTCTTTACCATAAATGTATTAATTTCTGTATAATTAACTAAAAGTTTACCAAATAAACGATTAAATTGATTGATTGCTGCATGGAAAATCTATAAACAATTGATGAAGTTTTCCAAATTATTACATTTTGTGTTATGATTTTCTTATATGCAATCCTATCCAATATAATTTTTCAATCTTTATTCAATCATATATAAAAATACCTTTCTATCGACTGAATGCCGCCGGAAAATATTACGGAAAAGATTCATTAAATATGGCTCAACAATTTTATGCCAATTTTGCTGTATTTCTGTAAATGGTTTATTATAGACTATAGAATAATGTAATTTTTATTGTTTAGTATTAAATTTGGAATGCTTCTTTTATTAAAAAAACTTTATATATGATTAAATAAAAGATAATTTTTAATATATATTACATCTAACATATAACATTTTTCTTTTCAAATTTCTTCTATAAACATGTTTATAATATTAGTTTGTTCTTAAATAGAGTACGAAAACACTCCAAAGGTATTTTATTATTATAGATCGTGAATTGACTTTTCTATCAACGGTGTATTGGTTTATAAGTTACGTTAACTGCTTATCGAGCAATATTTTCTATTTTTTGATAAGGTTATTCTCTTAAATTAATTTTCTATCATAGGAATTTACTTAGAACATTTAAATATATTACCCAAAACAGTGATTTAAGCAGATTTTAACTAATTTTTCATAATCCTTTTAAATATGAGTTAACAATTTTGGTGGTTGAAGTGAAAACTCTTACGATTTTTGTTACCAAATAATAACATTTTTCATGAGAATTTTTACCAAATTATTGCATTTGATTTTATTATATAAACAAGAGCATAAAATTACTTTTCTTGCGATATAGTCTATATATGGTATTTGTTCAGGTTCGTCAACTGATTAGAAAGTCATTACAATATATATGTGTTGTAGCAAAGCGTTAACCGAATTTAGAAATTGACTGAATGATTATCCTTTTTGATCCCATTAAATAGAACTCTAATATATTTTAACTCTATATTTTAACTCATATATCTGATATTATGATATTTAAGACATATCCTGATAAGATAACTATATATATCTGAAATAAATATACCAATTATAATATCATATTTATAAAAAAAAATAAAAAAACTCTACTTGAAATCTAAAATTAATATTATAAAAATATAATGACATTTCATTTCATTATAAAAAAAAAAAGAAAAAGAAAATTTGCAATGATAAATTTTTGCGCTCTGTGTTTTATATATAAATTAAAATGTTTTGAAAATAAAATGTTTTTAAATTGAAATTGGCTTATCTGTCGTCGTCGTCGTCGTTGTCTTCTGTGTCATTGTCGTGTGTATATGTCATTTAAATTCAAATTTTAAATGCTCTATATCTTCGTTCATCACAAACAAAAAAAAAACTATATTTAAATATCCATGACTATGACTATATGTGTATATGAAATATAAATAATGATGTCCTCGTTTCATACATTCATTCATTCATTCATTTTCGGTTTATTTAAACAAAAATATAATCATTTTAAAATATAGTTAGTTCTATTTTATAAATAAATAAATAATAAAAAAATTATAATAATGTTCTATTTTCCATTTATACAGATATATACAGATAATGATGTTGAAAATTTGCTCGTGTATATCAATAAATGAAAATTCATATAATATACAAATCAGAAATACAGCATCTAAATATTATATTGAATAATCGGGATGTATTTATCCAGCCAGCAAAACACAACAAACAAAAAAAGGATAATACCAACAATAAAAAGGAGTATTTTGAAATTATCATATTTATAGTATATAAAAAAAAAATAAAAACATAAATAAACAATCAACCCCAACCCAAATTCAAAATATACATTCAATTTTGAATATATTTTAGATCATAATAATAATAATAATAATAATAATGAACTCAATAAATTTGAATAATAATAATAATATTAATAATCCATTGAATAAACTGTTGAAAAGCAACAACAACACCTTTAAATTATCGGTGATGACAAAGAAGAAAAAAAAAATCGAATGATATTACCGCAGAATATTAATGGGAATTTAAATATAAAAAAAAACAACATATAATCTATTAAAAACACAACTGAACGAAGCACGAATCGTATTTGTTTGTTTTTTTTTTGGGAGATTGGAAAATTTTTAAGTATCATTCATTGGTTTTTCCCCGTGAACTATTTTGATTTATTTTAATTTTTTTTAGATATCGTTTTGTTTTATTTTCTGTGTGTGTTTAGTTTTTTTTTTTTTTGTTTTAAAAGTGTAAAATTAAAAAAAAATATAATATGTCTTATAAGGAATTTGTTAAATTATTATTATTTTCAATTGTATTTTTATTAATTAATACAACAATTGATCCGTCAGTTTATGCACAACTTGCATATTCACCAATTCAAGTGGATTCAGCAAGTGAGTATTTAATTTTTATTGTTTTTTTAATACACAAAATATTTTTATATATCATAATAATTAGATTAGACGTCGGTAATTATTCTAATGACTGTGACGACTCTAAATTGAAAAATGAGACTTTGCAAAACTTTGCATTAAATTCAAATAACAAAACATAGCAGAAAAATGGATTTTCAAGTATTCCAGTGTAGGAATTGAACCAAAAACCTTAACATTTTATCATTATTTTAATGGTGCTTTTTTTAAACTGCAATATGGCTTTAAAATGTTCAAGCATTAACTGGAAATTATTATTAGATATATCTGCAAAAAGGAAAGGGAATGAAAGAAAGGAAATGCATTTGATTTCCTTATACAAATTATTTATAATGAGAATTTCAAATAATAAATTTTAACACTCCACACTGAAGATAAGCCAACAAGAATGTTTATAAGGATATAGGGAATAAAAAAAATGTTATCCTAGTTGCCATATCATTAATATTACCGGACGGAATGATTCATTTTAAGTTTTAATAAAAACTCCCGACAATAAAATCCCACTAATTTGATATTATGGATACGAATGATTTTTATTTACCCTTTTCTATATTTATTTTTTCTATCATTTATAAACTTTCGATAAGAAATATAAAAAATAAATTGTATACCTCGAATCCATCCATCCATTCATTCATTCATGCATTTAAATAATTGAGGGGGTTGTTGTTTATTTTCTTTTTATTATGGATATATATACAACACAAATCTTTTACGCTTATAATAGTAATCGCATTTGAAAACTCAATGTATAGAATACAATAAAAAAAACAATCAAGAAAAATAAAGAAAAACAAACCCCCTAATTAAAATGTAAATATTATTCAAAATTTTAAGTGAAATAAAAACTTTATTTAATGTGTGTTTTATTATTAAATCACGTTCTCGTATATATATGGTGTTCGCAATTGAAACCGCATGAAACCATGCGAATTATCAATATTATCCATATATAATATGTAAAGTTTTAACCACGTATAGGATACGGGATTTGTGACTGATTTGTTTAGTTTTGGTGAATGGACGGTGATTTTTAAAGATAAAGATTATTTAATTTATTGATATTTCGATGAGGTTTTCTAACTAAAAATGCAACGAAAAAGATTTGTTTCCACTTTTCTTTGAAATTTATTACATTGATTTGACTGAAAACGCATATAAGATTTTCCTTTGGTTAAGTTTTAAAATAGAATATGTCAAACCATCCCTTAAATTTCTTCCCTTTGTTGTATTCCGATCTTTTAATGTTTCCAATTTTTATCATTCTTTTTTCTATAAGAATATTAAAGTAATTTTGTTGACATTTGTTCTATATAGATTTTTTTACAGGTTTTATAGCAAATGGTAAAAGTTTTGTATTGGGAAATTTTTTCTGATTTATAATATTACATACATATATAAATATAATTTAATATATTATAAGAAAGTGTCAAATGTCCATGTATCTAAAATTAAAAAAAAAAAACATGTTCATATTCAAATCAAAGTTTATATATAAATTTAATAAATAAATAAATAGGTTTATGTAACTATATTTTATATGACTATAAAATATGTAACTATATTTTATATATGAGAAAAGGAAGTTTGTGGTGAGGTTTTATTTTTTTAATAAGGATGTACGGGTGAATGTGAATGAATAGCAACAAAAAACAGTTCATTATTTATTATTAATTCTATTATTTATACTGTATGAATAAGGAAATATTTACAGACACATTGAATTTATACGCATACACAATATTATATATATATAGTTTCATAATTTTAAAAATCATTCTGTATGTATATACTCAAACCAAAATTATATATGAAATTATAATATATTAATATATACCATATCACATAAACTAAATTAAATTGAATCGATCGATGACGAACACAATTTATTTTTAATTAATTTCAAATGTATATATTATATTATTTGATATAATTTGTTTTTGCGATAACAAAAAGTTTTCGTTTCGCGTTTACAAATGCAAAAAGTAGAAAAAAAATTAGTAGTGCAATTATTTATTTTGATTTAATGAGATTTATGTTTTATTAAATAACATTGCACACAAAAAACCCTTTTAAAGGTGAACCCTTAAAAGTGCAGAAATCACAGGCATTGTTGGTTTATTTATTTTAGTTTTTTTTTAAATTAATATAAACTTGGATTTGTATGGAATGGGATGGAAATCGTGATTCATGTATCAATCAAACCATATATCTGGAAAATCTCAAGTATAACTTTTAAATTCTTTGAGATATATGAAAAGAAATTGAAAAAATCGGGAAATTTGCAAAGAATGAAATTTAGAAGGAATGGTTTGATATTATGCATTCTCGATCTTAAACATCTAGCAAACAAAAAAAACCATGAAAATTTTATCAAAATCCGTAGATTAGTTTCCATCGAGGAAAACAAACTTTTAATCGTATCACTATATATAGAAAATACTACAAAAAGGAAATAAAGAAAATTATCTATACATCGAAACTATATATTTAATTAGATTTATTATTATTATTATTATTATAATATATAATTTATTTTCAATAGGTCAAATTGATTTATGGACACGAACATCAACAGGATGTTCATGTGAATGGTTAAAAAAATCTTCTCATCAAAATACAAGTTTATCATCCATATCGCAATCATCAAATGAATGTGCATGTTGTGTTAAAGGTGGATGTCAATGCGGTGAAGAATCACCAACGCGTTGTAGTCAATGTGGATTAGAACATTATTGTAATAATAGTAAGAGGATTTTTTAAATATCTTTATTGGTTTTGGTTTTATCAATCGATTTTGTTTATGTCGCGAATGATGTTAAAAAACGAGATAATTATTTGATATTCTATTAATAGTTATGTAGATAAAACATAAATCAGATAATTTAGAAATGCATTAGAAATTAATAAAAAAAAGCTTAAGAATTGCTTCCTGGAAGCTCCAATTCGTAATCAATGAATTAATTCATTAAAAATTTTATTCATTGAACGATAAAAGAAATATTTGTCTGTGTACTCATATGCAAAGGCTTTAAACATGTTTCTAATATAAACCGATATCATTTCTTAATTATAATGAGATTGATAGAGCCATAAATACATATATATAGATAATAATATAAGAAAATTTTATTAAATTATTGTGTTATAATCTATTTAAATAAAAAAATAAAATCTATAGTGTGTAACGTAACGCTGGACTCAAAGGCATTACAAAATACTTCGGGTTGTGCATTTGGTCAAATTAAATCACCACCATTAGAGGGTCCAATTATATGTAAATATTATTTACGGCCAGCACCGGGACAACGTGTTGAATTACAAATTTATCGTTTGGTATCAACCGGATTTTATAATGATAAAGAGTAAGAAGAAATTAATTGATTAAAATATTATATTTTAATTTATTTTTTTGCATTTATTTAGATGTGTGGGTGGTTCTCTGAAATTCGGTGACATTCCCGGTTATATTGGTTCTGAATTATGTGGTGTTAACGAACGATTTTCACCGCCAGTTGTATTATTTTCGGATGAAGGATCAACTACATTGATTTTTAAGTAATTTTATTATATATGCTATATGAATTATATGGTTAATGAATTATCATTATTTTTACTATTCACTATTCAACTATCCAATGTTGAGTTGGATAGTTTTCTGAAAACGTTAACTCACATTGATCAAGTAAAGTTTGAGGAAAAGTGGAGTGACAACTAAAAATGATAATGAAAATGTTAAATATTTCAATAGTTTTTATATTCAATTGTTTTTTCTCTTAAAATTTTTCTTAATGTTAAATATAGCATTACAGAACAAACGGTACGATCACAATTTTTAGCATTCTTTAGTTTTACAGCATTAAGTAATCAAATTGTTGGATTTCATCCACGTGGTGGAACCCGGGTTACTTCAACAGGTATATATGAATATAGAATTATTTCGCACAATTTTTCTTAAATATATAATCTATCACAATATATACAAATATAGATTGTGATTGGTCATATTATGATTATGCATGTCAAAAATCAACATCTTGTGCAATTGCAAGTCCTGGTTTTCCTGGATTATATCCACCAAATGTACGGTGTCGATATTCCATTGTAACATCATCGATAAATACACGTGTAAAAATAACATTTACATCATTATTGATGCCGGCCAAGTAAGTCATTTTCATAATAAGATTATTATTGAATATACATTTCTATATGGTTTATGTTAGTTTTTTTTTGTGATATTATTGAATATGTATATTCTTATATAAATTTATATATAGACATTGTAATACACATTTTATTGCATTATATGAGGGTCAACAACAAACGAAAAAATTAGCCACCGTTTGTGGTTCGAAAAAAATTGAATTAATAAATAAAGGACCAAATTTATTGCTTGAATTTAATTCCGGTTATCATATCCGACCATTTGATTATAATGGTTTTGCGGCAACTTTGGAATTTTTTGAAATTACCTCATCAACGACAACGATACATCCACCTCAACAATCATCATCTTCATCCTCATCATCATCCTCATCGAAAATGCACGGTAATAGTGGAATTGAAACGGGACGAAATCGTGGAAAAGGAGGAGTTATTATTGGTAACAGTGACATTGGTAATTAATATAATATTTAAATTAAATGGCAAACAATATATTAATCTATTTATTTTGTAAATATATATAGTTGAATGGACACCGCCATTGACAACACCGAAATTTTCACCATGTGATAAGATAATAATTGAAGCCAATGGACGATCAGGTCATTTTGATACACGTGGTCGACCGTTTGCAAACAATTGTCGTTTGATATTTAAAGGTCGATCGACGGATGTTGTACATATATCAATTTTTAATTATCGTCTGAAGGCACCATCATGTCGTTCGGTAATCGAAATTGTTGATGGTTCGGATGGTCATCGAAAACTATTATATAAAGTTTGTTCACCGTCAGCACGTCATGCACGTGATGATGATGGTAAATACCTTAGTCCATTAACATTTGCCTCCGGATCATCACAAACCATTGTTATATTAAAACGTTCGAATCCCGCCCATGAATACATTGATGAATTCATTGAAGGTGCATATATGTTTCATGATGGTAAGTAAATTTTAGAATATTTTTTTGATAAAAAATTCTTATAAAAAACATTTCATTCATTTCTGTAATTATGATTTTTAAATTGTGTGTGTGTGTATATTTTTTATTTAAATTTTTATAGAAGCACAAAGTGGAACAATTCAACCATCAACGTTATGTGATGCCGATCATTATGGATTGAGTAGTCCGATAAATGGACATTTAAATAATATGGCAACCGAACAATTCTATTGGAACATTGAAGGTAGTCTAACTTGTTCGCATAATTTTATACCGGCTGCAAATCAAAGTGTTGTCGTTACGGTATGGTGGTCTTGATTCGATAATATTATAATTATATAATTATAATAAATTAAATTATGTTCGTTTAATATTTTCGTATAGATTGATGTATTGGATCGGCTTGGAGTTGAACCACAATGTGAAACGGCCTGTGGTGATTCGGGTTGTCAATGTGTAACAAAAGATGATTACCCCATTGAAAATGTTGATCATCTGGCAATGATCGGATTGGATGATGGCCGGGTAATAAATTGTATGTGTGGTGCATTTCGTTCGGAATGGTTACCGGTTTCGTTGCGTTCCTGTAATCCAATCAAATTAATGTATTCGGTGGCCAATTTCAATTTCGATCGTAAAGGTTTTATATTCAAATCTTCGTAT
Organism: Dilophus febrilis; assembly: GCA_958336335.1. Taxonomy (NCBI): domain Eukaryota; kingdom Metazoa; phylum Arthropoda; class Insecta; order Diptera; family Bibionidae; genus Dilophus; species Dilophus febrilis. Next base: position 55,994,859 of record OY284469.1, on the reverse strand, counting down.
AGTTTTCATAATGATGCAATGTGTGGTCAAAAAACATTTACAACACATTCAGGTAATATAATCGAAGCGATTATTGATTTATTGTCATTTATTTATTTATTTTTTTTTAAATATTATATAATATAGGAAAATTATTTTGGTAACTCTTTAAGATTAGAATTAGAATAGTTTTATCTGGTGTTATAATCAAAAACACTTCGTTAAATTGTAAAACAACCCTTTAATTCTAAACGTACAATTTTTCTAAACGGTGAATTTTTTTAAAAAGTGTCATTAATAAAATGACTTAAATGAGTGATGTTCAAAATCAATGTAATACAATCGTTAGACATTTTACATAGTGTATCGAATGTTGATCATTTTAATCCATCGATTAAACCAACTAAAATATAATCCAAAACTGAATATTCATTACTTGCCTCACTTAAATTTTAATTATAAACTCTACATATTATATGTTATAGATCTAGAGGATTTGAACGATTTTATTCAATTAATGCATTTTATTTATAAATAGGTGAATTATCACCAGTTAATGTTTCAACGGCATTTTCATTAAAATCATTTTATCATCAACAATGTACATGGATTTTAGATTCTAAAGTTGAACGTCAACTATTTATTGAAGTAATTTTGATTTTAATAATAAAAACCCGTATTGAATGAAATTGATTTTTTTCTTTTATATGAATTTAAATACTATAGATTTCATCTAATCAAAGTCGTTCGTGTACAGCCTGGAATATTTCCATACATGAGTATTCATCATACGATGAGGATCGATATCATGCCGGTGCATTATTACATTTATTTTGTTCACGTGATAAATTACAATTATATACAATGCCATGGAAATTGAGTACGGTTGTTATTCGGTATGCAATTTAATATTATTTGCATTTTATAGTAATTTTATAGTTTTCTTATTTGAATGATTTTTCTATTTGACTATAGAATACAAGCAATGACACGAATCCCTCCATTGTATACCATTCGATGGTCATCACAAATTGTACGATCAAATAATCGAATGGGACCACCAACACCAGCACCGAATGCCGTTTCAAGAGCTACTAATCATCATTCGCATCAACAACGAACGATTGATTATCAAATTAGTATTCAATTAATTTTATATTTATGTTTATCGATTTTATTGAACACATCAATTTTAAAATTGAAAATATTTAATTTTATATTATTATAAAAATTATAAAAAGAAAATGCACCCTCTACAAATAAAATCCTTTAGTTTTTTTTTTGTATTTCTTTAGTAGATCATGGAAAATCTTGGAAAATCACTAACAAGAACTAACGAAACGAATATTAACTAATAAAATTATAAATAAATATACATAAAAAAATAGATGTGTCCGACTCAAATGTAGCGAATTGATGATTTTAAAACAGACAAAAAAAAAATTGTGTATCACAAAAAAATACATATTTATATATATAACAAAATAAAAAAAAAAAGAAAATTTAGCAAATTGTATTAAATATATTAAAAAAAATAAAATAAAAATAATATAATTGTTAGAATTTGTAATTAAATTTAATTTTTTTTTTAATATTATTATTTTAATTTTAAAAAATTTTATTTATTTTTTTGTATTTTATATATATATATAATAGAGTATTCGATTCGATGATATAGAGTTAAATAATAATTTTAAATGTAAAAAAATTAAACAAACTAAAAAACAAAATGATTTGAATGAATTGAAACAAATCCGCAGAATTATAAAATATATTTATATATTGTATGGATATATATCTATATTAATTAATATAATTATATATATATTGATGTATAGATGTACAAAATACTAAAAGATTGAGCGAGAGCTTTTATAATTATTTTACATATAGAGGATGTGGAGGATTAGTTGGACATCAGACGGAGGTTTATATATACTCTATATAATTTATATGTATCATAAATAAGGTTGAAATGTACCTATAGAGGCAACATATTTCCCCCCATATTATTATTATTATTATTATTATTGAAGACGAAATATTTGTTGTGTCGCCTTCAATAATCATAATAATAATAATAATAATAATATTAATAATAATAATATTAACAATAATATGTAATGAAAGTAATAAAAATTAATTAAAATAAAATATATTTAAATTAACAATCTATAAAATAATATAGAAATTGTGTAAAACAAAGTAAAACAAAACAAACAAACAAAAACAAATAAAGACTTCATAAATATACAAATATATAGATTTTTTGTTAGGAATTTCTCTATATATGCATAGTTTTGGAATTGGAAAATTCTGTCTAATTCGGTTTCAAATGCGATTATTATACTATAAACTACTAGTCAAATACGGATTGCAATTTGTATTCCTATACTTTGAAACCGATACCGTTTGAAATTCTATATCAATTTCTAAAGAATATTTTATATTGTATAAAATTTGCCTTCTAGAAATTCACTTTAAGAAATACTTTTTAATGCGAAAATTGAACAAAATCTGATGAAGAAAGTTCTGTATAATTTTCTTTAGGCAATTTTGCATAATTTGTTTAAGGAAATTCTGTATAATTTTCTTTAGAAAATTCTGTATAATTTGCTTAAGGAAATTCTGTATAATTTGCTTAAGAAAATTCTTTATAATTTGCTTAAGGAACATCTGTATAATTTGTTTAAGAAAATTCTGTATAAATTGTTTAAGGGAATTCTGTATAATTTGCTTAAGGAAATTCTGTATAAGAACTAACAATCAACTCCTATACCAAACGACGGTTTGTTAAAATAAAACAGGTAATTTTTATACACAATGCGATGAAATTTGTTCAATTATATAGTAAATATGAACCACGATAAGACAACCCATTGAGTATTTATATCAAAACTTTATGTACGAATTTCTTGAATATTTAAACTCAAAACAAACCAAACGACACATTTTATATATAATTAAATAAATTTATTACACACTTAAATAATTTATTTTGACTATATATATTTATATAAATATATGTTATAATATACAGGGTGTCCCAGTACAGGGTGCCAACCCGAAACAGGCAGGTTCTACACCTCATTTCCAATCAAAAAATGTATGGCGACCCCATGTCTATCTCGCTTGGTTTTCGAGTTAGCCCGAAAAAACGATTTCGTTGAAGTTCAAGGTAGTACGTAGATGTTATTTACCATATCTCAGCAACCACTTATCGGAATCGAATAATTATAACCTTGTTGGAAAGGTATTTTAACTATCTTTAACTCTTTCTAATAACACAAAAATCGGCGACCACCCGTTTTCATGCTATAGCTGGTCAAACACAAGAAATTTCAACGGCCTCAAATATTTTTGTTATTTTGCAAGCCGAGAACTATAGAACTTTTATGTTTATCAAGTGTCGGTTTTTAGAAAAACTTCTTTGATGTTTTAGCTTTAATTTGATGTACAAACTTTTGAAATATGTCAACTCGTCTTAGAGATATGACGAAAATAATATTGAAATATGACGAAAATAATGCAAATTTTTCAAAAATTTAAAACACATTTATTACATTGCAAAGTTCAATGTTCTGTTGTTATCGCGTTATCTAGGTAACATAACTTCCAGGGATTGCAATTAATTTAATGGTTACTTAGAAATAAAAACAGTTAAATCTATTACCGTCATAAATTCATTCAATTCTTTTGTTTTTTGTGCTACATCTCTTCGGCATTTGTATATTACATTGTTTTACGTTTAATATTCATTAGAAAATTAAGTTTGTTTTATAAAGAATAATTCGAAAGTTTGAAACGGTAAAAAACAGTAAAAAATAAATTTCAAAAGCAGCCATCCAAATTGGTGTAAGTAAAAACTATGCTTGGCGTGCAAAGAAGGCTGCTGGTTTACATTCTTATCATTTGCAAAAAATTCAAGCACTTAAAGAAATAAACTACGTCCCCCGAATAACTTTTTGTGATTGGGTGATTCGTTGTTATGAACAAGATCCCAGGATATTAAATCAAATTTTATATACGGATGAAGCAATGTTCACACGTGAAGGGATATTTAATACTAAAAATAATTATCATTGGTTAAAGGAAAACCGGCATTCAGTTCGGCAACACGCATTTCAGGAACGAATAGCAGTCAATGTATGGGCAGGAAAGATTGGAAATTAATTAATTGGTCCATACTTTCTACCTGGGCGGCTGGATTCAGATTCATATTTAGTTTTTTTGCAAAATAGGTTATTCGATTTACTCGATGATGTTAATTTAGCTGATTTGCGATTCATTCATTTTCAACATGACGGTGCACCCCCACATTTTGCACGAAGTGTAAGAGAACACTTAAATGATACTTTCGGTCAAAGATGGATTGGAAGAAATGGCCCCATTAAATGGCCACCACGGTCGCCAGACCTCACACCATTAGATTTTTATCTATGGGGGTTTGTAAAGACATGGTTTATAAAACACCAGTTCATACCAGGAAAGATTTAATGAATGGCATTAATAATGCGTTTGAAGTTTTAAAAAATAATCCGAATCAAATTCGATCGGCTACTAGGGCAGTATTAAAACGGTGTCGAATATGTCGATCACATAATGGACACCATTTTGAACAATTTTTGTAGTAAAGATTTAAATTTAATTTAATAAATGTGTTTTAAATTTTTGAAAAATTTGCATTATTTTCGTGATATTTCAATATTATTTTTGTTATATCTCTAGAACGCGTTTACATATTTTAAAAGTTTGTACATCAAATTAAAGCTAAAACACCAAAGAAGTTTTTCTAAAAACCGACAGTTGATAAACATATATGTTCTATAGTTCTCGGCTTGCAAAATAACAAAAATATTTGAGGCCGTTGAAATTTCCTGTGTTTGACCAGCTATAGCATGAAAACGGGTCGTCTCCGATTTTTGTGTTATTAGAAAGAGTTAAAGATAGTTAAAATACCTTTCCAACAAGGTTATAATTATTCGATTCCGATAAGTGGTTGCTGAGATATGGTAAATAACATCTACGTACTACCATGAACTTCAAAGAAATCGTTTTTTCGGGCTAGCTCGAAAACCAAGCGAGATAGACATGTGGTCGCCATACATTTTTTGATTGGAAATGAGGTGTAGAACCTGCCTGTTTCGGGTTGGCACCCTGTGCTGGGACACCCTGTATAATAAAATACAAAAAAAAATAAAGAAAGGTGAACATTAGATAATGATTTCTTGTGTGAAGTTCTATATAAATATAATTTAAGGGAATTGCAATAAGCCAAAATTAATTTAAAAAATATTGATTTACCAATTTTATTACCTTTTCATTATGTATATAAGACATTATTATTAAAAATGTTTGCTGTATGTGATGAGTGAAAAGAATTCTTTAAAATAAACTTTGATTTGGAATCATTTTAATTTCTATACACACTCCAAATACCCGTCAAAGATATTACCTATACTAAAATGATATTTCCAATTCTATATTTTTTAAGGGGTTGGGTGTAGATAAAATATAACATATTAAACTATAATGAATGTGAATTTTGGTTTTTTTACTCTCGCACAAAAATAAACTGATAACAATTGACTATGTAAGTATGCAGAAAAACAATTTACTACTTATATGAAATATATAGACACTAAAATTAATCAATATCATTCAATTTATCACCGTTTATCGTCGAACTACCACCACCACCAACAGCACCACCACCATCATCATCAATACTATATAATTTTGGTAATTCAGATTCAAATCTTAACAATTGTACGTATGTTATTAATTTCCATTGATTTTCATTAAATTTTTCATCAATATCAGTATCAATATCGTCACCAACATCACCACCACCACCACCACCACCATATTTTACAAATGTTGTATAATATGTTATTAATTCTTGTGAATGGTCATCATCTAAATCGTTTATAATCAATGAATTTTCTTGATAATTTAAATCAGGTTGACATATTATTTGATGTTGTTGTTGTTGTTGTTGTTGTTGTTGATTTTCCATTAAAATATCTGATTTTTTACTGGTCATTCGTTTAGATGAAGATGGTGAGGATGATGGTGATGGTTGACTACTGGCTGTAATTCCAATATTATTATTATTTTTAAGTGATTTTTGTTTTGATTGTTGATCCATAGAATCCATTGAATTGTTACCAAGTTGTTTAGAATTTTGTGATTTTTGTTTCTTTTGTTTCTGTTGTTGTGGTCGTTGAGATTTTGTATTACGATTTTCTGTAGGTTTTTTTCCATCATTATTATTATTATTATTATTATTATTATGATTATCATCATTGTTATCATCCTGATCATTTGCATTTTGATTATTATTATTATAATCTGTATCAAATTTATTTGGTTCAATTGTACGACAAAATTGGATAATATTACTTTGACTTGTATTTTCAATACGTGTATCAGTTGAATTAAATAGTATCAATATAATTGTTTCACGTATTGTACGTATTTTATGATGTTCAATTTTAGATTTATTATTATGAGCATTGAACGGTGTAGATGCTGATGCTGATGCCGATGATGATGATTGAGTTATATTTGTCATATTTTTTGTACGTTTATAACGTTTTAAATATGATGATGGCTGTTGATCGTATAATTGCCATGATTTTTTCTTTATTAATATATTAGAAAATTTGGTAAATTCATTGTTGAAATTTTCATTTGATTCTGAAAAGCCAGAAATTACCGAACGTTTTAAACGTTCTTTTAGCATGTCGTTGGATTTTTTTAATGGTTTTCCCGATGATGACGAAGTTTTTTGTTGTTGATTAGATGTAGAAGATGAAGATGTTCCAGTTGGAGTAATTGGAGGAATCGCTGTCGTACTTGTCGTAAATGTTGTTGATGTCTTTTGATTTGTTGTCGTTTGTCCGTCATTGTCATTCAGATGATGCTCAGATAACCATTCCCAAAATTTGATTATAAAACCATGTACTTGACTTGATGGATTTTCATTGGAATTATTAAATGTTAAAATTGCTGGTACCATTCCATACATATGACTACTATTAAAATCACGTATAATGTGCTCTTCAACGGTACCATTTAGCGAGCTTAATGTTATGACAACAGTACAATTTTCTGGACATTTTCCATTATTCTCAATGATTAATTGTTTATTTTGATTTATATAAATATTACGTTGTTTTAATGTATCTTTACGTTGTCCAAAATATTTATGTTGTGGTGATGATTTAGATAATTTTGTTTTTCTACCCGATCGAGTGGTTGTTGATGGTAATATTTTTGTATTATTATTGTTGTTGTTGTTGTTCCCTGTCACCGTTGTTTGAATGTCGGGAATGGGTTGAACAATTTTCAGTGGTTTATTTGTTATCAATTGATAGATATCATTTAGATTTTTTTGAATTTGTCTTTCGGCCATCGTATTATTCGAAACGATACAATTAAATGTTATTTGTAAATTGGCATTCAATTGAAATTTATGCACGTACAAACATTCGTCTAAACTAATGCTATGACCAATTTGTTGACCATCACGTCCCGATATAATTTTTAATTGCCGTTCTAAACTGGAGGCAATCAGTAATTCCTGACATTGATCATCATTCAAATCGGGTAATATCAACGGGAATGTTAAATAATTTGAATTGGCCGTTGTATGATCAGAGATATGCCAAAGCCATTCGCCCGATTGCGGATCAACACAACCCATTTCACCGAATTCATCGATAATTATACAATCGGGAATACCATTATGATCGACGTCAATCAATTGACAATCGATAAAATATGGTTCATTGTACATTTCAACGTACCAACTAATTTGACCGAGATGTGATAATATCGCTAGAATACCATTTGTTTTCTGATGATGATTTATGGTTTGAAATATTTTATTACCACGATACATAACAATTAAATTTTTACCCAATTTTTTACCGATTCCATTCGGTATAATATTTATTTGACCTTTTAATTCAATGTGTTCGTATGAACGTAACCAATTTGTTGTATGCATACGTTCTGAATTCACTGGGCATCGCATTCCAGCATCCAATGAACATGGAATTACCCAAAGGAATACGATAATTACGGCAAAACACAATAGAATCGATAAAATAAATAATATTTTACGTAATTTACTCATAGCATAAAATGTTTCTAAATGTTTTTTTTCACATTTTTTCATTGATTGTAAAAAGTTGATATTATTATTATTATTATTGCTATTACAATTTAAAATTGCAATATTATCAATATCATTTAATATCATTTCATTATGATCGTGATGATGATGGTGATGGTGATTATTATTATTATTATTATGATGCTGTTGGTGGATAGCAGTTGATGATGAAGATGGTGTTCCTGTACCAGTACCACCACCACCACCACCTAATGATGTTGACGATGATGATGCAATTGTTACCGTTGATGCATTCGATAAATTTCGATTGCCATATGATTGATTATTATATGGTTGAATTGTATACGAAGATGATGACGATTGACATTCTTGATCTTGTTGTAAATTTGTTGAATTTGTTGTCGATAACATTGTATTAATGTGATGATGTTGTTGATGGTCATACAAATTGTTATTTGTCATCGATGTACTATTATTATTATTATTGTTATTTTTTAAACGTTTATGAACATTATTTTGATTACTATTATTGGTGGTTGCATTTGATTCTATATTATTATTATTATTATTAACTGTAAATTTTTGAATATCTTTTGTAGATCTTATCAATTTTCTCGTTGATGTCTGATGATGTATAATTTCTTCATCACTATCGGAATCCGTCATATTTTGTGATAATGGTGAATATATCATAACTTAAATTTTTTTTTTCTATTTGGTTTGTTTTAATTTATGTAATCAAAGATCTTTATATATATAGTTATTGTTTTTATCAAGAGTAATTAATCACAATTCTAACACAAATGGTTTAAACATCATTCACTATAAATAGATTCCTTTAGATTTATTATTATATATGCTTTGTTTATCGTCATATATATATATAGAAAAATCAATAAAATAACAAAAACAACTTTGAGTTGCACTAAAACTCATTTAAGTACATATATATACCAAAGTTCTATAACATATTGTTGTATTATAATTAATATAGAATTTATTGAATAATTTCATCAATTGTTAATTAAAAAACAAAATGTTAACTATTAAACAAAAAACTATTATTAAATAATTTTTTATATATTAAGGAAAAAACAATAAGTTTTACGGAAAATTTATCTTTTTCCGCAACCTTAAAAACACAACAAAATAAATAAAAATGAAGTAAAATAACGTCACCCTCCCCATCCATATAACATATATATATTTTTATCTGAAAATAAACAACTCAAATTTTTATTATTCGATTTGAGTTTTCTTTTTTTAGTTTATGTATCGTATATGAATGAATGAATTTGACCATTTCATAAAGAGGAAAATGGAAAATATAGGAAAATTCATTTGTTCTCCTTTATATTTAAAAAAAGAAGGATATTTTTCCCATATTCATTTAATAAAATGTTCTAAATTCATTTAAATATTGTATGAATCATTTCAGTTGTTGTTTTGTTGTATAAATAATACAAAAAATCCTTTATATCGATTTCATTTTTATTAATTTAAATTCATTATATTAAGAATATATACAAATATTGTTAAATAAGTTAACAGCAGAAGACGATTTTATAAAGAAAATTCTGTTTAATTTGCTTAAGGAAATTCTGTTTAATTTGCTTAAGGATATTTTGTTTAATTTGCTGAAGGATATTCTGTATAATTTGCTTAAGGAAATGCTGCATAATTTTCGATAGGAAATTCTTTTAATTTGCTTAACGAAGTACCGTTCAACTGTCCCTATAGGTCATTCTCTTTTAATTTTTGAAGGAAATTCTATATAATTGCCCAAAGTAAATTCTGGTTAATTTTCCAAATAAATTTCATATTCACTGTTCCCAAGCAAACTCAGTAAAATAGAAATATTTGATAAAATCATATTTTTTTTATATTAAAAACACTATATAAATTGGAATTTTCTACCTTTTTGTATAATTTAATAATAAAATTAAAGTTGTAAAATATAAATAAGTTAAATTATTTTATTAAAAAGCAAAATTGAATGTTAAATCATTAAAATTTAATGTTTTCTGAGAGATAAAGCAAAAAAAAATTAAAGTAAAATAATCAAATCCAAGTGATAATACAAAATAAATTAAACTAAAACAACTCCCTTATGGCCAATGCTTAGTAATCGAAATTTCAGAAATTGTTTTATCAGCAATCCATACAGAACCATTTGTTCCTATCGTCAATATATCTACAATTAATTTTCCCATTTCCTCCATTCTGCATTTATAACAAAAATAAAGAAATAAAATGCATTATTATCTGATTTTTTTATTTTAAAACTTGCACAAAGATAAAAGCAGAAAAAACGTAACACATTCGCAATAAAGAAAATAATGAAATTTTTAATCCTTACGTATTTTGATAAATATTATCCATTGCTTGACAGGCATCAATTTGTAATTCAGAAAACATTGTTTTTACATTAAATAACAATGGGGTTGCTGTAACACCCGGACATATTGTTATAAATTTAATACCATGAGATTTATGAACATTTTCAGCTTCCTAACATTAGTTTTCGGTTAATTTATATATAAGAATCAAAATTAATTAAAGTGATATTGAATTTTCGTAAAATCATATGTATATAGAAAATATTTTAAATTGAATTTTAATTAATTACAGCAAGAGCCGTTGTAAATCCAATAATAGCATGTTTACTTGCACTGTACAATGGTAAAAAATATAATGGATTTAATCCGGTTACCGATGATATATTTGCAATAATTCCACCACCACCATTATTACCACCATCATCTTTTAATTTACCCATACAATTCATTGCAGCTATCGTTGTATAAACAACACCCAACTTTTTGTGTTTTCAGGTGAATTGCAAAATATCAAATTATAAACGATGATCAAAAAAAAAAAACAAATAGATATTAATATACAAATAAAAAAGCGGAAATGTGAAATCAATTTATTATAAACAATTTATAAATTCTTACAATATTAATTCTTATTAAATTTTCGGGTTCTTGTTCATTTATTACGCCCGCCAATCCAATAAACAAATCGATTTTTTTAAATGATTGCATAACCATTTTAAATGCATCATTTACCTGTTGTTCGTTCATTATGTCAGTGCGAATAAATTCAATGCATCTATCCGGATATAAATCTTTAAGTTTTTCACTACCATTATCGGTGGCCGTGTCTTTTATATCCAAAATTGCAATTGACTGTATTTTTTTTATTACATTTTTATATTATCAGAACATTTTTAGAAATAAAAATAAATATAATTTAAAATATTGCATTTGGTTAAGTCTTAAAAATGTATTGATGCTAATCGCATTGATTATTTATAATTGATGGTGTTTGAAAATAACTATATGGATCTTTACCGGAAATGCTATATAAGATCAAATTTTAATCAAATTTGTTTGTGGAAATCTATGATAATGAAAGATTTTAAAATTAGAAAAATGTCTATATGTACATTCCTAGAAGATCTTGAATAGAAATGCATATACGAATTGAAAAGAAGCGTAACGATTTTTTGAATTGAATGGTTATTTTAAATATCAAAATAGAATTATTGATACGCAACGCTTTATTTATTTCATAGGAGTGATTTGATTACACATTTAAAGAATAATAATAATAATCACAAAACAAAATATCTGCCGAAACTACGATTAGTTTAATTTTATGAAAATGAAAAATGAAAAAAATACCCATTTCACATTTCTATGTGTTATTATACTTTATTATATTATTTTAATTTATTTAAAACGAATTGAATCAATGTTTGTGAACAACAGAGTATAATAATTTTTATATAAAACACACATAAGATTATTCACCTTAAACGATTATTCAACATATAAAGTAAGTAAGAACACAGATTAAATTTATATATTTTTAAAATAATTTAAATAATATACAATTATATATGTTATATACCTTAACACCATTTTTTAATAAATTCTTACACGTTTCAAAACCAATACCACCCGTTCCTCCAGTTATAATAACATTTTTATTTAAAAAATCAAAATTATTCATTTTTTTTTTGGTGAAAACACAATTTGTATATTTAATGTGATATGCGAAAACTGACAAAAATTATAAAAATAAAATGTGTGTGTGTTAACGATTCAAGTGTTTCTTTTATACAATTTTAATAATTTATTTTTCGCATATTTTTTTTTTAAAGCATTATTAAAAATATCATTGTATATGACTTTTTTTTTTCATGTAGATAGCTAAGTAAAATGCTTATAAGATATGATAAGAGAACTGTACTCTCTTTCTTATTGTTCCAACTGAATATTGCATTGCAAATATTTGGCAATTCTTATGTACTTTACAATTAATTTTTATTTATATGCATAGATAATAAGATTTTATTAGACCTCATTCCTTTTTTTACTGCCAATTCTAATTTTATTTTTAATAGTTTTGGGAAAATCACAATTTTTTAAAATTCAATTTTCTCGGAAAATTTCCATGAAACAGAAAATTTTTCCGGGCACGAATCTTATTGAAAATTGTCCAAATTTTCCGAATATGCAATAAAATTATATGGTTTTCATATACAAAAAAAATTAAACTATGACAAATTTTAAAATACCCTTTGAAAGATCGCGTTTTTTCGACACATCTTTCAGGACAACCCTATCAGATCCTGCGATATCCTTCGAGGAGGATTTCCATTCCTCCTTTCTAATGAGTATTCCTTTCTAATGAGCATCTAAGCTTGAATATTCATAAAGTGGTTTAGATTTTATGAACATTTTATTAGACCACATTCCTAAAAAAATTGTCAATTAATTGTCAGTTCACTAAAGTTTGTCTCCAGAAATATCTCCGTTCCTATACAACATTTATATATGCGAGAATTCAAATAATGTATTTTTCTTAACTTAACTTAACTCAAATGTTTCGTATACTAAAACCTGTATTCAAAAAAAAAAAACTTTTACAATACAAAATCATACACAATAACTTAAAGTATAATAATTTATGTAGTATTAATACTCCCGTCATATTGCATTATCTAATTTTTTTTTTTAATATTATTTTGGTGTGGATGAAACCAAATTAAAAAAAAAAAATTTATATAAAAAAAATAATATATATTTGTTTTTATAATAAACAAAATTTTATACAGGCTTATTTAAGTATTTAGTATTTTAGATAAAGTTAAAAAGATATGGATTATTCATTTAACAATACAAAACCATTCAAATATTTACATATAGATATAAATATATAAAGACATCATCTTAATATTTAAAAACTAAAGAAGTAAGATAAATGGATTTTTCGTCGTTTAATATATTGTTAATAGAATATATTCGGATAGCAAAATGATCTATATGATTGCTAAAATAAAAGTCATAATGAAATGTTCAATAGTATTTGATAAAAATTGTCAATACTCGTTGATTTTCCAAGACATTTAGAATAGCATGAAAAACTACTTAAGGTCTTACATCATTTTAATATGCAATATACGATGTATTAAAATCAATACAATTGTTGTCCAACCAGTCAACGGATCTAAACGAATAGATCGCAGAAAAAGAGATAATTAATATAAAATTGTTTTGCCATTCAACAATTATTGGCCAAACCCCCATAAAACTATTGTACAATTTTCAACACAAATTCAAACTCAATTTTCCGATTAAGCAATTAAAAAATCTACGTTTTCGCAATCACCAATACAAAATAGTCATAATGGATTTCTAAATGCGATCAATTTTGAATATGATTCTATGATTTAATTCTGATTGTGATTCTGAATTCTGAATGTGAATAATTTAAATATAGAAAATAAAACAAAACAATATTATTACAATTCATTTAATGGAAATAAAAAAAAAACAATTCGTGTTTTAATTTTTATAAAAACAACTAAAAAATAAAATAAAATTTTATTGATTTTAATTTATTCAACACGATCGCGATAAAAAAATAATAAATTTAATAATCAACAAAAACAAAGGGAAAAATTCACATCACTTGAAATATTATTATTCATAATTTATTAAATTTTAATAATTTTATTATTTAAAAAATTGTTGGTTTGGTCAACTTAATTATATATACACAAAACACAATGAATCTATTCCATATTTTAACCTTATTATTATTTGGTTTTATTTATAATTCAATTTATTGTAGTAAATCAGATCAAAAAACGCAACGGGGTTTCGCCTGGGAAAAAGGTAATGAATTTGAAGGTGACATTTTAATACCATTGAATTCACGTAATGGTATTCGTGATATAGCCGCTCGTTGGCCAAATGGTTCGGTACCATTTCAAATTACCAGAGATTTTGGTAAGTATTCAACTAACTTAAAAATAAAAAGAATCTGTCCATAAAGTTATTTTGTATTTAGATTCGAAAAAAGTTAATATGATTTTGGAAGCGGCAAATATTATTAATTCTGTAAGTTGTTTGTATTTACATCAAAAAAGGCCATATGAAAGTAATTTTATTGATATTGGGGTTAGTTAGTTATATTTGATATATATTCTTTATAGATTATATAGAATCTATATAGAAAAATTTGTTGACACAATTTAAACTATAAAAAAAACAGGATCGAAATAGAGGATGTTCATCGTATATCGGATATTTAGGTGCAGGTGAACAAGAAATGAATTTGGCTGAAGATTGTTTTAAGGAAATTGGTACGGTATTACATGAATTTTTACATTGTTTGGGTTTCGTACATCAACACAGTTCATTTGAACGTGATAATTATATTACAATATTATGGGATAATATCGATGATCGTAAGTGTGTGTTAAATTACATTATAAACGCATTGAATTAAAATATAAATATATTTATAACTATACAGAATTCCAGGGTAATTTTATGAAATATAACATTGAAAATGTGACGAATTTCGGTGTAAAATATGATACGGGAAGTGTTATGCATTATAGTGCATATGCATTTAGTAAAAATGGTAACCCAACAATTATGATAAAAGATTCCAATCAAATTGATTCGAATATGGGACAAAGATTTCGTTTAAGTCAACCGGATATATTAAAATTAAATTATATGTATGATTGTTGAACATAAATATAAATGCCAATTAATCCGTAGAAATAATATTGGATTAAAATTTTATATATCTTAAAAATTAATAACAAACGTCTATAGATTTGTTAAAATAATATTTAGTTTATTAAAAAAACTTGATAACATTTTATTTGTAACAAATATTTATAAAAGAGTTTATGGCCAATAATTGGTCAATTTAATTTCACGAAGATTGCCATCATCAATTATCCATATCGAACCATTTTCACCCGTTGCAATTGCTTTAGCACATGCAATTCCAGCTTGATTAGCTCTACATGAGTTGAATGAATTATAATTCTATATTTAACAAATTCTATTCTGTGAGTATCAATTAAGATATAACTTACGTTTGCATGGGAAAATCCTTAATATACTCTTCGGTATCCTTAGTCGAATTCGGATTTAATACCCAAGTTTCAGGTTTTTCTATTATCATTGTATCTGTAAATCCTGGACATAAGGTAATAAATTTTATACCCATATATTCATAATAACTATCCTATATCATTAATATACAGACGATATAAAGGAATTTATATATTTTAAAATATAGAAGTATCATTTGAATAAAACAGAAAATTATATATTTTTTTAATATACAAACAGCCATAGTTCGTGTAAATCCAATAACCGCATGTTTACTTGCCGTATATATTGGAATACTAAATATATGTTGAAATCCTAATACAGAAGCAACAATTGCAATAATACCACCTTTACCATTATTCCTTTTGCTCATGTATTCCATTGCAACAAATGTTGTATTTATAACACCCAACTATACATAAAATTTCAGATAACAATTCATACTAGTATCTATCTATCTATCTATCTATCAATTATTACTTACAACATTAACATTAATTGTTAAATTAATATTTTGATCATTTGCAACACCGGCATTTCCCACAACAATATCAATGGATTTAAATTGTTTATCGATTTCTTTAAATGCTTTTTCAACATCCTCTTTTTTCGATACATCACAAATAAAATACAATATATTTTTTTTGGGAAAATCATTTACAAGTTTACGATATTCTTCGGTTGATTTTAAAATATCAATAATTGCTATACTCTGCGAGTGCGAATTCAAATGAAATATATATAATTTAAATTAAAATTATCATATATAAATATAAATTAATAAATTCGTAAACGATATAAACACCGCATTGAATTTTATATATACTTATTATTATATACGTATATGTACCTCAGCACCTTTAATCAACATTTGATTAGCAATTTCATAGCCAATGCCTCGTGCACCACCAGTAATTACTACATTTTTTCCGGCATAATCCATTTTTTTGAATTAAATTGATTTTAATTTTATTAAAATATAGAACTTTTAATGAACGAACAATTGATATTTAAAAAGAAAAGAAAAAGAAAGCACAAACTCCGATTTTACTCTACTTTGATTAACAATTTGAAATGAAATAAATTTATATGTAAATCAAAAGAAGTTCTAACAGGCGCGAGGATGAGAGCATACATAATATATATTAATTTTATTATCGCAGTGTCGACAGGAAGTGAGATATTGTTTTGTGTGTTTTGAATCTGGTTTATAGTGATTTCAAACATGAATTATATGAACATATTTAATTAGTTAATCCTTATCGAACATTAAATGAATACATTTTTCACATCATAAGAGACATTTGAAATAAATTCATATTATGGGTCATTTATAAGCACAGCAGATTTACAAGAATAGCAGAATAATATTTAAAAACAATTGGTTATAATATTCTTAGAAATAATCTTGCGTGCCTTAAATGAATTTAAAGGTATTCTAAACTGTAGAATATTTTAATAATAAATTGAGGATATTTGCGCCATGCAAGCTCCCAAATTTTTTGAATAATTTATTCAGTCTTATACAAAACATAGCACATAACAAAAAATAATCATTTTATGTATATTCTATTATAATATTATCAGTATTATTAAATTTCTTTCATTAACGCTCAATTAATTCAATTATATATAAATTATGATATGTAAAATCTATTTTTTGTGTGTGCTATAACTTTTTTAATTGAATAAAAATTCTATATATTGATGTTGATGGTTAAGGTTATCATAAAGTACATATATATATGTCGTTTAATTTAAATGACAACACAAGCAAATATTATATTATCATTATAAATCGTCAATTTATATAACAGTTAATTACAATCATTTGCATTCATACATAACAATTATGATTTGATTTGAATATTGTAACAAAAATATATTAAGAGTATTATTTTTTCACTATACAATATTTTAATGTATATATAAAATAGGCTTATCGAACGGATATTAACATAATATGTTGTTGATTAAGATTATCATTTAAAGGGGGCCTTTTTTCTCAGAAATTCCTTATCGTTTATCGTTAGATTAATACAAAATAGAAAATTATTAGAATGGACGAATTAAAAACTATCGATTAGAATTCGAATTGCTGATAAAAACAAACCGAAAAATGAAATCAGAAATCTTTAATAAAGGATTCAATTCAATATACAATTTCAAATGTTATAAAAAATTCTTGGTATGTGATGACAGAGAGATCACTGAACTTTACTGCTAAAATTCATTATTATTATGATTAAAATTTATCACAAAATGCATTTTTTTTATTTTAATTTACATAAACATATACGTAAAGGAATTTAATTTTGTATTCGCATATGATATTTTGTAGATTATTATTTGAATATAAATTTTTATTTATGTGTATGAAGAATATATATTATAAATTTAATTTTTGCATTGTATCTTGCAATACAAAATAATAATAATAAAAAAAACTCGTTTCTTTTCATGTTCATTACGTAAAGTTACCTATTCGTTGGTGTTTTTGAATTTGAAAATATGTGTTAATGTTTTTTATCACTTAATAAAATATTTGTACAGCATAATTCGTATATCGTTGAAATTTTTTTTGATTTGAGAGCCTGAGTACCAAAATATAAGGTAAATTACATAAACTTTACGAAAATCGGATTGTTGATCAAAAAAGACCTAGAACTCTATACTACCCTTTTGCCAGTTCGTAAGTCCTTGCTTGTCTTTCTGTGTTGTTGGCCAGACTACGATTTTATAAAATATTAAATATTTTTTCATTACAATTTATAAAGTCTCATATGAGAGATACCTTTTTAAAAATATATTTTCATACATCTTATAAATAACAAAAAAATAAAAAAACAAACAGAAACATTTTCATTACCAAATAAATATTTGTAAAGGTAAGTAAAATTAAATTAATATTATTATTGCGGAATTAATATTTTCTATCGTTATTTCGTTTATTTTTTTTTTAATGAGCTTGATATATAAAAAACAAAGTATATATAATAATTCATATAAATAATTATCACCGAACCGAACATCAATAAAAAAATAAAAAATACGATATAGGTTTTATTTATCGCGTATATTGTGTAAAATGTGAATTGATAAGAATATAATGATAATGCATATGTTTTATTCATATAATCTATGAATGCAATTTTAATTTTTGTTTGTTTAATATATGCGTTAATTTTGTTTTTGGTATATTTAAAACAAAAATATTTATATATATGATATTTTGTATATCGTTTTAAGTTCAAGTTCATTTATCAAGTTCATTTGGTTTTCGTTGTGTGGTTTTTTAAGTGAATCTTTATTATTTTTTTAAATAGTACTGTGCTGCGTTGTGGTAAGTATATATATATATATAAATAATTTATAACTTTATTTTCTATGTCTATGATAACAGACTAGAAATCTTTCATGATAATCGTTTCGTTGATAGAAAGATTCAGAGATAATTTTTTTTTTATATTCGAGAAGGTTATACGCAAAAACCATAATTTCTATATATAATTTGATTGAGTTTATTATTGTGTAAAGTAATAAAATCGTTAATCTAATAATATCAATAAGATAATGCAATCAAAATTGATGGGTTGCCGCATATATAGAAAAGTGATTGGTTTTTTTTTCTGATAAAACGATCAGGAATATTTGTTGGAAGAAATGGTTGAATATCTTTCAAATCATTTTTATTGATTTCATATATAAATGGATTTTCGGAGAAATGAAATACAAAGAACACAATTATTATAGAAATAAAACTATAGAACTTTGTAATCAATTCACGTATCTGGACGAATAGATTCTCTGGTATATGGATCTTATACAATTTGATGCGGTATATTTTAAAAGACCGCATAATAAATTACTATTTAAATCTCTTCGTACATCCGCATAGAATGGTTTTTATTCTAATTTTCCGAGAAAATCCATATTAAAAATTACGTAAAACAAACAATTGCAATGCAATTTAACAATAGATATTTTTATAACCATATAAATAGTTTTGTTCTATAATATATAAAATAAAATACCATACATAACTTGGGTTTCAAAAACAAAAAAACTCTCAAAGAAAACCTTTAAAATCGTCAATTTGATAATTTCCATCATGTCCAATCAAGATTAAAATAACCAAAGAAGCTTAAAGTAGACTTTCCTTTCATAAATATATGAACACTTATTTGCCGCAGAACTTTATAGAAGAAATGATTTTGTTATTCATACAATTGAATTCTTTGAGGAAAATTTAATTTGTTGGCAATAATTTTTACTATAATATTAAAAACAGATGACGATCACATTCTTCAGACTCCAATCGAGTAGAAAAAAAAACGTTTGTATATATTCTGTTGACTATATATATGTATATATTTGGTTTTCAGCAACAATGATCGAACTAGAACTATCTGGTATATATAATTTAATATAACAATATCGTCATGATGATATATTTATTTAAAATCAATATCAATATAAATGCGAATTAATTTTATTTATTTATTTTTTTTTTGTATTTAAATCATATAAAATAATATACCACAAAAAAATGTTATATAATCTTTTTTGTGCGGTTCTTCCGCGATAGAATATATATACATTTCTAATATGTTTACAATTAAAAAAAAACATAAAAAATATTGTGGGTCGTACGAATTTTATGAAACATATTCATTTTCAAATACGTGAGATCGATATAAAAACTTTATATTTATTTTTTTCCTTAAAATTACAATTTTAAGTTCATTCATTTGTTAAATATATAAACTCAACATCATTTTTCGATTTTCATTTTGAGGAAAAACCTATAGTTTTATCGTTTAAGAATTACCCAACTAATTCAGACGAAGTTGAGACAGTATATACGGTTCAACTTCGATGTTCCATAATTTCCATATTGAGTTACAAACTTAATGGTAAACTCTGTGTATAGTCCCAATACGCGTACGGGTTTAACAGCATACAAAAAAAGTGATAAAGAAATAAAAACTACAATAGGTTTGAATTTGAAAAAAGTCATTTAAATTAATGATTGTTTTAAAATTTTATTGAAATGGCATATTCAACATTTGATATAAATGCATATATAAAGTGTTATATATAGATACAAAAATGTTTATTATTTGAACTTTTTAATGTATATATTTTATGATGCTATAAAATTGAAATACACACCACTATATAATAAATAAAAAGATTAATATATAGTATTTACCATATATGACGATATGATATAGAAATAAAGGTTTTGTATGTCATCGATAAAATGCGCTACAGTTTTTTTTGTCATCAAAATTAGATGTTTTATATCAAAAAATTTATAAAAACTGTTCGCGTGAAGCCAAAAACAACGTAAAACAATTAATTTTATTATATTGAAATATGATGTTTAGAAGAAACAACAAAAATCTCCAATATATGATTTTTTTTTGAACGCAAATCTATGTCAATGCGTATAATATTTCATAATTTAGGAATCATCACAAAAAATATTTATGTATAGGATTTGGTATATCTTTTTCTTTTTAACATACACATATTTGAATAATGAAAGATGAATCGGTGGATTTGCCATTTGGTATTATTATAACTATAGCTTTTCGCAAACCTTAAATTGGAAATATTTAAGTAAAAATCTATCAATTTTATCTTTGAGTTAAAAAAACCCATTAAAAGATATCATATTTTGATAAGATTATTATTATTAGTTTGTTTGTCGAATCTTATACAAAAAAAAACCAAGTAAATTTTTGTTTACAAAATAATTTTAAAAGGTTTAAATTCACGTGTAGTTTAGTAAATAAATTTTACAAAAAAGGTCTAATTACCAATATGTTGTACAAAGGAAGGTCACAATCCAAATATAACTTAACTTTAATTTTTATACATATACAAATTTCATTTATAAATGCTAATTATCTATACGCGTATTGCCGTATATGTAATTAGCGAATTAAATAGTTTTTATATATTTATACGCATTTGTATTCATTTTTTATTACTTTTAACTCTTCAATTATAGATGGGAAAAAAAACAATTTGAATTTTTATACTGTAGAGCATTAGAAAATATTTAAAGTCTTTCAATTTATTCAGCCTGTATAAACGTTAGTATACCTACCTATACAAAAGTGTGTATATTCTAATTTAATATAATTTATATAGAATTTTGTTAGAATATTTAACACACGATTAGACGATTAGCAATAATACGCAACAAAATAAAAAAAAGTGAGTCTTAGTTTTGTAAAGAAATAAATATACTAAATAAATGTGTAAAGGTAAATTTATATTTTATAATTAATTCAATAAAATTATTTAGGTAAATAATAAATATATAGTAAAATTTGTTTGTATATACAAATTCAAATCATTAAAAAGTCATTTATATATAAGAATAATAACTAACAAGCAAAAAAAAAACAAATGGACCACAGAAATTTCAAGTTATTTCTTCTTTTTTTTTGTTTTAATGTACCATCGATCCATTAATTGATATATAGAATATGTTTTTATATATAATCAATTAGTATACATTATTAATAAAAAAAACAAATAAAATAAAAAGTATTGTGAACAAAAAGTTTTCGATAATTTGTTTTCCAATGAAATACAATTGGAAATTTATGCGAGTTTTGACAACTGAAAGAATTGGGGGTTTTCAGTTTAATGTTATTGAGCACTATAGTGGATCGTCAACATATCCAAAAAATAAGCTGGAAAATATCCTCTATCATATAAAATGATAGGTCGTATAGAGATTGTATATTCTTGGTTTTTATTCGCGTAAAATCGCGAATGTTTTATAGGATATAGCTGATGAGGTGGGACCTTTTTTATTCAATTTTTTGTATTAACAATTTATTGTGTTAATATTCAGAATGTTCATAAATCCTCCTTCTACTGAGAATGATTTAAAAATGTATATATAAAAACAGCTTTGAAAACTTTTTGATTACAATATTCAGAAAAATATAAATTAATAATTAGTTTCATATAGTGTATAGTAAATCTGCTTAAATAACAAATCAATAGATAATTGACAGATTAAGTCAGGTTTTATTTAAATAAATATTTATATGTCATGAGTTTATATTGTGATTAATTATATCAAACATTTATTTAGATTGTATATTATCATATTATTAACAAAAAAAAATTGATTCATAGGCTTTCTATACAGATTTTTTGTTTTTTAAAACCACAGCATAAATTAAAAAAATAAAGTGTGTAATAATTAATTATATGTTGATGATGTGTTTACAATAATAAATGTGATTTTTTTTTAATAATAATTTATTGTGTTTTAATATGCGTTTATATATTTTATAGTTAACTTATTCTTATTTAGTTATTTAGTTTAAGATCTTAGATCTTCATGGATTTATTATATGTATAAATTACGTATATACAAATTGATTTACATTAACAGAGCATTAACAGTACATTAACATGAACGATTATATTCTAAATAATTAAAGAAATTCATAAATACGAATGTTTCATTTGAGTTTATAAAAAACAAATTTATATTAAATTATCAGCGTTAAAGTTTTCGATAGCTAATGTGTATCAAAGTTTAATGAACATAAGATTGAATTCCGGTGCGTATATGCTCAAGATAAAGGTCTGAATTAACTGAAAAAAGTTTACAAATTAATATCAAACCAAATGGGTTCTTGAGAGAAAAATTACTTAAAGAAAAAAAAAAGAACTGTAGCTTCCTGATAATAATAAAGTTGATTTGTGCATTCTGAAAGAATTACCAGAAGCGAATTAATAACGAATATCAGCATTTCAGTATTATGTGAACAACTTTTAAGAAAATATATCAACATTTTCGAACTGTGTCCAACCAAAACAATCCCAGATTGGTCAATATAAGCTGAACAATTATAACTATATACAACCAACGCATTAATTATAATCACTTATTATCTTTTATTTGTAAAAAAAATATCATTTGTCTTTTTCGTTTATTTAGTCTCAAAACATTTCTGCGTTATATTATTTTTGTTTTATACAAAACCAAAAAAAAAATTAGTTATGGGTGAATGGCATAAGTTTATATTTTATTTTATTTTCAGTTCACAATATAAATAATAATAATAATAATAATATAATATGATTTGCCGTCAAAATGGAATTTTTTTAACTGCTTTGCACAATATTTTTTTAGTTTAACAATATAGGTTTAGTATAACAATATTTTAGTTTCTATAATTTTTCCTTATCAATATATATTTATATATAATATATACTAATAACATCACAATCATCTCATCTCGATTTGTATACACAAATTAAAAAAAAACAAAATAACTTTAATAAACAATTTTTGTTTTTTAAAAAGTCTGATCATTCAAAAAATAAAAAATGAATTACTCTGGTAAGAAGGTGGTAATAACTGGTGGTGCCGGTGGAATTGGCTATGAAGTATGTCAACAATTATTAAATCAAGGTGTTAATGTAAGTAATTTAATTTTTTTTGTAAATATGTATACAACATTAATTTATAAACATTTATTATACATTTTTTTTTTTTTTGGCGCAGTCATTGGCTATTATGGAATTAATGGATCCATTGAATAAAATTGAAAAACTTATAAAAAAATATACAACAAAAACAATATTATTTATAAAAACTGATGTTACGAATAAAGAACAGGTGGCCGATGCATTTCGAAAAATCATTGAACAATTTAAAACAATTGATTTATTTATTGGTAATGCAGCGATATTGGATGAAACCAAAGTGGAATTAACAATGGCAGTTAATTTTGTAAGATTGAAATAAACGCACTCATTCATCATCAAATGGTATGTGATATTATCAATTGATTAATTTTAGTTGGGAGTTTTTTATACAACAATGAAGGCTATCGAAATAATGAGCATTGAAAATGGTAATGGTAAAGGTGGTATTATTGTAACATTAGCATCAATCGCTGCATTGGCCCCATTTTATAGTACACCCGTTTATTCGGCCAGTAAACATGCTGTTTTAGGATTTATGCGGGCAATATCAGTTTGTTTTCATATATATAAGTTGATTTAAAAAAAAAAAATTTATTAACTCGATAAGGTTTTGTTTTTTTTTTGTTCTGGTTAAAGGATGAATACTATCATCAAAAATACGGAATTACATTTATAACAATTTGTCCGGGAGTGACGGACACAACGATCATATCGGATATGGAAAAAAAAGTTATTGATCCTGATACAGGTCCAGAAACTGTACGACAATTTAATTTAATGCATTTAAATACGTAAGTTACCTCTATATGGATTTTTTTCTTAGTTTATGTGGTTATTGTATTATATAATTGGATGGTTATTTTTATTTTTTAGACCAATTGAAATGGGAAAATTTATAAGTGATATTATAAAAATTGGTGAAAATGGTTCAGTATGGCTTGCTGATAAAACAATACGTACAGTTAATATAATTAACTATTGGCCATAAATAAGTGGAGACTTTTATATCATATACAAATTGATTGAAGTTATACGATATTTAGTTATATATATAAGAATAATTCTTATATGTTTTAACTTTGCTGCAATCGTCGTTAAATGGAAACTATATAATTAAATTCACTTATCCATATATGTAATTTGAATAGATATTTTAAATAAAATTATTTTTTTTTTTGAAAAATGTTGTTTTTTTTTGTATTTTATTTTTTTATTATCAATGAATTAAATTGGAATTGTTTAAAGATAAACAACGTTAAATGTTAAAGCAAAACAATTCAATTTATTGGTGTGGATAGAGATAATTTTACAACTCGAAAACTTCATTTAGAATCCAACAAACTCATATGATATAGAATATAAGTAATTTTTTAATAGAATATGGATTGGAATGGGAAATTGTTTCATTGATAATCAGAGATTTTGATCTAAAATCATTTATAATAAAGGTCGGAGGAAATTCTGATAAAATATTCAAAGTAAAATCCACCGGTTCTATTTTGCATTGATAAAAAAAAAAAGTAAACGATCTCATCCAAGTTCTTGTGGTAATTGCTAATCAATTAATTTTACAAATTATCATTGTATAATATAATTAAATTACAATTACAGTAAAACAAATCATCAACCGCAATAGTATCAATCGATCGATAACTAAATACTCCAAAAATATGAATATAACTGGAAAAAATGGTATTGTCGTTGGCGGTGCCGGTGGTATTGGTTTCGAAACATGTCGTCAATTATTAAAAAAAGAAATTAAGGTAAGTAAATATTTGGTATTTATAGTTATATAACTACCCACAATTTCGTTTGTAAACTGACCGATATTTTAATTAATTATATAAATCTATAGAATTTGATAATCGTTGATATACTTGATCAACCGAATGCTACAATTAATGAATTAATAAATGAATATAATAGTGAAATTACAAAAATTGTCTATTTTAAAATGGATGTCACGGATAAAATAAACGTTGAAAATTCATTTATAAAATTTTCGAATATTCTAAATCAATCATTTGATTTAGTTTTATATTGTGCTGGAATATTTGATGAACGTTTAATTGAAAAAACAATTATGGTTAATTATGTAAGGGAGGATCATAGCATCAATAAATTTGCTATCCTCTAAAATTTCTGTATCATTTTTGGTTTATAATTTTAGTTGGGACTTGTTAATGTTACGCTAACGGCTATGAAATATATGAAATCATCATCAAATGGTGGATTAATTTCAGCCTTATCATCGGTCGCCGGTTTACAAACATCATTTAGTTATCCAGTTTATACCGGTACAAAACAGGCAGTTATTTCATTTATGCGTTCTTTAGCTGTAAGTTGTATCATGTGCACATGTGAATGAATTTAATTTATTCATATTTTAATCTTATTTATTTATTTATTTATTTTTGTATATAACAAAAGGATGATGTTATACATAAGTTGTATGGTATAAAATTTATAACGATATGTCCGGGAGCAGCATTAACGCCATTGTTAGCTGATATTACGGATAAAGTTCAATTTCCTGAGACGGCCGCCGATACAATCAGAGTTTTTCGAGAATTTAAGACAATTTCGTAAGTTTTGTATTGTTTATAGTTAAAAAAGAAATTCTGTTTGTCATTTTCAAGCAAATTTTGTATGATTTTCTTAAATATATACTTTGTAAAATCATTTCTGAATAATTTCTATATATGTTTTCCTTAAAGATATTTTACATAATTTCCTATATACTGTCTAATTTTCTAATGTGAAACTTATTCATAGTTTTCCAAAAGCGCTTTTTTTATATCCATCCGATTCAAGCACAGAAAATTTCCAAAACCAAAAATAAATATACTGAACACAAAAATCTCAACGTCATCATTTCTAATCTTTCGATATTATAGAAGTATTAGAACTTAGAAGTTATATGATAATCGTTATCAAACTATTACAAAAATTATATTAATCTTAAATTATATATTGATCGATGTTCAGGCAAAATTTCGCAGATATCAATTTTGTATATTTATAATTTTAATGTTTTTTTTGTTTGTTTTTTGTATATTTTTCATATTTCATATCATATTTATAGTGCAATGGAAATGGCAAAATTAATCGTTCAAATATTAGAAATTGGTGAAAATGGTAGTGTATGGATTGCCGAAGACAATCGAATTAAAGAAGTACAATTTAGTGCTTTGTATCCATAAAAGAAAAGCATTATAATATTGTATAGAAATTTTAATTCTTAAAAACAAACTGTATTGAAAAAATTTTTAATTATTATCATAATGATTTATTAATCAAAGAGATTTGAATTAGAATAGAAAATATTATATTATTTAACAATTAATGCTGAATGTGGTGTATGCATAAAAAATTCAACATTAACTTATTTAAGTCGTATATATACGGCTACCAGAGGGAATTTGACTGTGTTACCGAGGAATTATGAAATCATTTACATGAATTTGGATACAAAATATTTATATAAAAATAGTTTATGCATAAAGATGTAATATTTTTTATAACATATTTTATTTAACAAAGATATTCATATGAAAGGAGACATTATAGCCTTACTCATTATGATATTATATAGATATTAACTTATTTTATTTTGATAATTTTAAATATATATTTTATAAAGATTACAATAAACGGATTTAATTCTTGAAATGTATATACTAATTATTTATTAGTATTATGAATATAAGGGCATCAACATATAATTTGAAAACATAGATCGCCACAGAAGAATAAAGTTCAATATTGTATGATGATAGAGGATTCAAATTGATTTAAGAAATTGGATAAATGCAATCATATTATTATAATGTTGTTGAAGTATTTGTCTGCTTTTGACTTAAGTTGAATAAAATTGTATAAATTACAGCTGATTGAATTAAAATGATTATAGTATGCTGATTAACTTGCAATTATGTTGAATGATTCGTTGAACATTTTGATGATATCTATGTTGCATCAATGTTGATTATGTAGTATTATGATGATACCTATATGTTGTAAAATCTATGTTGAATTTGTTGATTGAATGAAGAATTGCATTTACCCAATTTCAGAGACCAATTTGAATTGTTTTGAATCATTTTATTGAACAGTTACGATGCGTTACATAAGAATATTTTGAATTATTTATATAAATGTATGATCGTGATATTAAAATATGAATGAAAATCATTGGTTTTTGTACTTATTGGTTTAAAATTAGCATTATATTATCGCATCAACATATAATTTGAAACCATAAATTGCCACAGAATAATATATTGTATAT
This sequence comes from Dilophus febrilis, assembly GCA_958336335.1. Lineage (NCBI taxonomy): Eukaryota > Metazoa > Arthropoda > Insecta > Diptera > Bibionidae > Dilophus > Dilophus febrilis. The sequence continues at coordinate 55,966,532 of OY284469.1, read as the reverse complement.
GATGATGGAGGATTCAAATTGATCTAAGAAATTGGATAAATGCAATCATATTATTATAATGTTGTTGAAGTATTTGTCTGCTTTTGACTTATGTTGTATTAAGTTGTATATAGACTACAGCTGATTGAATTAAAATGATTATACTATGCTGATTATCTTGCAATATAATGTTGCATGATTCGTTGTGCTTAATGAATGTGATGAAAAATATATTATGATGATAAATATGTTGAAAATCTATGTAGATTATGTAATATAATGATGATAACTATGTTGAATTTGTAGATTGAATGAAGAATTGCATTTACCCAATTTCGGAGACCAATTTCAATTGTTTGGAATCATTTTATTGAACAGATACGATGCGTTAGGTTCGAATATTTTGAATTATTTATATAAATGTACGATCGTGATATTAAAATATGAATGAAAATCATTGGTTTTTGTACTTATTGGTTTAAAATTAGCATTATATTACCGCATCAACATATAATTTGAAACCATAAATTGCCACAGAACAATATATTGTATGATGAGGATTCAAATTGATTTACGAAATTGGATAAATGCAATCATATTATTATAATGTTGTTGAAGTATTTGCCGGCTTTTGACTTAAGTTGAATTAAATTGTATAAATTACAGCTGATTGAATTAAAATGATTATACTATGCTGATTAACTTGCAATTATGTTGCATGATTCGTTGTGCTTAATGAATATGATGATGAATATTATGATGATAACTATGTTGAAAAATCTATGTTGAATTTGCTGATTGATATGTTGAACCATTGCATTTACCCAATTTCGTAGATCAATTTGAATTGTTTTGGGAATCAATTTAGGAAAATGAATAACACAATTTAATAAATTTGTAATACAAAATTATAGATAGAGTAACCAAGGAATAAAAAAAAACAATCCATCAGCGAATGGCTATTTAACTTTCTATATAGGGAGAACAAATTGCAATTCACGCGGATTATGTGAATGTAATGAGTTTAACCAATCTCAGAATCGCACTGTATTTTTTTTTATCCACTTTACAGCAAATGATTATATGTTTTTTCTTAAATATTTAACACTAATATATTTATACTTAAATCTAATTATAATCTTATAATATATACTAGTAATAATCATATTATATCAACAGCTGATGATCATATTTATTGAAATCAATATATAGCAATAGTAATTTATTTTACACAAAACGCAGGGGATGTAAAACATATATGATTCAGTTGTTGTTATCATGAACCAAAACCAATATAGAAACTGATTTGTTTCTATATAACGGTTCACGAATTTAATACAGTTTATAACATATAGAGATTTATATAAATAATATAGGTTAAAAAAAATTCCAATCGGACTTACCCCAGATTCAAGCATTACTGTCCTGCATGCTGTCAGGATTCAGGAATCATCACAGCATATCATTGGATTGATAGATGCATTTGGAAAGTTGTTGTTGATGTTGATTAATAAAAATTTTTAATTCACTTTAATTTATAATTCTTTTATGTATAATCATTTTTCGTTGAAAAAAAAAAAAACTTTGACCAATTTTTACCGGTTGTCTTTATTTCATTGCACAAACACAACTGATAATTAAAATTACTTCAAAATCACTTTATTTAAATAATTATAGTAAAAAATTCATGTTTTTAAATTGGTAATTCAATTAATTATTATATTTAATTATAATTATTTAATAATTAATTGCGATTAATAATTTGCCCATTTTTTTCCTACTCTTCACACACACATTTGATGCACAATAATTTTGACTAGTTCGCCATTGTTTTATTTCATTTTTTTTTTTTTTTCAAAGATTGTATGATGGGCTATTTTGTTTTTCACTCAAATTATTTTTTACAGCATATTTTTTTTGAAATTTTTATTTTCAATTTGTTTTCATATCTGAAAATATACAGAAAATTAAATAAAAACCATTAAATTATATTTAAATAATTAATTAAAGAAATTATGCTAAACAAAATTAAATTAAAAAAATTATGATAAACAAATTATATAAATATATAATGCAAATTATCAAAATTGCTCAAAAATTCAAACATTTTAAACATTTATCTATAAAATTTACTAAACAAGTTTTACCGAGATAACAGAGAGGGCATCGCAGGGAGATGAAAAAATATTTATTTATTTATTCAACAAGTCACAAAAAATAAAAATGTGAGTTAATAAAAATATTATTATTGAAAAAAATAAAAAAAATAATAAATAAATAATCTTAATTTAACGCTTTTTCATTCATTAATTAAAAAATTAATATTGTTTTTGTCTAGGTAAAAAAATACTAAATTTAATAACTATTTTGTAGTGATTTTAGTGATTGGTAATAAAAAATATAATGTAGTTTTATCATGAATAATAACAATAAAAAAAAAATGACAATAGAAAAATACGCCTTCACACAAACAACAAAACAATTTACAAAAATATTATTATGTGAACTTTTTTCCCCGATTTAATTGCTTTAATTAATTGTAATTATAATAGTGAGATAATAATTATTATAATATAAGCAAAAATAACATGTTAATTAATCATTTTTGTTTGTCAACATCATCATCTTTAATATCATCATTATTATTATTATTATTGTTATTAATAAAAAGTAGAACTAACAAAAAAAAATGTCATTCAATTCACATTCACCAACAATAACAACAACAACAACAAAACCATCATTATCATCATTGTCAGTAGGAGGAATAGAACGATCAAATAAGACAACAGCTGCCACAATCACAACTGGCACGACGACGACGACAACGACGACGACCACCGGTCAAGTAAAATCCATTAAAAATAAATTTGAAAATCTTAATAATACACTAGTAGTTATAGATAATGTGGACAACATTTCATTATCCAAAAAATGTCCAAAAAATATTCCTTCCTATAAACTTCAACGAGCCTCAACATCATTTGAATTAATAACAAAAAAACATCATTCAATTCAAACAAATACTAAACAAATAATAAATAATGTACGATTACCACTAACAGGAGGAAATCATCCATATTTTGAACAGAAATCCCAAAACAAAAATCAACAAAAATCACAACAAACAAATATTATAATTAAACGACAAGCAAGTGATTCATCCTTATTGAAAAAACCGTCGTCATCCACATCAGCATCGTCAAGAAAATTATCAGGATCACGTATATTTAAGCCATTAACCGAAATTAAAGAAAATTTTGAACAACAAATTGTAGATTTGCGTACCAGAAATGATATTGACGTTGATGCTGATGCTGATGATGATGGTGATGGTGATCCACTATTAAAACGTTCAAGTAATATAATAAAACGTAGTCCAGCATTTCGTTTTGGTGATAAACAAAATAAAGTTCAATTAACGAAATTATCACCGGTTATTGCTGATGCTGGCGGTGACCATGACCATGTTGATATTGTTGATGATCAATTTAAAAATAAATTTGAAAAATTCTTTACCGAAGCAACTGGTAATTCAGAATATCGGGTAACTGATACAATCAGGGCAGCACTTAAACAACCATTACCAACGGGTCCACCACCAAAAAAACCACCACGTTTATTTGATACAAATTTATTAAATACCAAAAATATAACCAATAACACAAACAAAAATGATATAGTACAAATTTTTGAAACAAACAATAACAAAAATAATAATACTAATAATAAACCTGATACTACTACTACTACTACTAACGATAAAAAACCAAATGCTATTAATACTTCCAATCATAATCGAATTGAACAATTGAAAAAATTGACAAAACAACATATAATGAAAAGTAATTCTACGGAATCAAAATCGGAAAAGTCTGTAAATAATTTTTTAAATTGTATTCAATGTACAAATAATTCTATATATGAACAAAAATTAACACAATATACAAAAATGAATACGAATGATACAGCAAATAAAGAACCAATTTATATGGAACCTTATGGTCATTTGAATTCCTCATCATCATCTTCAACAACAACAACATCATCGTCATTACAATTCAATAAATCGATTAATGATAGTGGTGAAATACAAAGTAAAAACGGTAAAAATACTGACGACCATAAGGAAATACAAATAATGATTGAGAAAAGCGATTCAAATGGTCATCATTCAAAAGAACAACATCCAAAACAATCTTGTGCATGTCAACATGAACAAAATAAAGATTCAGATTTATTACATTATATGGTAAACATTATTATATAATTATAGATGTTGGTTCTTTTTAAATTTAGAGTTTAGAAACTATTAATTTCCTCAGTTCGTCCTCCCGTTTTGCTTCAATAGACCTCTATTACTCTTTATTGGTTTAATTGTAAAACGTGCAAATTCCTGGGACTTTATGGGAACGCTGAATATCCTCAGTTCAGGATATGAAAAGTCAAACACTTTGTGACCTCGTTTGCTGACGAAGTTAATTTGCCCGAAATTGTGTCTGAGACATTCTAATAAATCTTTATTTCATACGATAACTATTCAACTTCACTCATTTACTGTAGGAATATAATTTTTGATTGATACTTTTTTTTTTATTTCATCTATATAATAGTGTACAAAAATTGATGATAATTTTAAACCACATACAAATTCTACAGATAATGATGCGATCAATATGTACGATGAGGTATGATATTAAATATATGTTTTTTTGGATGAATAGTAAATTTTTTCATTACTAAAAATGTATTTAATTTTCCAGATAAGTATATTAGTAAATGCGGCATTTGAGGAACCGTCACCGATGACCGAACCGACAACCGATAGCGGGCATTGTTCAATCGAAACAATAGCATCACAATCGAATATCGATTTATTGAACCATCCCTGTTCATCATCACCAATTAAAATATCACGTTCGTTAACCGATAAACGAAAAAATTATGTACGTCGTGTATCACAAAAAAATCCAAATAATTGTTTTTCAATGTCACCGTCGGCATACGGTTCATTGATTGATCAATCATTTCTAAACAAAACACCATTATCAACATTTTCGATAAATGACAATGACCAACAAACGGATAAAATAATAGAAACAATAAATCCAGTTGTAAATAATAATAATAGTAATGAGGATGAAAATGGAAATGAAAGAATTGTAAGCGATCGTATAAATAAATTTAATCAATTAATTAATGAGTCGAATGTGAATTCAATCCCATCCGCAATTAAAAAATCTCCAATTAAATCAAACGAATCAAACAATAATAATAAATTAATAAACAATGAAACTCAATTATCCTCCGATAAAACTCATAAACTATTTCAAATGTGTTTATTAATTGGTTTTAATGTTTCAACAAATTCAGCGTATATTAAATTTAAATTTCCATGCGATGAAGATCCACCAAAAAATATTGAACGATTTGTATTTCCCGATAATTTTATAGGATATGCAACGAGCACAGCCCCACAGATGGATGGTAATGGTGGAGGTGGATGCCTTAATTCATTACATCAAGATTATAGTTTAATATTAACCGATTTTAATGGTTATCGTATTTATGCATATTGTCGTCGAATTCTACCAGAGACAAGTGAAATTTGTTTACCGTTAGCCTATTGCATCATAACTGAACAACGTGCTCCCGGATTTTATTTTAAATTATTAAAAGAAATTGAATCGCGTCATGGTTATACCGATTTTCAAATAAAATTCCTTTTAACCCATTTACAAATGCAAATGTTACCGGAAGCCGGAAAATGTTTATATATGAAATTACCCGTTTCACCACGACCAAAAACCGTATTCATTACAAATCCATCAATAACAAAATCATATCAATCGATAACAAAAAAACGTTTAAGTTTAGAAACAAATCCAAAGTGGTTAACGGAAACGGCTGTTTACGAAGCATTTGGTAATGGTCCATCGGCATCCAATGCAAATTCAGATAACAATAATAATAATAATAATTGTTCAACATCCGATAAACATTTAAAATTACGTGATGAATTGAAAAAAACCTCAATTGAAGATTATAATTATAATAATAGTAATAATAATAATGAAAAAACATTTGATTTTGGTTTAATAAAACGTAGTCCATTGGAGTCAACAAAACGTTGTGGTGGTATTAAAGGTGATGAGGTATTAATAAGCCGTCCTAATGACATCCGCTTAGAAAGTGCCGAATTAAGTGATTTATTTACGGCATTAGGTGATGATCTATTAATAACCGTATTCGGTTCGTTGTTACACGAACGTAAAGTAATTTTATACAGTAAAAATATGTCATTATTGTCCTCGTGCATTTTGGGTTTACAAACAATTTTGTATCCATTCCAATGGCAATACACTTTGATAACATTGTTGCCAAATGATTTATTGGAAATTTGTCAGGCACCGGTTCCCATTCTTATTGGTATTTTAGAAGATTTAACGGTGGACATTGAAGATGGCATTTATATAAATTTGGATTTGAAAATGATTGTACAAAGTTGTGGTGATGAAGCGACAATTTTACCCACTCAACTGAAAGATTCCCTATTGTTATCGCTAAAATTAGTGAATCATTATTTCGATCATGGTAAAAGGATGTCCAGTGGTCTGATTAGCGAATCATTTTTACGTTTTTACGTTGAATTATTTGCCGGTTATACATCAAAACAATTTGAGGTATATTTTGTTATAAACATTTTCTATATTTATTTAATTTATTATCATATCAATTTATTATTATTGATTTTCATTACAGAAAGAATCATTTATCAGATCACATCCATCACAATCGATACGTTTATTTTTGGAATGGTTTGTGGAAACGGCAATGTTTCGTCATTTTGTGAATAGTAAATATTTTAATATGCCCAAGCCAACGGAAATGGAAGAAACAATTTATGCCCAATTTGAAAATCGTCTTATGAATAAAATTGAAAATAAAACTGAAACGGATATTGGTACAATATTAAAAAATTTTAAAAAAATAAATAAAAAAGAAAAATCATTTTTAAGAAAAATGTTTAATAAAAATTGAGATTATCTAATTTTTTTTCTGTTTTTTTTTTTTTTGTGCATTTATTTATAAAGTTTTTATAGTTTGAATACTTTCATTTCTTATATTAGCATCAAATAAATAGATAGATAGTCTATAGGCTTTTATTGTATATAGTATTTATTTGTGTGCTTCGCATGACATGATCTTATAATAGTTTTATTTTAAATAGAATTAATTCTATTTTTTTAATATAATTTTAAGTATATATTATAAAAATAAAAAACAAACAAATTAATAAATAAATAAATCTAATATCGAATTGATAATAGAGAAAAAACAAAAAATAAAATAAAATAAAATAAATAAATCAAAATGTGGCCAATTTAATTTATATTAATTATTATTTTTATTTTTTTTTTGTTTACAAATTGATATTATTTTTTGATAAAATAAACTTTTAAATGAATAAATAAAACATTTGCTTTATGCAAAAAGAGTTAATAAAAAAAATTTGCTAAATATTACTATTTATTTATTTATAATAATGCCTTTAAAGATACAAAAAAATAAAACAATTTTATTTGATAGTTATAAAAATAAATACAAACATTTTTAACTATAATTATTTTGTTTATTATTTAATTTAATGATCGGGTGGTGGGTAGGTGGATGGGTTTTTTCATTTGAATTATTTTTATTTAGTAAATATTTATCTAACATATTATAATATTTATTATATGATTGATTTGATTGAGATCGTCTGTTTCTGGTTTTTTTTTTTTTTGTTTTGTAATGAACTGCGAGATTCTTTTATGTTCGCTCGAAAACTAAAATACTGCACCTCATCTTTCCGACCGACAAAGGAAAAGGGAAGACAGTTGAAGTTGAAGTTGGTTTTTGGAGTTCGTACGGCTTGCGGACGTTGGCGGTTGGATATAGGTCAGGTTGTAAATGGAAATGCTGTTGATGAAATATTATATAGATATTTCTCAAAAATTGGGGGGGATTCTCCAAAAATTATCCATATTTTTAAATAGAAAATCAAACAGAATTTACTCTAAAGGTAATGATACAGTAATTTCTATAGAAAAAAACTATCTACTATTTAACATTTTCTAAGGAAATTCTTTATAATTTACTTAAAAAAAAGTTCTTTATAATGTTCTTGTGGAAATTCTATGTATTGTATAGTATCTTATAGAGTTTATTTTAACTAATAGAATTTAGAATGGTTCTAATAACTTATTTAATATTCTACATAAATAACTGCAATTCATTCTGAAATCCTGAAACTTCCAAAAAAAAATTACCTCATCATATACGATTTTATTTCTATTATATTTTGTTTTTATTATAAAATTACTATATATTTATAATATACGAATGTATTTGGGAAAAAAAACCAAAAATAATTTCTATAAATTGCGATTAAAATATACAAATATGACAATTTTATTTGTTCTTTTTTTTTTTTCATTTTTTGCTTTTGGTTTTTATGTTTATGTTGTCTAAAGAAAAATAAATAATATATTTTTTACGGAAATAGACAAAAAAAACAAAAATCACATATAAATAAATAATTATTATTCCAAAACAAATAATTAAAATCAATTTTTATGTACTTTTTCTCAAATAAATAATAATAAATCAATAATAAAATATAATAATTTTTTTATTTTTTTTTACTTCACATTCACAGTATTTATGTTTATTAATCATATGCTTTTGTAATTGTTTTGGATTTTAAAAATTAATATTTGGTGTAGCGATGAACCGAATAAAGAATTTAGATATTTAGTTATTTCTAGGAACATTGTATTTCTGTCCAATATGAATTTGTATAGCTTATATATTAACCTGATATATTTAACTCTTATCCTCTGTTAGAACAAAACATTTTCAATACAGAGTTTTTGGATAAAATTGAACTCTAGAATAGATTCTATTTCTTATGGAATTTTTGGATTATAATCAGCCAGAATATAATGTGATTATTAAAAGAACCACTTTCACAATAAATCTTCAGATAGTTTAAAATAACCATATATAATGATTAATTCCAAACAAAATTACTATAACTATTTTTTATTAAATTCTCGCATTTATAGTAATGCCTTTTTCATCTATTCGTTTATGTTATAGTAGCAAAATTTGTTCATGTAAACTTTACCGAAATAAAATAAAATTAAAAAATAAATAAAAAATTTGCAAATATACAATACAATAAAAATAAAAAAAAAACAAAAATGGGGAAACCTTTTGTTTATACAATTAAGAATTTGTCAAGACGTATATGACTTCTCTATATATATATATATTGTATCGGTGTGATTGTTTTAGAAAAAAAAAACAATATTAACGATTTGGTTTTTGTTTTTTTTTATATAAAAAGAATTAATATCATAAATTTTTAAACAATTGATTTGTACATTTTCTAATAGAAAGAAGTTAAATTATAAAAAGAATAATATCATAATTAATTAAATAAAATTAATTTTTAATCAATTTTATATTAAAATTGTCAGTGTGCGAATTATTAAAAGTGGATAAAACAAAATAAAACGATAAAAGAAATTATATATTTATTTAAAAATTATCAGTATTAGAAAATATTAATTTAAATTAGTCAAAAAAAACACAATCAATTAAAAAATCATGTTGATTTATAGTTTTTTTATATACTGTGTGTGTTTTTTAACGTGTAATAAATTTGGTGGTGGCGGCATTAATGCGTTACCAGTGAAAAATGTTCATTTATTAGTACCATCCAATGTAGCATTAAAATCAATTCAAGATCCAAATAATCCCGCAGAACATCATCATCTTCAAGTGAGCCCCGAATTAAAACGTAAAATTCGACAAATTTTCGATGCAGACATTGATATAGATATTTATAATGGAGGAGGTAAAAACTCGATAGAGAGATAATCTATAAGATTTAACAAAATATTTATACAAAAATTCATTATATTAATTATTTATATATATATATTTAGGTGGAGGTTTCGGTGGTGGCTATGGTGGTGGTTATGGCGGTGGTTATTATCCAGGTTATGGTGGTGGTTTTGGATTTGGTCGTGCCAGACCATATTATGGTGGTTATGGTGGTTACGGTGGATATGGCGGTGGTTTTGGATATGGTGGAGGTGGTGGATTCGGTGGAGGCGGTGGCATTCAAGATATTGATATTGATATTGATTATTATGGACGAAGATAACCCGCGAAACCCGATTACGATATATAATTAATTAAAATTAAATTAAATGTATATAAAATAAAAACAATAAAATAGAATAAAAAATACAAATAATTTAAAATGTTTTAATTTATTAGTATAGTTTTCTATCCCCGAGTTTTTTTTTCCAGTTCACACAACAGCCGAAATTTCATTTATAAAATCATACAGAAATATATACTATAAAAGTATTTGATTTCAATAAATTTTGGGGTATTCACGACTATTATCAGAAATAAATGTCCTTAATGTCCTTATATATATCAATAATTATCTAAATTATAGTTTAATTTTTATCAGAATGACGGATTAGAATTCAAAACGAAAAGGAAAATGCACAATTAAATATTAATATATAAATACTTTGTTGTAAACTCAATGATTTCTATTAACTAATATCATAAAAATGTGTAAATGATATAGATTTTTAATCGTTACTCACTCCACGGACGATGGTCAGAGATAAACGGCCTATCTGTCAATCGTTATTATATGGAACAATCGAATGGGGGTTTCCCTGCCAATTCATCCTTGCCAATACTTTCATTACTAAATCGTAAAAACTGCATGTTTATCAGTTAATATATTAGACCGTTTTCGTATTTACATTCATCCATCTGTATATATCTACCTTTTACAATTCAAAATCTTAAGTTTTTATTAGTTTGAAATGCATATGCAAAGAAATCAAATAAAATTATGCGACAGCCATAACAAGATTTTGATAAATAGTAACGAAGATTTAAAAATTCTCATAAATCTATTTTATATTTTAATTTACTATTTCATTTCAATTTAATTTAAATCTTCGCAAATAAAACCGCAATTATATGTCAAGTTAATAATTATAATAATAATTTTAAGTATTTTAACACACTTGAGTTGTTATGGTATATATAAATATGGTATATATAGTATATAGAATAATGTTTTATATGGTAATTTAATTTTTAATGTGATAGCGTGATAGTATAAAGAAGAAGATTTATTAATTGATGAATATACTTAATTCTGCCAAAAATTTCTATTTGTTTATTAAATATAGTAAAAGAATCAATTATTTGTTTTTTTATTTATTTATTAATAAGCAAAATTTTAATTATAATGGAAAAAAGAAATTTTCCCATTTTTTTATCATTGTAAATTTGGTTAAATTCCGATACGTTCTTTTTTATTTGTTATATGGTAAAAAAAAAATTTATTAAATCTATTTGTTCATATACTAGACGTAAACATTAAATATTTTTGTACTTATTTATTACATTTAACATTTATTCTTATATTATTATTATTATTATATGTAAATTAAACTTTGATTCGGTTTTGTTTACCTAATAAATCACTAATAAATATTTTTGTAATTAAATAATTTTGCATATTAATAAATAAAATAAATATAGTATTTTGTTTTAAGCTATATCTTTGTTTCTTTAAACAATGGTAAAATTAAATTATTATTTAAAAGTAATTTACAAATACAAAAAAGATGATAAGAAAATTATTATTATATATTTAATAGATGGGGAAAATTCTTTCTTGCGATTTTCTTGAGATAGCCCTAAGCAATCTTTTATTATGATTGAGGAACCTTATTACAAGGAAGTATACACTCATCAAGATCCATTAAGTGATGATTAACGAATTATGGGAATTTTCCTGTTGTTCTGATAAAATATTGGAATTATTAAATAGATCGATTGTTATGGAAAATGAAAGATTTCCTTTTTGCGAAGATTTTCCGATGAAGATTTTGAGAGTAATCGACAATTTTTACAAATAATTATGACAATTTTCATTCAACAAATTAACAACAACACCCATATACGATCCTATATTCTAAAAAGATAATTGATCTAAAACTACGAATGATACAAAAAAAAAATTGCATTTAAAATACAACAATAAATCACTTATATTAGAGACTTTGTTCATTTTCCAGTTATAACTAGACTATAAAATAAATAAATATTGCGGTTTGTTTACGATCGACTTTATATATATTATTAATACGGTTCAATGAATGACCCTTTCATTTATATATATATACATAACAAAGTTCAAACAGTTCATTAACCCACAAAAAATCCTTATTCGCGAAACAATCAAAATCATTGAAAAAAAACTCTATTTAAATTCAATAATATATAATGTAGAAAAAGTATGCTTTGTCAGATAAAACTATAAATAGTAAAATATATTTGATAATGTCAATGATCGCGGTAATTATAAAAATTAAATTCTATTGAAACCACACAAAATTATTCTAATTCAAATTTTCAATTAGTGAACATCTCCGTAAAGATTTTGGCTCTTTTATCCAATTTTTTTTTCCTTCGTATTTTATTTTTGTGAACCAAAAAAGAAAAAAAAACTATATAGTATCAATTCAATTTAAAATGAATAAAAGTGATAAAAATTCTGGTGATTCAAATAATATTGTTGTGGTTGAACAAAAACAATATCATCAGCAGCAGGTCCAAGATCCCACCATCACTTTACAACAAAAAGTTGATGATGAACAACATTTTTTAGAAAATCCTGCATTACAAAAAATTCGTAAATGTTTATTTACTGCAAATCCATTGCAGGTATATTTAAAATTGATATATAGAATTTAATCTCGTTACAAAATTTGTTTCATTTGAATTAATTTGAATTTTCTTTTTTCTTATCTATATATAGACAAAATTTAATGTTAGTGCAACACCATTTATAAGTTCAACATCAATTAGTACAACAACAAATGCAATAAATAAAAGTTCAGGTGATATTTTAAATAGTTATCGAAATATTGGTATTGGTTCTGGTGGGCAACAAAATGCTGTAAATGCTGCTAATGCTGGTCGTATGCCGACACCACCATCAATAACTATCTCAAATAATTGTGATGAAAGAATTTGGCGAAGTATATCGGCACGTCCAACTACAACAGCAGCAGTAGCATCTGCTGCTGCAGCACCATCACCAGCAACAACTGGTCCATCTTTAGGCTATTCATATTCAAATGAATTTTTGGTAAATTTACATATATAAAGTACTAAATATAATTGTATCAATACGTCGAAAGTGTTTTTTTATTATTTAAATCTTATTTGGGGTGATTTTTCTTTTAATTTACTGAAAATTTACAGCCACAAATAAATTTACATAATACATATTCAGCGAGAAATAATATAAATTATAATAATCCTCGATTACATACGTATGCAGATACAACGACATCATCACGTTCTGCGTTTGGTGGAAATGGAGGTTCAACAATTGGTACGAATGTATCAATGGGACCAATTTCATTACAAAATGGAATTATTATAATATTTTTAAGGGAAAATATTCGGTAACAAAATATGAATAGGATTAAAAATTTGTGAATTTTAACATTAAAAGAGAGTTTAATACATTTTATTTTTTGAATAAAAATCAATAAATAGCATTGAAATGACTATTGATAAAGCGGTTCGGGTTGTAAATCAACGTACTAAAATTTATACCGCATTTTCAAGTTCAGCTAATTCAGCCGCTTTAATACACCCAAATGGTAGAGTTTATCAATATACGTCACGTGTGGAATTGGTGGCATACGATGGGATGCGAAATAATAATTATAAGTAAGTTTTTTTTTATATTTTTCACAAATTTTTCACGAATCTTTACTGAATAATTTATTTTCTAAATACTCTGAATGGTTTTTTATCGTAACATATAGACTCTTAAAAATAATAGAAATTAATCTACAATTCTGTTTTGTTTCGAATTTGTATACTAAAAATGTTCTATAGGGATTTGATTAGATACCCCTTTAATCACTCAAATTGATAACAGAAATAATTTCAGTCATTTCCAAAATGATTTTTATTTATTTTTATTATATATCCTCAATATTTTATAGACGTTATGCAAAAATGTGGTATAAAGGAATAAGTTTTACAAGTGAAAATTGTGCATTAGTTTATTTGGTTGATTCGGCTGGTACACGTACGACAACCGATACATTTACAGATTTATCTGAAGATTATACATCAGGAGTACTGTTCAGGTTAAAAAAAAAATATACAAAAATCAATGAAAAAATTCATTATCGTTTCATATGGATTTGATTTTAATTTTATTTATATATAATTTATTTAGTGATTCTTGTCATGGTCCAGCCTATTCCAAGGAGGCACTAGAAGTTATACAAAATTGTAATTATTGGCGAACCGAAGATGGTACAGATATATTTGAGATAAATAATTTTCGTATATCACAGGCAGCCGATGGATTAGTTAAGTAAGGAATAATTGAAAAAATAATTGATTGATTGAATTTTTATATTGATTTGATTTGATTTGTTGTTTTTTTATATATAGGGTATTACGTCTAAATAATAAAAGTCTTATACGTACAAGTCCTTTAAATGGATCCGTTACGTTAACAACACCATTTATGCATTGTACAGCATCACTTGGTCAAACATCACATATGTTTGTTAGGTAATTGTTATAAATAATAAGAATAAATAAGATCTCAACCTCTATAAAATAAAAACTAATCAATAAAAACATTTCTAATATATATAGACGTGGTGAACGTCGAATGCACTTTGATGGAGTTTCATTTGTTGTACGTAATGCTGGTCATTCAGCTGGATTTGATGAAAATAATCTGTTAAAAGTCTATTAAAAATATATGAATGAAAATGGAATCACATTTTTTTTTCTTTTAGTTATAGTATAGTAGTAATTCATTTTTAATGTTTTTTTTATCACGATTTATTGTGATTGCGATTCGGATTTTTTTTTGTGTTTTTTGTGTTTTGTTTTGTTTATATTACAATATATTTTTTGTTTAGAATTAATTATTGTGTGGAGTAGTAGTGTTTGAATGAATGAATTCGGAAAAAGAAATGTTAACTTTTTTCCGAATTATAAACACGTTGTACGTATAGTATATATAAATGGTTATATGGGAAGTGATTTATATTATATTATAGATATTTTGTGAGTTGTATATGCGTTATTAATGATCTATATATATATGTTTTGTAAAAAATTATTTTATTAATTTGTGTGTTGTGTGTACGATTATGTTTTATTATATATGTGAAATAAATAATTTAAAATAATTTTAAGTATATTTTTCTTCTTTATAACAATATTATATAAGATGTCTTATCCAATATATCGTTTAAGTTGAGATAGCCAGAAATATATAACTGTGGGAGAAATTTAGAATCCAAAATAGCA
The DNA here is from genome assembly GCA_958336335.1 of Dilophus febrilis. Lineage (NCBI taxonomy): Eukaryota > Metazoa > Arthropoda > Insecta > Diptera > Bibionidae > Dilophus > Dilophus febrilis. The sequence continues at coordinate 55,951,091 of OY284469.1, read as the reverse complement.
GAAAAAAATCATGTCTTCACTATAGGAATCGAGTTCACGACCTCAAAATATTGTCAGAATTTTAAGTTTGATGTTTTATTAACCACAGACGCATATCAATTTATTTATAGACATATACTAAAATCGATTTTATCTTTATCATTCAACCACTTTTTATCACTCAACTGCGATTTGTAAAAGAATAAATTATCAAAAAATGCGTGATGATAAATTAACAAATTTATTTATTTCAATTTTGAGATATCTCAATATGATCTTTTAATTATAGATAAATTAGTTCAATATATATATTTGTTAAATTTATGATGGAAATGTATTCATAAGACGAAATGAACGAAGATTAACATTTGGCACATCTGCTGTTTCTGTCTGAACTGGAGAATCGACATCGCTAGATTTAATATTTGCTACTGTATCAGCGGGAACTGCAATGGCTGTCCTACCTTTCATGTCCTGCTGTTGAGCCGTTTGAATACTAATTGATAATTTCAACCAACAAATATTTATTTATAACACAAAGTAAAGGAATCTTTTTTTGAATAATAATAATAAAATTTACCCTGATCTGCTAGTAGCAATAATAGTGTCTGATGTTTCGTTTTGGTGCGTTAACGAAATGGCAAAAACCATAAAAGTAACTAAAATTAACTGTATATAGATAAATATATAAGGTATGACTTGTTAAAATACACACATTTTTATTTAAATAAATATATAAAACACAAAAAGTTTAACTTACAAATTTCATTCTATTTAATTTTCTATATATTGATTCGTTTGGAGATGGATATATGAATTGGATAACCATCGATAGTATTTTATTCTTTTTATACCAAAATTTTGAGGTATCTTCCGCATCAGATACAAACTATGACATAGTATATATATATATATATATATTATAATTGGTTAACGTTTTTTTTTATTGATAATTAAAATTTTTTAATTATGTCCTTGTTTATATCAATTAATAATATATACTGCTCATAAACTAAATAGTTTATTGATATAATTTTTTGATATATTTTTAAAGCTATATATATTTATATATATTTTGTTTTATTATATAAGTTTACGCCGAAAGATTATGCGTAAACTCTAAATTAGCAGATTATTTATAGATAAACATTTGCTTGTTTGATCGATATTTGATTTTTTTTTCTTATTAAATATGCAAAAAGATATAAAGTTTTGTTTATTTTACAATCACTGACCGTGAATTGAACACATTTTTAAATAAGTATCCTAATATAACAATTATCAAGATATAGAGGTTCTTTCCATTATTGCCTTCCCATTTCAATATAAAAGAAAATTATTATAATAAACAGAAAATTGGTATTTTAATTGTAATGTAATGGAAGAATAAGAGTAATGCACGGATTCAAAAAGGAATAAAGAATGGAAAATATTTTCGAAAGTTTCTTAATAATTTATAATTTATTTGTCTGTCAATGATAATTTATTAGGATATAGAGGTATATATATATAGACTTCAAACATATATTTTTTTGATCCAATTTGTTTATCAAAAATAGTTATTTGGCAAAAAACAGAAACAAATATTTGAAAATCTTTATATTTTGTAATAACATTGAAGGATTTTTTTTTGAATGGCATTTAATCCATTAACCTGCTTAAAAATAGGTAAGAGAAATTGTTGAAAATGTTCTAATAAATATTATAGAATGGCTCACCCACCCCAATCTTTTATATGTTTTCCTTTATACTTATAAAGGTTCGTTTAAAAAGTTTTATAAATAAGATTTCCTCATTTCCTCAGATGTTTTGCATAATTTCCTATTAGAAAATTATACATAGAATTTAATTTAGAAACGCATACAGATTTTGATCCTTAAGCAAATAAATTATACAAAATTTCCTTAAAGAAAATTATACAGAATTTCCTAATAGAATAAATTATTTCAGAACAAAATCTTATTTTGTGTTTATTTTTTGATGAGGAATATCCCTGAAGAGGGAATAAACATCTCAACAAAATAAACATCATATCCGATGCCGCAATTTCTGGCCGAGCGCTAATAATATAAAAGTAATGCAATGGAAAATGGTATTAAAGCAGATCCTTAGTAATTAATAGGATTAATTTTTAGTATATAGTATTTTTAACGTTTAAATTTGAAGTGCGATCGATCGTATTCAAATTTATTGTGTATGATTCAAATTTGATCGATTTAAAATCTAAAAATTAATAAAATTATATTAAAAACAAAAACATTTTGATTTTTTTTTTTTTACAATATTCTTTATTTATTTTGGTTTATTTTTTTATTTTTTTTTTTGTGCTGTACATAAAATTTACAAAAATGAAAAGTGAAAAAAATAAAAAAAATTAATAATTCTATTTTATTGTATTATTTTGAATTAATCCAAAAGAATTTTTTATATAAAATTTTCATTTTCTATTTTTTTTTCCGCTTTTCCTTAGTTTTTGACAACTTTTTTGTTAGTTATTATAAAATGTTGTGTTTTGTGTGTGTTGTGTTGTGTGTGTTTGTTGTGTGTCGAAAAGGTTGTATAAATCGTTTATTGTTTCTTCTTAATTGTACGGAATTCACTGTCATCGTATGGTTCAGCATTTTTAGCGAGATTTGTAATTTCTAATGGGATGATATTGCCTTCTGGTACATATCCACGTTCGTTGGCTGTATATGATACGGCAACGGGTTCACCATTTGCATCGGTGAAACGATATCTACCTTGGATGACACCATTGCTGATTGAATATTCGGCTTCAACTGGATTACCATTTGGATCGGTATATTTGTATGAACCTTTAACGGCAACAGCTTCTTGTTCTGAACCGGCATTTTCAATTTTACCTACTTCATCACGAACATAACCATCACCAGTTTCGAAACTAAATATAGGGAAAATTTATATATGAATTAAAGTTTTTCGTTATGTATAAAGGTAAAATGTTTACAGAGTAGAGAATTATTATTAATAAAATTTACCCAAATTTATAGGCACCATCTGTTTCTTGATCAACATAAGATGAAATAATTGGTACTTCTTCTTTGTCTTTTAATGGTAGTGATGCCGCGGCGGCAAAAGCAATACAAACTGCAAAAATTATCTATATATATACAATATATATATATATAGATGTATAGAGAAAAAATTAGTTAATAAATTAATTATTTATTTAATGCAAAAAAACAAAGAGAAAAAAAAAACACTTTTTAAAAACACAAAACACTTTTATTTTTCATTTGTTAACACACAAAATCTAAAAACTAAATTCACTTTTTAATATAATTTACACTTTATTATTTTAATTTTAAGCACAAACAAATGATTTAAAATTTTAATTATAAAAATTAAAAAAATTAACTTACGAATTTCATTTTGTTATTGTTTTTGTTTTATTTTTTTGTTGTTCTGAAGAGAATATTTTTGTATTATTCGTTTCAAGCGATGCTATGAAATGGATACATTTGGAATAGAATTTCAATCTTTTATACAGAAAATTTTTTCTTAGAAATGATGATAAAACTAGTATTTTTTTTTTTTTGTTGCTTCTTTTTATTATCCAAAATATATGAGAAAAAAATAAATGAATAGAAACAACTTTTTGAATGTGACTTATGTTAATTTTGTATTTATTTTTTTAATTTTTTTTTATATTGCCATATATAAATTCGCATAATCATTATAAATAAACTTTGCTATAATAATCTCGCCGCATATCAAATTAATTTTTATTTTTTTTAGTTAGATAATATTATATGTATATGATTTAAGAACATATATTTAAAAGGTGAGTTTGTATTTTTAAGTATATTATTTTAGGTGCTGATCATAATTCTTATTCTTATAATGGCAATTTATTATTTTACTTAAATATATAATAAATTATAAAATAAGGTATATATTTTTTATGTATAGAATATATTTAGAATATATATGTGATTAAAATTAACTCTTATTTTTGTCCTCTGTAGGTATACATATTCAGATGGATAATAAAAAGAAATAACTAATTAAAAAAAAAAATAATAGATTAAAAATCAAAAATTTACATTTAACAAACATTTATTTTTTTTTTCGTTAATTAGTTATATAAAAGGCAATAAAATTTTATTGTGAAAAAATTCAAAAATTGAAAATAATCTAATATTATGCTAAAAAATATCAAATATAACAAAAAATATTATAAATCGAAACTTATTAAAATTGTCTTCACTTTCAATATCACATGAAATATAATTTCAATGATGAAATGAATGTTCTGTGAATTTACGCGGTTTTTTAGCATAAATTTTTTAAATTACATAATAAAATGCTTATAACAGAATAGTTTCGATTCGTTCAGAAATCGCATTCTAGAATCTGGTGAATTTTTATAGGAATTGAACAACCAATGAAAGAAGTGCTAATAAATTCATCATTATTAAAAGAGATTACGACAATTGACTTTGAATTGGTTGTTAGAAAAAAAACAAACGAATTCATTATATAATTTAATTACGTTCAAAAAATGATTTTTAAGAAGTCCAAATAAATTGCATGTTTATGGACACTTCAGCAAAGTTTTTTGGATACATTATTATTACATATAATTTACATTTTAGCTTCTTTGATTGATTGTCTTAATGACATTTTTAGGATAATATGGTTTTTTGTCCAAATATATAATTCTGTACCTTCTGGAATTACTTTAGATATGAATAAGGTACTGATATATTACTTTTATGTTTAATGTAGGCGAACGGATTGAACATATACAAATATTGTCTTAAAAGTTGAGGTTGAAATTACAAGATGATAATAATTATAGTTTCATTATTTATCATTCTACTGAATTCTGACAATAATCATTGATAATAGTACGGTATTTATTGTTAATTTATGATCTCTGAGAATACATCCCCAAAAACTATATAACCCAATCGTTTGTATCTTTTGCGATGCCGGAAAATTTCTACATAAACAAACACTTTTTGGACTCTTTTTATTATGAATTTAATGAATAATTGCCGCTGTTTAAGATCGTTTAAACAATTAAATTTCAGCTTTAATATTAAAAATTCTTGTTTTTATTTTTTTTCATTACATTTTTACCGTATTAAGTAACTAATATAACATTTTTTCAAGTCAAGCTTCAAATTCTATATGTTAATTCTTTATGAAGTTTAATGAATAGACCTGACAATCGTTTATTGTTAAACACAAATAAAACAACAATCGATATGCTGATTGTTGATCATATCTTTATGAGATCATGAGCACCTATACTCTAATATAGGAGACAATTATACAATTACATTTAATCTATTTCACTATATATAGGAAAGGAAATGCCCAACCAAAAATACCACTTTTGATCAAAAATATACATGTTTAAATTGATATAATGTTCACAAACATCTATAATATTAACAAATTGACGCATAAATAACTTAAATATTATTCCCACATATTGCTTACAAACTATATACAATTGATATACATTGATTAGAAATAATAATATTCGCAGAAATAGTTTATAATAAATGTAATGTGCACATTTTTGTATTATAAATAATTATATAGTCTGAGGATTGTCCTCATCAAAGAATGTACTGAATAAACCGATTAAAAGGTAATATAACATTTATACTTCATTATCAAAAGTAATGAGATAGGTATAATAAAATTGAACCTCTAAAATATTGAATTTCAACTTTAAAGAACCTAACGAAGATCATAATAAGTGCGCATATATTTTTTCCAATGTAGTAATTGATTGTCAATCATTCAATTTTTTTTGTATCCTAGCACGATAGAATATGTTGAACTTTGCTATTCCTTTGGAAGATTTGAAGAACTTTGATTTATGATTCATTTGAAAATATACTTATAGCGATTACAGGATAAATGAGAATATCCTTTTTACTGGTACTGGTCGCTATAATAAATTTGATGATAATGATTGAAATGTACTCCTAAAAACGTTATAGTCATTTTATCCTCTATATTACAAATTGTTTTATGGAAAATTTGTTATAATGCAGTATTTTTTAATTATTATTAAAATTACATTATTAATAATTAATTTAAAATAAAACAGAAAACTTCATCATATATATAAAATATAAATAATTAAATTTCTATATATCAATATAATCAATATAATTGATATCAATATAATAAAATATAAACTGAAATATTTTTTAATTATTTTTTTTAGTAATATTAATTAAAAAATAAATCGATTAAGATTAAGTATAATATGCATACAATCATAAAAAAATAAATATAAATTCCCAAAGCTTTATATGCATATATATTTATAAAAAATAAATGAACCAGGATCTAAAATTTTCCATAATCATTTGTTAACCAAATATATTATACCATATATATAGTTTTTAATTAAATAAAAAAATAAATAACCAAAATGTTTGCAATAAATAAATGTGCGGTGACAGAGAATTTGTATATATATAGAGGACGATGAGAAAAACCAAAATGTTAGAGGATAATAAAAACACAAATTCCTTTGATAAATATATTTTTTAGTGACATTTATATATATATAGATATATAGATAATTAACTTTTGGCCTATTAAATATATACACATATATTCAATCTAATGAATAACGAATTATTTTTAACCTGATATAAAACCAACCATTTTTTTTAATCATTTCACGATATGATGATATGATCGTGAATTTGTTGTAGACCGGTATGTAGATATTCAACAATATATATAGATATAAATTTGTAGATAGATGCGAAGATGCTATTAATAATATCCTTTCAGTATATAACATTTTTTTTTTTTGTTATTTAAGAATATTTAAAGAATAAAATATTTTTGTTTAATGGCAAAATCTTTTCAAATATCTAATCTGGATATATCCGAAAAGGAATTGTGATTTCTTTTCATATAGTTGGTTGGTATCCTTTTTTATAATATAATAGAATAGATCGTATCTGCTTGAAAATTCTGTGTGCTGATTTGAATTTGGCCAGATTAGATATGATAAGATTTCAATCAAAAGTCAACGTATAAAATTTTGCCATTTGCCAAATTTCAGAAAGATGTATATATATTCTTTACAAAATGTTGCTCTATCATTTGATTTCTATAGATAAATAAGCGAAAATAAAAAACAAATTTGCAACAAATCCGGCACTCCGCCGTTTTTGTTGTCCCAGTGCATATATGAAAAGATATTGGTATAACATTTAAACAAGTTTATTTATTTTTTTCTTATTTAATATTTATATTGTATATGTGTTAAAAACCGCGATTATATATATTCAATTAAAATTAAAATAATAATTTATGAGTTAAAATTATGTTTTTTTTTTTTTTGAAATGAATTTCGATGCTCTTATACTATAATCTTATACAAGATATATTTTAAGATTGTTTTACAATCTTGCTGAATGCTGAATTTTATTTAGCAATTTCAGAAAGAGTCGATTTTTTTTTTGCAATAGTTTAATTTAGATAGCTATATGATGTCCATCTAAAAATTATATTATTATTATGTGTAAAAGGCGATATCCCATAAATAAAAAAAAGCAATTCAGATGATTATATACATTTTTTGGGTAATTTTGGCCAGTATCGCAATTTATATGCTATACCTTTCATTTATTTTTGGTTTATTGCATTACTCCATCACCATTTAAATTGAAATCAGATGATTGGAAAATTTGATGCTTTTGTAAATTAATTCTATAAAGAATTAAAAATTATATGATGGTTTTATTTTTGTTGGGATATGCTTAAGAAAGACATCGTGTAAAATTTGTTTTTAACAGATTAACAAACTATTTTAAAATGACAAGATGTTTCTATATAGAGTTTGCATTTATAAGATCATGAATATATATTAATCACAATAAGTTGTATTTAGAAAAATATGAATCATTAATAAAGAAATAAAACTTATCGTATATCGTATTCTAATCTGGAATTCTGATTAAGGATTTAACTTAACTTCATAATCTGCGTCTATAATCACATTAAAGCACTTAATTTTTTGCAAATATCCATTTACTATTTCATTAAAGGATCAAAGGATATTAATATATTTTAGGAAATTTTGGGTAACGAACGACTGATTGGTTGAACCGCGTAAAAGTTGACGATTTAATTACATTTAAATGATTGCTTATCGAGTAATTATTGAATTAAGAATCATATCAACATTTCGATTACAAATTATTAACAGAAACCCGCCTATAATTTGAACATATATAAAAAATAGGACATAAAATGATCTGTCATTGACTTATATAAAATAAAATAAATAAATGACTCATATAATTATAACAAAAGAAACAAAAATATCGGATTTAATATATATTATGTATAATAATTATAACAATAGATAATTTTTGAATATGAAAAATTATATCCAAATTAATTTTATCAGTGTGCGCGATGAACGAACGATTTCAATTTCTATATCACATTTCAAACTACTTTTTAAATTATCATAATTTTTTTTTTAACCAGTTTCACCTCGCAACCATTCAGAATGATATTTTATATATTTTAAACTTATAAAGTTCAGTATTTTTAGAGTCTCATATAACGATTTCTACAAAAATCAAAAGAAAAAAAAACAACGATAGATAAATAAATCATTCATTATATAATATAACGAAATATAACCGAAATATGTTAATTTTTAGCTAAATTATTATTAGTTTTTGTTTTTTTTTTCTTCATTATATAATCATTTTCATTCTGTATGAAAACGAATATATAAAAGCTATAAAAAATAAAAAAAAAGTTAATTTAAATATATTTTATGGTATATTTTTTTATTAAAAAAATTAATTTAATAATAAAATGAAAACAAAATGGAATTTTTCTGATATATTAATGAGAAGTATTGAATTTATTAAAGAAAGAAAGAACTTTTAAATGAATATAAAAATGAAAGTTTTCAATTATAAAAAGATAGAGGAAATGTTTTCATATTTCATATTATAATTCATTTTCCTTTCATTCTATATTGTGATATTTTTGTTTTTAAGAACATTTATTATTGTTATGTTTATTTCGTTTCGTTTTCTTGTAATTTGTAATGGAAAGATGATTTTAGGGTGACTTTATTATATTATTATACGATGTAATACACTTTGTTGTAGTTAATAAAATATATATACAGACTGAAAATTCTGACAACATTTTGAAGACGTATGTTCATTACAGAATCATATAGGGAAGATATATGAAAGAAAGCTGAAATGGTGTATTAGTTTATAACTTGGAAACGCACTTGGTCGGGTATTTCTCGGGATTATATGTATAAATACATATTTACCTATTCATCATTGAAGATTTGACCATTTTTTTTCATTTTAGTGGACAACTAAGTAGATTATCATCATACACTAGCACATTTATGTTTGGCTCATTTTTTTTATATTTACTTTAAGATTATAAGAAAAATAGAATACTTTTTATTCAAATGATTCGACAAAATTTTGCACAAATAAAAGAAGTTAAAAGATTGAATAATATAAAATCTTTTAAACTCAGGAAGGTATCATGAAATGTTCGCCTAGTTATTTGTTTAATTTTGATTATGTTAACATATTCATTAGATTCATTAAATGGTTCTTATATAATAATAATACCTATTCGTTTTATATATAATTTAATGAATTTATTGATTTGACTTAAAAAGATTCGTGACGTTTAGCATATAGGCTTTTCTTAATTGAAATTAAATTTCATATTAATGACTTCATCAATGAATAAATCAATAAAGTAATTCAATTTTCAATGAATCAATCAATTTATCATTCAATTAATCCATCATAATTTGTCAATTAATTAAACAATCAATTTATAAATAAACTAATCGCAAGAAAAATAATCGATAAATTTATAAATAATCATGATTCTATAATGACAATTTTTCTATAATCTAAATTCTTTTTCTCATAGATTTTCAAATTTGAATTGTTCGCTAAAAAGAATTTAGTAAATATCGGATCACCCAGCAGGGATATTGGATATTTCTCATATATATATATATTTTATACATTCCCATTCCCATTTTTATTTTGTGTGGGTGTGTTTGGTTTAAAAAATATATATTGTAAATTATTAAGTCATATGATTTTTTTGTTTATTTATTTGTTAAAAAATACAAAATTCTATTTTGTCCTCAGAAATCATATACGATATAGAAATTAAGAATAAAAATATTTTATTATATACTTCCTTGACATTTTGCCGAAATATAGAATATTTTTTTATTTTTTGTTTAAACGCAATAATTTTATGTATCTTTATTGGAATATAGATTTTTAATGGAAGTTATAAATAATTTATTACGATGAATCGCACGTTAATATGATAATGAATGAATATATACAAAAACCTAGAATATAGAATTAATTGATTCGGTTATTTTTTATTTGAATAAAAAATATAAATAAAAAACGATTGAAGTGTATGTTGAGAACAGACAGTTATATACAAAAATATTTAGAATTATATATGAAATCTTTTATTATAAGATATGTCCATAGATATTATTCTTGAAGGGAATCACGGTGAAATCTTTTATGATTTGAGATATTTATAGGTGAACACCGTAGATAATGTTGGAATATAGTTGAAATTTATTTTAGATCAATCGGAAATGAGTACAATATCTTTAGGCATTGCAAAATCATAAAAATATCTGGCAAAAATACTTCTGAATGAATTATTAAGAAAGTATATCCTGTTTATGTAAATTATACAAAGTTAATTCAAGCATCAGGATTACAAACAATTTTATTAGAATTTTTTACACTATATTTTTATGAAAAATACCAACGAACGTTAGTGTTTATTTTAAGAAAATAATATCATATAGAAGATAAAGTGACAAAGGAAGAATAGAAAGATTTTTTTTTATTAACGACTAATATTAAATAAACAACTGGATAACAAACGCCAACCGAAAAAAAACTAGTATTATAATTAACAAAAAATAAAAAACCAGCATTTTTTACTTCTTATTTTTTTTATATCATTTTTTATCACGTTAAATAAAAAAAAACTCTTCATTAAACTCTAAACTTTAATTAAATTGATTTTAGAAAAAAAAATAACAAATTTCTGAATAAATTAAATTCAAAGATCTTTCTAAAAAAAAATAGACAAAAAAAAGAAGGTTTTCATTCAAAAGCCAAATTATATATAAAAGGATGCAATAAAATTAGTTTATCCATAAAGCTTTGAAAGTCACACAAGAACATAACGAGAAAAACATAAAAAATACAAAACATTTATCAAAATGAAATCGGTTTGTTAAATATTATTATAATATTACTATTTTATTTTTGTGATTCGGATAAATAAACTAATTATATTAAAATGAATTCGCGTTTTTTTTTTAGATCATTATTTTAGCATGTATTGCATACGCTGTCGCTTTACCAGCACCAAAATCATCTGATTCAGAAATTGAAATCATCAGTTCATACAATGAACAAGAAATCGAAGGAGGTTATAAATATGGGTAAAATTATTGTTTATTATATACAATATAAAATCGTATGCGAATTGCACAAATTAAATATTAAATAATTTAAATTGTTTTTATTTATATCAATATAAATGTAGTTTCCAAACTGGTGACGGTTATGAACGTCAAGAAAGTGCATCGGTCATTAATGCAGGTACCGATGAACAAGCATTAGATGTAAAAGGTTCATACAAATATACCGATGCTGAGGGTACTACTATTGAAGTTCAATATACAGCCGGACCAGGTGGTTTTGTTCCATTTGGTACAAATATCCCAGAAATCATTTCAAATATTGCCCGTTCATTGAGTCAAGCAAAATCAACGGCAGTTACCAAATCAAAATATTAAAACGCTATATAATATATTTTAACATCAATATAATTTTAATTCTTTTTCGAAATTGAATTGATTCTCAAAAGAAAAAAGATAAAAAAAAACAAAAACACGCATCAACGCACAAACAACCAACAAAATCTTCCAAATCTAAAATAAATAAATGTTGACTTTATATGAAAAATAATATGTGATAATGATCTTTTGCAGTTCAGCGAATGCAATGTCAATTGGTGATTAGCTAATCGATATTTGTATTTGTATTGTATTAAACATCAGTAACGATAAAATAATATATATATAATTTGTAATTATTAATAATAATTTTATGAATATTAAGTTGAGAAAAAGTTTAAATAAAAAAAATAATATGTATAGTAATTAATAATAATGGAAATATATACAAGGCAAAATTCAAAATTAAAATTTAAATATTTTTTATTTTACTTTTATTTCATGACTTATTTCGCAAATATCCTCCCAATATATTTGAAAGACTTAAATCTTTCTGTGTATCGTATCAAGGCTGTTGTTATTTCTTTGTCTATTTTGGGGCTTTGTTTTCTACAGAGAATAAGATTCAATTGTATAGATTAAAATTATTGTATATTTTTGGTTATGTTTATACTATTTTAAAACTGTGAATTAGAATAGTATAGAATAATTTTTAAGCATTGTGATTTTATAGAAAAATACCAATGCGGTAAAGATAAACTTCATCGATAAAGGGCTGTAATATCCCGGCATTTTCCTATTATATTATTCATTTGTCATTTTGTACCATAGTGAAATTCAACATAATGTTGTTTTGGAATTTTGTAATCACGTATTTTTTATTTCATTATTTATTCATATTTACAGAATAGATTTTAGTTATAAGAATCGGGAAAATATTAGATTATTTTTAATCTAAAATAGAGTAATAAATGTTTTAATAAATGGTACAACGTAAATAAATTACAAATATATTATTTATTAAATCGAGCAATCGATTTAATTACTTAAAATGCAAAATTAGTAAACGCAGTATCTAAGTATAAAATAATTAGAAAAATCATAGATGGTTTATTTCAGACTACTATCACGAAGTTTTATATATAAATTATCTAGATGATATGTAAATTTTCTTATTGAAAACTCAGCTTCCAGCTTTAATGACATGGTATATACATGTTGAGTTCAATGAATATTTAATAAACCGCATATATAAATAACATAAATGTACACTTTTTAAAACAAATATTTGAATTATAAAATATTATTAATATTATTAATACATAATATGATGATATGAAAAACTTTTGAATAATATTAAGTTTTTTTTCTTTTTATATTTATATTAAATCATTGAAATTGAAACTATATATTGACGGACGGATATAATATAAGAAACACAATGAACACACAAAATGAATATATTATATACATAACTGAATATGATCATATAAATATAAGCTTTTTACCTACATATGCAAATAATGTAGAAGTTCAAGTTCATTACAAATTAGCAACATAGTAATAATGATGAAAAAAGAAACTTTTCGTTGAAAAACAAGACTGCGATTTTATACATTTTATATATTATAGAGTTTAAAATAAAAATCAAATACCATATATATTAAAATTAAATTATATATTTAAATTAATCAAATATTAATTCGATATTTTAATTTGTTTAGTGTATATTTAGGCATATTTAAGAAATATTAAGAAAAAATCTTATCTTTTCGTAAATGAAAGACGAGAAAAATATTGAATTTTTATTTAATTTTAAAGATGTTTTCGTTTTTGCGAGGTTAATAAACCATTTGATGGACACGGTAAATTTTATAAATATATACTTTATAAATTAATGTATTAATTCGTCGTGAAAACGAAATTATAGTCAATGAATTTTTAACAAATTGTACTAAAAAATTGATTTTGTTGGCAATTTCCATATAAAATACATTAGGATTTGAGAAATTCTAAATTCTGACCAAGTACATTCAAGAAAATAATATATAATATTTTTCTGATACACTTTAAAATACATTATAACGACCGTGTAAAGTTTTCAAAACGATTGGTCAACGAAAATTTTCAAGAAATCGCACTTAGTAATTGTTTTGATAAAATTTTACATATAAAATACATTAGAAATCGGAAAATTCTTAATTCTGATCAAGTACATTCAAGGAAATATTATACAATATTTTTCAGATAACCTTTAGAATTGATTATGAATATTGTGTAAAGTTTTCAAAACGATTGAGTAACGAAAATTTTCAATAAATCGTACTCAGAAATTGTTTTGGGAAAATTTTCCATATAAAATACTTTAGTAATCGGAAAATTCTTGGAAAATTGTCAATTCTGAGAGAGTCCTTTCACAGGAATCCTATCTAAAATTGTGCGGAAATCATTCATAATACATTATAAAGACCGTGTGAAATTTACTAAACGATTGGTCAACGAAGTTTTTCAAGAAATCGCACTCAGAAATTGTTTTGGTAAAATTTTTCATATAAAATACATTAGAAATCGGGAAATTCTTGGAAAATTCTTAATTCTGAGTAAATCCTTTCAAAGGCCCCCATTCAAAATGCTACAGATATCATTTTGAATGCATTATAAAGGCCGTGTGAAATTTACTAAACGATTGGTCAACGAAGTTTTTCAAGAAATCGCAATCAGAAATTGTTTTGGTAAAATTTTCCATATAAAATACATTAGAAATCGGGAAATTCTTGGAAAATTGTGAATTTTCTTAATGTTATTTTATTCTTATAAGACAAAAACATATTTTTTCCTTTATAAATGGTAAAAAATTAGGCATATTTAGTGGAAACTTGTGAAAATATACTAAAATAATTGATCGTCTTTCGTCTAACTTTGGGAATCGCGTGAATCGACACAAAGGTAATTTTAATAAGAATAAATAAATATTATTTCATATGATTTTTTTAAAAAAATCACCATCAATTCAAATATCATTATCTTATAAATATAGTTGATAGCTTGTTTATATAACTTTTCAATTTATGTTGATTGCATATATATCTTAAAACTACATTAAAAATTCTAATTAAATACTATGTTAAATAAATTAAAATATAACTATAACTAAATAAATTAAATATTATAACTATAACTAAGTGAATTAAATTATAACTAAATAAAGAATCTTTCAATTCAAATGTGATTTATGATAATTATAATTAAAGCGATTGAAAAAATAAGTAATTTTTAAATTTAATTAATAAATAGATCAGGATATATTTAAAAATTTATAAATATAAAATTTTGCGACAACAAAATTCATTTAATTTTTAATAAAAAATGTTTTATTACTCACATATATATTGATCGTTTAAATTAACAAAAAAATATTGTTTAAACTCACCTGAAATAAAGAGAAAATTAAAAAAATTAGTATATAAAATATAATAAAATTTAGTAAATAAATTAATAAATATATATAAATAATTGAATTTCGAAATGACTATCCAAAAAGATATAGTGAAGGTATGAAATGAAACCTGGGGAAGTGGATTTGGATTTATACGATGAATACGAAAATTGAACGTCAATTAGAAATAATAATAATTATAATATAACTATTTTGATTAAATTAATGACATCTCCTGCGTGTAGCGACGATTTTAACAAAAAATAATATTTTTTTAAAAAAGGTTTACTTTTAAAATTCTATTCAATATATTTAAATTTTCAAATATCCTTACTATCAATTCGTGAAACATTCGGTTATTGGTTAAGGTTAATAGATAGTAATTTTTCTATCATCTTATCTTCTAAAATAAACGATGGAATGTATATTGAGAATAGATGGTTAGATTTAAAAATATTTAGAATTATATATGAATTCTTTTATTAACATATGTGAAGGTATTATTCTTGAATGAAATCACATTGAAATCTATTAAGATTTGGGTTATTTATAGGTGAAAACGATAGAGAATGTTGGAAATTGAACTTTATTTTAGAGCAATCGGAAATGAGTACAATAACTTTCATGGCATTGCAAAATCATAAAAATATCTGGTAAAAATACTTCTGAATAAAATATTAAGAAAGTATATCCTGTTTAGGTTAATTATACAAAGTTAATTCAAGCATCAGGATTATAAAAATTTTAATTATAATTTTTTACACATGAAAAATACTAACGAACGTTAGTATTCATTTTAAGAATATAACATCATAAATAAAGAAGATAAATTGACAAAGTACGAACAGAAAGTTTTTTTTTTATTAATGTCTAACTATTAAATAAACAACTGGATAACAAACGCCAACCAAAAAAAAAACTAGTATTATAATTAACAAAAAATAAGAAACCAGCATTTTTTACTTCTTATTTTTTTTTTATATAATTTATCATATCACGTTAAATAAAAAAAAACTCTTCATTATAAACTCTGAACTTTAAATTAAATTGATTTTATATAATAAAATAACTAATTTCTGAATAAATTAAATTCAAAGATCTTTCTAACAAAAAAAATAGACAAAAAAAAAGAAGTTTTTCATTCAAAAGCCAAATCGTATATAAAAGGATGCAATAAAATTAGTTTATCCATAAAGCTTTGAAAGTCACACAAGAACATAACAAGCAAAACATAAAAAATACACAACAACATTTATCAAAATGAAATCGGTTTGTTAAATATTATTATAATATTACTATTTTATTTTTGTGATTCGGATAAATAAACTAATTATATTAAAATGAATACGCATTTTTTTTTAGATCATTATTTTAGCATGTATTGCATACGCTGTCGCTTTACCAGCACCAAAATCCGCATCATCTGATTCAGAAATTGAAATCATCAGTTCATACAATGAACAAGAAATCGAAGGAGGTTATAAATATGGGTAAAAATTATTGTTTATTATATACAATATAAAATCGTATGCGAATTGCACAAATTAAATATTAAATAATTTACATTGTTTTTATTTATATCAATATAAATGTAGTTTCCAAACTGGTGCCGGTTATGAACGTCAAGAAAGTGCATCGGTCATCAATGCAGGTACCGATGAACAAGCATTAGATGTAAAAGGTTCATACAAATATACCGATGCTGAGGGTACCTCTATTGAAGTTCAATATACAGCCGGACCAGGTGGTTTTGTTCCATTTGGTACAAATATTCCAGAAGTCATTTCAAATCTTGCCCGTTCATTGAGTCAAGCAAAATCAACGGCAGTTACCAAATCAAAATATTAAAACGCTATATAATATTTTAACATCAATATAATTTTAATTCTTTTTCGAAATTGAATTGATTCTCAAAAGAAAAAAGATAAAAAAGAAAAAAAAAACGCATCAACGCACAAACAACCAACAAAATCTTCAAAATCTAAAATAAATATATGTTGACTATATGAAAAATAATAATATGTGATAATGATCTTTTGCAGTTCAGCCAATGCAATATGTCAATTGGTGATTAGCTAATCGATATTTGTATTTGTATTGTATTAAACATCAGTAACGATAAAATTCTATATATAATTTGTAATTATTAATAATAATTTTATGAATATTAAGTTGAGAAAAAGTTTAAATAAAATAAATAATATGTATAGTAAATAATAATAATAATAATAATATTGGAAATATATACAAGGCTTCTAAACAAGAGTTCTATAAAGTCTAATTGATGAGTAAAAATATGGAACGTATTATGTCATTAAAGGAATAATATAATAATCTAATAAATAAATTATGTCTTAATTATTTATATAGTATAAATACACAAACATCAACTCATTGTCATTATATATAGCACATATATACTGATGTATTTATCAAGGATATACATAAATTATATTTAATAATCACTTATCCATTAATCATTCCGTTTATATAACAATCACTCATCAAAAAATATAAAGTGTTTATGACATGAATGAATATACATTAAATTAAAAGGGTGAATTTTCCATTTAAATATGATCAATGAAAAATAGAATCAATATATTAACTATCGCATATACAAATTTAATAACATATCGATACCATAACACTATATATAATAATAAATGGGGAAAATCTTTAAAAGTATAATGAAAAATGGTTGAGGTGCGAGAGTGTTTAATTATTATTAAATAACTATACCTACTAATTATTTATTTATAATATATATGGATAGGAACCTCTATTTATCGTTTTTTTTAATATAATTTACCATGTATAAATACAATCAAAATTAAAAGTGAAATTTCTATTTAAAGAAATGTAATTGAAGAAAATCATTTATAGTTATATAGAAAACGAATAGGACAATAAATCACGCATTCAATCAGTAATAGTTATATATAATGTTAATTGAAAAATTTAAAGGTTTAATACCAGAAATATGGACAGATGTGAGTGGTTATCCGGAAAATATTGTTTCACTTCATCGAACATTATGGATATTAAGATTTTACGGGGTTCCAATACCCACAAAATATATAAAAGTATAAAGAGTATTATTTTTTTTTTTTGTGATTGTGTAAATTAAATAGAAAACATTATCGAATAATATATTTTATATAGGGATTTGCAAAATTTTTCTTTTCTATTTATTCAATGTTTTCAATGTTTTGTGTTGTTACATTTTATGTTACCTGTGAGTTAATCGATGCTTATTATGTAACAATGGATGCTAATTTTGAGGATGTCGTTCAAAATTATGGTTTAACATTATGTTTTTTTACTGGAATATTTAAGGTATAATAGGATTTTCTTTTTGATTGATTTCTAAAAATTATTCTGAATTTCCTTATGCAGAAATGGTTATTATATCTATCTATATATAGGTTATAAATTTATTAATGTGTCGTGATAAAGTACATGGTATGATAAATTTATTAAATTATATGACAAATGAATATGGTAATACGGATCATCATCGTAAAACATTACATAAATTAGAGTTTTTTGTTACCGGTGTATTTTATTTATTTATGTTTTTATCATGGGTAACGTGTGGGCTTGCCATTGCAATGCTTTTAACTGGTAATAAAAATGATATAATATTTATATATCAATTTTTGCTTAATAATTATTATTATATAATAACAGATCCAACAGCTGCTGGTAAAAAATTACCATTTCGTGCGTATATTCCTGAATATTTCCCAGAACAATTAATACATGCCATTCATAGTTTTGGTATATTATGGATATCACAATTGGTTGTAACCCATGACAGTTTTATTATGTCATTGATGAATCAAATTGTTGGTCAATTAATGATATTGGAATATAATTTAAAGTATATAATTTATAAAAATTTTGAAATTTATTTTAATAATCAGTTAATACGTTTTTTTGTTAAACTTTCTGTATAGAGGATTAACATCGAAAAAGGTTGTCAATTGGAAGGACGAAGATCCAAAATTAATATATAAATTAAAATCATATATAAAACATCATCAATTAATATTAAAATTACGTATTGATTTGGAACAAACATTTTCCGCAATATTATTAATGCAATTTTTAACATCAATGATTATGTTTGGTTTATGTGGATTTTTAGTTACATATAAACGTAATTTTTCACCATCACAATTAACCATTTGTATGTACTGCAGTTGTATATTTATGGAATTGTATATTTATTGTTTTTTTGCCAATCAAGTTATTCTAGAGGTAAGTACACATGCAATTGAATGATATAATGAAACGTAATATCTTTCGGTGGATTATTCAGCACCCTTACAATTTGCTAAAAATCATTGAAGACTTTTCTTTTTTATAATGATTTAATAATGGAAATCCTTCAATCTCTAAATTTTCTTAATAATTCTTAAGAGAATATTTCCAATAAAATGAAAAACTTTATTTAGATTGTTTTCATCTAAAATAGTTTGAATTTTCCGAATTAAAGGTTGCTTAACAAAAAAGATTGTTAAAGTTAAAGTTATTTTATAATTATGATTGAATTTAATTAAAAATTGTACATCGCGGAGTGGTTGCTTTCACAGCTTTTACCCTAATAAAATCTACCATTCTACCATCGATAATCTCTTGTTTTTATTGAATTGAATTATATATCAAAAAAAAAAAAACAATTAATAAATATATTATATTCATTAGAGCCGTGCCATTCAAACATCGGCCTATTCCTGTTTATGGTATGAATTTGGTGATAAATTTTGTGGTTTACTATTGATTTTAATGACAAAATCACAAATATTTTTAACATTATCGGCTGGTGGATTTTTTGTCATATCATTGGATACATTCACTTATGTAATTATTTATAAAATCGGGGCAATAAAGCACGAATTAAAAAATTTTGAATTGATAAATAATTAGTTAATTTTATTCTTTGTATAATTATTCGTTCTAAAGGTATTAACAAGATCTTATTCATATATAGCAGTTTTACGACGTTTCTATTATGGAAAATAACTACATATATATGTTTAAAGATTAAAGATTAAAGATTATGGATAGAATAAAATATATTAGGAGCGGCATTATACAAAATGAAGTAAATTATTTATTGAAGATTTAATGTATGTATATAGTGGAATAGATTTTTGTATGATTTATCTATATGAAATTATAGATAAATAAATATATTAAAAAATAGTTTGATTTTAATGATTTAAGCGACTACATTTTATATAATTCATTATAGTGCAATTCCAATCCAAACTCCCTAATGAAATAGATATATCGAGAATTCAAATATAAGAACTTTTAATGGTATCTCAAATGCATATACAACAAAATTATCTATAGTTTTATTCCTGGTCATCTTATGAAATCTTATGAAATGGGATACAATCTCATAAATGCATACCTCTATATTTGTTATTTTTCGTTTTTGTCAGATATTAACAAAGTGTATTTAATTTTTAATTCAAAATGTGTAATAAAAAAAATGAGATTATCTTATGAAATGGGGTAGTTTATCGCATATTATAGAAATAAATAATGCAACACTGTACGGTGTACGTAGATTATTACCGGTATATAAGATATATTTATATATACATAATTAATTAAATTTTAATTCATTTAATTTTATTAAAATCCTTTTTATTATTATATTCTTATATATATAATATATATATATATATACGTACGTCAAAAAGGTGTGTGTACTATATATAAAAATCGTGTATAAATTGGATATGCATACGTACATATCAGTATATATAAGGTCAACTTATTAATTATGCAATAAAAGACATGATAATAATTATATATAGCAGGATATATTCCTCCTATCTATTATCCATTCTAAAAAAAAAATTTAATATCTATCTATACATGGGGCACTTTATAGAAAAAATATACGACTGTATGTTGAATTTATATACTTAAACTTATACGATAGGGTCACATTCAAATAATAAATATAATGAAAATTAAGTTTAATTACATGATGGATTGCGTATATAGATAAATTTATTCAAATATATAGGTGAGCATATGTAATATTTTACCTCTAACAGAGGAAACATTCTTTATATATATACGGAATACTATCGTGTTTAACTAACAAAAAACCATTTGGATATTATCCGTTTTATTTTATATTATGAATGAATACGGAATGAAACGATGAATTCACAAATTCAATGTATTTCGACGATGACAGATAATAAAATATCCATTTAAAGAGAATTCCACATAGTCATTTAAAATATATTTTGGAAATCTCAGCGGTTTTGTTTGGAATATATCCTATAATTCTTGTCAAAATCCTTATTGAGGGCAAAATCCTTATAGTGAAATCAGACATTTCCGCCAACAAATTTTGAATAGAACAGCTTTGGAGATATTTTTCCATTCTTATGGTTATATCATTGAAATTATTTTAATTTTTTCATTTCGCAACTATAACTTACCTAAACCACCGTGATTTTAAAATTTATTTTTATAGAAAAAATTTGTCAATTATCACATCATCACTTATATGAAAAATAAGAGTACTTTTATAAAATCTATAATAAAATTATTTCAAAAATTTGCAATTGCATAATGAAATGCAATTTCAAAAAAGTAAAAATCTATATATATTATATAAGAATTCATACCAGAATTTCCTATACGTATATGGATATTTATATTAAAAAACAAAAAAATGTAAACTCTGCGCATAAATAAATATATATAATTAAAAATTTTTTAATTAAACAACATATAATATTATTTTTTTCCATATAAATATATACATAGGAGTATATATTATACATTTAAATACCTACAATATATCTCTAGAGAGGTAATGTTATTTTTAATACAGGTATTTTAAGCATGAAATGTATAGTAGTAAATATAAGTCATTTATTAGTTTAGTTTTGGAAAATTGTTTTACGTTTTTAATGACTTTTTATCACTAAAAATTGCAGACACATTTCCATAAAAGTGTGGAACTATCGTTCTGCAATGAAGAAGCAGGTTTCCCTAGACCGATTTTCAACTTATATATTTAACATAACCTTTATTATGATGTGTTTAAGAAGCTTAAGCTCAACTTAAATGGTATATGTCAGACCATCGTTTCCACTCAGTCCATTGCAAATTTTCCTATTTTTTTTTTGTTTCAATCAAAGAATTTTAAAGAATTCTATATACTTATAATTTTGTATACATAGAGTTTGAGGACCAAATGGACATTCACGTAAAGATCGCACGATCGCCTCATATTTATATGCAGATACAAATCCAAGGAATATTAACAGATAGTTCGTTATATTTCTAACCAATGTACTTGAAATTTTTGCTAGTGAAGTTGGATGAAAATGCTGAAAGTTTTGTATCACCAACATTTTTCTAATTCTATTGCGTTCACCCAATTCCATATATAGAAATTCAAGTTTTTTTTAGTTGATTGGATCAATATATCATTTTATAATAAAACTGCAAATGCAGAGTGTTTTCTATTCTATACGTATTATTAACCTAGGAGCTTATTATAGGTATTTTTCTATAATAACTATATGTATAGTTAATTTTTATGTATATCCGCGTACCTATACATTATTTTTTGAGTTTTGCTATCTATTTTTTAACTATAGTTTCTTTATATGAATTCTTTTATTTTCTCGTTTATTTTCGTTTCTCCTCATTCATATGTACTGGTGGTGGTCAATCTTAATAATAATGGACAGTTTATCAAATCATTTACTATATATTGTATCTATATACTATAAGTACATTTATCTTTCATATTATAATGTTTTTTTTTCTTTTATAAATATATGATATATAAAATAAATATAAGTAAATAAGTACATATATGATATATAAAATAAATACTACAATTTATATTATTTTTGATATCAATAATAATATACCATATATATATGTATATAGGAAAAAAACCAACACTTTTATGAAAAAAACCAAATATTTTGTTGTTTGTATGTTACATATATATGTGCAGAAGAGCATAAATTGTTTTAAAGAATTCCCTGATGAATCAGTTTATAATAATATTTTGTTAGACGATGATTATTATTATTATTATGTTCGTGCGGTTGTTTTAATATATTGCGATTATATTTTTTTGTGTGCAGAGGAGTGTTTTAAATGAAATTTTCCTCATTGTTTTGATATATTCATAAAAAAATAATTGAAATAGACAAGAAGAAATAAACGAACGGTCACGGGTACGGATAGTTTTGAATTTATTATATGGAAGAATTAGACGAGTTTTTTTTTTGATATTATACACGTTTTGTCTATAAATAATTTACATTTTTTATAATTTTTATAAAATTTAATTTATTATAATTAATTCTTGGTGGAGTAATTGAAATTGATTTATATAGTTTTTGTTTGTTTTTGAAATATTTATTCCCAAATAAAAATAAACCAAAAATAAATATTTATATTTTTTGTAGGTGTCAAAAATATTTGCATGTGATTTAATAATTTTTGTTAAAAGTGTATTTAAAATATTTATTATATTGATAATTTTATGTATAGATATACATTGTTTTGTTTGGTTTTATTTTTTCAAAGTAATCTTTTATTGTATATTTTTGTTTTATTTGGAAACTGGTTTTTCATCTTATTGTGAATAAAATAATAATAATAAAATTCAATAAAAAAAAATAAAACCCAAATTAAAAATGCATATTATAAACTTGAACAAAATTATTGATAAATAAAACTTGTTTGAATATTTATTGTGATTTGTTTTGATATTTTGTTTTTTTTTTTTTAATATAGAGCTTTGCAGAAAGTTTTTTCTCTATAATAATTCTTTGGATAAAAGAAATTGATTGAATAAATTAATTAATTAAAAAAAAAATATTATAAAAGAAAAGGATATTGATTTTAAATATAACTTAAAAATTATAAAAATCATAAAAACAAACAAAAATTGTATAATTGTAAGTATAAATGAATTTTATTTTTTAATTTTTTTAATTTTATTATTGATATATGAAATGAAAGATAAAGAAATAAAGAAGGTATATAATAAACGCGATTAGTAATGATAAAATTTTTGTGTGTAGTTATTTAATTATAAAAACTTTCGATAATAATATTTAAAAAAAAAAAAATTAAATATTTCATTTAGTTGATAAGTTTTAGTAGGTATATGTTATGAAAAATGAACAAATAAATACACAGAAATTGATATGAATATATTAACGCAATGATATTGCAATTTCAATATTGATACACAAAAAGTTATTCAATCAATTAATTTATGGGAATTTTACTATATATCGTGCAATCATGCGTTTTGTTAATATTTTATAAAATTTAAATTATACAATAAATAGAAATAAACCAAAAAGTATTATCCATAAAAAGAAATAAACCACAACTTTATGTTTGTTTGTGAAACAAGAATTTGTCTAAAAAAAAAATTCCATTGTTTATTATACAAATCAAAAAAAAGTATAGATTTATTTGAATTTGAAACTTATTTAATTGATTTTTTTTTTTTAAATGACATTGATTTTTGTAATCAATTATTTGGGAAGCGAAGCATTGCAATTAAAATATTTTAATCATTTAATATATCATCTGATGGTTCAATTCAATTATATTGACCGAAAAATTGTCAACAAACAAACCTAAATTTGATTTTTATACTTTATAATATAGCTTTTGATGAGTTGTTTATTTTTCAAGGATTTTCATCATCACAATAAATGACATTCAGATAGATATTTTTTTCTAATCTAATTCTCACCGCTTTTCATATAAATTCAAGGAGTTATTAAAATTATCTAATTTGTATCTCTAACCAATTGACTTGAAATGTTGGTTTGTGGAGAATTGATGAAACTTTCCAAAATAATCGGACAAATTCACCATTTCATTTCAACCAATTAAGCGATATACTCAATCCGTGTCTATGCTTGTTCTGTAGGTTAACAACATACGATAGATGTTAAATTACTTATGATTAGGAAATGTTTTATGCTTACATAATGTAAATAATTTGTGGCCTTTCATATATAAATCTAATTTATTCTGAAAAGAAATACAACATCTATAAATTACATTTAAACACAGATATAATAAATATAATTTTTTTGAAATAAAGAATATAGAACCAAAATGTGGATTCGAAATTTTACAAATATTAAAACTCTTATATGTATATGTTCACCACCTAATAAATTATACTTATCTTTTGGCTAAATAAAATCACATTATAAGATAAGATTCATCATGATATATTAGAGAATATAGCTAATGATAAGAGAAAAATTATCTAACCTATATGATTTTATTTTATGAAGATGAACTTTTTTTTTTATGTTAGTTACATGTAAAATTATTTTAATTTTATATTTTTTTGAATAAATAATGCTATTTTAATATTTATTTATTTATTACATATATGTTATTATTAAAGTATATGCAATAATGATAAAGATAATGTATTGAAATTAATAAAACAATTACTTAAAAACTATATTCGTATTGTTGAGATATTCTAAATTAATTTCAAAGTATGCAAATTAATTAATTATATTCGTATTTTGGTTTTAATAGTAGAGGCAAGAAGGAAGAACTCTTTTGGATTTCAAGGTATAAACTTCACCACCAAAGAATCATGAAAATTTTCCCATTTAAACGAGGAAAAGTCTTGAAAAGTATGTTTACTTTAACCGATTGATACTTTCGATACAGAGAAAACAAAAAATTGTTATTTTATAGTTCAATATATTATCAATTACCTTGATTTCAAGATTTAACCAGCCAACAGGAAAGAAGATTATTAAATGGTAATTTCATTTGTTAACACACAAAACCAAATCACACAATTAAAAAAAAAAAAAACACTTTAAAATAAATAGCAACTCAATTGACAGAAAACCTCATCATACTACTAATAACTATATATATATTTCAAAATGTTCAGAATACAAATTGTATAATGTTCAAAAAAAAAAATAATGTACAGTTTTGATGTCTGAAGAAAAAAATTATTATAAAATTGAAATTGAAAATCCGGTAAATGATACGGTATTCTAATATACGATCTATATAGTCATATATATACAATGAAATACAACAAAATTATAATGTGTGTATTGTTGTTTTTATCGCAATATCAATACACAAAATATAAAAAAAAATCAAATATTAATTATACATATGCGTATATAATAAACAAAAAAAAACAATTTATAATATGAGAGTTGCAACAAAAGTAATTACTAATTTATTGTCTATATACAAAGGATAATATTAAAAATCACTTGGAAAACTTGGAAAAAATTTTAAATTAACTTTCATTCAACCATCACATTTTTCACCACATACAAATTATTGTTATATTATATTCAAATTAAATGTCTTCAAAAATCAAGTGTACAAAACTTAAGATGAAAGTATGGCCGAGTTGGTAGCGAAGCCGCCGATTTTCACATACAAAAAAAT
This sequence comes from Dilophus febrilis, assembly GCA_958336335.1. Classification (NCBI taxonomy): domain Eukaryota; kingdom Metazoa; phylum Arthropoda; class Insecta; order Diptera; family Bibionidae; genus Dilophus; species Dilophus febrilis. Next base: position 55,924,356 of record OY284469.1, on the reverse strand, counting down.
CTCACATGTAAACAAATGTTACATGTGAGATTTTGCTTTTAATTAAGGGGAACATGGTTGTTTGAATTTGTGTACAGAGTCGACGATGAGACACATACCATATTCCAGCAATGATGTTCCCCGTAGGTTTATATATATACGGACCGCGCTGGCGTTTCTGCCAGTTGTGGTTAGTGTATATATATTCCCGGGTATCCCGTGGGGGATACCCGCTCTATATCCATAAATAACTGTAAATTTCTATCATTGAAACTTACATAAAGATAAAAATTGAAAAAAATATATATGATGAAAATTGGCTGGTTTTCCCAAATATATTTTTTCTATTTTTTTTTATCCTATGTAAGTTTCAACGATAGAACGATTGTCTGTGGGGAGCATTCATTCATTCATTGATTCAAATTCTGATGTTGTATCTATTTTTCTTATTTTATTATATTAATTAAGCGGGATAAAAAATTAAAAGAAAATCCATAAACATTCTTCGATTTATTTAATACAAAAGAAAGTTATAAAGTATACATATCATTTAAATTACAAAATTAAAATGCAAATCATATATTGAAGGTGTAAATACCGTGAACATATTTATCTGCGGAAGCTCTTGGTTCAACTTCCAATTTTATATTATGACAATATTTTTGTTTTTATGATTTATTAATAAATTATTTATTAAAATCCGTGATTTTCTGTTACTTATTCAATGTGTGAAAAATAAAATTCAAATGTCATGTATATATATTTTAATTTATAATATAGAATATTAAATGAGATAAAAACAACAAATACAACAAATACAACAAATACTACAAATTTGAAAGTTATAAGAATTTTTTGTAATATTGAACTAATGGATTTACAAATATTTAAAGAGATTCCAACAAATTGGATCATTTGTTTTGTCTATAAAAACTACCAATTGATAAAAATAGGAACATCTAAACATATATATATCTAAATGATTTTATTTTAAGAAGATTCACTTTTTTTTTGTTATGTTATTTTTTTGATAACTAAAAGCAATGTAAAATATTATTTAAATTAATTCATTGTTTTGTATTTATTTATTGGATACAGATCTTATTATTAAAATATTCAATAAACGTCCGTAAAACCATAAAATTTTATATGTTAATGTTTGTTGATTCATAGGATCTGGAATCAATCCAATACTTTTTCATACAATTCATATACATTGTTTTTAAGCTGATTTTCGAGGAACGTATAAATTAAAAGAAGCGAACGTATTAAAAGAAATTAAAAATAGAATTAGATGTAAAATATGTAAATATATTAGATATGTTAACAATATTTTTTATAATAAAAAAATCGACGACATAATTAATTCGCAACCCAATAAATTTTCAAAAATTGTTTATATATACACGATCTTTATTATATTAATAAGAATAAAGGTGATGATAAGTTATAAATGAGTTATATTTATCTAAAAAAAAAAATAAAAAGAAATTAAATTCTTGTCTGGTGCCATATATTATTTTGGTTTTTTGTTTTGAAAAGTATTAAGTTTTGTTTATGAAAACAATTCAATATGTTTTGGATAGGTATATAATAAAAAAAAAATAAAAATAAGTACGATGCGGTTTGTTTGTGTTGAAAAGTACCGGCAAATTTTTATTACACTTTGTTTTTTTTTTTCTTCTTCTTGATCTTTTAGTACTCTGTACACACATTTATTATGTTGTTTCCTCGCAATGTCTATCTATAATCGATTTTGATTTAAATGATTTTTTTCTTAATGAGTTTTTTTTGTTGTTGTTTATATAAATTTAATTATTTATTTTAATATTATTGTATATATTAAAACTTGTTTATTTATATGCATTTCGAATTTAAAGTGCAGTCAAAATATAATATAACTATTTTTGTTAATAGTATACAGAATTGTAAAATTTCACGGTATGATTGTTTTTTTTTATAATCTAATTTGTTTTGGGTTTTTCTGTGCGTGTGATTTGTTTTTCTTCAAATATATATATTGGATTTTATTGATATATATATAATATTTTATGTTAAAATACCGGCAAAATTGTTGTTGATTATCACAGTTGGGTTGGGTTGGGTTTTTCTTTGGGTTTGTTTCTACTTCGTTTTTTTTAAATAAGATGATATTATGGTATTGAATAGTTTTTTTTTTTTTTTGCAACAATAAAAAGTATTTTTAGAATAAAAAATTAGATTTTACACACCAATAAGATCTTAAAAAAAATATAATTTAGTTTAACCATTTCATTTGTAATGAATTTTACAAAAAAAAAATGAAAGTTTTCCCAATAAAAAATGTTCAGAAATTAATCTTTTAAATATATAGAAAATTTACTAACCCAACTATAATTTATTCAAAGAGCCATTGTAAATGCGAATTTATATTAATATGTAGAAAATATTTTACTGTAAGGAAATGGAATATGGAAAAGAAAAGGAAATGGAGGGATTTTTTTATTAAAAAAAGTAAATTTTTTTTACTAAAGGAATTTTGCGTGTTAAAATTGAATTAGAAATGATTTTCTATATTATTAATACACACTTTTCCATGGAAAGAAAATTATTTAAAAAATATTCTACTCTAGGGAAATTGTTCAGAAATATTTTAATGATTTTCTATTGATAGTATTTACTATAAAGTAAATTTCATCATAAATTAATTTGTAAACTAAAACAAAACTTTCTACGGATGGGAACCCACACCAAAATCTACCCATTTTATTATGGTATTTTCGTGTCTGTGGTATTCAATGATACATTCACCAACGCGGTTATTAATATATGAAATAAAAAACCCTGGATTACACATTTTCCCTAACATATAATGACGTTAATTTGTGAAATAAAAGAAATTTAAATATGCACACGTATACTAATAATAATAACAGTAGAAAAAGAAATACATGAGGGTGGATATATTTTTTTTTATTAATCTGCACAGGATTAATTATTATTATTATTATAATAAATTCATATATAAATAACATAATATTGATTTGCTGCACATAAAAAAAAACGCTCGTAATTGCATCATATTCATATATATATTTTGATATCTTTCATAATTTCATTATATTTTTATTATTATTATCATAGATATTTATTGCGAAAGCACATATACACATCACAAAACATTTTATATTTATTATCTATATATCGATGTTTGTTTTATTCAATAATTATATGAATATATATGAAAAAAATAATTTCAAAATTAAAAAACAAAAAAAATATTTCTGTAACGTTTTGTACGTATATCAAAAATATATAACATTGAAATTGAATGAATTATATGTGATATTATACACAGAAAATCATCGTGTATAGCCGCATCAGAAGACGATAATAATATTTTTTTGTATACATTTGTTTATTTTATATCAGTATGTATGTATATCAGTAACACAAAAACAACACAACAACATTATTTTATTATTATTATCACAATAAAATATATTATATATATTTAGCAAATTACAATATATACAACAAACAAAAAAAATTAAATAAATACAACAAATATACAGTAAATAAAGGAAATTAAGATATAAGTGCGAATATATATTTAAGATTAGATAACGTCGTCTATATATAAATAATATATAATCAAATGAATTACAATTTATCATAAATGGGCAAAACTCTATAAACACACGACAGCGGCCCTAACGTAATTTGTAATGGTTAGCAAGAAATTAATCCGTACAATTTTTAGGGTGTTTCTTATACATTGTAGAAAATTTGGCAATTGTATATTAAAAATTTGTTTGTTTTGTTTTTTTTTTTCAGTTCAGGAATTGACATTCAGTTCAGGAATTGACCTGTATATGAGGTAGATATACAAAATTTCTTAAAGAAAATTATACAGAATTTCCCTAACAAAATTTAGTAAATTATACAGAATTTGCTTAAGTAAATCATACTTACTAATTATATAGAATTTCCTTAAGTAAATTATATAGAATTTCCTTAATTAAATTATATAGAATTTCCTTAATTAAATTATATAGAATTTCCTTAAGTAAATTATATAGAATTTCCTTAAGTAAATTATATAGAATTTCCTTAAGTAAATTATATAGAATTTCCTTAAGTAAATTATATAGAATTTCCTTAAGTAAATTATATAGAATTTCCTTAAGTAAATTATACAGCATTTGCTTAAGTAAATTATACAGAATTTCCTAAAGGAACTTATAAAAACTTATATAATTTCCTTAAGTAAATTATACAGCATTTCCTTAAGTACATTATACAAAATTTCGTTCACTAAATTATACAGCATTTGCTTAAGTAAATTATACAGAATTTCCTAAAGGAACTTTTACAGAATTTCCTAAAGGAAATTATACAGAATTTCCCTAACAAAATTATATAGAATTTCCTTAAGAACGTCTATTTGACTTAAATCTTTTAAGGGTGAACGTGATTTTTATGAAATTTATTTTTTCTTCAGGAATAACAATAATATAAAAAAAAATTAGACCGACCATTAGAATGTTTATATGATCGGGTCTGCCTTAACTCTATCTATAAATATATCAAGCATAAATATTTTATACCACCTATTTTTTTTTTTTTTTTTTTTTTGATATAGATATGAAATACCAAAATGTTTACAAATAACGCGATATAACTTCTAATCATCATCAAATATTGCTTCTAATATATATAAACGAAATTAATATAAAGATATAACTAACTATATATATAGTTAATTTAATACTCTATCAATATATTTATAATTGATATGATTATATTAATCAGAATATACTTATATATTAATATAAAAGTGTTTTTAAATATATAATATAGGCATTATTGGTATTTAATAATAATAATAATAATATTATTATATTAATAACAATATGTGTGTAGGTTCATCCTTTTAAATATATATTTACGCAAAATATAAAAATAATGCCCAAATATACAATCTATAGTTTGAATAAATAAATAATTATGTATATATAGCGTGATGCGGTGACCTTTCATATAGTTAATTGAATCATATTTATTTTTTATATGAAATAATGAAATTATTTTTTATACATTTTATTATCGTTAAAAATATGACCACATCCTTTTTGTTTTGCATATGTTTTTGTTTTGTTTATTTTAGCATATATATGATTATATTTCTTAATATATAAATAGTTTTAGCCTTTAAGATCAGGCGTCAATTTCATATTTGATATATATTATACTATGGATGGTGAACATATTTGTTTTTATCAAAATAACAATACTATCGCAGTCATGTATATTAATATACATTACATATATGTTAATGAATCATGAATTGAAAGACGTATATTTTATTTCTGTTATATATATGGAAAGATTGAAATGAGAATTGCGTGCAGGATTTTCTATTGGGAAATACCATATAGAAAATTGTATAATAAAATGACATTTTCCCATATTTTTATTCATCAATTTTATACATTTGAATGTTACATTTGATATAAATTACTTGATTTCATTCGGTTTGGTTCGGTTTGGTAAAATTTTACATATAAGTATACTAAAAACTTTGAAATTTTTCCATAACTCTCAAATCTAACTAAGATCGGCCAAGGAAACCTCATGTAATATATTTTAAACATAAATTAGAACGTTTTAAAATCACCAATAACCGTTTTTCAAAACGATTGGTAAACGCATTTTTAAGAAATCGCATATAGAATTTGATTTTTGAGTTTAAATTTGCCGTATAATATCGGAAAATTCTTGGAAAATTCGCAATTCTTTTGTCAATGAAATATTATACAATATACATTTCAGAGATCATTTAGAATGCATATTATAGTGTAAAAATTTCAAAACGATTCAACGTCAACGAAATCTTAAGAAATTGTACTAATAGAAATTTAATTTGGTTTAAATTTACCATATAAAATACATTAGAAATCGCGAAATTCTGGGAAAATTCTCAATTCCGAATCAGTTTATTATTTTTATTTGCTATATATGCTTATAAATAATGAATATTAATGAAAATTGAATTATTATAATTTAAATTTGAATTGAATTATAAAGAGATTATACTGTTTGTGATTAAATACTTAAAATTTGATTTAAATATTTTGTCTTTCTTACCTTTTTGCTTTTCATTTCTGTTATGCGGATTTTCAATAGTTATTTATCAATGGAAAATCAGCTTTTCTGAAGCCCAATAAAATGTTCAATTGAAAATCCTCAGATTATTTGTAAATGTTAAAAAAACCAAAGGAGATTTCACGCGAGATATCCAGGCATTTTTCTATAAGACCTTTAATATTTTTGGTCAAATGTAAGGTAAAAGACTTTGTCCAATGAGCGGTGATTCGCAAAACAATGCAAACACACGGTTAGGTAATTTTCTATACAAAAAATTGTGGCTACAAAAAGAAACTTAATAATATATGGCGAGGTTATTAAAACGTTTGTTCTTAAACACGAGCTGTTTATTTTTTTTTTTTTTGGTTTACCGGAAATAATTATAATAAATTAAAGTGTACATATAAATGAAGACAAAAGTTTAATTTCAATTCTTTTTTATCTGTTTTTTTGCTGTTTAAAAAAAAATATCTTAAATTTAATGAAATAATTGAAATGAATCATGCGAATCTATGTATGAAAAGTTTTATTATTTATAAATACATAAACAGAAAAAAAAATGTATATGCAAATTTCATTTTAATTTCAGAATTCTTTTCTATTATATGTATTGATAGAGAAAAATACCATGTAAAAAAAAATACAAAATAGATATAGCAGAATAATATTTTGTGTATTTTTAGCGAAGAAGAAAATAAACATTCTGAAATAATATTTATATTATACTATATGGTTAGCTGCTCGCTTCTATATAATATAATATAGTAAATTCAAACTATTGTTTAAATTTTTTTGCAAAATATTCCCTGTATCCGCGCTCAACTATACATATATAATGTATATATATTTATAGATAAACAATAGAAATTACTTATTGTAATATTATAATATATATGCGGTTGCAAATCACACAAAAATATATAAAGTAAAAGAAAATAAAAAAAACATAAATGTCAATAAACAATTCAAATATTATTATTATTATATTTGCGTTTTTTTTTTCATCATTTTTACAATTGTAAATAATGTTTTTTTTGTGGTCTGTATATATTATAATTAAAATAATAGATAGATTTGTAAAATATTTGAGAGATGAAACAAAAAAAAAAAAAAAAAAAAAATAGAAATTTATTTGTAAAAGAATTTGTATATAAATTCGTTGTAATTATAATATTATTTTGCGTATACGTATATTTTATTTAAGCTTAAGAGTTTGTTTAATAAATAAATTTGCGGGTGTGAAATAAATATATAATACGTTGATTGATCGCGTATATATTTAAAATTTTTGTAATGCATCTTAATCTTTTCTTTATAAATAAATTGGTAATTTTTTTTTTTTTTTAATAAATTATTTGATCATCTTATAGCAATAATGACGAATATATACAAGTAAAAGAAAAAAAAAGTAAATGAAATATATTGTATATTTTTGTTATGATTATAAAATAGGAATATAGGAAATATATTATAAATGAATTGATTTGAAGAATTTATGTAAATGTATATATTTGAAATACATATTTCTATATTATTATTATAATTATTGTTATTGGATTGTTTAGGATTTATTGGATTATTGTTATTGGGGGGAAGAGGTTGCACTAAAAGCAGATTCCAGGAATGTAACTTAATTTACTTATCCAAGAAGTTTTGTAAAATTGTTTAAGGTATATATACAAACTACCTGCCAGAATTGGAAAACAATTGGTGATGAAATTTCCATATCATTCATAATGCAATCCGCATATACAATTCGAGATCGAGAATACATTGCCATGTACGCAAAATATCTTAAAACGTTCAAGTTACTTCATAGATTCTTATCAATTATCAATCTTTCACTTTTAAAAACAATAATCAATATAATTGTTAACAATTTTTAAATGTGTTATAATCGTTATAAATATCAGACCATTTTATATCTTTTTTTTATATACAATATACAAATGAAAACAATAAATTAATGAACTAACATATAATAGACCGCATATACGTACGTACGGTTAAACTATATATATAAACAAAAAACAATAACAAAAAAAACTAAATGGTTGGGTTGATAATATATAGAACATGATATATATTTTTATAAATAGAAATCATTAGCAGTCTATTAAAATGTCATCTCAATTGTATTTTTATGTATCTACTACAAATATATCAAACGTATACAAAACAAAAAAAAACACACGTGTTAGATAAAACTATATGAAATTATTTTTTTTATAACTATTATCATATTATTATTATTATTTGATGTTATACTTATGCGTGTATGCTGTGTTTGTATCTATTATATTTAGAAACATTTATTTTATATGTAGAATATTGATCTATTTTTAATTTTTATTATCCTTTTTATGATCTCAAAAGAAAAGTTTTCGAAAAAGAATAAAACATCGCATAAGTTTTATTTAATTTTTTTTTTAACATGTGTATGATAAAATATTTCATATATATATAGAAGACTCACTTAAATAATAAAATTTATTATCAACATATGACTTTATGTTTTTATACAAAACCAGGAAATATTTTCCGGGCATATGTAAATTCTTAATAGAATAATAGATAAAGTTGTATAAATAGAATATATTGAAGAAAATTCCTCAATACAATTTTTTTTGTAACTTAACGAGATTATTAATCATATATATAAAATCAATCGAACGCATGGGTCAAATTAATAAATATCTTTGGATGGGGCAGAAAAGCCTCCAAAGATTAGTATGGAAAAAGTTTCATTTCATCAGAAAATCATATAATGAAAACATAATTAAATTGAAATACAACTTAAATATAATAATATTTCTTAATAATTGCGATATACCAATAATTCCTATATATAATTTACAAATCTAATGTGTAGATATATAAGGAAATTCTATACGAGTTTATAATTTAATAGAAATACAATATACCAATAATATATGTATCAATATTCGTATATATTTAAAGAAATTATTAAGAAACTGTCAGATGAAATCGTAAATTAAAAAAAAATGTAATATTCAACCTTTAATTTTAATATATAAATCAATTTCAATTGAAATATTAAATAAAAAATAATCAATATATAGAAAAGTAAAAACTAATAAATAAAGCGGATGACAAAAACTCGCATAATATTTACATATCAAAAATTATTTATTTTTTTTTTTTTTGACAATTGAATTTCTATGGGATATACGCACACGATTTATAGAAATCATTGATATTATCAATTCAGGGAACTAACAATTTTATTTTTCAATATAGTTAAGCGCCTCACCGTTTCATAGACCATCGTACAATTACAGAATATTGTAAATAAAAAGTAATTCTTTTTGCAACCTTTTTAATATATATAGTATATGTTCTAATTTTATACAAAAGCTCATTTTGTGCAATCATAAATCAGAAATACCTATAAGATATGATGACAAAACAAATACAAGAAGTGTAAAATATACGTATTAAATAAATTCAATCAAACATCGATTTATTTATGTGCTCATATTTGTTTTTGGAATATAGATAAACATTTTTTTTTATTTGTATATAAATAGCACTTTAAATATAGAATTCTATATAAATATATAGCGACTATATAATAATAATATTTTTTATGTCTCAATTCATAGAGTAATAATACAGAAATTAATATAACTAATAAAAATTATAGACGTTCGTATATATATAAAATATATTGATTGATTATAAAATAAAATAAAGATTAATCATAAACTATATTAAATTCAAATAAAGTCAGTAGAGGTGAAGAAATAAAAATTTTATTACTATTAATTATTGTTTATCTTTATCTTATATGGTAACCATTAAAAAAACTTTGCTTATAATTTCTTATTGGTTATTTAGTAGTTGCTTATTGATAAAGAACTAAGAATATATGTATAAAATGCAATCAAAGTTTTTATATGCTATAGATACAACTTCATATAAGAAGAATATGAATTGTTATACAGTTATATACATATGAATGTTAACTATATAGAGTTGTTGAAATACGATTGTATTAAAAGGATCTCATATAAGGATATTAGAACAAATAGTTAAAAAAAACTAATTTTGTTTACTTTATATCAAAAAATTATATATATATAATTTTTTAATCAGTTAATGGATGTGGATGGCGTCGATAGAAAGATATTTATTGTATCCACTAACTGAATAAAGTATACTTTTATAGAAGGAACCAAAATATATGGTATTTGGTAAAAATCATTATGAAAATTGGTAAAAATCGCCCAATAGCTCTGATAGAATTTCAATAGTAAACCATATGATTTGTATTTAATAAAAATTATCAACTCTCCTAGAATCATTTTTAAAGCATAATTGAAAAGAAAACCAACACCGAAAGACCATAACTAAGATTACTTAAGTACTATATCCTATGTAGAAAGAGAAATATCCTATAGTTGTATAGGTTTCAGAAAAACTTAAATAATCAAAATGTTTCATATAATTACTCATCGAGTTTTCAAAAAAAAAACAAACAAAATTTCCATTTTCATTACACAAATCATCTTACAATCTCTATATTTTCTATATATATATTCAAATTCCCGTAAATTAAAACATTTAAAATCGTAATCAATTTATAAATGACCTGACTGATTTGATTAGCATAATATTCTAATTATAGTATAAGACGTTATTATCTACATGTGGTGTTTCCTTTTTTTTTTTTTTTGAGAATTATTTATCTAAACTATGGGTTGTTTTTTTTTCATTTTTTTATTATTTGTTATCAAAATTAATTTCGTTTTATGTTATTATCCTTAATGACATATGGTAATATTATAGAAATATATATAGGAATGTTAATAACCAAAAATACAATTTTAATATTTATGATAAACTAAAATTATTTTTTTTCGTTTTGTTTTATATTGCAGATTATCACACAAACACAGACAGCATGTAAAAAACCAACTCAAAAAAAAATATAATACATCTTTATAAATATATATATCTAAAAAATACTGTGAATTGAATGTGAACATCGATCGGCGGGTTTATTCCAAAATTTGATTTGAAGAAGAAAAAACGGTTTATTGAAAATATTATACACACGTAATATCAATGATCAATGAAAAAATAATCAATTAACCAAAAATATGAAAATTAAAAGATACCAACAACAACAATTCATCATTAGTAGTAGTCGAAATATATTTTTAATAATCATAATTGTATTATCATTAATTGGTGTTATTTGTTATGCGGATAGAGATAATTTAAATGTACCATGTAATTATTTAGATTCAATTAATATTACCGATGGTGAAAAAGATAATGATGGTAATATTTTTTATGATGACATTTTATATACAAAAGAATATTATGGAATATATGATTATGAATTTCTAAATGAAACATATCGACAAGCTGTTGGAAAACATATCAGGTATCGTATATATGTATAATAATCATCATCAATTATAATATTAATATTAATATTAATAATAATAAAATATTTATTATGTTTATATTTAATGTTTGTCTATATAATATACAGATATAGAGACATTTGGAGATATAATAATGGAAAGAAAGATATATATAGTTATTTAGTAAATTAATACAAATATATCATAAATTGGTATTGCAACCCTCAAATATTATTATTAGAAAATATATACAGAATATATCTATCATATATACCTTAAGCGACCGCGTTCTTAATCCGGTCAAATCTTTTGAAAATACCCTTGTGCTTTTGTTATTCACTTTTAATCAAAATATAGAAAGCAAAAATTAAAGGATATTTGGTTTGTTTTTATAGTCTGTTTAAGATTTTTTGTTGAACCATCGGGAAATTCACGTCGTCCGAAAATGCACATTACCTATTATATGTATTTTTCTTTGAAATCATTATGTTTCTTATTATAGGTATTATGTATGTAAATTTATTACAATTCATTATAGGCATATTGCGATATTTGATTAATTATTCAAAGTGTTTTAAAATATATATAGAAAAAAGATCTAGAATGATAATCGTTAAGGATACCAAAGAGGGAAAACGCTATAAGAATTTTATATATAATAAATTATAGATATAAATTAATTCTCATTTTAATATATTACTGTGAATTAACAAAATATCAACCAGGAATGGTATTTGCTTCACGCACCATATGGTCAGACTATAAGTACGATCGGCCAAATTCTTATTCCTTCCTTATTGCCCTTAAAAGTTATAATAATTATATAAAAATATAAAATCAGAACAATTTGTTACAAAAAGAAGATTGTTACGGATTGTTACAGACAGTAACAAGTGGATTTCTGTTATATCAAAATAAAATTTAATGATTTTCAAACATCACAAACATTTAACAGTCTTTTAACATAAAATTTCTAATAGATTCAATCTTAAAGATTCTATACAGGAAATTTGATGAAAATTGCAAAATATACTTATCATAATTCAAATTAAAATATAAATTTCCTAATATGTTTTCAGGAAAAGTAATAATAAACTAATTAAAATAAAAGGTACCATGACCAAATCAACTTAAACACTTATTTTAATCGTTTCTGTGTTTCGCTTAAACGTTTTTCTATATATTATATCTTATTAAATATATAGATATTTCATAACAAATTATTTATATATACCTTTTGTTGTTAAAGTAACGAAAAAAATATATATATATAAGATATCGAATATCATCTTATTGGGAAATTAGTCATATTTTTGTTTTCTAATATAAACGTAATATAAGTGACAAATTGATAAATTATATATATATATATAGGTTTGTTAAATAAATGACATTCTGCATTAATAAATAAATTGGCAGTTCACTTTATTTATAGAAAATATATACCATATATAGAAATACATATATTATCTGTTGAATTGAATGCAAACAACGCCTTTTTATTTCCTTATTTTTTTGTGTTGTTTTTTGATATATTATACATACCTATATATGAGAAAAAATTGTTTTGGGGAAAATTATATAAATAAAAAAGTCTGCTATATAGCCATATATACAAAACCTAAACGAACAAGTACTGAAGCGATCATAACGATGAGGGGTGGAGGATTATATTTATTTATTAATCAATGCTCTATAAAATTTTATCATAAAATGATGTGACACAACAAAATCAACTGAAACTGAATTCCCCAATAATCTTTTAAAATATACTATGGGAATCTTTGAAACAGGTATGAAATCGGCAAAAATTCTATGATTCGAAGTGATATTAAATATGAAACCTATAAGTATTTAAAGCGGTATTTGTTTGCATAACACAACGAGATATAAATCTAATATAATAATCCCATTATGGGCAAAAGAAGAGATCATATAGACAAAATTTTGAGGGAATATATATAATAATAATTTTTCACAATCCGAAAAGTTAACTAATAATTCACTTTATGTTTTGTGTAAGTGTTTATAATTATATTTTTAAGCATTGCGGCATTTGTAATATAATAAAAACATAATATTATACTAATAAATTTACGCACATATGTATATATATAGTATAGGCTTTCGCCCATCCCTTATCATTTGGCTTATTTATATTTCTCTATATTTACTTATAACAAATAGGCATTTTTTTTTATTATATAAATACATATATTGAATACAGTGAGTTTCAAATATATTCTAGATATATTTCCTGGAAAAAATTCCTTTATATAGCGGATTCAATAAATATAAATAAAGATAATATAACTTCCAAATTATATATATTTTTTCTTTATGATGAGCAACAAATCCGCAATATATTTATAATATATGAATGTTAAAATATTGTAACAAAGGTATATAAAGAAATCCAATTAACGTATTTAGGGTTATCAAATAATAAATCGTATAAATATTGGAATCCTTTTTGATGAATTAACATTATTGCTTTGTGTATAGATTAACTTAAACCCTGAAACATCCTGATTAAATCACGTAAAGATATTTTAAATTTCTCAAATAGTTTTGAAACTATAGATAAACTTTTTTAAAACTGCTGATTTGATTATATAATTATTTGTAATGATTTTTGAAAATAATCAAATTTTTCCACCTCCAGGGAAACATAATAAACATAAATAAAATATGGAAATTATCCTTTCGTTTATCCATTCGGTCTGCAATCTACATATGCATTTTTTTCAATCAATAATATAATTCTGAATAAAATATTTGATATCCTCACTCTGTATACTATCATATACTATATGTATAATTTCCTGAAAAATATGATTAAAGTTTATACAAAAAACGAAATTATAACAACAAAATAAAGTACAAAAACACCAAAATACCAAATATAAAGTCATTGTTTTAAACTCACCCTCATATTGCTAAAAGGTTACTATACATTTTTTATGTTATATTACTATATATTATGATTATTAAATTGTGAATAACTTCGGAATGAATTTTTTTATTATATAGCAATGCGATCATTGATTGAATGCTATTATATAGAAGAAACATTTCATTTGAATCCTCCTGAAGGAATTTGTAATCGAGTTTTATCCCTGAATCATTAATTTCAAAAAAAAATAAAAATCAGCTCACTCAGAAAAATATAAAGGAAGGAAAGGATTTTCATTTTCATGCTTTTTCGTAGGATTCAAAACTTTCAGAATTCGAATTTTGGTGTTTTGAAAAGACAAATTTATTATAATTTTCATTTTTATATTTTATCATTTAATCATTTTTTAGAGGATGTATTTGTAAATTAAAACCATGTGTTCGGATGTGCTGTTCTCGTGGTGAATACTATAATGTTGGATGCCATAAAAATGATAGTGTAAATCGATTGGAAATCAGTATTATTAATCAATTTAATGTAACGGAGATAATTGATATATATTCATATTTTGGATATGTAACAGGAAAACCGTGTGAATATGTTAATGAATATATGCCTGAAGAATATCCCGAAGAAAAATGGGTTTTATTTTCGGTAAATTTATTATAATTGAATTATTTTTTTTTTTTTTTTTAAATAATTCTATTTCTTTATATTTATATATATATATATATATATATCTATGTAGAATGGTATTGTACAAACTGGAAATGATCCGTATGCGAATATTACAAAAAATCAATATTGTTTAAATCCAAAGTATCATCCAAATACATCGGAAATTTTTGTAACATTAGCAAGATGCTTTGAAGATTTTTATGATGTTAAACAAAGGATATTTTTACCATTTGGTAAGTATTATTTACAGTGTTTAATTAATTTCTTTATGTATGTGTATATATGCATATAATTATCTAAAAGACAATATAATTTCTATAATCTGCGATTATTGCTTATTTCTCCCAAATTAAATACAAATGAAAGCGAAAAAGTCATATTATCTAGAGAGATATAAATATAATTTACTATTTTTTCGGTGCAAATGAGCGCATATGGAAATAATAACTAAAATATAAATTGTTGTAATATACATTATACATATCCCGCGGTTGTGTTTAATTAAAAGCAATTTTTTGTTTATTATAATATAGATTATGTTTAATGTAATGTTTTATATATAATATACTTAATATCTATATAATTATTATATGTAATTTAACTATATATATATTAAATTAATGAATACCTTCGTTTTGTATTTTAATGGGACATTTTATTCTAATCGAATATCTATTATATGTAATTTTGGCTTATACAATCTAATTATATAAATATTATCATATTAACCCTACTGACGTTATAATATTTTCCATATTTAATTACTATTCATTTATACATAGTACACGTTTTCAATTGAAATAAAAGATTTGTATAAAGAAAAATCAGGGTGATTATGATATAGGAGATGATAACTTATTTGATTAACGATCATTATCATTAATCATTACCTGAACATGGTTAATTAAGTTGAATATTATTACAGATAGTAGCGCAAAATTCAGACAAAACATACCTATCCGAAAACCTATCTGAATGTGATCAATATAGACTAATATATTCGATTGTGCTTGGTTAGGAATTAGAAATAATCATGAGATTCTTTATCGATTTGAAATTGTGAAATTATTTACTCACTTCTTTGTAAACTGTTATAATTTGGGATTTGTTTTATAAGCATATGGTTTTATCGCTGCCGAATATTCTCATATCCAATTCTTTTCCCTAATACGATTTGATGAAAAATGACTTCTTTGATAATTGTTAACTTGATTTTCAAATCGAAAGTTTTCCATTTTTAAATTATATACAGCCTTTTTCTCAAACAGTTAGATTGTGAATGGAATATAGAAATTCAGCCAGATAATATAGGTTACGAACTGCGATGATTTGGTTTGTTTAATGTTTCACCAAGTATTATGCATATACAAACTCAAATTTATTTTAATATAATTTACAAATATAGAATCTTCGTTCATTCTGTCTGAAAAATTGTTCTACAAAATTTTCTCCCGCATTATATAACAATTTCGAGTTCAATATTAAATATATATATAGATATAGAGTAGTTATATATATTTAGTGATATAGAGTGGTTATATATGGTATATTTAGATACAATTACGATTCATTGCGTATTTTGATATAACCACACATCACTTGAATATATATTAGCAATCGCAATTTAATCAAAAAAATAAATTTATAAATACATCAGCGAGTAGTATATGTATATATAAAATAAAATAATAATAATAAAAAAAACGAATACTGTATAAAAAATAAATTAAAAGAAGCGAAATTTTGAATATGTAAAAAATGTATATATGTAATAAATTTTACGATTTTGATTAAATATAGCATATAAATTAAAGAATTTTTATAGTACCTATATATCTTTTACGTACAACGTATTATACAAAAACTTTAAATTATATCAAAAAATCAATTTTATTTCTCAAATAATTATATATGTTTATGTATAATGAATTGGATATGCGGTTTATTATTTTTAAATAAACATTTAATTTGAATAAAATAAACAATTATTATTATTATTATTATTATATTATCATTTTGTGGATTTATTTTCATCATCGTAATTGAAAATTGTATATGCGGTTATATAGGAATTATAGGAATAAAAAGGTCTTTTTTTTCTTTCTCATATATATATCTTTATCTGAAATTATTAAGAAATTATTATGTTGGCCGATTGCCAGCGCGCAATATTACATTATATTTATATATGGTATATAGTGAATATCAAAAGGCACGTCGTTAATCGAATTGAATAATTAATTAATAAGTATACAAAAAAAAAAACAATGTAATTAATACTTAATTTTAATATATAAATAATCGAATTATGATTCTTTTATTATATTATACATACTACGTATATATATATATATTAATTATAGTTTATTCAGCACTTAAATCAAATGAAATTCAAATAAACTATTAATACCGCATATATATTGGTATAAATGGATAGATATATATTTTCTTTGATTGATATAGTATTTGATTTTTTTTTATTCTATCTAAACAGAATCGACATAAACTATTATTAAGAGAATTTTATAATATTTTTAAAATAAGATTAATTACATAAAAACATTTATATTAAAATTAAAACGCGTGCTTTAATTTCCTTAACCGGAATCCAAATAAACTATTGTCTAATAAATTATTGTCTGAATTTATTGCATATAAGAAATAATATTTATAACTATATTTGAAAAAAAAAAAAGATTAATTTTTGCAATTATTATATATATAATTTAAGGAATGGCATTATCGGTACCATTTTTAATAGCAACATTTATTGTTTATGCAATATTACCGGAATTGCGAAATGTTCATGGAAAATCATTAATGTGTTATCTACTTGGATTAACCAGTGGTTATTCGGTGTTGGCATACATTCATGTGTATCCAAATTCTGTATCGGATTCGTTAACGTGTCGCATTCTAGGATATACCGCATATTTTTCATTTATGTTTGCATTTTTCTGGTTAAGTGTCATCAGTTTTGATTTATGGTGGAATTTTAGGTATAATCGCAAATAAAATAACATATATAATATATAATTTCTAAAAAGATTATTATTATTATTATTATTATTATTGTAATTATATATATATTTATCAAAATATTTGATATTGATTTAGAAATTTTATGAAAAATATTTCCAGAGGTATGAAAGGTACTAGTCGTTATGCAGAACGTAAAAAATTTTTAATTTATTCAGCATACGCATGGATTTCATCAGTATTTATGTTAGCATTATGTGTTGGTTTAGATGCCAGTTCAAATGTTCCATCGTACATTCAACCGGGTTTTGGTGTTCATAGTTGTTTTCTTAAAGGTATTGTATATATATATACCGCGGTTATTATATATTGTGACATTTTATTTATCTACAATATATGAATTATTTTATACTAATCATTTTTTATTTTATTTTATTTTATATAGCAAATAAATTGACTGAATTTTTATACTTATATTTACCGATTATCATCATCATTTGTTTTAATTCAACATTTTTCACATTAACGGCAATTAAAATACGAAAAGTACAAAGGGAAATGAGTAAAATAATAGCAAAAGATGATAGTCGAAGGCATCAAACGAATTTGGAAAATGAAAAGGATAAGTAAGTTTTTTATTTTTCTTTATTATTATTATAATTATTATTATTGCTAATTTGTTTTCGATTTCAAATACAATTCAAAATGGATAATACAATTCTATGATCAAATTGAATTAATAAATAAATATATAAATAGGATTAAATAGATTTTATGTTCGTCTATGGTATGAGGTTTAAATAATCCTTTTGACATGTAAGTTATATATAGGAAAAGTAGTATAAATAAAATGTATATAGGATTATTAGAATTGTATAGCGTTTGTATAGATTTTCTGTTTTATTTTATGATGATTGCGTAAACCAAAATTAATTTCTGAGGATTTTAAAGAAATATCCTTTCAAGAGGGATCAGTAGAAAATCAGAAAGAAATTTCTTAGCAATGATTATATATATATAAAATATGTGGTATGAATATTTTGATGAAATCCGTTTTCATCAGATTTATTTGAAAATTAATAAACTTATCATTTTATGAACGATTAAAAAAATTAAAGTAGAAAACTGGAGAGTAATTTTCAAGATCAATGGTCTAGTTATCGAATGAGGAAAATTTTCCCTAAGCATCCTGAAAAATCCTAAATGTTTTTGGATCCATTCAAAACTATAAAAGGTTTGTAAGAAATTCGCATAGTTTTATTTGGAATGGAATCTTCTTTTAACAATAATTAAAGAAACCCCGTGGACTTTTAAAAGCACAAAACCGTGTAGTTGCATTCAATATAAGCTAACTTTCGTATAGTATAGCATTGAATAACAGTTTCCATACAAACTGCCAATGAAAAAAATTATGAATGTTTTAAGAACAATTATAGATTTTTGGGACCATTCCATTCGATTGGTTTTATGAAATTTTTCATCAACATTTATTACAGTCTATAGGAGACAGATAATAGAGACTTCCTTTATTTTTAGCAGTATTAAAAAATTAATTATTTTTAAGTAAAATTTTATCGATTAAATTAGCATATATAGAAAAATATCTGCAATATTCATATATTTTTAGGAAATTATATAATATACGCAGAATAATTGATCGATGTCATTTAATTAAAACATTTTATATTATTATTTATATACAGATTTGGTTTATTTTTACGATTATTTATTGTGATGGGAGTTACCTGGTGTATGGAGGCAATATCATGGATAATTGATCCAGCCGGCTGGACATTCTTTATATTCGATATATGTAATACAATTCAAGGTGTTGTTATATTTGCATTATTTGTATTTAAACCAAAAGTAAAACAGTTAATTATTAAAAGGTAAGTAAGTGGGTGATGATCGTTGTTCGTTGTTATATGTTCTTTTATTATTTATTAAATCTTATTAAAACCTTTTATAGAAATTGTTCCTATAAAAAGTTCGCTCGATTGATCCTGAAAATTCGCGCACAAAGTATATATAATTGAATATCAAGCGATAAGTTTGAAAAATAGATGAACTAATACCTATGTATATAATAACCTTTCCATTCCATTCTTCTATAGTCATTAGCTCTTTAAATTTTACGTTGAAATTGGATAAGAAGATACTTTTATTGAGTTATACACCTGACTTGTGTTTCGTATTTGAAGTGATTTTATGCGATTTTTTTTTTCTTTGGATCGTTTAAGAATTACTCATATGTTATCTTGGTACCAGATGGGCAGATGAATAGACGAATATCAAAACCTAAATGATTTTCTTATAGTTATCATCACCTCACAATTATCTTATTACTACTGCTATATACCCCATTCCTGTATAAACATCTTTGCAACAAAGTCTTGACTATACAAACAATATAGACTATATTATATATAAAAGAAAACTCCTAACTATCAAGTGTCCTCAAGACAAATTTATTAACAGCTCTAATATGACTTTTGCGTTAAGAATCTAATGGATTCATTTAATGTATAACAAAAAAATATATATATCTTTATCATAAACAAAACAAATAATTATTTATTGTGTTTTTATCACATCTAATAAAACAACACACACACGAAACAAAAAACATCCCATCTATAGGCTACATACAATTCATGGGATTACATTTAAAAATACAGAATCAACGAATGCTGGATGATTGGGATACAAAATTTATTATTTTTTATCTTTGTTATGATTTTATAAATCGTCTGATATATATATATATATATATATATGACCTTATTATATATATGATCTATATACACAAAAAGTAAAACGCATTCCGGGTGACAATCTATACATTTTATTATGTGTCGGATGAGGTAAATTTTAACTTATAAATATTGTATTTTTCCTATTTATATATATGCTATAAATGGATATATGGAAATGCGTTCGGGTGTACTAATAATAACTTATTAAAAAAAAAGAAAAAAGGCAAATTTAAAAGCACCCTCTCTCATTAATCGTTCCCGATTATCATATGAAATAATCACTTTAATATTTATTTTATTTTTTTTATATATACATATATGGTTTATGGTATAATAATATTCTTTTTAAATTGAATCCCATTTACTATATGTAATAAAAATATAAATACTATATGTGAATCCTGGTGATGAATTATTTAAGACACTTATAGGTGATAAAATTAGGATGATCTGGTGTTAAAAATATGTATTTATCAAATCATAGAATTTTATCACTTTTATCGCGTTTTATATAATTCATATGTGTCCAGTTTTTAATGGTATATAAACAGTTTAAAAACGAACAATTTTAATTATTTATTAAAACTTTAACAAAACGAAAAAAAAAAAGAACTAACGCTCTCTAATATAGAAATATAAAGCAAAAATTTAATTGCACGTTTTATTTTTTAATAAATTTCTATATATATAGAAATAATAAATAATGGGATAAGGGCATTTTGTTTAATACTATATACTATTTATACGGGAATTTCGCATTTAAACTTTTATTTATATATAAAGTTTCTGATGCATGAGATTATTTATTTATATTTAAAATTTATAAAATAATTATAATTTACAGATGGCACATTTGGAGAGGTATTCCGTTGCCAAAAACTGGTGGTACTTCAATTGGTACAACGCGTTCATCAAATATGACAATGACATCAATGAATAATACAGAAAAATCATTAATTACCGATGTACGAGATTAACCCGACCGGTAAAATGTGTAAAATTCGACCATTCGCAATTAAAGTTATATAAGTAAATTAATCTGGAATATTATCGTATATAGATTTAAAGTGTAATATATTAAAACGCGCGGGTCTTTTCTATATATTTATGCAAAAGATGATGATTGATTTTTTATGTTCATCTTATATTATATATAGAATTTTAATTAATATTTAATAAGAGATGTGTGTGTTTGTATGTTCGTTTGTTATATATATATATATATATCAATATTTATTTTATAATTTTTATCTATATATACCATCTATTTTATATCATAAATATTATATTGAAGAATGTAATTATATATATATATATATATAGAAAAAGATTTTCCGAGCTTATTGCTTGCATTTATTATTTTGTATTATGTTATATTGCACGATGATTTTATTTTACATATACATATATTGTTTTACTTTTTTTTTTAAATGCATTCAAACATTCCTTCTTGACGCGTAATATTAGAATATAAGTTCTTTGATTTTTTTGCTATAAAAAAGTCACTGCAATGACTAAACAAAAATATCCTGCTTCTGCGATAAGTCTTTGAGTATAGTAACTAACTAACCAAAAGATGTTCAAAAAAACGGCAATTATATGTCTCCGAAAAGTTATCAAAACAGACCTATATATAGCAGAGTTTCTTTAATATAATAATTTGTCCGTAAAGTTACCTTCTGCAATATTGGGCGAAAAATTAGAATATATATAGGATATATTTTTACAATTAATATAATTTTCCATTTATTTTTCACAAATTATAAATATATAATGAAAGCACTTAACAATATATATTATATTAACAAACAAAAAGGTATAAAAACAAAATATAAATGCCATATTATATATAAATACATACCAAAGATGAATTGATAATATATAAACATAATTATAATTAAGTTATATAAATATAGTGATTTTTTTTTATTGTATTGAAATTTATTATAAGTTATATTAATTACACTTTAGTTTAAAAAAAAAATACACACACACAAATATTCAAAACACACCTTTATCTATATATATATATATTGCTTGATTTTTAAATATAAAAGTAAATATATATAATTTATAAGAATGATTTTAGAATAAAATAAAAATTATTTAATTAAAATATATATTGTTTTATTACACATTTTTTTTTAACTATAAACACAGACGACCCATATATTTTAGAACGTTAAGGTATCTCTATAGTTTGAAGTTCTTATGCAACAGTTTCTTTTCCATTCACGATAATTGTGGTACAGAAAATTTTCAGTCGCATCTATTTCATTTAGTATAGAATTCCTTTGATTGATATTCTATATATGACAAATTGAAATACTTTATGTATAAAAATTCATTTAGAATTGCCGAAAAATCTTCATTGGTTTTCATCTATACATATATGTTTTCTTTATAGAAATCAAAATAATTAGAATGTCGAGGTGGCCGCATGTGAGATAAAAAAGTCATAATGTGAGATTTCAATTGATTTTTTTTCTAATAGAAAGATATCCCTTAAGATAATTAATACAGAATATGAAAATTTGTATTTAGAATGTAATATTTTTTTATTTTATTGTTCAAAATTATTTCCCTCTTAAGAAAAAATTCTATTAAAAATAGATGTAGATGTTCATTGATTCTATATTCCACTATCGAAAGTTTTCCTTGTAAGAAAATTGATTCAGAATGTGAATTCAAAGATTGCAGGGGGGGGGGGGGGGGGGGGGTAGGGGCTGGGGAGCTGCTCATTTGAATTACGTTGTTATTGTTGTTGTTCCTAAATAAAATATATAATGTGTTTTTTTTAATGTAAAAATCCATAAAAAAACGTGCAACTTATCGTGCAGTGTACGCAAAAATTTTCATCATTGTATTTATCATTTAACAGTATTTGCATTTGTCTGTGTTGTTGCATTATTGCGATATGCAACAGACCAAATACAAACACCGTTAAATGATGAATATAATGATAAAATTAACACTGTGCGATTTATGTACGAGCCAATTCTCAATAGGAATTCATTAAATGCTAATTAAATTAAAAATAACCACAATGTCTATGGCAGTTTTTACATATTTTAAGTTATCATATAATCTAAAACATATTTAATTACCATATGGATTATCAAACCCTACATATTTTGGGTGAACTTTCCATTATAGTAAAAAGTTTATCGTCTCTTTTGTAGCTATGCGAGCTATTCATCAAACTAATATATACGTGATTATTAAATGATATGTAACCATTTAATAATCATTTATCGTATCCATGATTCGTAATTTACGTAATTATATAAAAAATTTTTGTAAAAAAAAAAAAAAAAAAAACTTACATGAAAATTTCACCAACGTCATAATGATGCGGCTTTTTTTTTTTTTTTTTTTAATACATTATTGAATGTACATCTTTTTTTCTTTTCAATATACATTTAATCATTTCATCAAACACAATAAAATTAACACAATAAAATGTTTCACTTTAATATAATAATATAATTATAAATTATAATTTAATTAATTGTTAAAAAAAAAAAATCACTGCGATTAAAAATTTATTCAATTTATTAAAACGTGCACATGCAAGCAAAAGAATTCAACGACAGCAGCAGCACGAATATTAATGTCCCTTTCATCTGATACCAATATCGCGCAGTGTTGTATTTCATAATTTCCAAACAGGTTTTTTTTTTTTTTAATATTTTACTGATAAGTTTTATGAATATTCTGTATATGCGTATGTAAATAATTCATCTAAAAACCGACCCTGACCATACTGAAACCAAAAGAGATATGCGCGTAAAAGTTCCTCTATAATTTGTTAAAATATGGCCGCGACGATGAAAAGAATTTTTTTTTTTTTTATTGTAATTATACGCAACCGTAAATGTAATTTTTTGAACTCCACCTTATAAGATATAATGCGTTTTGAAATTTTATTAGAACGTTTATTATAATGTATGTAATTCTTTCGTTGGAAAAATGGTCATTAATTTGTTTCATAATTTTTTTGGGTGAAGGGTGATCGCCATTCAGGTATGTTAAATTAAATATTCCTTATTTCTATAATACATAACAAAAATTGTTGGAGTTATTCATAACGTTGTGTGTCGTGTGTCGTTGAATTCTAAAAAAAAAAAAACACCTTGTGTTTGGTTGGATATTATCTTATTAGGATAAAATTCCCATATCCGCATTAACCTTATACAATAAAATAACCAATTTCCTTATAAATTACAACGTAATATATAAAACACTAGGTTATTGAAAATCTAATACAAATAAAAATCCACCAAGGTAAAAAAAAACAAAACTTTTTTTATCATATCTTGTTTATCACAATATTCACTTGATTTATCCAATTTTGATTAAAATTAATTAATAACAAACTTATTTGTTTATCAATTTATTTTTAAATGGAGGTTGAAATGCATAAAATTAATAAATATCCTTGATGAATGTCAATTTATAATCGATTTCCAAGGAAAATATACCCCTATTTCCAATATTTATATAGATTCAAAGCAAAATATATATGGGATCCCACCACCAAACGGTAAATATAACAACGCCAAAATGTTTGCTTTACAAAACTGTTCATTACAAATATAAAATAAAGCCGAAAACGAATACAGCGTTTTGCTGAAACAAAATAAAAATAAATAATAAAAAATCATACAAGCAAAATTCCAAAGCATTGTGGAGTGTTCAGTCGGTTCGGTAGTGTTTGTGTGTGTGCCTGTTTTTCTTTTTCATTTAATTATTAAAAGAATTATGATTAACATACATTATCCAAAAAAAAAAAAATTGATGTTAAATTAATATAATCAATGTTCATATCATCAATGTTCAATTGTGTTCTAATATAAAATAATTTTACAGAAATAACTTCGTCATCAAAAACAATGTCATATAGTAGCAGTGGAGGCTCCAATCCACCATGGCAAAGAAATTTGCTTGGAAATGCTGGTAATCAATCAATAACAAATATACAAGGCCAAATACCAATAGGAGGTAATACAAATATATTTGCTTATCAAAGTGCACAATATCCACAGAGTATGACAATGAATCATCAACAACAACAACAACATCAACAACTACAACAACAACATCCACAAAATTTATTATTATCAATGCCAACTGGCCCCGGTGTAGTTACCACCAATATAAATCAAATGTATGATTCACAACAAATGCAATATGAATCGGCAATACTTAGAGGAGGTAATATTGTTGGTGGTGGTGGTGGTGCTGCTGCTTTTGGTCATTTGTCTACGTCGGGTAACCATAACGTACAATTTAATCAACTTAACACGTATGCACAAAATCAACCACATCAATCTCTATTATCAAGTAATAATGATGATGAATGCAAAAAAATTGGCATTGTAACTAAATTAATGGGCGATTATGGTATTGTTGATGATGAAGTTTTATTTTATAAAAATGTATGTATTGGACCATTACCTAAATGTGGTGATCATGTACTACTTGATGCCGTACCCAGTACACAACCAAATTATAAATGGATGGCAACGCGAGTACGATTATTTGGTAATAAATTAATTGCGGCAATTGATGGTAAAGCGCCACGCGATACAGAATTTAAAATGTTACCAAATTTAAATGAACATAAAAGTTCAGAACGTTATAGTTCTTCTCGACATCGTAATACATCACCAGTTGTTGCGACATCTGCTATTGCTGCTGCTGTTCCTTCTGTTGGACGTCGTTCACCACACGATCGTCATAGACATCGTGATGTTAGTGGTGATGATGACCGTCATCGCAGTCGACGTGGTGGCGGTGGTGATGATCGCAATGAAAAAGATAGATATCGTAGCAACGATAAACGTAATGATCGGAGTAGCGTTGAACGACGACGAAAAGAACGAAGCCCTGCACGAAGTACGGCAACATCACCGATACGTAGACGTGATCGTTTTGTACCACGTTATAAAGTTCATGTACCAAAGATTCCATTAAATATGTAAGTAGTTCATTAACTGACACTGTCAATTATAAAGTTGAATATTTAAAATAAGATAATTTTTAATGAATTTTTGATACATTTTTATTTTGTTTATTTGTAAAAATATAGAACAGAATGTGATCGTTTAGAACTTCGTCGAAGATATCCCAATTTAATTATTCCCAATCATTTATTTTTCACAAAAATACGTTGGACTGAATCATTTCCATTGAATGCACCATTTTCATTGCATCAACCATGTTCGTTTCATTTAATGCATAACAGCGTTGAACCACTTGAACCTAATGATGCCGTATTGAAACCATCCGATGCTGATAATAGTTTTAGTGTACAAGTAAGTAGTTCTTTATGACTTTATGATATGTGAAATTCGACCTGTTTTTTGTTAATTGGATGAGATTTATTAATATGATTGAATGTTTTTATTTCATTCAGGTAATGCTAATGGGAATACCATCAATGAATGAAGTATATCGTAAATGTTTTTTATTGGCTGAATTGGATAAAACTCGTGATGATGGTCGTGAAGATGATCGTGAATATGTACATCCAACACGTTTAATCAATTTTTTAGTTGGTATTCATAGTAAAACGGGTTCGTCGGCAATCGGTGGCCCATGGAGTCCGTCATTGGACGGACCAAATCCGGAATCCGATCCATCTGTGCTAATCCGTACGGCCATACGAACATTTAAAGCTGTAACTGGTATTGATCTTTCACCGTGTACCCAATGGTAAGTGCATTGATAATTGATAATTTTGTTGATTTTTTTATTTTTGATATTCATTTCGAGTTTATAAATGAACTTTTTAAATAATAGTCAACGAAGTTGAACGGTTAAATCAGGCATGAGAATGAGAAAGTTTTGAGGAAAAGATCTATCTCTATCGAATTATTGTATCTTCAGCTTATCCGGCAATATTGACATTACAATATAGTCTTTGATAATGATTAGAGAGATAATGAAACAATATAACACATTAATTCATGCAAATACAAAAATATGATTTCAAAACAAGAAATTTATACAATTATAACACGATTACAAATGCGTTCTCTTCTTTCTATTATTGTTTTATGCAGGTATCGTTTTGTGGAAATTTACTATAATCGTTCTGAAGCGACCCTTAAAGGTCATATTGTACCAGAGCAGCCTAAAGTTTTAGTCGTATATTTACCAGATATTCGATCTTGTTTACCGACACGCGCCGAATGGGAAGCACTGCAAATACGTTATAAAAGTAAAATGGAAGAAGTTATCAATGCACTGCAATCTGAATCTGATGTTGTTTCGACGGCTGAACCGAAACGTTTAACTACGTTGCAAAACAATGATAAAACAAATGGTGGTGATGATGATGGTGGATCCGGTAACAACAATAATACGACGAGTGTATGTAAAAATAATGTCCAAATATCTGGTGATCATTCTTCATCAGCGACAGCAGCAGCAGCAGCAGCAGCATCGGTAGTCAATGGTAAACAGGTTGATGGCGATAAAATACCACGGCGAGGAGATACCATTAATAGTAACATTGATGAGTCTGAAAATCCGAATAATTCTAATGAAGATGAGGCAGATGCCGACGCCGATGCCGATGATGATGGTGATGTTGATGGTGCTGGCGATTCAAATACTATTGGTGACGACGACGACGACGACGATCTACGAACATCAACGAATAAGGCACATATCTTTGATTTATTTGTCCCTTTGTTTTTTTTTTCATCTGTTTCTGTTTTGTGTTTGTTATGTTTCCGATAAAATCCGAGAGACTGATTTCAAACAAATCAAAATCAAAATACCAAATTATAATTACATTTTTTGTTTTATAATTTCTCCTTTTTATAATCACAGGAAGAAAATCGTAAGCTAGAACCATCACATTATTCTGAATTGTGTCCGAAAATGATGAAGGTATCCGATTTACGTGATGAACTTGATGCTAGAAATTTATCATCAAAAGGTAGTTATTATTATTACAAAAAATAATACAATATTATGTTTTGATTCATTTTATCTTTTGTATTAAAATAGGATTAAAATCATTGTTGGTCGCTCGTTTAGCCAAAGCTATTAAAATTGAAGAAACTTCTTCTGGTATTACAAATCGAAATGCTTCAAATAAGAGTACCGCAAATAATATTGAACAAACTAAAAATGATATAATCGGTGAAGGGATGGATGTGTCCGATATAGTTGAATATGTTTCAACAAAACCAATAAAACAATTGAATGAGGTAAGGATCCTCCTATTTTGAATATATGCGAGTCATTTATTTAGCTAGTTTCATTGTTCCATTCTTTTTTTTTTTTTTGCGATAATTCTCAATGAATAATGAAATTTATATAACTATTTTTCTGGTTACACAGAAACCGATAAAGACAACTATAAAAAAACCATTGGATGAACGCGAACGACAGCTAATTGAAAGTCGCTATACATTACCAGAGAATCCACAAATTATTGTTCATACATCGAATGTCCCGTATAGCAGTAAATATACATTTAATGTAATTTCATTATCGTTGTTACTCGATTACGGACCAAATGATTTAAAACATGATGTTGTTGTGCCATTATTCGCTGAACTATTTAATGATATGTTAATGCGTGATTTTGGTTATACCATTTATAAGACATTGTATTCAATGCCAGACTCAGGTAAAGATGCCAAAGAAAAGAAAAAAGAACGGGAAAGGCCAAAGGATAAGGATAAGGATAAGGAAAAGGAAAAAGAAAAGGAAAAAGAAAAAGAAAAAGCGGAAGAAAAAATTAAACATAGGGATACAAATAAATCACGTTTTTCAAAAAAAGATGATGAAGATCAACCTAAAGAAAAGAAAATTAAAACGGATGACAACCGCCGGGAGATGATAAATAGAGAAATCACAACGACGACGACCACGACGACGATTAAAGACAATGTTAAAATGGAAATAGATAATAGTTATAGTAGTAATAACGGAAAGGATAATTTTAATAATAAATCATCAAATAATCAACAGGAAAAATCAACATCGGCAAAGGATAAAGATAAAAATAAAGATAAAAAACGAACAAATCATCATCGAACTATAGAAAAAAATAAAATGGATACAGAAAATCATTTAAAATATTATACAGCGAATCCCGATTTACTTTTGTCATTTGTCTATTTCGATCAAACCCAATGCGGTTATATTTATGTAAATGATTTAGAAAATATATTTTTAACATTAGGATTGGCTCTGTCAAAGGGTCAAATTTCACGATTGATTTATAATACGGTTTCGGGAGATTCATTATATTATAGGTAAGCAAATGATAAACAATTATTATTATAATTATAGTAATCAATTCTCTAATTTTTTTTTTTTGTTTTATAGAAAACTGACGGATAAACCAAAAGAAATTCGTGTAAAAATGGAAAATACACCCATTGAAATTGATTCAGCAGTTGAAAGCTACGAACAGCAACGTTATATATCAATTGGTAATAATGCACTTTTACCAATATTTAAATTTGATAAAGAAAAAAATGGAACTATGAGAAGTATGTCTACATCGATGGAAACCTGCGGTGAAAATAATAATAATAAAGAAAAAATGGGATCATCATCATCGATAACGGAAAGTGATGGTGATTGCGGTATGATTTTATATAATGGTGGTTTAATTAATGTTGAAAAATTATTGGAACAAATGCGACGGTCTGAGAAAGCCCGTGAACAAACCGAACAAATATTAATGGATTCACGTAAAATTAATGCTGAATTAACATCGAATAGTCAACGATCAAAAGATAAAATTAAAGAACTACAAACGGATATTAAAAGTTTAAATAGAAAATTAAGTGATACCGAACAGAGTTTAAGTAATTATACGGTAATTATATTTTTTAAATTTTGTATTCAGTATGGATTTTACATTTTATGGGACTAATAATTTTAATATTGTAATTTTAGAAAAAATTCACTGATCATCAATCAATTTTATCACATATTTACGATAAACTTTGTCCAGTTTTTAATAAATCAGATAAATCATCATCGAAGAGTGGTAGTAGTGGTGGTGGCAGTGGCAGTGATTTGTAAGTTTTTTACTTTTTTACTTGCACAAACAAAAATTACATTTCCGTTTTCTTTTTTTCTGGTTTTACTTAACCACAGAGTACGTGATAAAGATAAGAAAGAAAAATGCGGTTTAGGTTTAGGAAATGAATGTATTTCTGGTACTTCTGGTGGTGGTGGTGGTACAGAAAAAGATCAACGTGATCGTGACAAGAATAAAGAAAAATCAACTCAAAAAGATTGTACTATTAAGGAAACTACCAAAGATTGTGGTAATGATGGTGGTGTTGGCGCGACGACTACAATTGAAGAAAAAAATTGAAATAAAATAAGAAAATAAGCGTAAGCGCTTACAGCACGGCAGTTATGATGAATTAAATTATATTTATTTTTTTTGGTTATTAATTTTTAGTATTTGTTAATTTTATTATTATTAATATTATTATTATTATTATTGGAAATATGGGTTGATAACAAAACGATATTTTGTTTATAGAATAATTCATTCATAATAATATATCACATAATTGATACAATTACTTTATATCAATTTCTATTGTTAGTTAGTGCGATTGGTAATTGATGGTTCCTGTGGTTATGTTCGCTCGTTAAGCAAAACAAAAAAAAAACACATTCAGACTCATCCAATACGAATATGTATATCCAATTCCAAAAGTTTCCTTTGGAAATTCTATGGAAACCATAATTAGTAGCTATAGGAACATTTTCACATCAGTTTGGACGTTGTTTGATGACTTTCATTTATCCGATACACAAGATCATCTTCAAGTGGATTTAACTAGGTATGTTATATGGTCTAACCACTTTTTAATATTACTCTATTAATGTTAATCTGATCGTTAATCTGATGAGGTGGTCCAAATCCATGCAAAGTTCATTAGCAATTTGTTCCATTAATCTTCAATTTTTGATGATAGGCTTGTGAAATTTTATTGTATATTGTTGAATAATTTCTTTAAATCGTGCAATGACACTAAAAATATACAATTAAATAATTAAAAGAAATGATTATATTAATTTTAAATGGAAATATTCATAATCCTAAAATTATGTACAAAAATTAAAATTTTATAGGTTATGTGAAATGTTTTGATAGATTTTCAACACAGTAAAAAATGTATTATAGTAGGAAACAGTAAATTCAAAAAAAAACTTAATAGAATTAATTAAATAAACTATCTTTTTTTTATTAAATTAATTAATGATAACATACCTTTGCGTTTTTAGAGCATTAAAAATGAATTAATTACGATTTTCAATTTTTTATTCGCAATTTGATGATCCAATGTTAAAAATTAACAATTTCAACCTGTATATTTATTATTGCCGTCCGACTAAATTAAATTTATACTTAAAAATAACACCAATTTAACACCTACATCATCATGGTATTATAATTTTAATTAATAATTAGTTTTTTTATTATCAAAATTAATTAAAATGAAAATTTTTTTATTTGATTGAAGAAGAAAAAAAGAAGTAATTTAATGTAAACAAACAAATAATAATGGCCGTCATAATAAAAATGACATTTTTCCATATGACACTGATAAAATAATAAAATGGCTTCCATTTTCACGATCTTTGCCGAACAACGGTAGTCGGTACCAACCGGTATCCGTTACTTTTAGCAAAAAATATCAGAATCCAACCACGAAAATTTTTATTATAAAACCCCTTAAATGTTAATTATTTTGTTATTTTTATTTATTTATTTATTTTCTTTTTCATTAGTTGTTCAACATTTGAAGGGAAAAGAACTCGCGTTGTCCGGCAAAAGACAATTTATAAAATAAAATAAATTAAACTGATCCAAAACATTTACAGTTGGATGAAAAAATATGTTATTAAAAAATAAAGGATCGTTGAAAAAATTACATGAAATTGAAATAGCGGTAAAAATTTACGAGAAAATTTATCAAATCATTTGATTGATTAAAAATTCTGTGGTCGGAAATTTGCAAAGGTAAAAATTAATAAAATTTTGTTAGAATAAAAAACAATTGTAAAAAATATAAAACTATTTAATTTTTGCATGCTTTATGTTAATTTATATAGAATATACGTAAACAAAAAATTCAATAAAATTTATTGAAATAGAAAATACGCAGTACTACTGCCGATGTTTAATTGATAATACCTAAAATGAATGGAAGCGGTCATAAATAAATTTATAACA
This sequence comes from Dilophus febrilis, assembly GCA_958336335.1. NCBI lineage: Eukaryota > Metazoa > Arthropoda > Insecta > Diptera > Bibionidae > Dilophus > Dilophus febrilis. Next base: position 55,891,299 of record OY284469.1, on the reverse strand, counting down.
TGCCAGTGATGGATTGTTATATAATACGAACCGCAATTAATTATGGAATTTTAATCAATTGATTCCCGAATATGTGAGTATTAAATTAATTTCTAAAAAGTTTGCGGCCAATTTTATATAATTTCATGTCACCGATGAATTCCCAATTCAATCGCACTTATGATTTGATAAATTTTCACCACTATTTCGATTCAATATACATTTTCCAACGATCAATTTTTTTGTGTTAATAATTTTTACATTTAAATTTTGCTTTATATTTATTTAATTTGTTTTAAATTTTCTTTTGCCAGACAACGAGTTTTATTTTTTCCTCCAAATTTCCATCAAGAATTAGCTAATGAAAATAAATAAATAAAAATAATAATACACAATTTGAGCAAAATAATTAACATTTAGGGGGTTTTATAATAAAAATTTTGGTGGTTGAATTCTAATATTTTTTGCTAAAAGTATCGGATACCGGCCGGTACCGACTACAGTAGTTCGGGAAAGATCGTGTAAATGGAAACCATTTTTATTATTTTATCAATGTCATTTTGAAAAATGTCACCTTTGTTGAGTGACGGCCATTATTATTTGTTTGTTTACATAAAATTATTTCTTTTTTTCTTCTTCAATCAAATATAAAAATTTTCATTTTAATTTATTTATTATAATAAAAAAAACTAATTGTTAATTAAAAATTATAATATGATACTGATGTAGGTGTGAAATTGGCGTTATTTTTAAGTATAAATTTAATTTGGTCGTACGGTAATAATAAATATACAGGTTGAAATTGTTAATTTTTAACATTGGACAACCAAATTGCAAGTAAAAAATTGAAAATCGTAATTAATTCATTTTTAATGTTCTACAAACGTAAAGGTATGTTATCATTAATTAATTTAATGTAAAAAGAAATTTTATTTAATTAATTCTATTAATTTTTTTTTGAATTTTTTGTTTCCTACTATAATACATTTTTTTATTATTGGTTTCAATATCTATCAAAACATTTCACATAACCTACAAAATTTTAATTGATGTAAATAATTTTGAAGATTACGAATATTTCCATTTAAAATTAATATAATTATTTAATTGTATATTTTTAGTGTCATTGCGGGATTTAAAGAAATCATTCAACAATATAAATAATTAGATTTCACAAACCTATCATCACAAATTGATGATTAATCGACCGAATTGCTAATGCACTTTGTATGGATTTGGAGCACCTCATCCGATTAACAATCACATTAACATTAATAGAACAATATTAATCGGTGGTTAGACCATGTATGATTTTAGTTAAATAAATATGAAGATTATTTTGTGTATCTGATAAATGAAAGTCATCATCAAACAACACAGCAGAATGGTGTGAAAGATCAACAATGTTTTCCAATGTTGAGAATTAATCGGGTAAGTTTATTAAAGGCAATGTAAGCAATGTATTTATTTGTTTTAATTCATATCTAATTCAATACAATTCTAATTTCTAATTTCAGGAGTTACCACGAACCGAAACGAAATGGAAATTACGACGGAAATATATTAAAATTGAAGGTATTTCCTAATGTCACGGCAATAATCGGTTTGTTGGAAAAATAATGAGATTCTCTACAACTACTCTTAATGGATCCGATTGAATAACCGAACAATTTCAAAACCAGTACCACCAAGTAGCTGCGGAAGCAGGCACCGGTCCATGAATTTGCACAGAGTTAAATGTATTATTCATTCACATAATGTAATGTGGAATGGAGGGGCGTTAGAGGGAAATAGAGGACGTCTTATTTTACGCAACACTGAATTGAAAAATATTTTACAACCTATATGACAATGTTTAATATTATAATGCATCAAAATAGTTATGACATAAACATTGAATAGTATCATAAAATCCAGCCAGTGCGGTTCAATAAAGCATTTAAACCAATTTTATCCCGGAAAAATGTGAGTATTAAAGAAATTTAAATAATTTAAACGTTTTACGCTAACTGAACACCACTTGAAATCTTGTGTTTAGAAATATTACTTAATTATAATCCAATTTATAAACCATTTGGGCTTTCCTTTCAGACAATACTGAGATAATTTAATTCAATCGTCTTGATCAGTGCTTAGAAAAGATAATTACATTCGTTTATTGGTGATATTATCACTTGTTTTTCTTTTGTTGTATTTTTTTCATAATAGTTTTTAAAATTAATTTTCATAATCGCTTGCCAACTAGTAACGAACGTCTTCTTTTGTTTTTACATTCCCACAGTCATACGAATCGGCATTTTTGTAGTGATTTCCATAAGATATTTTCTTTAGAAAATTAATTATTATTTTTGTCACCCTGTAAAATTATCAAAATGTTAAAAATAATGCATCCTGTAGAAGTAAAAATTGTTCATAACCCATTAAATACGTAGATTTGTTCAATTTCCCGTCAATTAGTTGAAAAAAAAGTTTCCCTTCGAAATTCCGTGGAAACCCCAGTACCTATAGGAATATTTTCTATGGTAAAAAAACTATAAATTATAACACCTTTCGATTGGCAATAAAGAAAAAAAAATAGGTGGAAAAAAAATTTTTCATCATTTTGTCAAAAAAATGAAAAAAGTTGAAAATTCGACTTTTTTAAAGTTAGGCAAATGGGCTTCAGATATGTGATTGGGGTCATAAATACAAGCAACTTTTGTTTTACCACTTTTCTGTCCCACTGAAATTACGACCAGGAGCGATAATTGAAATTTTTCGAAATTTCCCGGTAGACCCAACTTTGGGACACTACTGTACAGAAACCAGTTGAGTTATAATAATGGGACTAGTGTCAAAACTTGTCTCATATCCTCTAGTTTAACTGACCGAAGTCTGGAAATAAATATCTCATTCCATCCCTTTGGAACTAACCTTTGAAGTTGGTCGGAAATTGGGGTTTTTCAATGTTAAGGAAAAATCCACAATTTTCATCGGAAAATTATGGGACTAATTTTAAATTAAAGTTCAATTCTTCTTCTTTCCAATGATATAGTGAATGTATAAATGAAGCAACTCCTTCATATTCAAATAAATCCGGGAATGATGGTCTACATGGGATCATCCAAACTTTGATCGTGCCTCCCGGCCAAACCAGTTTAGATATTATAATGGGACCAACGTCAATCGAAAGGTAATGAAAATACCCGTCGAATGCAGGTATAACGATAAAAATCGGATCAGAAATATGGAAGATCCAGGGGTTTGAAAATGCAAAAAAATGGATTTTCAATGGCAGATCCTGAAGTTCCTGGACCATCTCCAGAGTTCATATTTATGGAGGTTGTAGGTAATTGTTAGCTCTTTAATGTTGTAAAATTTGGTAATCCTACGGTGACATGAAAAAAAAAATTACAAGAGTTAACTCTTGTATTTCATTTACCGTTTTAGCAAAAAAAAAAGCAAAAATTTATTTCTATTTCTTTTCCTATTCCTCTATTCTGTATGAAGAAAAATTTTCACAAACTGGGTTTCGAACCGCGGCCACCTTCGTCGATGATATGCACTCATATCATTTTACCAACAATTATAACAATTGAAAGGATGTTGTTTTGCCATATTATATTATGAGGGGAAAAAAAAAATTTTGAATAAAAAAAAAAGCGTATAGAAATATTTAAAATTAAAAACATTTAAAAGTTTTCAAATCATCTAAATGTTTAGAATATTTTTTATTTTTTTTTTTATAAATAATAACAAATGTAATTTATTTTTTATTTTAATCATTTATTTAGCCAATAAATTAATAATAATAATAATAAAAAAAACGTATTTTTTTTTTCATGGGAATTGGAATGTTTTTATTTACAAATTAACATAACATTTTCTATACATATTTTACATATTTTTTTATATATATATTTTTTTTAATATTTTTTAAATCAATTCATAGCTTTTATTTTGTATTATTTAAATTGTTTTAACTTTTTAATTATTTAACAAAAAATTACATTGTTTTTTTTACTTTTAAAATAATATAACAACAAATTTGTATTATTGAACTTTAATATATTGCATTAAATTAAATGAATTCGATTAAATTGAACAAAAAAAAAACAAAAAACAATTATATAATTTTGTTTTTTAATCTCCCCTCAAGCTTTATTATTTTAATAATAATAATAACAAAACAAAAAACATCTGGCTAATTAACGTGAAATTAATTAAAAAGAAATACAAATAAATAATATATTTATAATTGTATTTGAAAATAAATTAATTTTCTCTTTTTTTTAGTTTTTTTTTGAAAACAAAGTTAAGTTTTAAATTTTAAATGTTAATTAATTGATTGCAACTGAATTGAACAAATAAAGACTTTAAAATAATATAATGATTGATGATTAAAAAAGAAAAAAAAATGAATTTTGTTCTTATAATGAAAAAAAAACTATTTTAAATAAAATAATAACATTTCTGGGGATTTACAATTTTTGTTTGTTTTTTTTTCCAATCAAATAATTAAAATTATTATGTTTTGTTATATGAATTATCATCATCATTTATATATATATATATATAAATATATAATATTTTTTAAACTTTAAACATTAAAATTAATTAAATTAAAAATAAAACTTTTTAACAAATAGTTTTTTTTTTTTTTCGTTTGAAATACTGATATTTTTTTTTTTACATAACACAAAAAACAATTTTTATAAATATATTTTTTTTTCCATTATAATTAAAATATTAATTCAATTTTTTTTTTTATTTAATTAATTTATTTATTGTTTTGTAGTAAATAAAATCCGCACATATCCTTTTTTTTTTCGTTTAGAGCAATAAATTTAATTTTATATGCGTGGTTTGTTGCGCGGCGGATGTGATGGTAGCGCGAATTTGTTTTTCTAATTTTAATTGAATTAATTGTATTTTATTTAAAAAAAAAAAAAAGAACTAATATTTTTTTTCATTATTATTATTATTATTATTGTTTTCTATTTAAATTTCTATTTTTTTTTTTAATGTTTGCCGGTTGTTTTTTTTTTATAATTATTATTGCCCGCTGTTTTTATTTTGTATCTTAAAACAACAAATAATATTCTATTTTTGTTTTTTTTTATGGTGATGTTGGTTCGATTCATTAAAATTTAGTTGATTGTTTGCTGATGTTGTTTTTTTTTTCTGTTTTTTAATCTATTTAAACTTTCGTTTCAACCATATCAATGTTTAGTTTATAGCAAACATAAGGAAAGTATTCGGATTGACCAAATCCAAGTCCAGGAATTTCTACAACCTGAAATTAAAAAAATAGAATTCATTAAAATAAAGTCTTTATTATATTTTTATTTGTTTGTTTTGTGGGAAATGAAATTAAAGCCAAACGGATCATTAAAATTAGAAGAAAAAGCACAGTAGAGTAGGAAAATTTGTTAATTTATCCATAAATAAATTAATGTGTTGACCCATGAATATCACAACAACACTATTTGTTTTGGTATTTGAAGTCAAATCAAAGTGCGTTAAGATTAAAAAAAGAATCTTTCGATACAATTAAACGGATTGATTCATTAAATGTACAATTCAAAAAATTTCAAGTGAATTGTTTAAACACAGAATACTCAGCTTTCTCTATCCAAAACCTTTGGATTGCTATATGGAAATGAAAAATCAGAAATGTAATCTTTCACATTTGGTAATCAAACCCCAAACCCTATTTTCAAAAGTCTAAAGTATATATATTAAATTTAATATATAAATTCTTTAGATTCACAACGATTTTAGATATTAATAATTCTGTAGAAAACACTCAAAAAAATAACGAGTAAAACTCTTTAAACATTCCCAAAATCATATAAGTTGCGTTCCATTCAAATACCAGGAGTAGGTAAGAGTAGAAAAATTGTACTATTTTCTACGACGAACTACTCCGTACTATAGCAAAGAGTAGTTAGGAGTAGAAAAAATCTACGGTTTTCTACTCCTGGTAATTGAATGACACAACTATAGTCACTTAAACATAAAGTTAAAGGTAGGTAGGTAGGTGCTTAGTAAACATCCACAAAAAACAAAAAAAAAACATAAATACACTTACATCAGCCGTAGTTGATTGCGGTGCAGTTGATGAACCATCCAAATGACTATACAATTGATTTAATACCTCTCGTAAACGTTTTTGATTTTTTTTATTTGGAAGAATTAAAATGGCTTGGAAATTCACCGGTAATCCGTATCTATATTTTATTGAGGAAAAAACAAAACAAAACAAAAAAAAAAGCAATAAGTAAAATATTCCTCTTTGTATTATGGAGTTGTTAAACAGAACAATAATTACCTCAAAACGGATTCAACAAATACACGTAATGCTTTAACATGCACCCAGGCACAATAAGTTTCACTGAAATTTACTTTTAACCATCGTACCAATGGACCCTAATTTTTAAAAAAATTTTTACCGGCAAAACAAAAATATTAATAAATATATTATTATTATTATTATTATTAAAATAATTTTAGTTTAATTAAAATTCTTACAAATTGTTTCTTTTTGTCCGTAACAAGTTTTGTTATTTCATTTTTACCGGCTGCCAATTCCTCTTCATTATATGTAAAATCACGTACAACAAATTTCTTTTCACGTGCATGCAATTTGAATTCTTCAACAACCTTTACGAAAAAAGAAAATAATATCAAAATAATGATTATTTTAATTTTAAAATTATTATTAATTTAAAAAGATTTAATTTGATTAAGTGAAGACCAAAATAAAAAAAAAAACAATACCTTCTTAAAGAGTGTTACATTAAACAATGCAAAATCACTGTCCTGAGTGATTAACGCCGATGATCTTGGTACAATCATATCCGTTAATTTCTCATAATTATGAGTCCAATCATTGGCATTCGCTCTATGGTAATAAAATAAAATAAACTCAATATTTATTTGGTGTGTTATATAGATATTAATAATTTAAAATGGGAAAAATTTCAAAGTGGTGCGTTTGGTCAATTGCAGATTTTTATCATATCTTTAAATGATTTTATAGATCTCATTGAATGTACTGCACAGATATGTACAATATATCAGCTGAATGGAATAAGAAATAATCAGCTTTTTCTATGATTTCCCATAGCGAAAATTTCATCAGATTTTCTAGCAAGATATTGTAAAATCAGCGATTCAATATATTATCCAATATATTGCACATCGTTAGCTATGACTTCCTCTTTTAGGAAGTTTGTTGATTACTCGTTTGAAGAACTCCTCATCTTTTGTCCCAATCCATTTATCGACCCATTTTCGCACTTCTTCAGCATTTCGAAAGCGTACATCTGTACATCAGGCTGACCTACATTGATCTGAACAAATGGTAATCAGAAGGAGCAAGGTCTGGAGAGTACAGGGGGGGGGGGGGGTGATCAAGATGATCCCAACCAACAGTCTCTTAATTTTTTCCTTAACGATGTTTGCACGATGTGGTCTGGCATTGTCATCGTGCATTAAAACTTTGTGGTGTTTTCGAGCTATCAATGGTCGTTTTTCGTTCAATTTCTTTGCCAATTGTCGCCCATAGTTGTCGTCGGTAGCGATCAGATGTAACCGTTTCATTAGGTTTTAACAGCTCATAATACACCGACACCCTTCTGATCCCACCAAATGCACAACATAAGGTTCTGACAATGAATATCGCGTTTTGATTGTGAATTTGATGGTTGGCCGAGATCAACATATGATGCTTTACATTTAGGGTTGTCGTAATACACCCACTTTTCATCGCCAGTGACAATTCAACTCAAAAAACTATGTTTTTTGTGCTCGGAAAGATGTTTATGGCATGCATCGTTTCGTGCTTTCAGTTGATTTTCATTCAGTTGATGTGGGACCCATTTTCCTAGCTTTCTGATCTTTCCCATTGAATGCAAAGGTCGAGAAATGGTAGAGGCATCTACATTCAACTCCAATGCAAGGTCTTGTTGCGTTCGACACGAATTTTCATCAAACAATGCCTGGAATTCTTCGTCTTCAAATTTTTTTTCTGGCTGACCTGGCCATTCTTTATCGTCCACTTCAAAATCACCACTTCTGAAGCGTGCAAACCCCCGTTCACCAGTTTTTTGAGTTGGAGCATATGTTCACCGTAAGCTTCTATCAACAATCGATAACTATCAGCAGCGGTTTTCTTCAAATTAAAGAAAGTTATTAAACTTCCCCCCAAAACAACTTTTTCAGGCATGTGTTTCGACATATTCGAAGCAAAAAAAAAAGCTTTGTTGTTTACACTTCAATGAAATGACATACACTGAAATTTATAGAGTAATGACAGACAAAAAAAGACAATATGGGCGCGGTGTGCTCCGATGCACACAACTCTAATTACGCCATATATTATCTAAATCGACATTATCAAGGCAAGGTCCCAATATATAATTTTTTTCTAACATTTTCCTACTCCTTTCAATTTAATATATGAAAAATATCAATTGAGTGTTCTGATATATACAAAATATCAGCAGATTGGAATTGGAACGATGGATTTTTTCTATAATTGAATGGGAAATTTAGGACAATTTCATCAAATTTTCTAGGACAAAATCTTAAAACCCACCCGATTCGATCACTCTATAATTCGATTTCGTTAAATTTTTCTATCTCCTTTGTGTGCTTAAAGGCAAAATATCAACACAATTGGATAACATAAGGATTTTAAGGATTTTCTATAATCAATACCACTTTTTTTGAATGATTTCTGTGGAAAAACTTCATCATCATCTAACAAAACAACAAACTTAAGGACAAGGAAAAAATCATTGAATTGCACTGAAACAAAAATAATAATAATCATTATTCATATTCATATTTTACACTCACTTTGGTACAATCACCAGTAATGTTGTTAAATATTCTGAATCTAGAATAAAATGATCTTTTTTGACTAAATCAGCCAAATTACGGGTTAACAAACTGCCACTATATATATATATATATAAAATGGAAAAATTACAAACATTTCAATTAGAAAATTATTAATAAAACAAAATTTATAAAGAATAAAACCCCGCTTCACCACTTACGTTTGTTTCTTTTCCAAATTTTGTAAATTCCCTTTTAAATTATTGTATGCGGCCGATTTTGTTTTTAAATCAGCATCAATTTGTCCAACTTGTTTCGATATTATATCGGCAATGTTACGTAACGATTGTTTTATTGGATATTTTGCCATATCCCATTGGAAACGCGTAATGTACGACGGAAGATCGGCTAAATGGTAAATGAACCAAAAAAAAAAAAATTTTTTTTATTAGAATTTTTATCATCAAATTTAATTTTTATTATTGTTAAATTGATATTTTTTAAACAAAAAACGGTTTAATTAAAATTAAATATTAAATAAAGCATTTAATAAAAAAAAATTAAAAAAATAAATAAAAGCTAATAAAAACTACATAATATTTTTTTTTTATATATATAAATAAATAAATACCATAAAAAATCAAGCATAAACAATATATTAATTAATTAATTAATTATGATAATTTCTTAAACGCTTAAATAAATGTATATATACTTTATATAAAAGCAATGCAATTCGTTCCCAAAATAACAAAAAAAAAATAAAAACTATTAAATAAAATGATTTAAAATTCAATTCAATTACAAAAAAACGAAATCAAAATTGAAAATCTTCTTCTTAATCTTCGATTCTTCTTCTAAAATTTTGAATTGTTTTTTAATTAAATATAATATATATTTACCTGATTTATTTATTTACAAAAATAAAATGAAATAAAAAATAAAAAAAATATGTGATTAAAAGTTTATTATTTGGTGCGGTTAATCCCCTCCCTTTGGTTATTGTACGATTTTAGATTAGAAAACTCATCGATTTATTTTTTTTTTTTTTTTGAAAATCAAATGCGTGGTAATTCTCAAATACTTTAACTTTAATATAATAATAAATTGGAATGTCCTAAATTTTTTAACTTTTTTAATTTGTAGATAAATCAATTGAAAATGAATTTATGTTGCGTTGATTTGTGAAAAATAATAAAATTATAAATAAATTACATTTATAATAAAAAGAAAAATAATAAAATTATATGAAAAAATAAATTGAGCAACAGCGACACAAGAATATAAAAAAAAATAAGACACGATTTAAATTATAAAATAATAAGAAATAATTTTAAAATAAAATAAAAATTAAATTAATCGCAAATAAAAATCGTTTAAAAAAAAATAAATTTTCATTTTGTATTTATTTTTTTGTGTGTTTTGTTTTTTTTTTATTTTTTGTATTAATTAACCTGGACTCAAAGGTAAATTTGGTGGTTCTCCGATTGGTTCACCATCTATAACATCCACTTCTGGACTAGATCGTCCCTGACTACCACTACCACAACAACTGCTTACCGGTGATGAACGATATGTACTAGTATTATTATTATTATTATTGGTTCCAATAAAAAATTGACTAGTTGATGATCGCCTGCATTTAATTGTATTTTTTTTTTTCAAACACATAATTTTTTAAGTTACAAACAAACAAAAACAAAAACAAAAGTACGATAAAGAAAAACGAAACGATATAAAGAAGAAAAACAAAAAACGATAAAGAAAAGAAAAACAAATTGTATTGGATTTTATATTATAATTATAATTATATATTGCTTTTGTTTTGTAATTGTTTTTTACGTTTCTTTAGATTCGAGATTGTGCCGAGAATGATTTTTTGAAAAAAAGTAAAATATAAAATATTAATGAAACCAAAAAAAAAAAATAAACTAAAATTATGAAATGATGAACATAGGAAAAAATAACTCATGAGTGAGCAGGCAGATAGATTTTGATTGAAATTATTACTAAAAGGAAGATTTTCATTCCATTTTCATCCCATCACTTTAGAGTGTGTATTTGAAAAGAAAATCCACTAAATTCGATTGTGAGATTTTCCAAAATTATAACACATTTTTTTTTTATATATAATTTTTAAATGATTTTTAAATAAGAAAATTTCACGATCTCAAAATCTGAATGATTTTTTTCATCATTTTATATATATATGGAATTTCTGTGGAAAACTGTCAAAATTTAAGATTTTCAATTTGATTTTCGACTTTCATCGTGAAATTTCATAAATACATTCATTTTTACCTTAATTTTCTCAAAGGTCTTTCATTGCAACTATAATTTAATATTTGTGAAATATTCAAACAAATTTTCTTTATTTCACTTGTGCAAGATTATATATGAAAATGATCAGCTGAATTCGATAAGAATTAAGTGCGGAGATTTCCCAAAAATCAGTTGTAATTTTTCCATAAGTATTTGATTGAATCTTTACCAACACATTTGCCTCGATATTTTGCTATAATATCGTTTATCGATTGCAAATATATATCAAATAAATTCGATAAAAGGAAGTAAAAGAAGATATTTTTATTTAAATATTCTATAATGAGAGAATCTTAAAAATCTATTGAGATTTTCTATCTTTAAGGGGAAATCATTTCATGAATTTTACCTTAATTTTCTCAAAGGTCTTCTTTGCAAGTAATTTAATATTTGTGAAATACTTAAAGAATAATTTCCTTTATCAATTGTGCGATTATCTATGAAAATTATCAGCCGAATTCGATACGAATTACGCGGGGATTTCCTTAAAAAACAGTACCATAATTTCCATAATTTTCCAAATTGGTATGCGGGAAAACTAATTTGATTGAATCTTTACCAACACACTTTTGTATAATATCGCGCACCGACTTCAAATATATATCAACTAAATTCGATAAAAGGAAGTAAAGGGAGTTATTTTTATTCAAATATTCTAATGTAAATTTTAAAAATCTACTGAGATTTTCTATCTTCAAGGGGAAAATGTAATGAATTTTGCATTAATTTTCTCATAGGTCTTCTCAAAGTAATGCTATTTAATATTTGTGTAATATTCAGACAAATTTCCATTATCGATTGTGCGATTATATATGAAAATTATTAGCTGAATTCGATAAGAATTACGGATTTTTCCTCAAAATTATTAGTAATTTTTCCATAATTACAGATGTCAAGAGATCTTTCAAACCAAAAAATTTTCCTATATATATAACATTGGAAATAATTATATAAATCATTTCCACACTTGAATTCGATAAAAATTATGAAGATTTTCTAATATCAGAATAATTTTGGATAGTTTCTTTACTTGTTACTTGTTCAAGGATAGTTTCTTTACATTTTTTACTTTTTGTTACTTGTTTTGACAAAGTATAAGACGAAAGCTATGAATTTTATTCCTTATTTATTAATTTAATTCTATATAGAATAAGATTATTCTGCATTTGATGAAACGTTCTTTTATTCTATATTATGTAACATAAATCAAATCTTTTATGATAGCGGAATTGTAGAATATCGTTGTCAAAATTTCCCATAACAATTCTCGATTCTCAAATCGCAAAAGACATAAAGGATTACATATTAATCCTCTTTCCTCTTTATTTTTTATTCTATCTACTATACTATATGGAAATCTATAACTACATATAAGAAATTAATTTTTTTTTTTGGCAATGATTTTTTGGCAACCATAAAAAATTCTATAAAAAAATCGCACATGCTTATCAATTCCAATAATTATATGATTTATAATAATAGATATAAGATGATAAACGGTTTTTAATGATTAACAAAAAAAAAAAATCAATAAATAAAATCATAAAACCAAAATGACCAACAATCAATAATCAAATTAATTTGTGTAGTAAAAGTGTTTGTGTGTTTGGTGTGTGTTGTGTTGTGTGTATTATTTCTTCTACCTGCTTTTATTTGAGCCACGATTTCTATAAGCCCACCAATCGAATGTATCATGATCATGATGTGTATTATTATTATTAGTATTACTATAATTATTTGGACTATTACAACCACTTGCTACATCTGACGACTCACGTTCAGATTCCGTTGAATTTGATAAACTGCCATGTCGACATGGCGAGTATTGATCACGATCACGATTATTATTATTATTACAATAATGATTATTAAAATTATTATTATTAGTATATTTATGATGAATTGAATTGTTATTATTATTATGGTGATGATGATTATTATTAATATTATAATAGTTATTATTATTATTATTATTAGTATTATTAATTATTGATGGCATTTCTGGTAAATCATAAGAAGAACAACAAGAAGGTGATTCATCATAAAATATGGAAGTTGATTGTGGTAATGTTGGTGGTGGCGGTGGACCTGGACCTTTTTTTTTGTTTTTTTGTAAATTATTTACCAATATTTTGTTTTGATCACATCAATTATCAGTTTTTTTTATTATTATTATTGGTTTTTTTTTGCGTTGAATTTCGTTGAATTATAAATTAATCGGGTTTTATTTTTAATTGTTTTTTTTTTTTTTTAAATAAAACAAGATTTTTTTGTTAAAAAAAAAATAATATAAATAAATAATTTTTAAATAAACTACAAAAAAAATGGTTTTTTGTTTAACTATTTTATTTTTAATCGAAATATTTTAATTCTCAATTAATTTTTTAATTTAATTAAAATTCCGTAATAAAAAAAATTAAAAATAAATTTAATAAAAAACTAAACCAAACAATAAAATTAATAAAGAAAGATAAAAAAAAAAACAAACAAAAATGATGATTTTTTAAAGCTTCGCATTTAAAGCATATTAATTAAATAAATAAACAATAAATATAAATATAAATTTAAATACAAATACAAAATAAAAAATGAATAAAAAAATGTATTTATTAATTGCTTGAAAAGTTTTAATAAAGTGATTTAGGGGATTGATGGGGGGGTTGAATAGAACCTTTAAATTTAAAATCAACAAAATAACAATTTTAATTAAATGCGGAAAATAATAATTCGAATTTTAAATAAATAACAATTATTAATAAATTTTTATAAAATAAAAAGATTTTTATAATTAATTTATTTTAAAAATGTCTATACTAAATAGAAAATATTATAATATTTATAATTTAGCTGTGTATTTTCAAATTTAATTATATTAATTTATTTATTTTGTTGATTTGTTAAAAATTTTGTTTTTAATTTTTATTTTAATATTTTAAGCAATTATTTCTTTTAATATTTTAATTTTTCGCCGTAGTTTTTGTGTAAATTTCGCGATTTTAATAAATAAAATAAATAATTATAATTAAAAACGATAACAAAAACGCACAAACAAACATAGATTTTGTTTAATTTCACAAAAACAATACACAAAATGCAAAGAAAAAATATAAAAGAAGATAAAATTATAAAATAAATCTATAAAATAAATTAATTTTAATTTGTGTTTTTAAATTATAAAAAAAAAATATTGGATTTTTAATTGATTTTTTAAAAAAATATCCTACATTCAAAATAAGGGAGAATTTTTAACATCTTCTGGTTGGAAAATATTACTATATAAATTGATGTTGATTCAATTTAATTAGCAAAAAAAAAAACCATTCTTTTATGGGAAAATACGAGTGGAAGAAAGAAGATATCTTAAATTCTTAACCCATATAAAACTTTTTACCATTATTAATCTTTAAACCTTTAAATCTAAAATTTCAGGTCGATTTGTAAAGAAAAAAAAAGATCATTTTGGACAGTTTTTTTCCTGGTTAACTGAAAGGAAATGCTTGGAAAAGGTACGAATTTAAAATTGAATTGGAAAACTGACCATCCGTGAGATATTTTTTTTATTAACCGAATCATTAAATTTTATTAAATTGTCAATCAAATATAAACCGGTGTAGAATACGTTTTTATTTAAAAAAAAGGGAATATCTCATTAAATAAATTAAATAAAATAAATCCTGTCATAAAAATAGTTCATTTTATATTATACAAAGTTATTTGTAGTAAAAATCCATCTTTCAGTTCTTTTAAAGAACATTAAGAAATTAGACATTCTTATTTAAAAAGTTAAAAATATAAAAACAAAAACACTACAAAACAAAAAAAATAATAAATATTTATAAAAAAAAAATTCAATAAAAAAATATATATTAAAAATCAAACAATTTCTTAAATAAAATTAAAAATCTCATCAAATGGTTTTTGTTTTTTTTTTTTTTTTAATAAATAAATAAACCAATTAAATAATAATAATAATGATAATAAAAAAAAAAGCCGATATAAAAAACTCGAAAACACAAATGGATTTAGCAAGTGAGAAAAAAAAAAAAAATTAAAATTAAATTAAAATTAAAATAAAATTAACGAAAATAAATAAAATAATAAATACAAAATCAATCAAATTTACAAAACGAAAAAGTAAAAGTTCATATTAAATTAACACGATTTTATTATCTTCTATATTTTGTTTAAATTTTATTTTACTAAAAAATAATTCATTTTAAGAACTTTTCAAAAATCTTAATTCCATTTTTAATTCTATTTAAAAATTGTAAATTAATTTATTAATCACAATTTTTAATCATATAACCAATAAAACATAAAATAAAACTATCAAAAAAAAAAAAAAAATTACTATAGCAAATTTGTTTTATTAATTTTCAGATCAATATAACAAAATAAATAAATAAATACCCAAAAAAAAAAAAACTAAATTAATCTAATTGAATAATAAATCCATTCCCATTCCATAAAAAATAAATTAATTTATTAATTAAAATTAATTAAAAAAATAAAACAGAAAATTTGGTTATATCAAAAAGTAAATAAATAATGTTTTTTTTTTTTTTTTTTTATGGTACACAAGAAATTATAAAATATAATTTTTTTTTACTCACTGTTATTCGCCAATAAATTCTCTTGTAATTTATCACGTTGATCTTCGAGTACTTCACCCAAATACGTTGCCACTTTACGAGTTATATTCTCTACATACGCATCCAATTTACCCAAATCATCGGATAAACCGACCAATTGATCGAGTGTACCAACCTATTTAAAATAAAAAATGAAATTTAGATTTTTTGTATTAATTTATATTTTATTGATTTGTAAGAACTCATAAGTATAGTTATATTCTATATGGATATTTATTAGATGATTCGAAGAACCGTGTCTTATTTAATTTATATTGGGCAGTGTTCTTTAAAGATATTCTATTAATAGAAAAATGTCCATTGACCAACAACTAAAAAACGATAAATTGAAAGAAAAACGTTCAGATGAGATTCTTAAAGGATTCTCTATCAACAGAAACATTTCGTTTAAGGGAAAATTATGGAGGAAAAGGGTTTTAAGGAAAATTTCTATCAATAAACACGAGAAAAGTGTCTATTTTGAAGAAAATTGTTTCCGAGGGTTTCTTAAAGGATTTCAATGACTGGCAGCAATTTCTATAATATGTAAAATGTTCAAGATAAATTCATTTAAAGATTTTCAATCGCCAGAAAAATATCTATAGAAGCAAAAAAATTTCCCAGAGTGATTCTTAAAGGATTTTCTATAACCATTTATACATTTCTATAGAAGCAAAAAAACATTCCGGAGTGATTCTTGAAAGATTTTCCATCAACAGAATTCATTTCGGTTGAAGAAAATGTGTAGAGATTTTCAATGATCACAAAAATTATTCTATTTTATTCTACACAATTAAAAACTAAACATATAAATAATTGTGTATTTATTCGGCAAATTTTCCATCCATTATCAATCATCCATTCAACAATCTTATACTACTATATTAGTCATACATCGTCTAATATAATTCCATCCTATTTTATATATCTCTATTTTAAATTATTAATTAATAATAGAAAACGTAGTATGTACGTATAATGTTCTAAAAATAAAAAAATGACTATCTGTAATAAAAAAACAACGAAACGAAAAACAAAAAAAAAATCAATAAATTAGCCATCACATAAAACATAAAACGTAACATAATAAAAGGAAATAAAAAAAAAAAAAACTATAAATGCGAGACAGACCCACATTCAAATACACACACCCTTCTTGTGAATTGTAATCAATATATATATTATTCGCGGTTAATGTATTTAAATTGAATTGAATAAATACATTTAATTAATTATTAATGATGAATTGATAATTATATTTTCTATTTCCATATATAAATATATATTCATTATTAATAGTTTTACAAATTACAAATTTTAATGTTAATTAATTAAATTCATTCTGCAAAGTTATGTAAAGCTACGATGGTTATTAATAAAATAAAATAATTCTATTCAACGGTCAAAACAACGAGAAGGACAATACTAATCAATTTTTTTATTATCACTAATCCTATCTCCAATAATAATAACTTTATTATAAAATTATGTAAAGTGACAATAATATTCAATTCAATTTAAAAATCCCATCTTAAAGTACTTAACTTTCTTTTGACTTAACTAAATAAAAAGACAGAAACTAAACTAATTTAACTAAATAGAAGACAGAATAAGACTTAACTAAATAGAAGACAGAATAATTACGATAACTTCAAGTCTAACAATCTTTAAAAATCGCAATGAAACCAATCGCAGACAAAACAAATAATCCAGATTAGTTTATTAACTATTAAGATTAGTCATTTTATATTCCTAAATCCTGATAATACCAGAGTTTGCAGAATATTTATAATTAGGTGATTAAATTTTTGTCAGTCACATACGAATAAAAACAAATTTAAATTTAGAAATTAAGTTAAGGTAATGCCTGGATGAATTAACTGACAAAACTTTAACCAAAAACATTCCAGCCTTTTTGCGAAATGTTTAAAATGCTTAATGATTTTATGAGGGATTGATTGATTGACTTGAAAGAAGAGTTATTTATTCATATTGATATTATGCCGTAATAACGAACAAAGTTGTAATTAAAATCTAAAAGACTGAAATGATATTTTTACCAGGAGGATGGATGAGTTAAAAACTTGATTTGATTCATTAACAAATGTAATCTGCATCTGTTGAAGGAAACAATCAATTCCAGCGTTATAGCTAATTTGAAGTGATGCGAAGAGAAAATCTATACAATCGGTAACAAAACCTAATTGTCTATTGTTTAGCTTTGATTTTGATAATTATTTAATTTTGGAAGATTACAATTTGAATATAATTAATCAATATTCGTAAACCTGCTTAGGTGTATCCCTGTTATCCCTACACTGATCCCTGTTATCCCTACATGGACAAATAAGGATGTTATCTGATATTTTAAATTAAAGCGATACCTTTGCAAGAGTATTTACTATCGGAAGGGACTATTTTATGCGGTTAACCCACCGGTTCACTATGTACATTCTGCCGGCTTTCGATGCTTATCTCTGAACCGAAATATATGTTAATAAAATAGATCAATTACACTCCGAAACTGAACAAATGATAAGATTTAACTAAAGACAAACCGATTAATTGGATCAATTACATCTTCTTATCAATTAGTGTGATCAACCAATATACTTTTCAATAAAATTCATCTTAAATTATGAAAAAAAAAAATAAATAAATAATCAATCACATTTAAAATGAAAAAAAAAAAAACAATATATTTATATACCTTTAAATCTGGAATATGAAATTTATAGTTGGAACAAAGATTATTTTGTTTACTGGTTACATTATTCATAGTTTCCCATGTTTGTTGACAGGTTTTATCTCCCGGAGCTGATATTAGCCAATATTCTGACATGGACATTTTTTCTTTTTTGGTTTAGTTATTTTTAACTAGATTTTTGGATCAATATCTACAATTAAAAATAGAAAAATTAAAAAAAAATTAATGATTTAATATATAAAATAGAATAATAAATTATCGGTATATTTTTTTTTTATATTATATTCGATTATATTAGATGAGATTACAATATATGTGTTATGCGAGTTATTCAATCATATTTAGTAAATTTCTATTTTATTTTTTATTGATTTATACCATGAAAAATCAATAAAATTAATCCAAAAAGAAATGTTCATATTTTTATTTCCTTTTTTGAATCACAAATCCGAATACAAATCAATTAAATGATAATTGAATTTAAGAAAAATCATAAGAATTAAAAAATTTGCATGAATCGAATGGTGTATAGCAGCAGGTCAGCTGTTCATTTAATCAGTCACATGATTTTGATAAAAAAAATAAAAATATATATGCATAATATAAGGTGAAAATTAAAAACATTAAATTTTTTTAACAATTAAATTTGCAATTTCCACAAAACGTAAATGATAAATTAAAATCTAAACATTCCTTTGAATCCTTTGAGGACATTTAAATATTTGTTTTAATCAAAAAAAAATAACAAACAGTAATCAATTACGAATATTTTTGCATTTCTGCGATTGATTTTTTTTTTGGCTATTCACCAACAACGAATTTCACGAACAGTAATTCACAGCAATTGATTCGGGGCAATTGAATTTATTGTTTTGTATTATCCATTATTTTGTTATCACTATTTTTTTTTTTTTTATTAGAAAATGGGAATCCTTTTCATTTCCATTTTCGCAAAATAAAAACACACACAAAAAATCATACAATTATTTTTACATATGGAACTTTTTTTTTGTGAAAAAAAAAAACAAAACAAAATTCAATCGTAAAATAAATTAAGTAAATATAAAAACTCACAATAGATTATCTAATAAATTTTAATTTAATTTAATTTACTTACAATAAATTTTGAAAATTAATTACGATTTATTAATTCCTCCTTTTATTTTTTATTATTATTTTATTTTTAATAAAAAAAAAAAAAAAAAGAAATAAATGGTCGCAATTTTATTCTATTTTTTCATCCAACAAATGAAATCACAAACACACAGAGAAGACATAAAACAAAAAACACAAGAAAAAAATTTTTTTTTACCTCAAAATCATGTGATTGTTTGAAAAATTTTTAATGTGTGCGACATTTGTGATGATAAAAAAACGCGTTTGTGTGAATTTTGAGTGAGTGAGTTTACACACAAGAGTAAATTTAATTTGTGGGTAAATGACATTGGAAAACGAATGCGAATGTGTTCAAATATTAAAATTTTATATTGAAATTAAAAACCTTATAATTTTATTTTTTTAAATCGATTTAAAAAAAGATAAAAGGCATATCAATCTATCTTATTGAGTGCAAATATAAAGATGAATTTTTAAATAATATTTTCAGTATTAATTTCTAAAGATTTTAAAGTAGATCTATAATCATTTTCAAAAAATTGATGGGATTTCCTTTGGCAGGAAACTATTAGTCATTAATTTAGAATATATATTATTCATTAATTTAGAATTTGTGTAGAATAAATACTGTGTAGAAATTTCAAAACTATTATGCGGGTATACGAATTTTCAATGATGAATTGTACTCATAAAATGATTTGTTTAAAATTTTCACATATATTATATACAAGGGAATATCGTTTAATTTTGGGAAAATTCTCAATTCTGAACAGCTTCGTCCATGAAAACCCTATTCAATATTTTACAGCCAGATCCTTTTAAATGCTTTATGAATAATTTGTAAGATTTTCAATCGGATTGGTCATTGAATTTTTGAGGAAATCGCTCTTAGAAATTTATTTTGTAAAATTTTCCATATAAAATACATTAAAAATCGTGAAATTCTTGGAAAATTCGCTACTTTAAACAAGTCCAATAAAAGAAAACCCAATCCAATTATTTATAGAGATCATTTTATGATAAATTATAAATGCCGTACACCGTTTTCATAACGGTTGGTAAACGAATTTTCGATGAATCCTGATCAGTAATTAATTTGGTAAAATGTTCACATATAAAATACAAGTAATACATATATAACGTTTAATTCTTGGAAAATCCTTAACAATAATTTATCTTGTATTATTTCGATTTAAAAATGAAAAATCTCGGAAAATTCATATGAAAGCAACTAAAGTGATGAAAGGAAACCTTTATTAATTTTTTATGATCTTTTTAAATATGCAATAAAATGGATTGGTTGACTTGGAAAATGTCTGAGTATTGGCAATTTTTATCAAATAATTGTATTTTTATATATGATTTTATGTTGAAAACTTTGAAATGTTATTTTATTCTTAAAGAGTAGAGAAATACCTTTCTTTTGATGGTCTATTTGTTCAGATTGGTTAAGTGGTTCGGAAGTTACAATATTTTTAATATAGGTGATAATTTTCAATAATTTATCTTGCATTATTTCGATTTAAAAATGAAAAATCTCGGAAAATTCATATGAAAGCAACTAAAGTGATGAAAGGAAACCTTTATTAATTTTTTATGATCTTTTTAAATATGCAATAAAATGGATTGGTTGACTTGGAAAATGTCTGAGTATTGGCAATTTTTATCAAATAATTGTATTTTTATATATGATTTTATGTTGAAAACTTTGAAATGTTATTTTATTCTTAAAGAGTAGAGAAATACCTTTCTTTTGATGGTCTATTTGTTCAGATTGGTTAAGTGGTTCGGAAGTTACAATATTTTTAATATAGGTGATAATTTTCAATAATTTATCTTGCATTATTTCGATTTAAAAATGAAAAATCTCGGAAAATTCATATGAAAGCAACTAAAGTGATGAAAGGAAACCTTTATTAATTTTTTATGATCTTTTTAAATATGCAATAAAATGGATTGGTTGACTTGGAAAATGTCTGAGTATTGGCAATTTTTATCAAATAATTGCATTTTTATATATATGGTTTTATGTTAAAAACTTTGAAATGTTATTTTATTCTGTAAGAGTAGAGAAATACCTTTCTTTCGATGATCTATTTGTTCAGATTGGTTAAATGGTTCGGAAGTTACAATATTTTTAATATAGGTGATAATTTTCAATAATTTATCTTGCATTATTTCGATTTAAAAATGAAAAATCTCGGAAAATTCATATGAAAGCAACTAAAGTGATGAAAGGAAACCTTTACTAATTTTTTATGATCTTTTTAAATATGCAATAAAATGGATTGGTAGACTTGGAAAATGTCTGAGTATTGGCAATTTTTATCAAACAATTGTATTTTTATATATGATTTTATGTTGAAAACTTTGAAATGTTATTTTATTCTTAAAGAGTAGAGAAATACCTTTCTTTTGATGGTCTATTTGTTCAGATTGGTTAAGTGGTTCGGAAGTTACAATATTTTTAATATAGGTGATAATTTTCAATAATTTACCTTGCATTAAATCGATTTAAAAATGAAAAATCTCAGAAAATTCATATGAAAGCAACTAAAGTGATGTAAAAAGACTCTTAATAATTTATTATGATCATTTTAAATTATGATTGTGAAAATGATTGAAAATGAAAATCAATAAAAAATGATTGTTAAACGAATATTTCAAGAAATCATACTCAAACATTGATTTTTAGTAACATTTTCACATATAAAATAATTGAAATATGGTTTAATTTTTGGAACATTCTTAACTCTATGACACAAAGTCCGCCAAAAAAAAAACTCTAGCCAATGTTTTATACTGATCATTTAGAACACATTTTAAAATTTTCAAACCGATTGGTAAACGAATATTTCAAGAAATCGAACTCAGAAAATGATTTTATCAAATTTGCCATATATAAAATACAATAAAATTGGTGCAATTCTTGGACAATTCTATAAATTCTGATCAAATTCATCCAAGAAAACCCCATTCAATATTTTTCAGAGATCATATATAGAAGAATGCTACTATATAAATACCGTGTTACATTTTCAAGCCCATATATTGGTTGAATTTTATTGTTAAATCATACTTATAGCCATTGATTTGGTAAAATCAATTCAAGTAAAAAATACATTTAAAACTTTATGATATTCGCGGGGAAAATTCTCAATTCAAGATTTTGTACAACAAAATTTGATAAATAAATGTTTAGAAAATTCAATCGAAATTGTTTAAAATGGTTTTCCATATACGCATACAACTTATTTTTTAAATCAAACAAATAAATTATTATATGTAATGCTTGAAAACTCCCAACAATAATACAATGATTGTCGCATATACATACTTTATTTTTAACAAAATCTAATATCCGTAATTATGGAAGATTAAATATATATAAATATAAAGTATATGCGATGATATTATTGTATATATGTACATAAATAAATGAATGATGTTTTAATAGCAATTATTTAAAAATAACTATATATCTAAGTATATAATAATACTAGATAAAATATTTTATATAATTTATTCATATGTATATATAGTTATATTAAATAAGAAGACAAAATAATAATAAAAATAAAAAACAGAATAAAAATAATCAAAAACCCGTGAACTTAGAAATTATTTTAATGTCAAGGTTTTTTATTTTATTTTTCGTTATTATTAACTATTATTATTATTATTATTTACACACAATTGCACGCTTAGGGTCATTGGCAGAAAATTATATAAAATTTTCTGATTTTCTTGTGTAATGAAAACATTGTTGAATGTTGAATTAAATACGCCGGAAAACGCAGAAGAAAAGGATTAAAGAAGACAATGTTAAATGCGTTTGATTTTGATTAATTTGTGAAGATTCAAAGTCAAAAGAAAGATATCATGGATAATTCTATATATTTTCTATCGGAAATTTTCCGTTTAATTCAGTATTCAGATATATAAAATTCTATACTTCCAATTTTCCATTAGGAAATTTTCTATTTAATTTTCAATATTAGAATCCCATCAATTTTCTATATATGACATTTTCCGTCTAATTTTCTATATAGGAAATTCTTTGTCAAATGTTCTATATAAAGGAAATTCCCGCAGAAAATCGAAAATAAATAGATTTTCTGCGGGAAATTTTCCTATGTTATTGAATGAATATATATATATATATCCTGGAATAGAAATAGAATACTTATGTTTTACAATTTTCTTGCGAATTAAAATATATATGATTTGTTAATATTTTTTAATTACTTCCTATAAAAACTTATATCAATTAATTTTTTCTTTTACATATCGATTTTATTCTTATGTATTCTTATATACATTTATATTTTAAGGCATTATCAATTGAACGTGTTATTTTTTAATTATAATTAATTTTTTATATATTAATACAAAAAATGTATATTTTTAATAATATTTTGAAATCACGATTTACACGAATAATAATATAATAATAATAATAATAGTAATAATTCAAGGATTTCTTTCTCATGAATTCGCATCTTCACAAATTAATGAAAATTAGAAATATTATAAAATCTTTTGTATATATATACCATATACATATTTTTAAGAAGAAGAATAAAAAGAAGTGATGATATAGCGAGGTATGTGAAGAAAAAAATTAACTACCTATATATCTATATATATGTTATACGATATACAATCAATTCCTATTGTTTTCTAATTAATTTTTTTCTTTTCAAAATACATAAAAATAATTATTCTTTCCTAAAATGTATATATATACATAAAAGATATATGCCATACACAGTCAACGGCAAATAATATCAGTAAATTGATAAAGATTACCCTCGAATTAATACAGTATTAGATCTATGCACGGATATTTTTTATTGAGTAACAAACAGTATTATATTACTTGAAGTACCGCATAATAAATTAATTAACTATATTTATAAATACATATAAAATTCGCAATGGGAATAATCTTTTGGAATTGTATTTATTAGATTTATCTTACCTTTTTACGCAATTCATGTTATTTACAATGAATCGATATAATCATTATATGTAATATATTGGTATTTTTTGTTTAATGATCTGTTCCTTATATATCGGGGAAATTATATAATAAATAAATTCTCATATTATAATGATTTGTAATTCAAGGTTCATCTAACTTTTTCCCAATTTATTATTTTTTTTTGTGGTTACATTTAATAACATAACAACATATAATAGATATATATATAAAGACGAGCGATGAATTAATAAATTTTTATTTTTAAATGTAAATCCGCAAATAAAAATGTAAGTAATCACAAAAATTAAAAGAAATCATTTACTGTATAATAAAATAATAAGCGAATTTATCTTTTCCTATTTCAAAGACAATCAATGTTTTTTTTTTTAATTTAATCATCGCATCATAATTAATATATGTATTATGTATATATAATATATAAAACTATATATGGATATAAAATATTTAACGAATTATATTTGTAAGCATAGAAAATTAAATATATTCGACATTGTTGGATAATATTTTATTATTATTATTTATTGAATATGTGATTGATGAAGATAGTTTTTTATTTTTGATTGATTTTGTACTTAATAATGAAATTAAAAGATATGTTATAATCACTTGATTAATCAAATAAAAAAAAACATTATTAAAACTATTTACTAATATGATAGATTTGATTGATTTATTTATTATCTATTTATCGTATTGTTTTGATGGAATGTGAGGAAGGCAGATGGATAGAAATAAAATCCGTTTAATGCATTTTCATCATTCAAGCAATATCCACTCAATTTTAAAGGGTGAAATTTCCATGAAATGGTATTGATTTTAAGAATCTTAAGTAAAATTAGTGGAATTTATCGAATTTAAAATAATATTATGGGGTGTCCATGCAAAGAGTATGGTTAAACTGACAATTTTTCACGTTTATAGATTTTAACTATAGAATTGGTTTTACAACCCCATTTGATATGTAAGAAAAGTTTTTAGAGAATTTAATTATCTGTCGATTGATGGTCCATTCATCATTCTACCTCGACAGCTTTCCAAGTTATGGTATTTTTGCTATACCCCTTATATAATAAAAATATTAATTTTTTTACCAATAATTGGTCAAAATCAACCACTAATCATTGAATTTTTAAAGGTGAAATTTGCATGAAATGGTATTGATTTTAAGACTGAATCTTAAGTAAAATAAGCTGAATTTTTCGAATTTAAAATAATATTATGGGGTGTCCATGCAAAGAGTATGGTTAAACTGACAATTTTTCACGTTTATAGATTTTAACTATAGAATTTGTTCTACAACCCCATTTGATATGTAAGAAAAGTTTTTAGAGAATTTAATTATCTGTCGATTAATGGTCTGCCCATCATTCTACCTCAACAGGTTTCCAAGTTATGGCATTTTTGCTATACCCCTTATATAATAAAAATATTCATTTTTTTACCAATAATTGGTCAAAATCAACCACTAATCATTGAATTTTTAAAGGTGAAATTTGCATGAAATGGTATTGATTTTAAGACTGAATCTTAAGTAAAATAAGCTGAATTTTTCGAATTTAAAATAATATTATGGGGTGTCCATGCAAAGAGTATGGTTAAACTGACAATTCTTCACGTTTATAGATTTTAACAATAGAATTTGTTCTACAACCCCATTTGATATGTAAGAAATTTTTTTAGAGAATTTAATTATCTGTCGATTGATGGTCTGCCCATCATTCTACCTCAACAGGTTTCCAAGTTATGGCATTTTTGCTATACCCCTTATATAATAAAAATATTCATTTTTTTACCAATAATTGGTCAAAATCAACCACTAATCATTGAATTTTTAAAGGTGAAATTTGCATGAAATGGTATTGATTTTAAGACTGAATCTTAAGTAAAATAAGCTGAATTTTTCGAATTTAAAATAATATTATGGGGTGTCCATGCAAAGAGTATGGTTAAACTGACAATTTTTCACGTTTATAGATTTTAACTATAGAATTTGTTCTACAACCCCATTTGATATGTAAGAAAAGTTTTTAGAGAATTTAATTATCTGTCGATTAATGGTCTGCCCATCATTCTACCTCAACAGGTTTCCAAGTTATGGCATTTTTGCTATACCCCTTATATAATAAAAATATTCATTTTTTTACCAATAATTGGTCAAAATCAACCACTAATCATTGAATTTTTAAAGGTGAAATTTGCATGAAATGGTATTGATTTTAAGACTGAATCTTAAGTAAAATAAGCTGAATTTTTCGAATTTAAAATAATATTATGTGGTGTCCATGCAAAGAGTATGGTTAAACTGACAATTTTTCACGTTTATAGATTTTAACTATAGAATTTGTTCTACAACCCCATTTGATATGTAAGAAAAGTTTTTAGAGAATTTAATTATCTGTCGATTGATGGTCTGCCCATCATTCTACCTTAACAGGTTTCCAAGTTATGGCATTTTTGCTATACCCCTTATATAATAAAAATATTCATTTTTTTACCAATAATTGGTCAAAATCAACCACTAATCATTGAATGTTTAAAGGTGAAATTTGCATGAAATGGTATTGATTTTAAGACTGAATCTTAAGTAAAATAAGCTGAATTTTTCGAATTTAAAATAATATTATGGGGTGTCCATGCAAAGAGTATGGTTAAACTGACAATTTTTCACGTTTATAGATTTTAACTATAGAATTTGTTCTACAACCCCATTTGATATGTAAGAAAAGTTTTTAGAGAATTTAATTATCTGTCGATTGATGGTCTACCCATCATTCTACCTCAACAGGTTTCCAAGTTATGGCATTTTTGCTATACCCCTTATATAATAAAAATATTCATTTTTTTACCAATAATTGGTCAAAATCAACCACTAATCATTGAATTTTTAAAGGTGAAATTTGCATGAAATGGTATTGATTTTAAGACTGAATCTTAAGTAAAATAAGCTGAATTTTTCGAATTTAAAATAATATTATGGGGTGTCCATGCAAAGAGTATGGTTAAACTGACAATTTTTCACGTTTATAGATTTTAACTATAGAATTTGTTCTACAACCCCATTTGATATGTAAGAAAAGTTTTTAGAGAATTTGATTATCTGTCGATTGATGGTCTGCCCATCATTCTACCTCAACAGGTTTCCAAGTTATGGCATTTTTGCTATACCCCTTATATAATAAAAATATTCATTTTTTTACCAATAATTGGTCAAAATCAACCACTAATCATTGAATGTTTAAAGGTGAAATTTGCATGAAATGGTATTGATTTTAAGACTGAATCTTAAGTAAAATAAGCTGAATTTTTCGAATTTAAAATAATATTATGGGGTGTCCATGCAAAGAGTATGGTTAAACTGACAATTTTTCACGTTTATAGATTTTAACTATAGAATTTGTTCTACAACTCCATTTGATATGTAAGAAAAGTTTTTAGAGAATTTAATTATCTGTCGATTGATGGTCTACCCATCATTCTACCTCAACAGGTTTCCAAGTTATGGCATTTTTGCTATACCCCTTATATAATAAAAATATTCATTTTTTTACCAATAATTGGTCAAAATCAACCACTAATCATTGAATGTTTAAAGGTGAAATTTGCATGAAATGGTATTGATTTTAAGACTGAATCTTAAGTAAAATAAGCTGAATTTTTCGAATTTAAAATAATATTATGGGGTGTCCATGCAAAGAGTATGGTTAAACTGACAATTTTTCACGTTTATAGATTTTAACTATAGAATTTGTTCTACAACTCCATTTGATATGTAAGAAAAGTTTTTAGAGAATTTAATTATCTGTCGATTGATGGTCTACCCATCATTCTAC
The DNA here is from genome assembly GCA_958336335.1 of Dilophus febrilis. Taxonomy (NCBI): domain Eukaryota; kingdom Metazoa; phylum Arthropoda; class Insecta; order Diptera; family Bibionidae; genus Dilophus; species Dilophus febrilis. The sequence continues at coordinate 55,862,877 of OY284469.1, read as the reverse complement.
CTCAACAGGTTTCCAAATTATCGCATTTTTGCTATACCCCTTATATAATAAAAATATTCATTTTTTTACCAATAATTGGTCAAAATCAACCACTAATCATTCAATTTTTAAAGGTGAAATTTGCATGAAATGGTATTGATTTTAAGACTGAATCTTAAGTAAAATAAGCTGAATTTTTCGAATTTAAAATAATATTATGGGGTGTCCATGCAAAGAGTATGGTTAAACTGACAATTTTTCACGTTTATAGATTTTAACTATAGAATTTGTTCTACAACCCCATTTGATATGTAAGAAAAGTTTTTAGAGAATTTAATTATCTGTCGATTGATGGTCTGCCCATCATTCTACCTTAACAGGTTTCCAAATTATCGCATTTTTGCTATACCCCTTATATAATAAAAATATTAATTTTTTTACCAATAATTGGTCAAAATCAACCACTAATCATTGAATTTTTAAAGGTGAAATTTGCATGAAATGGTATTGATTTTAAGACTGAATCTTAAGTAAAATAAGCTGAATTTTTCGAATTTAAAATAATATTATGGGGTGTCCATGCAAAGAGTATGGTTAAACTGACAATTTTTCACGTTTATAGATTTTAACTATAGAATTTGTTCTACAACCCCATTTGATATGTAAGAAAAGTTTTTAGAGAATTTAATTATCTGTCGATTGATGGTCTACCCATCATTCTACCTCAACAGGTTTCCAAGTTATGGCATTTTTGCTATACCCCTTATATAATAAAAATATTCATTTTTTTACCAATAATTGGTCAAAATCAACCACTAATCATTGAATTTTTAAAGGTGAAATTTGCATGAAATGGTATTGATTTTAAGACTGAATCTTAAGTAAAATAAGCTGAATTTTTCGAATTTAAAATAATATTATGGGGTGTCCATGCAAAGAGTATGGTTAAACTGACAATTTTTCACGTTTATAGATTTTAACTATAGAATTTGTTCTACAACCCCATTTGATATGTAAGAAAAGTTTTTAGAGAATTTGATTATCTGTCGATTGATGGTCTGCCCATCATTCTACCTCAACAGGTTTCCAAGTTATGGCATTTTTGCTATACCCCTTATATAATAAAAATATTCATTTTTTTACCAATAATTGGTCAAAATCAACCACTAATCATTGAATGTTTAAAGGTGAAATTTGCATGAAATGGTATTGATTTTAAGACTGAATCTTAAGTAAAATAAGCTGAATTTTTCGAATTTAAAATAATATTATGGGGTGTCCATGCAAAGAGTATGGTTAAACTGACAATTTTTCACGTTTATAGATTTTAACTATAGAATTTGTTCTACAACTCCATTTGATATGTAAGAAAAGTTTTTAGAGAATTTAATTATCTGTCGATTGATGGTCTACCCATCATTCTACCTCAACAGGTTTCCAAGTTATGGCATTTTTGCTATACCCCTTATATAATAAAAATATTCATTTTTTTACCAATAATTGGTCAAAATCAACCACTAATCATTGAATGTTTAAAGGTGAAATTTGCATGAAATGGTATTGATTTTAAGACTGAATCTTAAGTAAAATAAGCTGAATTTTTCGAATTTAAAATAATATTATGGGGTGTCCATGCAAAGAGTATGGTTAAACTGACAATTTTTCACGTTTATAGATTTTAACTATAGAATTTGTTCTACAACTCCATTTGATATGTAAGAAAAGTTTTTAGAGAATTTAATTATCTGTCGATTGATGGTCTACCCATCATTCTACCTCAACAGGTTTCCAAGTTATGGCATTTTTGCTATACCCCTTATATAATAAAAATATTCATTTTTTTACCAATAATTGGTCAAAATCAACCACTAATCATTGAATGTTTAAAGGTGAAATTTGCATTAAATGGTATTGATTTTAAGACTGAATCTTAAGTAAAATAAGCTGAATTTTTCGAATTTAAAATAATATTATGGGGTGTCCATGCAAAGAGTATGGTTAAACTGACAATTTTTCACGTTTATAGATTTTAACTATAGAATTTGTTCTACAACCCCATTTGATATGTAAGAAAAGTTTTTAGAGAATTTAAATATCTTTCGATTGATGGTCTACCCATCATTCTACCTCAACAGGTTTCCAAGTTATGGCATTTTTGCTATACCCCTTATATAATAAAAATATTCATTTTTTTACCAATAATTGGTCAAAATCAACCACTAATCATTGAATGTTTAAAGGTGAAATTTGCATGAAATGGTATTGATTTTAAGACTGAATCTTAAGTAAAATAAGCTGAATTTTTCGAATTTAAAATAATATTATGGGGTGTCCATGCAAAGAGTATGGTTAAACTGACAATTTTTCACGTTTATAGATTTTAACTATAGAATTTGTTCTACAACCCCATTTGATATGTAAGAAAAGTTTTTAGAGAATTTAATTATCTGTCGATTGATGGTCTGCCCATCATTCTACCTTAACAGGTTTCCAAGTTATGGCATTTTTGCTATACCCCTTATATAATAAAAATATTCATTTTTTTACCAATAATTGGTCAAAATCAACCACTAATCATTGGATGTTTAAAGGTGAAATTTGCATGAAATGGTATTGATTTTAAGACTGAATCTTAAGTAAAATAAGCTGAATTTTTCGAATTTAAAATAATATTATGGGGTGTCCATGCAAAGAGTATGGTTAAACTGACAATTTTTCACGTTTATAGATTTTAACTATAGAATTTGTTCTACAACCCCATTTGATATGTAAGAAAAGTTTTTAGAGAATTTAATTATCTGTCGATTGATGGTCTACCCATCATTCTACCTCAACAGGTTTCCAAGTTATGGCATTTTTGCTATACCCCTTATATAATAAAAATATTCATTTTTTTACCAATAATTGGTCAAAATCAACCACTAATCATTGAATTTTTAAAGGTGAAATTTGCATGAAATGGTATTGATTTTAAGACTGAATCTTAAGTAAAATAAGCTGAATTTTTCGAATTTAAAATAATATTATGGGGTGTCCATGCAAAGAGTATGGTTAAACTGACAATTTTTCACGTTTATAGATTTTAACTATAGAATTTGTTCTACAACCCCATTTGATATGTAAGAAAAGTTTTTAGAGAATTTGATTATCTGTCGATTGATGGTCTGCCCATCATTCTACCTCAACAGGTTTCCAAGTTATGGCATTTTTGCTATACCCCTTATATAATAAAAATATTCATTTTTTTACCAATAATTGGTCAAAATCAACCACTAATCATTGAATGTTTAAAGGTGAAATTTGCATGAAATGGTATTGATTTTAAGACTGAATCTTAAGTAAAATAAGCTGAATTTTTCGAATTTAAAATAATATTATGGGGTGTCCATGCAAAGAGTATGGTTAAACTGACAATTTTTCACGTTTATAGATTTTAACTATAGAATTTGTTCTACAACCCCATTTGATAGGTAAGAAAAGTTTTTAGAGAATTTAATTATCTGTCGATTGATGGTCTACCCATCATTCTACCTCAACAGGTTTCCAAGTTATGGCATTTTTGCTATACCCCTTATATAATAAAAATATTCATTTTTTTACCAATAATTGGTCAAAATCAACCACTAATCATTCCATTTTTAAAGGTGAAATTTGCATGAAATGGTATTGATTTTAAGACTGAATCTTAAGTAAAATAAGCTGAATTTTTCGAATTTAAAATAATATTATGGGGTGTCCATGCAAAGAGTATGGTTAAACTGACAATTTTTCACGTTTATAGATTTTAACTATAGAATTTGTTCTACAACCCCATTTGATATGTAAGAAAAGTTTTTAGAGAATTTGATTATCTGTCGATTGATGGTCTGCCCATCATTCTACCTCAACAGGTTTCCCAGTTATGGCATTTTTGCTATACCCCTTTTATAATAAAAATATTCATTTTTTTACCAATAATTGGTCAAAATCAACCACTAATCATTGAATGTTTAAAGGTGAAATTTGCATGAAATGGTATTGATTTTAAGACTGAATCTTAAGTAAAATAAGCTGAATTTTTCGAATTTAAAATAATATTATGGGGTGTCCATGCAAAGAGTATGGTTAAACTGACAATTTTTCACGTTTATAGATTTTAACTATAGAATTTGTTCTACAACCCCATTTGATATGTAAGAAAAGTTTTTAGAGAATTTAATTATCTGTCGATTGATGGTCTGCCCATCATTCTACCTTAACAGGTTTCCAAGTTATGGCATTTTTGCTATACCCCTTATATAATAAAAATATTCATTTTTTTACCAATAATTGGTCAAAATCAACCACTAATCATTGGATGTTTAAAGGTGAAATTTGCATGAAATGGTATTGATTTTAAGACTGAATCTTAAGTAAAATAAGCTGAATTTTTCGAATTTAAAATAATATTATGGGGTGTCCATGCAAAGAGTATGGTTAAACTGACAATTTTTCACGTTTATAGATTTTAACTATAGAATTTGTTCTACAACCCCATTTGATATGTAAGAAAAGTTTTTAGAGAATTTAATTATCTGTCGATTGATGGTCTACCCATCATTCTACCTCAACAGGTTTCCAAGTTATGGCATTTTTGCTATACCCCTTATATAATAAAAATATTCATTTTTTTACCAATAATTGGTCAAAATCAACCACTAATCATTGAATTTTTAAAGGTGAAATTTGCATGAAATGGTATTGATTTTAAGACTGAATCTTAAGTAAAATAAGCTGAATTTTTCGAATTTATAATAATATTATGGGGTGTCCATGCAAAGAGTATGGTTAAACTGACAATTTTTCACGTTTATAGATTTTAACTATAGAATTTGTTCTACAACCCCATTTGATATGTAAGAAAAGTTTTTAGAGAATTTGATTATCTGTCGATTGATGGTCTGCCCATCATTCTACCTCAACAGGTTTCCAAGTTATGGCATTTTTGCTATACCCCTTATATAATAAAAATATTCATTTTTTTACCAATAATTGGTCAAAATCAACCACTAATCATTGAATGTTTAAAGGTGAAATTTGCATGAAATGGTATTGATTTTAAGACTGAATCTTAAGTAAAATAAGCTGAATTTTTCGAATTTAAAATAATATTATGGGGTGTCCATGCAAAGAGTATGGTTAAACTGACAATTTTTCACGTTTATAGATTTTAACTATAGAATTTGTTCTACAACCCCATTTGATAGGTAAGAAAAGTTTTTAGAGAATTTAATTATCTGTCGATTGATGGTCTACCCATCATTCTACCTCAACAGGTTTCCCAGTTATGGCATTTTTGCTATACCCCTTATATAATAAAAATATTCATTTTTTTACCAATAATTGGTCAAAATCAACCACTAACCATTCAATTTTTAAAGGTGAAATTTGCATGAAATGGTATTGATTTTAAGACTGAATCTTAAGTAAAATAAGCTGAATTTTTCGAATTTAAAATAATATTATGGGGTGTCCATGCAAAGAGTATGGTTAAACTGACAATTTTTCACGTTTATAGATTTTAACTATAGAATTTGTTCTACAACCCCATTTGATATGTAAGAAAAGTTTTTAGAGAATTTGATTATCTGTCGATTGATGGTCTGCCCATCATTCTACCTCAACAGGTTTCCAAGTTATGGCATTTTTGCTATACCCCTTATATAATAAAAATATTCAATTTTTTACCAATAATTGGTCAAAACCAACCACTAATCATTGAATGTTTAAAGGTGAAATTTGCATGAAATGGTATTGATTTTAAGACTGAATCTTAAGTAAAATAAGCTGAATTTTTCGAATTTAAAATAATATTATGGGGTGTCCATGCAAAGAGTATGGTTAAACTGACAATTTTTCACGTTTATAGATTTTAACTATAGAATTTGTTCTACAACCCCATTTGATATGTAAGAAAAGTTTTTAGAGAATTTAATTATCTGTCGATTAATGGTCTGCCCATCATTCTACCTCAACAGGTTTCCAAGTTATGGCATTTTTGCTATACCCCTTATATAATAAAAATATTCATTTTTTTACCAATAATTGGTCAAAATCAACCACTAATCATTGCATTTTTAAAGGTGAAATTTGCATGAAATGGTATTGATTTTAAGACTGAATCATAAGTAAAATAAGCTGAATTTTTCGAATTTAAAATAATATTATGGGGTGTCCATGCAAAGAGTATGGTTAAACTGACAATTTTTCACGTTTATAGATTTTAACTATAGAATTTGTTCTACAATCCCATTTGATATGTAAGAAAACTTTTTAGAGAATTTGATTATCTGTCGATTGATGGTCTGCCCATCATTCTACCTCAACAGGTTTCCAAGTTATGGCATTTTTGCTATACCCCTTATATAATAAAAATATTCATTTTTTTACCAAAAATTTATTCAAAATCAACCACTAATCATTGAATGTTTAAAGGTGAAATTTGCATGAAATGGTATTGATTTTAAGACTGAATCTTAAGTAAAATAAGCTGAATTTTTCGAATTTAAAATCATATTATGGGGTGTCCATGCAAATAGTATGGTTAAACTGACAATTCTTCACGTTTATAGATTTTAACAATAGAATTTGTTCTACAACCCCATTTGATATGTAAGAAAAGTTTTTAGAGAATTTGATTATCTGTCGATTTATGGTCTACCCATCATTCTACCTCAACAGGTTTCCAAGTTATGGCATTTTTGCTATACCCCTTATATAATAAAAATATTCATTTTTTTACCAATAATTGGTCAAAATCAACCACTAATCATTGAATGTTTAAAGGTGAAATTTGCATGAAATGGTATTGATTTTAAGACTGAATCTTAAGTAAAATAAGCTGAATTTTTCGAATTTAAAATAATATTATGGGGTGTCCATGCAAAGAGTATGGTTAAACTGACAATTTTTCACGTTTATAGATTTTAACTATAGAATTTGTTCTACAACTCCATTTGATATGTAAGAAAAGTTTTTAGAGAATTTAATTATCTGTCGATTGATGGTCTACCCATCATTCTACCTCAACAGGTTTCCAAGTTATGGCATTTTTGCTATACCCCTTATATAATAAAAATATTCATTTTTTTACCAATAATTGGTCAAAATCAACCACTAACCATTCAATTTTTAAAGGTGAAATTTGCATGAAATGGTATTGATTTTAAGACTGAATCTTAAGTAAAATAAGCTGAATTTTTCGAATTTAAAATAATATTATGGGGTGTCCATGCAAAGAGTATGGTTAAACTGACAATTTTTCACGTTTATAGATTTTAACTATAGAATTTGTTCTACAACCCCATTTGATATGTAAGAAAAGTTTTTAGAGAATTTGATTATCTGTCGATTGATGGTCTGCCCATCATTCTACCTCAACAGGTTTCCAAGTTATGGCATTTTTGCTATACCCCTTATATAATAAAAATATTCAATTTTTTACCAATAATTGGTCAAAACCAACCACTAATCATTGAATGTTTAAAGGTGAAATTTGCATGAAATGGTATTGATTTTAAGACTGAATCTTAAGTAAAATAAGCTGAATTTTTCGAATTTAAAATAATATTATGGGGTGTCCATGCAAAGAGTATGGTTAAACTGACAATTTTTCACGTTTATAGATTTTAACTATAGAATTTGTTCTACAACCCCATTTGATATGTAAGAAAAGTTTTTAGAGAATTTAATTATCTGTCGATTAATGGTCTGCCCATCATTCTACCTCAACAGGTTTCCAAGTTATGGCATTTTTGCTATACCCCTTATATAATAAAAATATTCATTTTTTTACCAATAATTGGTCAAAATCAACCACTAATCATTGCATTTTTAAAGGTGAAATTTGCATGAAATGGTATTGATTTTAAGACTGAATCATAAGTAAAATAAGCTGAATTTTTCGAATTTAAAATAATATTATGGGGTGTCCATGCAAAGAGTATGGTTAAACTGACAATTTTTCACGTTTATAGATTTTAACTATAGAATTTGTTCTACAATCCCATTTGATATGTAAGAAAACTTTTTAGAGAATTTGATTATCTGTCGATTGATGGTCTGCCCATCATTCTACCTCAACAGGTTTCCAAGTTATGGCATTTTTGCTATACCCCTTATATAATAAAAATATTCATTTTTTTACCAAAAATTTATTCAAAATCAACCACTAATCATTGAATGTTTAAAGGTGAAATTTGCATGAAATGGTATTGATTTTAAGACTGAATCTTAAGTAAAATAAGCTGAATTTTTCGAATTTAAAATCATATTATGGGGTGTCCATGCAAATAGTATGGTTAAACTGACAATTCTTCACGTTTATAGATTTTAACAATAGAATTTGTTCTACAACCCCATTTGATATGTAAGAAAAGTTTTTAGAGAATTTGATTATCTGTCGATTTATGGTCTACCCATCATTCTACCTCAACAGGTTTCCAAGTTATGGCATTTTTGCTATACCCCTTATATAATAAAAATATTCATTTTTTTACCAATAATTGGTCAAAATCAACCACTAATCATTGAATGTTTAAAGGTGAAATTTGCATGAAATGGTATTGATTTTAAGACTGAATCTTAAGTAAAATAAGCTGAATTTTTCGAATTTAAAATAATATTATGGGGTGTCCATGCAAAGAGTATGGTTAAACTGACAATTTTTCACGTTTATAGATTTTAACTATAGAATTTGTTCTACAACTCCATTTGATATGTAAGAAAAGTTTTTAGAGAATTTAATTATCTGTCGATTGATGGTCTACCCATCATTCTACCTCAACAGGTTTCCAAGTTATGGCATTTTTGCTATACCCCTTATATAATAAAAATATTCATTTTTTTACCAATAATTCGTCAAAATCAACCACTAATCATTCAATTTTTAAAGGTGAAATTTGCATGAAATGGTATTGATTTTAAGACTGAATCTTAAGTAAAATAAGCTGAATTTTTCGAATTTAAAATAATATTATGGGGTGTCCATGCAAAGAGTATGGTTAAACTGACAATTTTTCACGTTTATAGATTTTAACTATAGAATTTGTTCTACAACCCCATTTGATATGTAAGAAAAGTTTTTAGAGAATTTAATTATCTGTCGATTGATGGTCTGCCCATCATTCTACCTCAACAGGTTTCCAAATTATCGCATTTTTGCTATACCCCTTATATAATAAAAATATTCATTTTTTTACCAATAATTAACCACTAATCATTGAATGTTTAAAGGTGAAATTTGCATGAAATGGTATTGATTTTAAGACTGAATCTTAAGTAAAATAAGCTGAATTTTTCGAATTTAAAATAATATTATGGGGTGTCCATGCAAAGAGTATGGTTAAACTGACAATTCTTCACGTTTATAGATTTTAACAATAGAATTTGTTCTACAACCCCATTTGATATGTAAGAAATTTTTTTAGAGAATTTAATTATCTGTCGATTGATGGTCTGCCCATCATTCTACCTCAACAGGTTTCCAAGTTATGGCATTTTTGCTATACCCCTTATATAATAAAAATATTCATTTTTTTACCAATAATTGGTCAAAATCAACCACTAATCATTGAATTTTTAAAGGTGAAATTTGCATGAAATGGTATTGATTTTAAGACTGAATCTTAAGTAAAATAAGCTGAATTTTTCGAATTTAAAATAATATTATGGGGTGTCCATGCAAAGAGTATGGTTAAACTGACAATTTTTCACGTTTATAGATTTTAACAATAGAATTTGTTCTACAACTCCATTTGATATGTTAGAAAATTTTTTAGAGAATTTAATTATCTGTCGATTAATGGTCTGCCCATCATTCTACCTCAACAGGTTTCCAAATTATCGCATTTTTGCTATACCCCTTATATAATAAAAATATTCATTTTTTTACCAATAATTAACCACTAATCATTGAATGTTTAAAGGTGAAATTTGCATGAAATGGTATTGATTTTAAGACTGAATCTTAAGTAAAATAAGCTGAATTTTTCGAATTTAAAATAATATTATGGGGTGTCCATGCAAAGAGTATGGTTAAACTGACAATTTTTCACGTTTATAGATTTTAACAATAGAATTTGTTCTACAACTCCATTTGATATGTAAGAAATTTTTTTAGAGAATTTAATTATCTGTCGATTGATGGTCTATTCATCATTCTACCTCAACAGGTTTCCAAGTTATGGCATTTTTGCTATACCCCTTATATAATAAAAATATTCATTTTTTTACCAATAATTGGTCAAAATCAACCACTAATCATTGAATTTTTAAAGGTGAAATTTGCATGAAATGGTATTGATTTTAAGACTGAATCATAAGTAAAATAAGCTGAATTTTTCGAATTTAAAATAATATTATGGGGTGTCCATGCAAAGAGTATGGTTAAACTGACAATTTTTCACGTTTATAGATTTTAACTATAGAATTTGTTCTACAACTCCATTTGATATGTAAGAAAAGTTTTTAGAGAATTTAATTATCTGTCGATTGCTGGTCTACCCATCATTCTACCTCAACAGGTTTCCAAGTTATGGCATTTTTGCTATACCCCTTATATAATAAAAATATTCATTTTTTTACCAATAATTGGTCAAAATCAACCACTAATCATTGAATGTTTAAAGGTGAAATTTGCATGAAATGGTATTGATTTTCAGACTGAATCTTAAGTAAAATAAGCTGAATTTTTCGAATTTAAAATAATATTATGGGGTGTCCATGCAAAGAGTATGGTTAAACTGACAATTCTTCACGTTTATAGATTTTAACTATAGAATTTGTTCTACAACCCCATTTGATATGTAAGAAAAGTTTTTAGAGAATTTAATTATCTGTCGATTAATGGTCTACCCATCATTCTACCTCAACAGGTTTCCAAGTTATGGCATTTTTGCTATACCCCTTATATAATAAAAATATTCATTTTTTTACCAATAATTGGTCAAAATCAACCACTAATCATTGAATTTTTAAAGGTGAAATTTGCATGAAATGGTATTGATTTTAAGACTGAATCTTAAGTAAAATAAGCTGAATTTTTCGAATTTAAAATAATATTATGGGGTGTCCATGCAAAGAGTATGGTTAAACTGACAATTCTTCACGTTTATAGATTTTAACAATAGAATTTGTTCTACAACCCCATTTGATATGTAAGAAATTTTTTTAGAGAATTTAATTATCTGTCGATTGATGGTCTGCCCATCATTATACCTCAACAGGTTTCCAAGTTATGGCATTTTTGCTATACCCCTTATATAATAAAAATATTCATTTTTTTACCAATAATTGGTCAAAATCAACCACTAATCATTGAATTTTTAAAGGTGAAATTTGCATGAAATGGTATTGATTTTAAGACTGAATCTTAAGTAAAATAAGCTGAATTTTTCGAATTTAAAATAATATTATGGGGTGTCCATGCAAAGAGTATGGTTAAACTGACAATTTTTCACGTTTATAGATTTTAACAATAGAATTTGTTCTACAACTCCATTTGATATGTAAGAAAATTTTTTAGAGAATTTAATTATCTGTCGATTAATGGTCTGCCCATCATTCTACCTCAACAGGTTTCCAAGTTATGGCATTTTTGCTATACCCCTTATATAATAAAAATATTAATTATTTTACCAATAATTGGTCAAAATCAACCACTAATCATTGCATTTTTAAAGGTGAAATTTGCATGAAATGGCATTGATTTTAAGACTGAATCATAAGTAAAATAAGCTGAATTTTTCGAATTTAAAAAAATATTATGGGGTGTCCATGCAAAGAGTATGGTTAAACTGACAATTTTTCACGTTTATAGATTTTAACTATAGAATTTGTTCTACAACCCCATTTGATATGTAAGAAAAGTTTTTAGAGAATTTAATTATCTGTCGATTGATGGTCTGCCCATCATTCTACCTCAACAGGTTTCCAAGTTATGGCATTTTTGCTATACCCCTTATATAATAAAAATATTCATTTTTTTACCAATAATTGGTCAAAATCAACCACTAATCATTGAATGTTTAAAGGTGAAATTTGCATGAAATGGTATTGATTTTAAGACTGAATCTTAAGTAAAATAAGCTGAATTTTTCGAATTTAAAATAATATTATGGGGTGTCCATGCAAAGAGTATGGTTAAACTGACAATTTTTCACGTTTATAGATTTTAACTATAGAATTTGTTGTACAACCCCATTTGATATGTAAGAAAAGTTTTTAGAGAATTTGATTATCTGTCGATTGATGGTCTGCCCATCATTCTACCTCAACAGGTTTCCAAGTTATGGCATTTTTGCTATACCCCTTATATAATAAAAATATTCATTTTTTTACCAATAATTGGTCAAAATCAACCACTAATCATTGAATGTTTAAAGGTGAAATTTGCATGAAATGGTATTGATTTTAAGACTGAATCTTAAGTAAAATAAGCTGAATTTTTCGAATTTAAAATAATATTATGGGGTGTCCATGCAAAGAGTATGGTTAAACTGACAATTTTTCACGTTTATAGATTTTAACTATAGAATTTGTTCTACAACTCCATTTGATATGTAAGAAAAGTTTTTAGAGAATTTAATTATGTGTCGATTGATGGTCTACCCATCATTCTACCTCAACAGGTTTCCAAGTTATGGCATTTTTGCTATACCCCTTATATAATAAAAATATTCATTTTTTTACCAATAATTGGTCAAAATCAACCACTAATCATTGAATGTTTAAAGGTGAAATTTGCATGAAATGGTATTGATTTTAAGACTGAATCTTAAGTAAAATAAGCTGAATTTTTCGAATTTACAATAATATTATGGGGTGTCCATGCAAAGAGTATGGTTAAACTGACAATTTTTCACGTTTATAGATTTTAACTATAGAATTTGTTCTACAACCCCATTTGATATGTAAGAAAAGTTTTTAGAGAATTTAATTATCTGTCGATTAATGGTCTGCCCATCATTCTACCTCAACAGGTTTCCAAGTTATGGCATTTTTGCTATACCCCTTATATAATAAAAATATTCATTTTTTTACCAATAATTGGTCAAAATCAACCACTAATCATTGAATGTTTAAAGGTGAAATTTGCATGAAATGGTATTGATTTTAAGACTGAATCTTAAGTAAAATAAGCTGAATTTTTCGAATTTAAAATAATATTATGGGGTATCCATGCAAAGAGTATGGTTAAACTGACAATTTTTCACGTTTATAGATTTTAACTATAGAATTTGTTCTACAACCCCATTTGTAATGTGAGAAAAGTTTTTAGAGAATTTAATTATCTGTCGATTAATGGTCTGCCCATCATTCTACCTCAACAGGTTTCCAAGTTATGGCATTTTTGCTATACCCCTTATATAATAAAAATATTCATTTTTTTACCAATAATTGGTCAAAATCAACCACTAATCATTGAATGTTTAAAGGTGAAATTTGCATGAAATGGTATTGATTTTAAGACTGAATCTTAAGTAAAATAAGCTGAATTTTTCGAATTTAAAATAATATTATGGGGTGTCCATGCAAAGAGTATGGTTAAACTGACAATTTTTCACGTTTATAGATTTTAACTATAGAATTTGTTCTACAACTCCATTTGATATGTTAGGAAAGTTTTTAGAGAATTTGATTATCTGTCGATTGATGGTCTGCCCATCATTCTACCTCAACAGGTTTCCAAGTTATGGCATTTTTGCTATACCCCTTATATAATAAAAATATTCATTTTTTTTACCAATAATTGGTCAAAATCAACCACTAATCATTGAATGTTTAAAGGTGAAATTTGCATGAAATGGTATTGATTTTAAGACTGAATCTTAAGTAAAATAAGCTGAATTTTTCGAATTTAAAATAATATTATGGGGTGTCCATGCAAAGAGTATGGTTAAACTGACAATTTTTCACGTTTATAGATTTTAACTATAGAATTTGTTCTACAACCCCATTTGATATGTAAGAAAAGTTTTTAGAGAATTTAATTATCTGTCGATTAATGGTCTGCCCATCATTCTACCTCAACAGGTTTCCAAGTTATGGCATTTTTGCTATACCCCTTATATAATAAAAATATTCATTTTTTTACCAATAATTGGTCAAAATCAACCACTAATCATTGAATTTTTAAAGGTGAAATTTGCATGAAATGGTATTGATTTTAAGACTGAATCTTAAGTAAAATAAGCTGAATTTTTCGAATTTAAAATAATATTATGGGGTGTCCATGCAAAGAGTATGGTTAAACTGACAATTTTTCACGTTTATAGATTTTAACTATAGAATTTGTTCTACAACCCCATTTGATATGTAAGAAAAGTTTTTAGAGAATTTAATTATCTGTCGATTAATGGTCTGCCCATCATTCTACCTCAACAGGTTTCCAAGTTATGGCATTTTTGCTATACCCCTTATATAATAAAAATATTCATTTTTTTACCAATAATTGGTCAAAATCAACCACTAATCATTGAATGTTTAAAGGTGAAATTTGCATGAAATGGTATTGATTTTAAGACTGAATCTTAAGTAAAATAAGCTGAATTTTTCGAATTTAAAATAATATTATGGGGTGTCCATGCAAAGAGTATGGTTAAACTGACAATTTTTCACGTTTATAGATTTTAACTAAAGAATTTGTTCTACAACCCCATTTGATATGTAAGAAAAGTTTTTAGAGAATTTAATTATCTGTCGATTGATGGTCTGCCCATCATTCTACCTCAACAGGTTTCCAAGTTATGGCATTTTTGCTATACCCCTTATATAATAAAAATATTCATTTTTTTACCAATAATTGGTCAAAATCAACCACTAATCATTGAATGTTTAAAGGTGAAATTTGCATGAAATGGTATTGATTTTAAGACTGAATCTTAAGTAAAATAAGCTGAATTTTTCGAATTTAAAATAATATTATGGGGTGTCCATGCAAAGAGTATGGTTAAACTGACAATTTTTCACGTTTATAGATTTTAACTATAGAATTTGTTCTACAACTCAATTTGATATGTAAGAAAAGTTTTTAGAGAATTTGATTATCTGTCGATTGATGGTCTGCCCATCATTCTACCTCAACAGGTTTCCCAGTTATGGCATTTTTGCTATACCCCTTATATAATAAAAATATTCATTTTTTTACCAATAATTGGTCAAAATCAACCACTAATCATTGAATGTTTAAAGGTGAAATTTGCATTAAATGGTATTGATTTTAAGACTGAATCTTAAGTAAAATAAGCTGAATTTTTCGAATTTAAAATAATATTATGGGGTGTCCATGCAAAGAGTATGGTTAAACTGACAATTTTTCACGTTTATAGATTTTAACTATAGAATTTGTTCTACAACCCCATTTGATATGTAAGAAAAGTTTTTAGAGAATTTAAATATCTTTCGATTGATGGTCTACCCATCATTCTACCTCAACAGGTTTCCAAGTTATGGCATTTTTGCTATACCCCTTATATAATAAAAATATTCATTTTTTTACCAATAATTGGTCAAAATCAACCACTAATCATTGAATGTTTAAAGGTGAAATTTGCTTGAAATGGTATTGATTTTAAGACTGAATCTTAAGTAAAATAAGCTGAATTTTTCGAATTTAAAATAATATTATGGGGTGTCCATGCAAAGAGTATGGTTAAACTGACAATTTTTCACGTTTATAGATTTTAACTATAGAATTTGTTCTACAACCCCATTTGATATGTAACAAAAGTTTTTAGAGCATTTAATTATCTGTCGATTGATGGTCTACCCACCATTCTACCTCAACAGGTTTCCAAGTTATGGCATTTTTGCTATACCCCTTATATAATAAAAATATTCATTTTTTTACCAATAATTGGTCAAAATCAACCACTAATCATTGAATGTTTAAAGGTGAAATTTGCATGAAATGGTATTGATTTTAAGACTGAATCTTAAGTAAAATAAGCTGAATTTTTCGAATTTAAAATAATATTATGGGGTGTCCATGCAAAGAGTATGGTTAAACTGACAATTTTTCACGTTTATAGATTTTAACTAAAGAATTTGTTCTACAACCCCATTTGATATGTAAGAAAAGTTTTTAGAGAATTTAATTATCTGTCGATAAATGGTCTGCCCATCATTCTACCTCAACAGGTTTCCAAGTTATGGCATTTTTGCTATACCCCTTATATAATAAAAATATTCATTTTTTTACCAATAATTGGTCAAAATCAACCACTAATCATTGAATGTTTAAAGGTGAAATTTGCATGAAATGGTATTGATTTTAAGACTGAATCTTAAGTAAAATAAGCTGAATTTTTCGAATTTAAAATAATATTATGGGGTGTCCATGCAAAGAGTATGGTTAAACTGACAATTTTTCACGTTTATAGATTTTAACTATAGAATTTGTTCTACAACTCCATTTGATATGTAAGAAAAGTTTTTAGAGAATTTGATTATCTGTCGATTGATGGTCTGCCAATCATTCTACCTCAACAGGTTTCCAAGTTATGGAATTTTTGCTATACCTCTTATATAATAAAAATATTCATTTTTTTACCAATAATTGGTCAAAATCAACCACTAATCATTGAATGTTTAAAGGTGAAATTGGCATGAAATGGTATTGATTTTAAGATTGAATCGTAAGTAAAATAAGCTGAATTTTTCGAATTTAAAATAATATTATGGGGTGTCCATGCAAAGAGTATGGTTAAACTGACAATTTTTCACGTTTATAGATTTTAACTATAGAATTTGTTCTACAACCCCATTTGATATGTAAGAAAAGTTTTTAGAGAATTTAATTATCTGTCGATTAATGGTCTGCCCATCATTCTACCTCAACAGGTTTCCAAGTTATGGCATTTTTGCTATACCCCTTATATAATAAAAATATTCATTTTTTTACCAATAATTGGTCAAAATCAACCACTAATCATTGAATGTTTAAAGGTGAAATTTGCATGAAATGGTATTGATTTTAAGACTAAATCTTAAGTAAAATAAGCTGAATTTTTCGAATTTAAAATAATATTATGGGGTGTCCATGCAAAGAGTATGGTTAAACTGACAATTTTTCACGTTTATAGATTTTAACTATAGAATTTGTTCTACAACTCCATTTGATATGTAAGAAAAGTTTTTAGAGAATTTAAAATAATATTATGGGGTGTCCATGCAAAGAGTATGGTTAAACTGACAATTTTTCACGTTTATAGATTTTAACTATAGAATTTGTTCTACAACCCCATTTGATATGTAAGAAAAGTTTTTAGAGAATTTAATTATCTGTCGATTAATGGTCTGCCCATCATTCTACCTCAACAGGTTTCCAAGTTATGGCATTTTTGCTATACCCCTTATATAATAAAAATATTCATTTTTTTACCAATAATTGGTCAAAATCAACCACTAATCATTGAATGTTTAAAGGTGAAATTTGCATGAAATGGTATTGATTTTAAGACTGAATCTTAAGTAAAATAAGCTTAATTTTTCAAATTTAAAATAATATTATGAGGTGTCCATGCAAAGAGTATGGTTAAACTGACAATTTTTCACGTTTATAGATTTTAACTATAGAATTTGTTCTACAACCCCATTTGATATGTAACGAAAGGATAAAGTAATGAAAGCAATAAAAAAATTCATTTTTTTACCTATAATTCAAGGATTTTTACATCCTTGAACTATTTTTACTTTAATATCACTTTTTTATCGCCAGGATTTGTTTTTCCAATTTTTTGTATATATAAATATTTTTTTAGTTAGATATTTTGTTAATTTGTATACCTTTTAATTTTTCACATAATTTACTGTTTAATTTGAAATGAGAGCCGGCTTAAGGAAATGCGTTTTTTTTAATAAATTACTCCAATTTCTTATAATGGACTTCCTTCCTAACGTAAATATCTTTTTTATATTTATTATTTTAGTAGTTATATAGTAAAAGCGCAAATATTATATAATTTTTTTATTTGATATTGTATTATGGTCAATTGCTATATAGCCGTCAAATACAAACAATAATAAATATTATGTTTAATTTAATATCATAATTTTTTTATATTATTATAAATATTAATATACCCATCCATATAGTAGAAATGAATGCGATGAAATGATATCAAATTGATGTTGTTCTCTATCTATGTATATATAAATAATATGTATATTTATGAATGCTGTGTGGATGGATGAGATATTTTTTTATGGATACGCACGTTTATTTTATAATAATAATAATAATTGAAAAATACAATATACAAAGTCAATATCCGTTAAATTTAATTAGAAATTCAATTGGTGTGTGTCTTTCAACTTTATTCATTTATATTGTTTTTTTTTTATTATTATATTATTTTGAATTACTATATAGTGATTTTTATTTCTATATACATATATATATATATATATAATAGTTGACAGGTAAAAACTTATATATTTTATATTGTGTGATGTGTACCTTTTGCATACAAAACATAAACCACATCGATATCTATATATATTATAATGTTTTTAAACATATACCCATGAAGAAAAAGTAATAAGAATATAATAAATATATTGTGTGTATAGATTTACAAATTAAATGTGTATATTTTTTTTTTATTTCAAATATATATAATTTTATATGTAGAAAATAAATACGATAATCCAATACATAAATTTCACTATATATATAATAAAAGATTATACAATAAATTGCATATTTTTATGCAAATTTGAAATGAGTATAAACTCATCGGGTGATATATATCTTTTCATTCGTTCGTTTATCAAATAAAATAACTTTTTATAGATTTTGTCAGTGTTTTTGGAAAGATTCGTTGGATATTATCTCTATATATGTATAAGAAAAAAATTTTGTCGGTTCTAATATTAAAATATAGAAAGTCAGGATACAGGATTACACTGGACTTACAGAAGAATATCAATAATCATATAGAAAATCATATATAGAACTTTCCTTAATAGTAGTATACAGAATTTTTTATTGAATAATACACAGAATTACTCAACAAAAAAAATACATATATAGAAGTGTTGAAAATTGTATTATATAAGAAATTTCCTATAGAAAACCAAAGAGAATCATTTACAGAAAATGTATATGTAATTTCCCGCAGAAATCAAACTTTCAATAAATCAATCAAAACTTCCGTAACGAAACCATACAGAATTTAATTTAGAAATGAATGTAAAATTTCCTATTGAAAATTATACAAAATTTCCCATAAAAAAAATCATACACATTTTGTTTTAGGAAATCATCCAGAATTTCTTTATAAAAACGTACTGAATTCAGAAAATCATACAGGAATTTTGTTGTGGAAAATTATAAAGAAATTTCTATAAAAACACACTCATAATGTATTCATTAACAAAAGTATATAGAGTATTAAAGGCACAAAAATTCTATATACGAGGTAAACAGATATCATATATAATAAAACAATTTTATTAATATAAAACAAAATATCAAAACTAAAGAACCAAAACATATTAAACTTTAGATTTAGTTCCCTATGTATACGAAAAAGAAACAAACACCAACCTAATATATATACATATACATATAGTATAGTTAGTCAAAGAGTTGTTTGATTTAAATACGGTATATTTTTCTAAAAACATTAAAAAAAAATTACAAGAAATGTTTATTCTTAAGTTAAAATATTATTATTATTATTATTATTAGTATTAGAAAGATATGTCGAGAATCGGCTTTTTTTTTAATGAAAAAAAAAAAAAAGAAATACAACAAAATCAAATAAAACACAAAACATGAAACATATGTGAATGTGATATTGTTGGATTTTTATTTTTTAAAGGTAGAATTTCTTGTATATATTTATTTGTATAAATGCACATTTTATACCGAACCGCGAGTATAGCATTAAAAGTTAATTTTTTTTATATATGCATAATATTATTATAATATATAAAAGTTATTAGTAAAGTGTAGGTGAGTGAATATAGAAATTTATATAATATTATGTGTGCAGCTGAAGTTAAAAAAATATATATGTATATATGGTAATTGTAATCATCGTGTATATATTCCTAGTCGTAGTCAGTCAGTCAGTCAGTTCGTATACTATCATTATAGATGAACTGCATATAAATGCAACAAAAACACAATTAAAAATACTCGCAAAGTTAAAAATTCATGATACATTTCCATATAAAAAATATATTTAAATTTATTCATGTATACATATTATTTTATATCGCATATGAATTTTGTATATTTTTCTCTATACATATGTATATTTATATATTAATATAGCAAATCAAGTCTCGTCGTCATCATCACCTCACCTCATATAAAAATCATCGTCATTATTCCACAAAAATATTATAATCATGCGATTGAACAACTTTATATTTAAAATTTACCTTACCCTAACTTTTCTATCACTTCGCACTCTGTTAATATATATATATATACATGTACACATAAATAATATACTAGTTAGTTACTTTATAACTTTATTGCTTTAAATCTATAAACGCAGCGCCCTGTTTCGAGTTTTTTTTTCATTTTGCTAACTTTTTTATTATTACATTTTTCACAAACTTACATGCATGCATATTATAAAAAAAAAATACAGGTAAATTATATACAACATAAAACAAAAACACACATAGAGCTCATATATATATATATATATATATATATATATATATATCGCTTTTTTACCTATAACTCTGTATAATTTGTTGTTTTTAAGTTTCACACCATATAGGTTGAATATAGCCATGTCGCTTTATCAATTCAGTTGTAAGTCTAAAATTTTCGAGTAGATGGACAAATTTTAACCAATTTTAACAAATTTTTAAATTTATTTTAATAGTCATATATTATTATGCAAATGGAGTATTTTTCTTTTCTATTTTATTGATAAATCATATTTAAAAATTGAACCTGCGATCATCTGAAATACTATCGCTGAAAGTCATTCAATCAAATTAATACATAAAATTCATAATTTGTACTAATACAGAATTTTATTTTAAGAAATTTAATAATACAGGTCATTTTCTATAATAAAGGAAACTTTTTAATACAGAAAGTTTTCTAATGAGAAATTTTATACCATAAAAAGAGTTAATTTTCTATAAAAAGGTAAAGAATACTTTCAGAATTAGTTTTTATTGAGGAAAACTCTCTGATCATGTTCAACAAAACCATTCAACAAGAAACCCTATATTCATTATTTTGCAAAATATTAATTTACCATGAACAATTATCAAAAAGATTAGTCAACAAATTTTCATAATATATCAAGAAATCAATCTTTAAAATATATGTTTTGATCAAAATTTTCATGTAGAAATTACTAAAAGTTGTGAAAATCTTGGAAAATCTTTAATTCTAAATGAATATGTACAAGGAAATCCAATGTAAAATTTTGTAGATTTCATTTAAAATGCATTATAAATACTATACATGCAACATTTTCAAAACGAGTGGTTAATTTTCAAGAAAATGGCAATCAATAGAAATTGAAATTTTCAACAATCATATCCAAAACTGTGAAGTCTTTCTCTAAAGACATATATTCAACATTTAAACATACATGTATCAATTAAATAAACCGGGTTTTTCATACATGAATGTATTATACAAAAAAAAAACAAAATGTATATATAGAAACGATGCGAATGTATAAAAATATATACTATTTTTACCTGTATAAATATACTTTATTTTTATTTTTTTTTCGTATACTTGTTGTGCTGCATCAAGTCTTTTTTTTTTTTTTTATTTATTTAAGAGTTCACTCAATGTATAATTTTTCTTTTTTTTTTTTTTTTGTGAAAATCTATATATAAATATACATTTATATAAAAGAATATTTATAGGTAGGTATCGTAAAATAAAATATACAAATAATCAGTTGTGTTTTGAGCGTTCGCCAAATGAAATGTATGTATATACATAATATAAATGATGAATAATATAAAAAATAAAAAATAAAGTGTTTTCTTACATATATATATAGTGAATATATACAACAAAAAATAAATTAATTTTGTTATTGTTGGTTTAAAATAAAAGTCTTTGACTATATATATCGCATTTATCATTTTCATTTTGATTTTTTGTATATATATATATATATACATTTGGGTTGATACGTTTTTGGTTTAACGATGCAAATATAGACCATATATACATCTGACTGCGAGTAATGTAATATAATATATATAAAGCAAAGAATGCGAATTTATATGCTAAAATTACACTAAAAAAAGATAAATAAATATATGTTTATATATATGCAAAATATATATATATTTGTTATATGCATTTTTTTTTAACACAATATAATTTTAAGTAAGTAAAGTACATACAAATATATAGACGACGGTAGCGGCGGTCGTCAACGCAGAGTTGATATTTCTTATTTATTACACGTACACGAAATGTAATAAATATTTGAAAAAATAAAATAAAAATACAAGTTGATCTATATAAATTCAATCAGTTGATTCATATATATATATATATATATATACTATTGAATAAATTCATTGGGAATTGTGTGTTAAACCACAAAATGAATTAATTTGAATAAAAAAAAAAAAAAATTTAAATTAATTATTCATTCAATTTTTACGGTTTAATTTAAGGTTTTTTTTTTCTTTTTGAATAATAATAAATTGTGCATATTTAAACAAATAGAAGAAGAAATTTAATGTGTTTGTGTTTATTTTATAAAATTTTTGTGATGTTTTTCAATCAAGGCGAATAAAATATTTCAAATATTGTCGATATAAAATAATTATTATAATAATAGTATAGTTATATATCAAATATAGTGAATTATTAAATTTTGAAAGTGATTTTATTTTTATTATTTTAATCAGGAAAAATAAAACTAAATGGTTTTTTTTTTAAATAACAAAAATATATATTATAATATTCAAGTGCCATACCACAAATATAGCGCCCAGTGATTGATTGCTAGCAATAGATTTTCAACAAAATTGTAGGAGTTTAATGAAATATGTAAGTTTGTTTTTTAAATATATCCGTAAAATATATAACTTTTGCTAAAGAAATCAATCTATAAATGTTTAATACAACTTTTTTTTTATTCACATACACAAATAATTGACTATACACAAGAATAAAAAAAAATTCTATAAATACATAAACTTTCTTTGCATATATTTTAGAAAATCTTTATATACGTTTTATCGCAAGATATTAAATATATATATATATATATATATATATATGTATATAAAACACATAAAAAATATAAAACCACATACATAATATGAAGGTCAATAACATATTACTCGTTTGAGAGCCAATTTAAAGTTTTTTTTTTCTTCATATATACTATACTTTATATATATTTCATATACGTAAAGGAATAAAGCATACAATAAAATAACAGGAAAGTTTAATAAAAAAAAAAATCAAATACAAAAAATTATGGTTAATACAAAAAAGACATTAAATCAAACCCAATAACCAAAATATCAATCGTTTTAATCTTGAATTTGTATATATAAATAATATACATAATATGATGAAGAAAAAAAAATGAAAAACAACAATAAAATAACATTAAAAAAAAAGTTATGTCTATTGGTTCAATGGTCCACCAAATTCTATATATATATACATATATCTATACAGAGTACAGACGCATCTCCATATAAATGAAAATTTATATGTATAATAATAAAATGCGATGAGAGTATGTATATATAAATATAAAGTATAATAAAATAATCATCAGATCATGTATAGAAGTAATAATAAATATACATACAATATAAAATGAACCTCGTATCGAATATAATGAAAAACAAAAAAAAAACACGTTGATAATTCAACCCATAGAAAAGAAAGCCAGTTTGTATATGGTCGGTCATAGATGTAGTAAAAGGAATTTAACTTCTGATAAAATTCTAGAATGAAATGATATGCTGTAACCACTAATATATATTAAACTTAATTCTCGAAAACAATCTGTATGAAAGTATGAAAGTTCAGGGAAAAAAACTCAATAATACAAAGTTTTTTCCTTTATTCAATAAACATCCAAATACAAATAAATTAAATTGATTAGAAACAAAATGAAATATCTCTAATAATCCTTTTGGATTTGCACGACCAGGAAGATGAAAGTGATATAATCAGATTTTATATAGAATCAAGCAAAATATGAAAATTTTGGGAATTTGAAATTTTTAGCCAAAAACAAAACAAAAAATTTATTAGAAGATTTTGCAAGATATAAGGTAAAGAAGACATTTTAACCTATTCACACCATCCATTTTCTAACTTTACCAACTCAGAAGCATGACAAATCGCCAAAAACACTATCCATCGGGTAAAAACATTTTCAATTTTCCAAAACTGAAACTAAACAAACCCCACATATAATACATACAATAATTGTACGTATGCTTAAAGCAAACGAATGAAATGATCATCGTCGAAACAAGTTTTATTATTTTCTTCTTCTTTTTATTCTTCTGATTCTTCTTAAACTCGCAGATATAAGTATAAGTGGTATAAGATACATTTTGTAATAATAAGTGTATTATAGAGATTTGCAAAATTTGTTGCACGGTTATGCTGCATCACATGAAAATATTAGCAGCGAAATATCTATTATAAGTATCTATTATAAAATATGGTATATTATATACATCAGCATCTATCTGATCTGTGCGGACGATTGTTATATATAGCGTGATATATAGAACTTAATTTTTTTCTTTAGGTTTCTTTATTTTATTTTTATCCTTATGCTCGTAATCCACTATTACGATATATACTTAATATTATTATTGATCGGAAACCAAATTGCGAAAATTGTGAAAATGGAAAATAGAATTGTTTGTGATTCTATACAATTTGGAATGGTTATTTTACAATATATATTTTTATTATTGATGCTTTAGCTTAATTTATCAACCAGAGACAGGGAAAAAAACTAATATCTATTTATTGAAAATCAAAATAAGTTATAATTTTATTTACAGGAACAAATTTTTCGGTTTTTGAATCTCCCATTTCATATATTAGTACACTCTAATAGAATTGCTGAAGAAACGTATATTATCCAAAACAATATATACTACGAGGTTCATCCACTTTTGTTTAATTTGTCACGCAACTTGAATAAATCTATTGACCCAAACGATATGATATTCTTAGAGGTACATATATAAAAGTAAATTAACCAAGAAAACCAAGAAAAAAATTGTTATATGAATAAAATTATTCAATTTGGCCAATGGAATTTGAGTCAAAGATTTTTTTTTCAATCTTTATTTTATTCACATCATTTGAAAATTCATTTGTTCCAAATTTATTCGCCGATTTTTGATTACATGTAATAAAACATGTAAACAAATTTTTATTTATTTTAAAAATCACAATCTAATAAAATAAAAATAGCACCTTTTTATATTTTGACAATCAATAAAACAATTCAAAATATATAATAAGGAAATTTTTCGTTTTAAATCAAAAATATTTCCTTTACATTTTGATTAATAAATCTATTAAAGTTATTTATGTTTGCCAACACTTAATCAAATCGCAGCAACATATAGTGTGGTGATGAGGCGGATGATATATATTTAGACAAAAAATTTATATAGAACATAAATAAATATATGTATAGTATAGAATATGTTTTTTAAACACGCAATCCATTTTCAATATCTATTTTTGTATTAATAATTTATATATTATATCCTTTATTTATAAATATTGTAGTTTTTGAACTTGTAAACAATATTTTATTATTATTTTTTACGTTTTGTTTTGTTTGAACATAAATGTATATAAGTCAATTTTATTTATATATATATATTTTTTTTTGTCTATTTATACATCAACTAGAAATATTAGAATGGAAATAAATATGATGAGGATAAGAAAAAAATCGAAATAAAAATTACATTATAATTCAACGTAATCGCAAATTTTCTATATTTACATATATAAAAACTGTATCATAATTTTTCCGTATAGTAGAGAAAATTCCAAATGGGAACTTAATGAAGGTTATGCTATATATGGCATCTCTAAAATTTGGATGATCTTCGCGTAAAATAATCTAAAACTGGCAATATTATCGTAAGGATTCTTTGAAATTGATTTTGTTGGTGAATTCCACGAATTCAAGAGATAGATAATTATTATTGGAAAATTATACAGAATTTTCTTTAAAAAATTGTACAGTACTTAATTATATAGAATTGGATTTAGAATATTTTAGTTATTAATAATAATTTCTACACAATATGGTACAGAATTTCCTTAAGAATATTATTAAAAAAATCTGGTGGATTTGATACGAAAAATTGCTGTATAAAAACGAGAGATCAACCAGAAGACGAACAGAGATATTTTTTATAGCCATCCTCAAATATTAAATTTACGTGGATTTGACATTCAAAATTATTATAAATTTAATCCGTGATTTTAAAAATATGATTCCGCGCGATTTTTATAATGAATTTTCTTGTTCATTTAGGATAATTGGATGATAGACATTGACAATTGATTTTATTCATCAATCTTAATAAAATTTCATTTTAAATTAAAAAAAAGAAAATCATAAGTTATTCGTACATTTTGATATTTAATGCAAAATAATAATGAACAATATCCAAAAAAAAAAATAAAATAATATCGTAAAAAAGGAAAAAATAAATCACAGGAAATATTTAATCTATACCAACAAAAATAGAAGCATTTTCATGCATTAATCAAATTTATCCAAATAATATCTACCATATAATACTATATAGAATATTATAAACCTGTTGAGCATATATATATTTATACACTCTAAATGAAAATTTCCATTTATAAAAAATAATAAACAAATGGTTTTGTTTTTATGTTAAAATTCAAAATACCTGAAGATTGATGATGATTTAAAAAGAAAAAAAAAAGTGTTGAAGAAGTACAATATATTTTATATAGAATTATTTTTTTATGCTGTTATAATCGTATATTTATATATTATATCGTATGTGAGATGGTTTAAATAATAATTTAATTTCATTCTAAAAGTATATAATTTTGTACGCGAAGCTATTCTTTACGAATTTGTTTTATTTTTTTTTTTCGATGTTTTGTTTGAGTATGATGTTGTTAAAATATACATAATATTATTATATTAAAGTAATTTGCAACAAATTTTCTTCATTGCTTTTCAAAATATAACTAATAAAAAATATACTCTTGACTTTGATATACATATACTATATATAGTATATATACAGTACAGAGGAATAGCAAAATATAGATATTAAATAAAATGAAAAAAAAAAAAATTGTGGTGGCGGTGCGAATAATATATTATATTATACTATATATATATAATAACTGTCAGAATATTATTATGTTTTGTATTGTTCTATAATCTTAAACAACTCTTATTCTATATATACTAAAATAAAAATATACATAATTTCCATTATACAATAGCAGCTATATATATATATATATATATATTATACTATCATTATTCGTACTTCTATCATCCATTTATATATATATATATATATATATACCAGTATAGTTTTATTTTAATTTAATTTGCATTATTTAGACGCGGAAGATATTATACATATATATTTTATTTTAATTTTTTGTAATTTTTTTTTTAACATTATTTTTTACTTTTATATAATGAATGATGATTACGTTGTTTGTATATGTATATGATAATAAATGAACTAAAAATTAAATATATATTTTGCATAAATGAATAATATATATTTCATATAGAGGTACCGTAAAGGTATAAGAATATTTTGTTAATTATTATATCGTATATATATATATATTATGATTGTATTCAAAAATATTATAATTATAGGTATATAGAAATTTAAAAAATTAATGAAATTTTTCTGTTTCAGAATGATAAAATTCTAAATAAGTAAAACCTGGGTAAAATTTCCAATGATGAATTCGGTTTCAGGGAATAATATGTATAATAGGGTTGACGATAAATTGCTTGAATTGTAATTGAATCATTTGAATTGTTTAATGTATTTTTAACTTCGTCTGAATGTCAATAACAACTTCATCAGTAGACCAATCACTTTAATTTCTGAATCTGAATGACATCAGAAGGAATAACACATTTCAATATACAAATAAATGATTGCTTTTATAGATTATAGATTGTTAATTTTAATTCATCTATCACAATTCTTATTCTTACACATTATTTACACGATGTAAAATTTTGATTAATGATCAATATTATATAGAATTTATATTGATTTGATTATCGAAAAAAAAGTTTTTTATGGTGAATTTTCAATAGAATTTCCTTCATAAAATGTAAGAAAGTGTTCATATCATAAAATAATTTTTTATATAATAAAAGAAAATGTTCTATTAGATATTTTACGGAATTATATTTTCTTATTATAAGTGTGATAGGGAATTTCATTATTCAATCAGTGAGTAACTTCCTTCATGAAATCATTGAAAACTTTCATAATGAAATTATAGACAATTTCCTTAAAGAACTGACAAAGTATTTTAGGCTTCAGAAAGTAGTTGATTTTCTTCATGAAATATTAGAAAATTTTCATCTTAAAGAAAATTAGCTCCAGTAGATGAAATAGAATTTCCGTTCTTTATGGAAATTATAGACAAGTTTTATTTCGTTTCTTCAACATATATGAATGCTTTCGAAACTTTATACATATTTTCCTTGAGTATTTCCATTCAGATGCAATAAAAATTATGTTGCAGAAGTAAAATTATTATTTCCTTCGTGAACTATAGAGAATTACCGAATGACATTCTAAATTTACCGTATGTCATTAAAGAATATCGTTTACTTAAAGAAATGATAAATAGAGAACTTATTTAATGATAGAAAATTATATTAAGAGATTCATACTTTATAAAGAAAATGATAGAAATATTCCTGGGGTGATAAAGAACTTCATTTATCAAATGATAGAGAATTTCGTTAAAGAAATGATAGCGATTTTCCTTAAAGAAATGGTATCGAATTTCCTTCTTGAAATGTTAGAGAATTTCGTTTAAGAAATGATAGAGAATTTCCTTAATGAAATGATAGAGAATTTCTTTAAGGAAATGGTATCGAATTTCCTTAAGAAAATTATAGAGAAATATAATCTTAAACTTACTGTTCAGGAATTACTTTATCCTTGTCAAATTTATACGCACAATATAAATGTTTATTCATTCCATATCCATATAATAATATATGTGGTTATATTATTATTATGGATTACCGAAATATAATAATATAATAATCATCCATATGGAGGATGGATATGTCTATTTTATATATAAATATACAATTAAAAATATAATTCTTGTAATAACCTTGATCACTTCTTTTTTTTTTTTATAAATATATGCGAATATACGAATACTATATTTACAATTATGGTTAATTTTAATATCTCTTATATCCACATAATAACAATGATATTTGAAAAAAGTAAAAAAAAAAAAAAACAAAAATAAAACACTAATTTGAATATAACAAAAATATATATATATATATATATACATATGAATAAGATGAGATTATTCATTAATCATTTCTCAAATATATCAAAACAATTATTATAATTATTATTGTATAATTGTAAAGTTTTTGAACTTCATATATGAGCGGCTTTTCTTATTATTTAAATTTTAAAGTAGTATACCAAACAACAATAATAATAAACAAAAAAAATATTGTACGATTCATTGCGTATATAACAAAATCATTACGCTAATACAATAATTACGATAAACATTTGATTTTAAACATAATTTTTATATAATATGTTATATTGTAGGTACATTACAATTTTATTGTCTATATGTTTTTAATGCTATATGTACCGGTGAGGTAAATTGAAAAAGGATTGAAATATGTATTGTTTTGAAATGAAAATTGGGGAAATTGCGATCTTGTGGTTAATCGATATTAAAATAGATTCTAATAGCTTAAGAATTAAGATTTTAGAAATGTGCGAGGGAATCAAATAGGTTGGAATTTTTCATTGTTGAATTTATATAAAAACCGTAAAGATTCCATGATTATTCTGTACAGATGGCAAATCGGCATTATTTTTTGTGGGAAGCTAAACCATTTCAAATAAATCATCGTGTTAAATTGGTAATAAAAAACATATTTCTATATATAAATTGAAATTAATTTGATCTGACCTGACCCGACCGCTTTTTTTTATTAATGTTTATTAAATAACATCAACTAGAATTATTCAAATAAAATTAAATTACTTTTGGAATATTCAAATTCAAATTATATTTGTTTTGTTGATGCGTATATTTAAAATCGCTTTATGTAAAGTGACTTATTTATTTTTTTTTTGGTTAATGTTGATGTGCGGGTACTTTGAAAATTTAAATTTATTTTTATACATATCAAATTATAATAAAAGTAATCTAAACGGGAAATAAATAAATTCAATTGTATGTAAATTTTTTGGTAAAAACGAAATATATAAGAGACATAAACATTTTATATAACAAACTATAATGATATAACCTCTACCTCTTATTGATTAAATTAAAAATGTAAATATACTTTTTATTATATTATATAGGTTTAGGTATATAAGAAATTTTGTTGAATATATGGAAAATTAAATTTATAAAACTTCTTTCTTTAAGTATTGATGAAAAATAATATAATGTTTCTTGTGTTTATAATAAAAATGTCATTTATTTATTTATTTATATACCTACAGTCCTACAATAATATATATTTTAAATATGATTATGAAATTTCAATTTTAAATTAATTATTGGGTGTATTGTATTTTTGTTAAACCTAACCTAACCGCATTCTGGTGTCTGTTTTAATTTTGTGCTTATTGAAAACTGATACATTTTTATTATCATTTCAAAATCATTTAAAAGTTAGTGAAGATATAAATCAATGGATTTTATTTTAACGAGGGATCCTGAATTCGGAATTGAATTCGCACGAAATATGAACAAATGATAGTTCGAAAAGATTTCGTATTGAAACACATTTGTTGTGATGGGACAGTCATCGGTTAACTATGCATTCAAAAATCATCAACAAAATATCAACAACAAATCATAAACATATAATAAACAAAATTAATTGTTGGTTTTAAAAATATATATTACATATAATAAAATGTGCAAATATATTGATGATGCATTTAAAGGCAAAAAAAAACAGTATTGTATATACCTTTATTTCTTAATAAAAACAAATATCAAGGTATTGGCATTTAAAATCTCTATAAATTATATAAGAAATTTTCTGTTTGTTTTTTTTTGTGGAATATAAAGGAAAAACATAAACCTTTATCTGAAATCGTTGTGGAATTTTAAAGTTTTAGGAGTTATTAGAGTTTTCATTTAAAAATATATTGATTTATAAAAATATTTCACATTTAAATTGTGATTGTGCTTAAAAAGGATCTTAACACTAGATTGCCCAAGGCAGTCATTTTGACTGCTTTTGAATTTCAATTAGAAAAACAATTATGTATATATAGTGATAGAATTTCTTAGAAATTTGTAACTTTTTGTACAACATATAAATGCTTTTATTAATAATTGTAATTACCTCCACCTCCTTAATTTCCGGTATATACATAATTGATTTTCTAATTGAAATTCAAAAGCAGTCAAAATGACTGCTTGGGCAATCTAGTGTTAAAGCAATTGAATTATTTTGTTTATATAGTTTTTTTTTGTTAATGTTCTGATTGGAAACTGCTATAATAATTTATATTTTAAATAAATAGAAATACAATAGAGATTTTTGACTATCAAAATTATTTGAAGTTCTAGCTCATATTTTTCTTATAGGATGGCATTATCACAATATATCTAAAACCATTCAGTAAATTGGTTTAAAAATATAGTTAAAAAAATGTAAGTTTCTATTGGAAATCGATTTATTTATCAAGGTTTGCATCGTCTCTTTTTTCCATTCAGAATTTTACCTTTTCCATTTAGCGGACAGTAATTTATTATTATTACAATTTTGAGTGAGGTTTTTTAGATGTAATCTAAATCGCATAGATATTAAATAATCATATATATTTAGTATTTAATACATCACATATACATTTTATAGAATCATTTTATTTTTAATATCTGCAACATACAACTCGAGTATGCATAATATAAGAAAATGAGTTTAAAAATATATTTGCATTGAATATTATATATATATAAATAGGATTTATGAGAAAAATAAAATGATAAATTAATTATTATATTAATTAATTTCTTTGACGGCTCGTGCCTTTATATACTTACATATAGATATAAAACAACATGTCTTTTATATATCTGCGCGTCTGTCTATTTCTATCAGATCAGGGTTTTTAAAATAAATAAATAAATATTACTTATAATATAATTGAATCTATTCAAGCAACACTCACTCACAATCATAGTCATTTCATTATTATAATACATACTATTATTATTATTATTATTTGTATCGTTAGTTATAGTTTTAGTTATATAGATATTTATATTATAATTTAAAAAAAAAATGCATAGTTTTACGATAATATGTAAGTATAATTCTGCGAACATTTTTTTTTTTATTTAGTATTTATAAAAATCGCGCAGTTAAAATAAATGAACCATAAAATTATTATTAAATATTATAATATATATATATAAAATATTAATCAACTGTGACATTTATTTCAAAAGTATGGTTGAATGTATATATATGAATTTTTCTTTCCATTTTACCTCTATTCTATAT
This sequence comes from Dilophus febrilis, assembly GCA_958336335.1. Lineage (NCBI taxonomy): Eukaryota > Metazoa > Arthropoda > Insecta > Diptera > Bibionidae > Dilophus > Dilophus febrilis. Next base: position 55,830,097 of record OY284469.1, on the reverse strand, counting down.
ATATTATTATTTATGTATCTCATTCAAATCAGTATATATAAAAAAAATTTACCTTTTCGATTTGAAGGAGTGATTAGATGGCAATAAATTATTCAATAACGTTTCAATTGTTTACAAAAAAAAATTGTTATACAAGAAAAAATAAGGTATATTTTTTTTTTTGTAAGTTGCCTTATATGCCATTTTAATTATTTATTTATAATAATCGTCGTCGTCGTCGTCGTCGTCGTCGTCATCATCATATGTAGGGTTTGACCTACTTTTGTTTTTTTTTTATTTTGGAGAATTACATGCATAAAGGAATTGGCTGAAATTATTATGGATGAATGTAAAAGACTAAAATAAATTTGTTTAATAAATCTTTTCTCTTTTCCATATCATTAAATATATGACTTAAGAAGAAGGTATATATTTTTTGTATTTATATAAACTAGTAAATTTATTGGTAACTTTGAGAAGATAACAGTTTCACGGTACTGGGGTTTCGTTCAGATCTATTTTTCGATCCATTTAAATCTATTTCAATCGCAGATGAAATTGAACAAGAGATTCTTTTAGAGGATTTTCTTCAAGTCATGTTAGAAAAATATATTAAGAATGTGATTTAAAATTTCATTTGATTAGTAAAAATTATATTTCACGTATGTACTCTTAGGGAAGTTCATTTAGATTTTTCTTTACGAAACTATAAAAAGTTTCCATTATGAAATGATACGGTATTTTTTTAAAAGAAATGGGTACAGAATTAATTTAATCAAGAAGCATCTTAAGCATAGAGATTTCCTAAAGATGAAAGTATTCAATTTTACTTTAAGTAATGATAGAGAAATTATAAACATAAAGTAGTAAAAAGAATTCACTTTAACGAAATGATAGAGACTTTCATGTAGCATTTTTTTAAAATTTTCTGTACGAAATTATTTTTTAATTTCATAAAGAAAGGATTATAGAAAATCCATTAAGAAATAATAACCAATTTCTTGAGATATCACATTAGATATTACTTTAGATTTAGAGGTATTTCAATAAATATGATTATTCTAACTTAATTAAATTTCTATTCACAGATATTGTTTATATTCCATTAAAATACTATTCAGATGAAATTGTCAGTTCATTAAAATACAATAAGGATTCCGATATTAATGGACTTGATATTCATGTTATACACCATTCGGTTAATATTCTGTCGATACAAAAAGACCAATCAAAACCACGATCGATTCACTTAAACTTTCAAAAATGCATACAATTTTAATATAATTACATACCGGATTTCGTTCAACCCGAAAATATTGCACAAATAATTTGCAATATATAACAAAACCGAAATAAAATGATGTTGTCTTACCATCGAAGATCTATACCGTAATTTAACATAGAAAATACATTAATTATTCCTCTCTTAAATCATTCATTCGAATCATTCAAACGTGACACTTTCAAAAACAACCAAATATTTATACATAAATTTATCAAAAAAAAAAAAAACAAATGAATGAATTATAATAAATATATACCAGTATAAGTAAAATTTAAATATCTATCTATATACTCCAACTGACTGACTGTTGACTGCTATAAATTATTTATAATAGAATATAGAATACAATTTTGAGGTGTGTATTTTTTAGTATTTTAATAAGATCTATATAACTATATAAAATACCTATATATTCTAATTTGTTTTACCGCTAAACGTCGCATATTTAGTTTATAGATAAATAAATTGTGAAAAAAAAAAAACAAAATATTTAAATTAACAGAAAATATAATTAAAAATTACCTGCATATTATTTAAACAAAAATAAAACATTTATTATACATATACAATAATAAGATAAGGAAATAATAAAATTGTAATTATTTTTTATTATTATAATATACAATAAAAGAAAAACAAAAAAAACATAATCGATCGACATTATTTATATACATATAGAATATTATATACAAAACATTTTAATTTATAATCACATATCTATATATATAATAGCATGAAGGTGATCTACTATATATATATAATTTTATTGTGTTACACATATACAAAAAAAAATAGCATTTATTATTACAAATTAGTTCGATTAATTAAAAATTCCCTTAAAAGGATAACTAACAATAAATCTCGTATATACATTTTCATTTATTATTATTACTATACAAACAAAATGAAATATTTTATTTTTAAACAACACATTTGTTTTTTTTTTGTATACAAAATTAAGAACTCGCAGTCTCTGCATAAGATTAAAATGTAATTTATATTTTTGATTGATCTTTTCAATCGATAGTTTTGAAATTTTGCAATAAAAGCACTTAATAAATTTTTGTTTTTCATTTTAATTGTGAATCGCATTATATTAAACAGAAACATATATGTTAATTGTCAATTGTCATGAATTGCTTAATAAATAATTTAGTTATAATGTATGTAGATATTATTTTGTAATCTAATTGATAACAACAATACGCGTTTTAATAAAATATATGTTATATGATTATGTGTTTTTACCATATAGTTATAAAAACAATATCTCAACAATTGATAAAAATTAATTTATTATATTATCGTTAAAATAAAATTAGGTCAACATACTTTTAACAATCTACTATCACTGCTATATATAAAGATAAACTAATAATATATGTGATATAAATAGGCAATGAATAACGTCAACTATATAAATTAAATGTCTTTCGAATATTTGTTATATAACAAAATACAATGGAAAAAATATCATTAAAAGAAATGCTTGCCGTGATGTGGAAAAGAAATAAAATATTCATATATTTTATTATATGAATATATAATAAAATTAAGAATTTATTTAATTTTGAATTTCTTTTTCCACATCACAGGATATATACATTTTTCCATCATCTTTCGGAAATTTGTATCATTATTGTCATTAAAAAGTAATTGAAAATGTAGAAAACCAAATCCAAAAGGACCAATAATTTTATATTAAATATTCACGAGAATCTCATAACTAGGATCAGCTCTCCAATCATCGTAGTAAATTATTTCATAGTTATTTCTAATTCTCGTTTTGAGGGAAACCAATTTTTCTAAAGATGTATTTATTTCGAAATTCTGGATTTAATATTAAAGAAATTCAGTGCGATTTACTTAAGGAAATTCTGTATGATTTACTTAATAAAATTCTGTATAATGTGCGTAAGAAAATTCTGTGTAATTTTTTTAAGAAAATTTTGTTTAATTTACTTAAGGAAATTGTGTATAATTTGCTTAAGGAAATTTTGTATAATTTGTTTAAGGAAATTGTGTATGATTTACTTAAGAAAATTCTGTATAATTAATTAAAGAAATTCCGTGTAATTTACTTAAGAAAGTTTTGAATAATTTACTGAGGAAAATTCTGTATAATTTTCTTAATAAATTGTTTATTCAGTTTCTACAGTTTCTTCACGATTTTATCTGTAATTTTTGTATATAATTTTTCTAAAGAAACTCTAAAAATTTTAGTAAACTTAAAATACTCGCAAAGTGATCCTTAATAAGATATTCACATTTTAAATTGTTTAATATATTAGAATCATACCGAATGTGACGCATTCTCGGTGCTTTAATTTATTCCAACCTTCTTTAAGATCATCATCATACTCATAATTATAAAATGTTTTAATAGATAATATTGAAAAAAAAAAAAAATAATTCCTTTTATGATATAGAAATTAATTTTTTTGTTTTATGAAATTGTTAATTTAATATTATTTTTTTGTTTTATTTAAAAGCAAAAAAAAAAAAAAATACACAGATATCAAAAGACCGCGATGATAGGTTAAGTTAATGAAATAAATGCGATGATATCACTTCACTTGCTGATGATGAGGATTTTATATATTGTATATATACATTTTATTTTGTATCGTGTATTTTTTTTTAAGTATATACAAAAATAAAAAACCAGAAATTTGGCATTGAATTTTTATATTTATTATTATATATTATATTTATTTTGTTTAATATGGATTAAAGATGGATTAAAGAAAATATTTAAGTTACTCATTTTATTTTATATATATGTATATATATATATATAATATTCGATTAAACAAAATCTGAACTGCGCGATATAGTAAAATATTTATAACCCGAAAAACACAAAAATAATAAAGAAGAAAAAAGAAACCAATTGTTATTGACTATTTTAATGGGTTATAATTAACCCATTAAAAAAATTGTGTTCAAATTCAAATTATTATTATACGTATATAGAATAGACGAAGGGTGAACAAATATGGTATTAATGGATATTAATTTTAATGTATCCACTTTTGCAAAAAAAAAAAAATTCCGTATTTAAATTTTTATATATTATAATAATATTAAAATTTTGTCTAAATAAAATCTTAAGCATCATAAATAAATTCCATTATATACAAAGAAAAATAAAAAATTTAATAAATTCAATCATCAAAAGATTCTATATTCTATTATATAACTAGTCAGTATATATTCTTCTATTTAATATATCTGTAGCTTAAATTGAAGTTAAACACAATACAAAAAAAAAAAAATAAACAGATAGGTAAATGAATTGTTTCGGCTTTGATGTACATATTTATTGATATTTATTTTTACAAGCAAAAAATATGTTTATTTAAAGAGTTGAAGTAATGAAGGAAAAAGAAAAAAAAAACATTAGATAAATATTTTGTTTAATTAAATATATAAATGCAATGAGTAAACAAAATTTTACATATATTCGATATGTGTTTATATATTTTTTAATAAATTGCCTTGTCATTCATTCCATTTTTGCAGATGATACATAAAATACCAAATAAAAATAAAAATAATCTATCTATATGTTATAATACCATAATTATAATAATTATGATGTCATGATAATTGTATTCAATTTTTTTTTTCTTCTTTTTTTTATTAATTTTTTGGTTGATGTAATTTTTATACAATGTATGGTATATAGGAATGATCAAAATCAATAAAATTTTTAAAAAAATAATATAAAATCGCATCATTTTTTTATATTTGCTTTATTTTAAAAGAATATATATATTATATAATAAACTCTTGATTAATAAAATGTTATTAAATAATAATTTAGTATATTTGATTTTATTTTTGGATATTTATTTTGATATGAAAGCGGCAGGTAAATAACCAAAACATAAAAATGTAGAATGGTTTTTTTTCTTAAATTATTTTCAATTATTTAACATTACTGCGGCTTAATGATATATTAGCATCTTTTTTGTATTTTCCTCAGATGTTTCCATTTAGGAAATGATATCGAATTTCATTAAGAAATAAATGGTTTAGAATCTCTTCATATTAAAGAAATTATAAACATTTTCCAATGTAAATACAACATTCAGAATGATATAGAATTTCATTTTTGAAATGATCGAGACTTTCCATAACGAAATGATAGTGAATTACTTTAAATAATTGATCTTAATGAATTTCGTAACAATTTCTTTAAGGACGAAAGAAATTATCTTAAAGAATGAATAGAGAGCTGCCTTTAGTTTCCTTAAGGAAGTTATAAATATTTATGAAAACAAAAACTAATCCAGAATCAATTTTTGAGGTAATAATACATTGTAGAACTTCATGAAATAAATTATAGACAATGTTCTTCACCAAATCCTTTAGAATTTCCTTAAGGATATGGTAGGAAAATTACCATAAGAAAATGATAAACAATTATCATTACATTGAAGCAATATGATAGAGAATTTCTTTTTTCATTTCGTTAAAAAAATGATTTAGAACGTTGTTTAGAATTTCCATTTCATTAAAGGTATTATAAACAATTTCGCATTGGAACACCCTGATTTATCTCCATGTGATAGAAAATTAGTTGCAAGAATTGTATAAGAAAGATTTCTAGTAGTATTTTGAAATATTTACCAAAAAATATAATTTTAGCACAATTCCTGATATTGCATTGTTTTTTGTTTATATATAAAACAAAAAAGATATTAATTAAGAGAACAAAATATTTTAAATTTCATTATAGGGGTATTTCAAAATAATATAATTATAAAAAAGCAATATAAATATTGCAGCATTAATAAAAATATAATTAAAATCAATAAGCTTTTTTTTTTATAAATCTTCTTCATCTTTGTATAAAAATATTGAAAACTTATTTAATTTTTTTTTTATTGCAATTAAATTCAATTTAAATAATTAAATTAATTAAATAAAATTATTTTTATATTATTTAATTATAATTCAAGTACAATTGATTCATTATTTCCAATCATATTTTCTTCATTTAATTATTTATTTATTGATCAATTTGTAAATTAAATTAAATTAAAAAAATATAATCCATGGTCAAACAAAACATAATTAAGATATTATAAATTTGATATATTATGTTATTTGTTGAATTCAGTCTTATCTGCGATATGTTTAAATATAATTGATAGTAAAATTATGATTTTTCGATAATATAATGGCAAATCCTTAACTTTGTATTTAACAATTTTTCAGGGAAAACTTTTTTGAATGGAAATTGAAGAAAGACAAGAGTTTTCTTTTAAACAAATGCGAATGAAATTCATCACAATTTCAATTGTAAGAAAATCCTATTAAAAATGTTTTGCATTAAAAAAAGATATTCAAACCAAAATAAATAACATATTTTAATTAAACTACAATTCAATTGAATGCGATAAGTAATTTAAATAGAATTGCTTTATATATTAACATTCTATAACAATATATATATATATATAACATTGTTTAATTTTATGAATTGTTGACATTCAATTTTGGTTCACATGAGATATTTTTTTTTATATAACTTAAATATACTTTTTAACTGCGAAATACAATAAACTTTTACTATCAAATTTTATATAGTATTTCCTTGCCTTTTGAACCATGCAACAAAATACAATCATATTATTTTATTATATATTTAACTATATCAAATAATAAATCATAATTCGGTATATTATTGTACGTATTTTAAATATATCTCTCGATATATACATGTAATTAAATTTATAATTAAGTTTTATTTATTTATATATTATTAAATCTTTTTACAATAAAATATGTAAGATGACATTCAAAAGTTAAAAATTTTGTATAGAATGCAAAGAAATATATAAATAAATAAAAATTTACCTTGATTAAAATGAAAAAAAAAAAATGACTAACTACATATATATTTATATATAGTGCGTATACATTTTATGGGTAAAAAAATTTATATTTGGTATACAAAAAAAAAATCTAATAATAAATAAATGAATATTGTTTATAGATAAACTATTGTTTGTTTTATAAAGAAAACAAAAAATGTAAAATGCATGTATAGAGAGATATTTATTTATTATTTTGATATGCGTAAATTTAATGATTGTTGATTTTTACTCCCGTGTGTTTTTTTTATTGGAAAATCATTATTATATTGATAATAATATATAGTATTTAAGTTAAATATATGCGAGTATTTAAATTCCATGACCTTTGACACAATATACATTTATTTGTTTAATATATTTTTTCACTTCCGAATTCACATGTGTATATAATAATATTTATTCTATTGGTTATTCACTATATTGAATTGTTATACAATCGATTGAAGCTTTTGTGTAATGAATTATATGTGTAAATGAATTCATGATATTATCGATTTTTATATAGTGTATAAATTAAACTGTACGGTGTTTATATTTAGAAAGGTTTTATAAAACAATAATAGATTCTATTTTAATATGTAGCTATATAAAGATATTTATATTTTTTATTGTTTCATTTAAATGTGTTACAATTTAATTTTTTATTTAATTTCACTACGAATTTTATTACGAAATAAACAATTTTATAGAAAATTAAATAGAAAACTTTTCCAATGTTGGAAATATTGATTGCAGTTGGCAAAATGCAAATGTTGGCAAATAAATAATATAAATTCTGGGTTTTCTTAAATTATTTTCAATTCAATAACTTGGATTTCTCGGATACAAAAGTATATTTTAATATATTCATTATTATAGATGATACATTTTATAAAATTTAGTCTTCTAAATTGTTAGCGGATATGTCCCTTAAATAATAAATAATACAATTTTTTTATAAATAATACACAATTTTCTGATAAACATTAGAGCTATTCTAACCATTTTGTTATTTAGATGTACGGTAATCAATTCAATTCTTCAATAAATGATAGAGAATTAGATTGAATAAATGATTGAGCAAGAATTCTCTCAAATACAGCAATTCTTTAAAGGTGATGATATTATTTAAGGAAATGACAAAGACATTTTTTTCATGAAATAATAGAGAATTTCCCGTAAGAATGGATACACAATTACCTTTAGAATTATAATCATATATTCTTTAAGGAATAAATTTCTTCACAAACATTTAGAGAATTTCCCAGAAGAATTCATTTAAGAATTAGAATTCAATTAAAAAATTGTTAAAAACATTGTAGAACCTTTTCATGAAATAACATATAGCATTTCATTAAAGAAACGAAGAAAAGAACCTTATATAAGAAATTATATAGAACTTTCTTTGCATAATGAAATTATACCAAAATTTTGTCTTTCTCTTCGTTCATGAAATAATTGAATATTACTATCAAGCATTGATAAATATTTTCCTAAATGAAATAATAGAGAGATAATTTAATTGATTCAAAAAATAATACGGAATTATCTTAACCATTTATAGAATATCCTTCCTATTAAATAAATTACAAAAAATTTCCCAGAGAAACGCAGATAGAATTTTTCTTCATGTGCTGATATAGAAGTTCCTTAATCAAATGATAAAGAGATTTTTTAGTGAAATGATAGAGAATTACTTACATGTATTGATAAAGAATTTGTAACAATTTCGTCATCGCATTGATTAAAAATGGTAGAAAATTACCCAAACGAGGTAATAGAGAATTTCACCAGGGAATTAATAAAGAATTTCATCAGGGAATTATATAAAAACTTTCTTTACTAGAGCATTATATAAAATTTCGTTTCCTTCAAATAAAATGATAGATAATTTAATTAATTTTTCTCAATAAAATTGTATAATTCATTGAATTTCGTTTACAAAAAATTAATAGAATTTCATTCAGCAGAATTTCCCTTCCTTCCCTTAAGAAATTTCCTAAATAAATGAAGAACATTCTTCACGAAACGATAAAGCATTTTCTATATCAAATAATAGAGAATATACCATTCATAAAATAGTAGAGAATTGTATTAACCATAACTTTCATTTTTGTTTAATAAAACAATTGAATGCTATTGAATTTCATATACGAAATTGTGTAAAATTTGATCCAAGAAAAGGTATAGAATTTCCTTTAAAATAGATAATGTAGAGTTATAGAAATTATAATTTCTATACAGAAAAATGAATGATGTAAATTCCAAAGGATAGTGTCAAATTTTTGGTATCCTCCGGCATTAACTTTTGAAAAGATATCTTTTTGAAAACATTTAAAACTCAATTTATTTATCGGCGTCCATCAAAAATATATATTTTATTGACAATATATAAAAAAAAACCCATTTAGCATAACAATACGATCACAATCGAATAACCAAAGCTATATTCCAAAACATTATATAACATTTATATAGATATCGCAAGCCGTAAGAGTTGGTCTAAATACAAATAATACTTTTTAATTGTTCTGCCAAAAAATAATCTTTCAATTTGCGATATCAGCAGTTTTGTTTGCTATACCATATGTTTAAAAAAATGATTTAACACAAATATTTTTCCTTATAATTAACGAAAACAAAACTTTTTATACAATAAATTATTTATGATCATATCAATAATATGTTATAATTTATTATCAAATATATTTAATGAATGCCATCACATCACACACATATATATTTTTTAATAAAACATATGACTTTAAGTTGTATATTAAAAAAAAATTATAAATTTTCCAAATATATCAAATTTATTCAAATCAAATCATAAATATTTTATATAATCAAAATAAAATAATAATAAAAGCTTGTAATCTCTATACCAAAAAAAAAAATTAATAAATAAATTCAACTAAAATATTAATATGTGTAGAGAGTGAATAAATAATAATTAATTTGTTTTTGTTAATGAAACGAAAAATATAACCACCAAAAATAATTTAGAAAGTTTATCTTATCAAAAAATTGAAATAAAATTTAATATCTGCAATATATCTGCAAATTGTAAAAAATACGCACAAAAATTAGTTTTTACGACACATTAGTCGTCGTTAAAAAATCGAAAAGTAAAATAACATTTGAATTGATTAAAATTCATATATATAATTTACGTTTTCTTTCATACTATATAAAGTCTTAATAAATAATAATAATAAAAAAATGTATTTATTTATAGATGTATTTATATTATGATAACAAAAAAAAATTAAAAGTTAATTAATATTATTTTTTCTTCACTTGACTTGCACAATCAGTAAGCAGCATTATACATATATTGTTTTCTACAAATCAAACAAAATTATACGTGGATAAGTGGAAATGCAAAAAATTGAGTTATAAACCAATTTGAAAAATCGTATATCAAGTTCCATATCTATCTATCGTTAGTATATATATATATAGTAAATATTATTTATTTATTTATAAGGTTAATATAATAATCTTTAATTGTGTTTGTTTAGTTTTTTGTTTTGTTTTTGTTTGTGATAATGCGACTATCGATAGTTAATTGAAATCTTAAGGTCACCATACGAAAAAATCGTATATTTAATTTATTTATAAATATTATAAGTTGCCTGAAGATACGACAGACAACGGAAAATAATATATAATTTGAAATAAATTTTATTATTATTTTTAATTAATTTTATTTCAATATATATAATTTCATCTAAAACAAATTATATTGATATTTTAGTGTATATGATATTTTCTGTATGTCATTAGCAAGATTTTGGAAATTGTTTTAATTTCATTATCATTTGTTTTTATTAATATATATATATACAATTATATAGTAGTAATTATTTAGAATTATTTTTTTATTTGTATTATTATTTTGTTTTGTTTTTATATGATTACCTTGAATAGCTTGAATTTAAACAATTAATAATAAATTTTTTAAATGTGTTTTAATATTTGAAAATATTTTGTTTAAAACAAAAAGGTCTTTGAGATCACTCATTATCATATCGATAGAGGGAATTTATAAAATGTATAATTCTTTTAATAACATTTTAAGTAATTTTAATTCGATACCTTTTGTTAAATACATTTTAAATTCATAAGACGTTTTTAATTTTAAAAAAACCGTATCGATTTTCGTTACTTATACGAAAACATCTCGGAAATCTATGGGCATGAGCCCCCGTAATCAAATTTCTGGCTTAATATAATAAGGTGATAAAAAACCTTTGATGCAATTTGACCACATTTAAAATGATTTTATTACTGGTTTTATAAATAAATTCCTAACTATAGAAACTTTATATTTTCAACAAATAAAAATATCCTCTTTTATAGTGAAAATAAAAACAAATATAAAAATATTTATTCTTTTATAAGAAAATGGGAAATTTTATATATGATATATGGAAATTTTCCCATCATTTTTATATCTTCTCTTTCATGTATATATCGCGTTATTTTGTTAACAAAAAAAATAAAGGTAACAAATTTTGCAATAAAGAAATGAAGAACAAAAAAAAAAATCATGTTATTAATAATATGATGATTGCGTTTTATTTTTGCATTTTTATTTTATTATATACACTTCCTCAATAACACAAAAAAAATAAAATGCGAATAAAATTTAACCTTTATTGTATGGTATATAAATTGCATATACCTGAGTACATACTAAATTGGTTTATCATCTTTATATATGTATATAGTTTGTTTTTTTTTCTTCTTCTTTTTATCGTCGTAAAAAAATAATATTAACATCATTATAGAAAAAAAAAATGTGGTATGTTGGATAAAATACTAATAATAATATGAAACGTACATAAAACATTTTTGGTTGTATTTGTTTTTGAATATGGATGATGGGATGATAATAAAATAAAAACGTGTGCATTGTCCAGTAAAACAAAACGGTAAATCATCTCTCCATATAAGTACCACAAAACGACTTTTACAAAGCGGAAAAAAAAACAAAAAAATGACTCGTCGAAAATTTACTAAAATAAATCTATATAGAAAGATGTTTGTAAATAAATATACTGACTGCGACTATATAAATTTAAAGTATCTGTTTTTTTTTTATATTAATTCTTCTTTAATACAATAATGTGATGTGATGCGATGATATAAAATATCATAATTTATATTCAAATATGAGATGATTTGCGATGAGATATAAGATGACGGACGAACCCGATGATGAAGAATCGTTTTGATTTTTTATATTATTCTGTTTTTTTCCATTTATTATGTAAGTTTTGTATATTGAAGTGAACTAACTTTTTACAGCATAAACTTTTATATAATTAAACCAAGATAATATAAGAGTTTGGTATCACAAAATATTATATTGATTCAGATATAAAAAAAAGGAATGGCCAGGTCCTATATAATGAAAAATGTAAAATTCGTACCATTTGAGGGCTTCTAACATTTAAATCATCTTCTTTTGTTGCGGTATTTGAAGGATAATTATGCGGGGATTTTACTTTTTTGTTAAAGAATAATGTTTGGAATCCCAGATGAAAAGCTAAAACTATCAGTTAAAAATATATATTTTAAGTGGTTTTTATATATAATAATTTATTGCAAGGAATAAATAATAATCCATATAATTTTTATCAAACATGAAAGTATTTGCGTGTTTGTTGTTTGTGTTTGTTTTTAATGTGCAATATGGTTATAAAAAAACAAAAAAGAATTGCATTTTTAATATACAAAACATAGTCTGTTGTTTTTGTTAATTTTTTGAATTTCTTTTCTCAACATATTATACGGATAAATAATAAACCAATGAACTAATATTGCATTGCAAATATGAATTTTTTAGCAATAAACTCGTATTTGGTATAGAATCATGACTATATAATAATAATAATAATAATAACATACTATATTATATTATTATAAATGTATAGTTGAGGTAATATTTCTGTATATAGTATATGAATAATAAAAGATAAATATGCATAATTATATTCCATTCCATAAGACAACAATATTTTCAAGATATTTGATATGATCATTTAATCATATATTAAATATATGTTAATTGTTGATTGATTGGTGAAATTTCCATTCAATTAACTATATATAAAATAACTTTAAAATCAAATCCATCAATGGCATGATACATTCTTCTTATGCGGTTTTGGAATTTAAGCAACATAAATAAAAGTTAAATTATATATTAACATAGATATAATTATAAAAGTACAGTTCAAAGGTTATATATTCTAGAAAATGATGATACCATTAGTATATAGTAGCGAATTAACTTAACTTTATGGGGATTTTCGATACTGAAATTCCATATTGAATTTAATCATATTTTCATATAAATATTCTATAGGGGAGTTTCATAAAAATTTTATTAATACTTTCTTCATGGCTTTTCCGACGAATATTTTGAAAAGATATTACACTTATTTCAATGAAGTTTTTCCTAGGAAACTTTTGCATATTTTTAACGACAATAAACAACAGAATTTTAAAATTATTTCATAAAGATTTTATATGAAAATTGTTAGAGGATTTTCCAAAAATATATTTCATATGAGAATTTCAAAGGAAATTTTGCCTTATATTCTAAGACATTTTCCATTGAAATTTCTAATGTCTTTCCTGTATATGTTCAAAGATTTTCTTCATGCTATGTAGCATCATAATTCCAAAAAGAATTTTCTAATTATTATTTTAATCTGAAGATTTCCCATGGAAATTACGATATGATTTCCTCTTAAATCATTCAAAAATCTTATATGGAGATTAAAAATAGGTTATATACAAAACAATAAATTATATATATTTAATATCCAGGACATAATTAAAATAAAATAATATATTATATTAAACGAGTCTTTTAAATAATCCCAATTAATTTTCGTTTTTTTTTTTATTTTTATTTAAAAACAGAAAAACAATTTTCTTGATTCACTTTTACTTTTAAATCAAAGTCAATGTATTTTTGTGTTTTTTTAAATTAATATATATACAATAAAAAATATTGATAAAAAATCGTGGATAAATATAAAAAATAAACCTGAAAGCGATATTTTAATGGTATATTTATTTATATTGTGTGACAGCGAATTTTTTTAAGTGATTTTTAATGACGATATACAAAACATATAAATAAAAAAAAACACACTCCATCATCACGTATATATATGGTGGATATTATATTATTAACGTAAAGGTTCTTTAAAAAAAAAAAAACTTGCATACTTTTGTAACCTGAGAATGTAATTCTTTAATATTTTTTTTACTCTTATAATTGATATAATGAAATTATTTATTAAGTACTTATTGCAAAAAAAAAATATAAAAAAATAATAATAAATAAAGTAAATGAAAATTGCGTTAAAAGTCATGCAAAAAATGTATTTATATATGATAAATGCAATTTTGTATATCGTACAGGATGGTATTAATTGGATAAATAAATCTTTATAATGTTGATTGTGAATTTTCATTTTATAATTAATATGAATTTGTGGTGAGAAAACATTTCATTTCTTCTGTTGAATGAAATTTGGAATATTTTAAGAAATTTGTTTCATCAAATTTAGATGATTATTTGCGTTGTGTTTTCGACTAACGATTTATTTCGAATTGTAAGTGGAAAAACCTATTCATCATTATGTTTAGTTGGGAAGTAGAAAAACCCCATTCATCATTAAATTTATATTCCTGTAAATTTTATAATTGAAACTAAAATTCAGTAAAAGTATTCTTATCTTCTTAAAAGTATACTTGTTCAATGGTTTTGTTAAATATTTTAATGTGGAATACTCATTTCATTTTAGCAATTATATTATGCGGGAAGGTGACTTTTGGGGGGTATTTTTTAAAGGATTATTCTCTGCCATTCATCAATAATATAAGAAGTTCTATATTAGACTATATCAATTTTAATATAAAAACTTTTGTTTTTTTTGTAAATAGCGACATTTATTTATATAAATATATTATATTATGTCATTTACACAATATATAAAACACAAAAAAAAACAAATCAATTGATTTACGTATATTGTATTTTTATACACACAAACACAAATTGTAATATAAAATTATATGTGAACATTAAATTAATAATATATAATTGAAATGAAATAAAAAGGTAAAAAAAAAAATAAATAAATAATAACCAACATTAAACATTCAAATGTATATAATCGCTATTTTATATATTTATACTTGAGTCGTGGATATTATTATTATTACTCTATAGAATTAATTCGATTTCATATATAATTTACTTATATTTACTTTTTTGAAATGTAAGCAAAGCACAGCATATATGTAATTATTCATTTTAGTATTTTGTGTTAAACTTTTAAATATAAAGTATATATAGAAGTATAATATTTCTATATATATATATATAATTATACAATTAACCACATTATGTACGTACGTACACATAAATATATATAGACGACTATTTTTTTTTTTATAATCACAAAATTCACGCGATATATAAATTGCATATACAACAGTGCAACAGAAATAATACAACATTCTGTTCTCTATCTATCTATATATATATATATATATATTCTGTTCAACCACAAACACGAGAGATAAAACAAAAAAAAACAAAAATGAAGGAAATGTTATAATATATCATATCTACTATATATATCTCAAAATGAAAAACAGCCTTCATTTTATTTAATTTTCCCTTTTCATTTTAAAAATATAATATAATATACTACAATATATATATGCAGAAAACGCCAATATAAAATTATACTGTCCATCAAATAAAAAAATTTGCAATATATTATTATTATTATTATTATATATATAACGAGTGTGGTTGAAAATGTGGTAAAATAAAAATAAAACAAAAAAATATCACAATACGTTTCTTGCAAAGTATATAAATTAATTTTTTTTTTTTTAAAATAATAAAATTATATTATTTATTATTATTATTATTATAGTTTTACTTAAAACATATATAGTAATAGTTCGCTATATTCCTGCGATGACCGCACCATGATGGGTAAAACCCTTTTATTTCAAAAGAAGATATTAAATTATATGAAACCATTTATGGATTATATAAGATGGATATAGCTTTTTTTTAGATATGTACATATATTTTCTATGGAAATTACCACCGTAATATTCATTTAAAAACGATTTCCTCATTAGAGATTGTTTATGGAAATTCCCAAAAGGGATGTTAAGCAAATATTCATGTTGATTTTTTATGAATATTTCAAAAGCCTTTTTTGCATATTTTCCAAACAATGGTCTGTTAACTATCATATATAGTCATTTCTGTTGATGTATTTCAAAAAAATGAAAAAAAATACAATTGTAATTTTCGCCGGATTTTGAACGATAATTTCAAAAGAATTTTTCTTTTAATTTAATAAAGGTTTTCTATATAGACATTACCAAAGAATTTTTCTTATTCTTTTCTAAATAGTATATTATATGAAAATTATAAAAGGAATTTCAAAATATTTTTTACGACCATGTTCAATGATCATTTCATCAGGATTCTATGGTCATTTCTAAACGATAATAATCAAAATAAGTAAGGTCCATTTTTTTGCATTTTAAAGATGGAAGATATTTTATATGGAAATTTAAAAATGATTTTCTGTTAATATTCAAGAAGGAGAAAAGGTAAAAGGTTTATAAAGGATTTATTTTTATACAGAAAGTATTGCATATTTTCTATTGCAATTTAAAAAAAACAAATCTGGAGATTTTTTTAATTCAATGCTTAATTTCACCATGATTTTTCTGAATAGTTGTACATAGATTTTCTGTAGGAATGTCAAAAACATTTTCTGATTATTTACTGATATCGAAATGGTCTATATGAAAATCAGTGATTGTTTCGAGGTATGAAGTGTATATAAAAAATGTATTGTCTTAAGCGTATTCTATTCAGCGTCTTCTCTGTATAATAAATCCAGCACGAATATTATAATAAAAATATATATTTAAATCTTCAAAATCCTTCAGTCGCTGACGTGTATCATCATCATCCTATATGAATCATATATATATACGGTATTTATGTATGACAATAAGACAATCGACTCATCATCATCAATCGTGAAATGCAATTTATAACACAAAATGTACACTAATGCAAATTCTGCAAATATTTACCTCATTTGCAAATTCATATATTATAAAAATAAACAAACAAAAAATAAATATATATATACCTTTCTTATTTGTATAAATGATGTGATATATATGAAATCTTTATTGGTTTTATTTAACCAACATATAGTATACCATATATACTAGCTAGAAACAATTGACTTTGAATTTTAAGAAAAGCAAAATAATATATGCATGCATATGTATATATATAATATATTAAAATGGTCAAGAAATATATAAGATTAAAATAATAATCCTTCTGCAATATAAACCGGTTGTTATATTTCTAGCTTTTTAACAAACGTATACACAACAAACATACACATTATTTATTTATTTATTTATTTATTATAAAACAATTGCATGTTTAATTTAGTTTTTTATTATTAATATTAAAATTGTTGTATAAAGAACGACGGCGTCTCGACGACGACGACTACCACTATATAGAACGACAACGAATAGCATTATATATGTATATACACGTTTTGTTGGAGGCTTTGGATACTGGATAGTTGGTTGTTTTATTTTCTAGTTTTTATTTATAATGCTATATCCAGGTTGAAGTTAAGTTGAAGTAAAGTATAATAAATTTATAGGAATATCTATCTAACTATATATGCATATGTTCAATATCGTACAATGTAAACACCATATAAGTTTTATTTCTATATGGATATACCTGGATATGTGCTCTTATATGTGTATTGTGGTTTATTTCTTTTGTGTTAACCCTTTTTTTTTTTTATTTTCTTGTTTATTTTTTAAAGTCTTTTATACGTATAGCTGTTTTATTATTATTATTATTATTATTATTCTATTTTTCATACGCAGTAAAAAGAAAATTTACCACAGGTAAATATTTGAAGTGCACAAGAAGAATATTGTATATGCGGTATATAAAATATACAAGAAGAAGAAGAAGTAAATTACGAATATACACACATTTGAATTTGCAATGTATGTAAATTGAAATAATAAATATAAAAGAACTTGTATTACTTGTACATTTTATTTTTAATTTTTTTTAAATTTTTTTACATTTTGTTACTTATTCATTGCAATAGTGTATAAAATTCTATATACATACAACAATGAGATGATAAAAGAGGGTAAAGAATTCTTCTACTTCTTCTTTCTATTAATATATATGCATGCATGTATATTTAAAACAAAACAAAAAAAAAGAAATATTTTATTTATAGAATAAAAAGTGTAATGTTACTTTATACAGCAGTACTTTTATTACAATTTGCATATATATATATATATATATGAATATATTTTGGTTAGATATAAATAAATTTCATACACATTCATATGCAATATCTTATTTAAAAATCACCTGAGTTTTTCTGAATATATGATTCTTTTTTTCTTGTCTATATATTGTATATATATATACATAAATAAGTTCTGTTAAGTTCTGTTTACTTAGAAGGCTTCAATCATTAGATTTTTTTTACAATATAGGTTTTTTTTTTAATTTTATATCAAATATATACATCACGTTAAAATGTACATCATAAAATATTCTCAAATAGATTATTGTATAATAGTGATTTGTTGAATTCATAGCAATTGAATTCAATTTTTTGTCGTCATTTACAAGATTTTGTAATTTTAATATCACTAAACCCTATCAAAATGTAATGGTAAAATGATCATTAATGAAAATTTTCTTTTTCTCGATTAAAAACATATGATTTGTGTACTGATTTTTCATAAATCATTTCTTATTATCTATAATTGAGTTTTTAATTGACAATCTAATATACTCAAGAGGGATATGAATACAATGTGAAAATTTCAAATCGATCAATACATTTATTGAATTTTGCTCCTCAATTTTAAGGAATAAGAAATCAGGTAATAAGGATATTACAAGCGGACCGAATGAACAAAATAATCTATCTATAATCATATATACTTAAAGGGAATTAAATATTGTGATAACAATTCTATTCTATTAAATTGAATCGCTTAGTAAAAATGCCCTGTTAAATCAATATACAAAAAATATCCAATCAATTGAATCGTTTACTTTTCAATTATTCAGTAATGATTCTTTTCATTACTTCCATACTAAAATTTACATTACAATATAAACACCTTGAATTTTTTTTTCCATTATTAACATTAAAATGCAATATAAATAAATTAATTGCTAATATAAATTTCAAAAAAAAGAATAAATGTACGAAATGGTTGAGGGAGGATGATGGATATAAATAATATCATATACAAATATATGAAGAAGAAATTTTTGTTTTTTGTATTAAATTAAATAAAATATCTATAAATAGACAAATAAATTATTATCATCAATCATCAATGTATATTTAATAATTCATATTCTTATGTATCTACATATATACAAACATTTAAGGTTTTAAATAGATTTTGATGTATAAAATATCTGCTGTGATGTGTAATATTTCTATAAATATATATGTATCTATAGCAATAATAATAATAATAATAAGTATATATCTACTGTATACACTTTGTGTGTAAAGTTCATGAACATTATAATTAAAATTAAGATTCATTTATGCATTTTTTTTTAGAAATACATATATAAATATAAGTACGCACATATAGAGATGCAATTAATTATATTTAATGTTTTTTTTTTTCATTTTCTATCTCTAATTAGATATTATAACATTTGTTCTGTTGTTGTTCTTGTGTTGAAAAATTTGATTTGTTTTTTGCATCACAAAAATAATTGGTTTCAAGGTAAGTTTGATTATAGTATATTATATTTGAAAAAAAAAATATATAGATTTTTTTTTTTAAATAAAAAAACATTTTTGAATTTACATAAATTGTTTCGTTTTTATATATACGAAGTTTGAATTTTAAGATACGAATATGCATTTTAATTTAATTTGATTATATAATTATATATAAATATTATAAGTAACGTGTAAAGGCGATCGCAGTTTGTATAACCTTTAAATTATAATCATTTGATCTAAAATTATATATATATGATAGAATTGAGAATATACAATTGTTCAATTCTATCATATATATTATTATCATTTCATACGGGATAGCATATCTTATAGGATACCATACGGGATAGCCTATATCTGAGATTTCGTCGATTTAAAACTGATTTAAAATTTTGAAAGAATTTTATGTACATCTTATTATGTTCTTATTTGCCAAATTTCTTAACCATAAATAAAAAAAATGATTAACAATGGGAAAATTTTGATCAAATTTTATTGTATCAGATCTCAAAAACCCATTGTTATAATCTTTATGAAAGGACTATACATTTTCTTATCTCCTGATTCTCTTATTTACTAGATTTAATGTAAAAAAAGTTCTATTCCTTGCAATATAGGTTTGGGTTTGGGTAATCTTGATCATTAATCGATGGAAATATCTTTAACTAACCTTTAGACAATTATCTTTATACGAACTTTTCAATAGTATAACTTTGCGGAATGCCTGTTCAATTGTATAATAAATTATTTAGATTCTAGAGCTATATATTTTAAAAATCCTGCGATTCAATCCTATGTGGAATATTTCGAAATAATTTTCATTTAATAATGTTCTTAGTCCATAAAAAAATAAATCAAACAAATTGTCTATTAAAAAGTAATTGAATTTATTAAATTACATTTTTCTCTAATCCATACTCTTCGTAAAAATTAATATATTTATTATAATCAATATATACAAAAGACATAAATTGTATTGGATTTTTTACTGCCACTTCAAATTCTAATTAAAATAAAAATGTGTATGTTTTATTATTCTATTATTTTTATTATATACATTCTTCTGTATTACACATTGAATTATGTGTACTTAATTTTTTAACTCCCACGTAAAATTATCTTACAGAAAAAAAAAATATATATATATTAAATAAAAAAAAAAAAATGTACCATTATTTTTGTTGAAGGTCAATTCGACAAACAATAATATGCAATTTAAATCAGGTAAAAATTATATATAATAGATTTAATTTAATGAAAACATGGGCACATTCATTTTTATAAATTTTTTTTTATATTAAATATTTAATTTTAGTACATAGTAAAATTTCTGTACAAAAAGAACTGGGACAAAAATTTTCAAATTTTTTCATATTTATCCGGACATTTCAAAAAATTCTTTTTTTTAATTATAAAAATACTATTATTATTATTATTATTATATTTATTGTCATAAAAAATAAAATGTATTTATTTAAAATATTTTATGTAATAACAGCGGCGAATGTATTATATATAATAGAAAGTAAAATTATCATCAATTGAAAACTATTATATTTGAAATTTATATATATATATATATATATAGATAAAATGCCAAATCATCTTAATATTGTCTATTGTATATATATATATATATATCGTGTCATGTTTTGTATATACTAAGATCTATATTCATATATAAGACAATAGACATAATATTAGAGAAAATATCTATTAAAACAATTGATCGACATGTACTCAATACATTTTGCATTTTATTATATTTTTTTTTCTAAATCTAAACACTCTAAAAACAATACAAATTAGATTTGAAAAATAAAGTCAAAATTAAATAGGTATTTTATTTTATAGTCACAATATAAATATATATATAGATTAACAATGTAAAAAAAAATTCAATAGATAAAAATGCGAGTCTGTATATATATATATAAATATACTAATAATAATAATAATAATAATAAAATCAAATCAGGTAAAATGAAAGTAATACATTAAATTAAAAAATAAAATAAAAATTATAGCAACAAATTGTATATTACGCGAGACTTTTTTTTTTTTTTTAAATATATTTTAAAATATACATACAAGCAAAATACACAATACCTTGAAATAAAATTTCTATAAATTTTTTTTTTCTTATACTATAAAAAATAAAATACAATCGATCTATTAAAATAAAAAAAAAAAAATAGGTACGACAAATTTTAAATTACATCTCGACATCTAAATGTTATACCATTTTTTTTTTTGAGTCAAAGTATTTAAGATAAAATTAAACATAACATAAATAGAAATAGTTTATGAATATAAATAATAAATCATTATTGAATCAAAATATATAAGACATTATATTATACACACTCGCTCGACCGACCTTTTTTTCTTTTTCTTTTGTTTTATTAGAAGAAGGAAAGAAAAAATTAAATATAGTATTATTAAATTGTTTCAACAATTTCTTTAACCATTATGTTTTTTTTTTTTTTGGATACGGATCAAGAAAAAGAAATTCTAAACTACACAGACAACAAAGGAAAATACAATATATAATTTAATATATAATGTAAGATGTGCAGAAACATTTGCAGAATTATCTTTAATGATTCGCTAAAGTTCATTACAAATAGTTTTTGTAATGATATAATGCATAAAAAAATGTCTAAAATCAAATCCATTCTAAATTGAATAAGCAAAATCAAATTGGAATATTTTTTTTTTGTGTAACCTGGCAATAGACAAATAAAATATTGTCTAACTAAACCATAAGATCGCATTAAATATATATACAACTTATAATACCACAAAAAAAAAATTTCATATAGGTGAATATAATTATAAATAAAAGCTGTATATATTTTATCATAACGTGTATTCAAACAAGCAACAAAAAAAAACACACACACTCTATTAATAATAATAATAATAATAATAATGATAAATTCTATATAAATGATCTTTTCTAACATATATAAGTAAAAAAAAATACACTACAAATAAATATTATATTTTATTTATAAAATATATATATTTTTATTTTTCTATATTGCACCATACAGAAATGAAAATAAATAGTTATAGTAAAAAAAACAAAAATAAAGGTGTACGTACATTCACTA
The DNA here is from genome assembly GCA_958336335.1 of Dilophus febrilis. NCBI lineage: Eukaryota > Metazoa > Arthropoda > Insecta > Diptera > Bibionidae > Dilophus > Dilophus febrilis. The sequence continues at coordinate 55,806,927 of OY284469.1, read as the reverse complement.
TTTAAATATTTATAATTGTAATATATATAATTTAAAAAAAAAAACACAAAACAAAATAAATTCATTTCTTTACCGGTTTTTCTTATTATATTTTTACTACTTACTCTATACGTGCATATAATGGCAATTAATACGTAACTTTAACGATATATTATAAAGCAAAAAAAAAAAAATACTATTAATATTTATACTATACAGTAAAATTTTAATTTTATTATAGAAAAACTATATTTAAGAAATTTGCTTTATTGACACACCGTTCAAAACTCAAGTAAACACTTGATAAAATTCTCAATTATTAAACAGTTTGTCCATATTGGGAAAACCCCCCCCCCCCACATACAATATATTATACAAAAATCATGTCTAAAATGCATTATAGAAATATATTTAAATAACAATTTCAAAACAATCGGAATTTTCAAGAAATCGAAATATTGGATTTGGGCTAAATTTTCCATATATAGAATATAATAAAATTCTTGTGAAAGTCTTTGAAAATTCTCAAATCTTAATCAATGCGTCAAAGGCAACCAAATTTATTTTACAATGATCAATTATGATGTATTAAAAATATCCCGACAAGTTTTCAAAACTTAATATATATGGTTTAATGAATCTTCAAATAATATCACTCAGAAATTGATATAGACAATTAAAATACATTAAAAATCGTAAAGTTCTATATGCAAATTCTAAATTCTGACAAAGCCCGTTCAAAGAAATCCCATCAAATACTGAAACAGAAATCTTTTTTAATTCGCAATTATAAACATATATATGGTTAAATTGTTAAAATATCTGTTGATTAAGAATTATACAAAAACATCACTATCAGAAATTAATATCAGTACACATTTTTCATATGCATTTCAATTGCAAAAAATGTCTTGAATCTTGAACAAAGTCTATCAATTCAGAATTATTCCATACAAGCAAAACTATCCAACTAATATGCAACAAAATAATTTATGATGACTTTTCATATTTTTGAAATATATTTGATTAGTTATTATATATTCAAAAGAAATTGTTATTATTCAAATGTCATGAAAAAAAAAACTATCGATACCTAAATGGTAGAAAAAATAACTTGATCATTTTCATAATATTTATTACACAAAATCGATCTAGAAATTATATAAAATATCATATATTTAAAAAATATATTTAATAATAAAAAAAAAAAGAAATAAGACATCCATTCATTCACGTTTTGTGGTTAACAAAAAAACCAAAAATAAAACACTTTTCAAATAGAAATTATAAAAAATTTGATGGTGTTTTTGCTTTTATGTATATGTATTTCATTTTCTTTTCATGTGATATACATTTTTAAAAAAATGAATGGTTTAAAAAAAAATAAACGTCTATTTGCAATTTAAAGACCAAATTCTTTTTTCTATATATAATATATGATATTATACAGATAGATAAATATATAATTATAAGTTTAATGAACAAAAATTATTAAAAATTATATTTTATCTTAAAATACAGATCGCACGTTACTTATATACATTTTGCTCTTACATTAGTCGAAGTCATCGTCGTCGTTGTCGTCGTCGTCGTCTTCGTCGTGGTGAAAGTATATTTTATATTGTTTTCTATATACAATATAAAAATACCTTTTACCTACATATAGAATTTTTTTTTTGTATACACCTTTTACTAATTTTTTTTTATTATTATTAAGCTTATGGGTATATGAAGAAAAATAAAATTATATTTTTAATACATAATAAATTATATTGTATGATATATATATAACTATACAAATGTTGAAATAGAATGTCAGACCGATATATTGATATATTATAATATAATAAATAAAAGGTATCATCATCGATTTATTCAACAAGATTTAAAAAATTGATTATTAATAATTTTTTTTTAAATTACAATTTTTCTTCTGTTTTTCTTTGTATTTGATGACATTCGCGATGCGTGTGTGCATTTCACATTTTAAATTATTTAAAAAAAAGATGATATCGCGGTTTCGTTTATTGTACAATTCAACATATTGTACAAGAATATATATATGGATTTCAATTAATTATTGAAAGTATTGTTTTTTTGCCAAATATTTTCACATTTAAAACTTTTATTATTACATTATATAATCGAATTTTTTTTTTTGTGTATATCTAATAATAATTTTTTTTTCCCATTTAATAATAAAACATTATTTTATTTTGTTTTATTTTGGCAAACCCTACGCATTATTACTATATATGGAATTACAAATGAATGTATTGAAAATGTTTATAAGAACATTTGAACTTGATCAATACAGTAACTGTCGTAAACTGTGAACGCGGAGAGAAGACACATTTTTTCATGACCAAGTATTCATTCCCATATTTACAATTAAATATCTGTCAAAAAATTGTGAGGATATATACAGAATATTAAAATTAATATTAAAAATGGTCAGAAATATGATGATATGAGTAAATTCGAAGAATTTTACATAAACAACTTAGGAAACTTTACAATAATATTTACAATTTGCCATTTCTTTTGTAATAACTAAATTCTGATTTAAATATAATGATTATTAAAATAGATGGATAATCGTTAAGACTTAACAGAGATTAAAATGCGATAATGTCCAATGAAATAATAGTAAAGTAATCCATTATATTTTTCATGAAATGCAACAAATTCAGTCTAATATATAGTGATAATGCAATTAAATTATTGATCACTCAATGTCATATAATTTTCCTTTTGCATTTTGGTATATATCTTAAAGTAATGATAATTTATTAAAGTCACTTATCTTATACATATATATATATATATACTAATAATTACTTGGTGCGTTATTATATAGATATACATATTAATAATCGATTTTAAAAACCGTAAGCGATGTCCGCATTTATATTACTAGTATATATTGTATTAAAATCTATTCATCAATATACCGCATACATATATTTTATAATTTAAAATTATTAATGAATTTTATGCGTGCATTTTTATTTATCATAATTTAAATCTTGAAAAACGTCTAAATATAATAATAAAAAAAAAATTGTTAATAATATAATAATCTTCAAAGGTCTTATACATATTTAATAAAATAATTATTATGCATTAAAAATGTACACCTTTAAAACAAATCTACCTACAGAAATAATATATATATATAGAATAGAATGTATATACGCAAGAGAAACAAAAACGGTACTTTGCCATGATGTCCAATAATAGAAAAATTACCATTTCTATAATCAAATTGTTAATTGCATTGACGCAGCGCGATATATGCACACACACACATTTTTCAAAATACATTCTATTTATTGTCGTATAGTTAGTTTTATCGTCGTCGTCGTCCCATTTCCATACGCATAATTATAAATATTCTATAAATGCATATAAATAAGCATACATAAATAGCTGCTAGATAGATATTCTTACTTGCATATCATATACTTGAATGCATATATAGATTTAAAATAATTAAAATTTTAAATAAACTTGAAGAATATGTATAATATATTATACAATTATAATACATATATAACTTTTGTATAAAATTAATATTAAAAAAAAAAAGTGTACAAGAAATCAAAGACATGATTTTTTTTTGTATTAAATTTATATTTAATATAATATATGTATAAAATAATCTTATTTAATTACAGAGTATAAGTATATTATTATATAATATTATTATTATTATTCATCTATCGTTTATAATTATTATATATGAATTATTCAAAGAGTTATTATTATTATTTATGATGGAAAAAAATTAATTTAAATATAATTATTATTCGGGTAGCTTTATTTATATATAGAAAAATGAGTAATATTGATGGACGCCTTCCTTTAATCGTTTACATAATTTGAAATTAATTATTAATAATAATTATTAATAAAGAAATCAGGGAAACAACAAAATGTTCTAAAACAAAATAAACATTACAATGCAATGAATTTTAATTAAAATAATCTAAATTTTCGAATTTAAAATAATATTATGGGGTGTCCATGCAAAGAGTATGGTTAAACTGACAATTTTTCACGTTTATAGAAATTAACCATATAATTTGTTACACAACCCCATTTGATATGTAAGGAAAGTTCTAAGAGAATTTAATTATCTGTCGATTGATGGTCTGCCCATCATTCTATCTCAACAGATTTCCAAGTTATGGCATTTTTACTATACCCCTTATATAATAAAAATGGTGTTCTTTTTACCTATAATTGGTCAAAATCAACCACTAATCATTCAATTTTTATAATATTAATATAAATATTACAAGCCCAGTATCTTGGCAGAAGGGAATGTAAATGTTTTATCATATATTGCAAATATTCGATCAATGGGAAAAAACCAATGAGTTTTGATACATAATTCTTAAGGTTATATCATCAAATAAATTACCACTATAAAAGATAAAAAAAAAGACAATTATAAAACACAGCAAATAATAGTTGTATTTTCCTGGTTAATATAGCAATTGTTATTAGTCATATGCGGTCATATATATTCATATAATTTTATATCCAATCATTTATCAATACAATGTCACAATGCAAGTATTTGCTGGCGTAAAATAAGTATTTATATATTATAAGAACGAATTTAACATAATGAATAAAAGTTAAGGTATATAAAATCATACATACATTTATTGCATATATTTATATATGAATTCCATTCCGCATTTATATATACGAGCAATAATATGATTATTTTTTTTTTTTTTATAATCACGAAAGAATAAAATTTATTGAATGTGTACTGTACTGTTGATATGTCAAGAATTTCAATTGATATTTCTATAAATTCAATTCCTTGTCATGATTCATGTAAAATAATTTCAATATGTACCATATATATAGTGTTATGATTCATGGTAAAGGATTTTCCGTAGTTTTAAAACTAACCTTTTTACAATTTAAAACATATAATTAAGAATACATTTAAAATTATTCGCAATTATTCCGCCAAACTCTCTGACATTATTTTTTTCTGTTATGTTCTAAACATTTTTATCCATTGAATTTGATATAAATGAATATATTGTCATTTATTCATTCATTCGTCGGATTCACTGCGATGAGAATTCGAAATTAATGTGATTTGATTCCATCAACAAACAAATCCATTCTTACATTTTAAAACAATTTCAATTAACAATTCTCATGTAAAAATGAAAAAAAAAAACATTCATTCATTCAATTGATTTGTATGTAAGTTTCAAATTAGAACTTCAAATGAAAATTAATTAATTTTGAAATCAAATCAAAATATATATAAATGAAATATTATTAAATTGATCTATAAGATTTTATTGATAAAAATTCTTTTTACGATAACCTCTGAATTTATTTTCCAATGTTAAACATAACAATGGAATATTCTTTAAAACATTAGAATATGTTTTGTCATACAGGAGGATATTGGCAATACTTTGAAATTGTCCAATTTCAAAAATGAAATAGATAAATATTTATACCACAAGATAAAGATCGCGATCTCTATATTTATTTATTTACTATTTATATATCTATCATATAGACACGCAATTATTTAGACTTTTATTAAGACTGATTGGACATTATATATATCTTTAGATTCGATTTACCTGTGTACATACATATTTAATTTAAATATATATTAAAAATGTTTATGAACTTATCTGTCTATAGGTACACATTACATACATATAATGAACACGTGCGCTAAATAAAAAAAAAACATTACATGTTATGATTAATATAAAGATAGAGGTAATTGTTATAAATAAATGTATATGTATAAAACACGAATAATGTATTTTAATAATAATGAAATAATAATAATAATGTTTTTTTTTTGTGACGAATATGCATGTAATTATACTTATTTTATTGGTCGCAATTTTATTTAACATAGACTTTCAATTTTTATTTATTTACATATATTTATGAATTTATAATAATTGAAAAATATTTATAATATTGTATGTATTTAATATGTGTGTGTTTTTTTTTTACTTTTCAAAGGTATTTTATTTTTTATTCGCATTTATACTTTCAATAATATTATTATAATTTATTAATCCTTTGTAAATATTTAAAATGTATAATTTTACGTAATCGTTGTAATATACAATACATTTTTTTTTTAAATTATTCATATCTATAAATCTTAATTTTTGACACAATTTCAAGACTAAATTATTTTAATAAATTCTTTAAATTAGTCTGATTATTTCTATATGAACTATTTTCTTTGTCTATGGTGAATATTTCTATGTCTATGGTGAAAATTATTATCATATTTTGTATCCTTAACTTATAAAAATCATTTTAATTCTTATAAAAAGTCGCCCTTAACAACCGACAATTGGTTTTTGTTTTAGGGAAAATACAACCCTTTTAATGATACGTTGTTTAGCTATAGTACATGTGGTATGTGGTATCAAACGAGATCAGAATAAAAATGTCAGGTCTTTCACACAATAGATACATTTTTTTTTGTAAATTACGCATCATAGAATCACAATTTTTTCATGGATTAGTAATAGAGAATGAGGTTCATTGAAAAATATTTGTCATTCAATCTTTTATTATTTTATAGTCATCAAAATATCTTCAAAATTTGTATATATAATTACTTATATACATAAAACAATATACGAATTGCGTTCAGAGAATAGAAATATATATTCATTTATTATTATTATTGATTTGACACACTTTATTAGTCGTACAAACATATATTATAATGAACTTTCCTAAAATGGATATTTGATTTCATGTATAAAGTTAATGATTAATATATAACGCGAAAAACACAATTTGCGTCTTTAATTGATGACATTCCAAAAAACACTTACATTACAAACAACCGAAAAAAAAATAGTATATATTTTAATTAAGAGTATGAATTTTTAATTTAATTATAATTGTACAAATATATTTTTTTAAAAAAAAAAATTCGTATATTGTATAAATTTATTTACAAACCAAAATGAAAATCCACCTACACCCACAAAACTCAGTGTATATGTTTTTGGATGACATATATTTTGGAATAATTAACTGTTATTTGTAATTGACAGGTCAAAATTGACATCAAGCACAAATGTATTATTATAATTTATTAAAATAATAATAATAAAAATAAAAACCTATCTGGTTACATCTAAAAAAAAAATGTTGGTTAACAAATATAAGAATTGTAAATTTTTGTTAATATTTTTATTTATTTTGTTTGCGAATTGAATTGCTTGCGGGCAATCAAAAAAAGTGGATTGTCAAACGAAATTAATCATTCTATATTGCAGTTTAAGAATAAATATTTTGTTAACAATTTCTTACACATAATAGATACAAAAATTAGGTTTAAAATACTTTATATCCTATTTATGGATATCATAATATCTACAAGAATCTATTTGAGAATTACGTAATTTCACGAGATTTTATTGTTCCCAAAAGATGTTTTAAAAAGTTAACGACAGACAAAATCACCATCAGCCAACGTCTCCCAACTACACGCAGCTCATTGGGTTATTTGGATTTGAAAATGTGAAATCAGTGAAATAAATAAATTAAGTTAAATAAAAAAAAAAGGATTTCATCATAATATATAGAAAATAATTTATCATTTTAAACGTTTTAACCTTCAGTAATAGTTCATAAATTACATTAAAGAAAAAAAAAACAAACAAAAAAACATTTATAAAATAAAAAACTTGCTCGTCTATCAATTAACCATTCCCTTATTTTATTTTTTTTTTAGTTTGTTTAAATAGGAAAATTTATAATTAAACGAAAGAATAAATGAAAACAAAAAAAATTCCATTTATTTTTTCACACACCCTTAAAATTACCTCTTTATATCCATACAGAGTACATTTTAAAAGGTATAACCAGAGTAATATATAGAGCCAGTGTTGATGAATTTGTATAATAAAAAGTCGAAATTACTATTTCATTGGAATTGGATTGGATTCCATTGGACTTTACTTTTTTTATGTATAGAAATCTGCAATTTCGTTGGAGATTTCAAGATTTGGGATATGGACATCATACGACAAAAGTTTGGTTTATCTTTGAAATGCCAGGAAATTTTGATTAACATATACTTTAAACTGAAAGAAATTATCAAAAACTTTACAACACAAAATAAAATATCGGTTACAACATACCCTGTACGTATATGAATAAAAGACAATTCTATATATGAGCACTAATGGTTTATATATGTTCAAAGAATTTTCAATGTGTATATTTTCTTTTAAATTCACAATATTCCATGCTTCTACGAAAATTTATATATTACACTATATATATATATATATATATATATCCTTTATGCATGTAGGCTATATTATATATGGGGATTACAATAATATATATATAATAGAATGAAAATGAAATGTATATATGGGTGTGTGAACACGAGATAGAGTAATTAATAATTTAATATTGGATTATTTTTCATTTAATTATACCATATATAATAAATATATTGCTTATTGCCATTATATAGATACAATTCATATATGTTATATGGAAAATTTCATACATGCAATGTATTTATTATTTAACATACAATTTTTTTAAAAAAAAAAGGTATATATAATTTTTCTTCATCATATAAATGTTTTTGTATGTATCAAAAATATGCGTATCATGAATGGATTAATTCTATATATAAACAACAGACAGTATGGTTATTATAATATTGTATAGATTAATTATTAACATCATAAAGATATTCCTTATAATCTTTTAGATTAAAAATTAATTTTTATGTGAGGTAAAAACTTTTGAATTTTTGTGTGTTTTATTCATACAAGTGTCTTTATGAGGAAGGAAAAAGATGAGATAAAGCCAAGCAAGAAATCATAAAATAAGTGTACATTTCATAACTAAAAGTAAACTCAACTATCGATTTTCATTTCAGCATTCATAAATTTGCCATAAACGAATGAATAGGAAAGTGTTATGTGAGTGAAAATATTACATATTTGGATGATTGAAAATTGTTCATGATTAAAGTTACGATCCATCTAATGAATTATATAGAAACATTTCAAATCGAATATTTTTAAATGATGGTATAAAATCAACTTTTATTATTAGATGAATCTTGAATTCAATTGTATGATATTAATGATGATTCAATTGTATGATATTGATGAAATGGAACTATATTTTTTTACGTTGAGGACTCAACGTTCAAATAAATGTTTTTTCGTATATAATTACAAAGACTCTATATATTATAAATAAATCCGACTATTATTTTGAAATATTTTGAAATTACTTTGAAATATAACACAATTAAAAAATATTTCAAATATATCAATATTAAAAAATACATCTTCTAAATATGATTTTACATGCAATGTCCCAGATTGCAGTACAATCATTTATAAATTATATACATAAATATAAAATGTAATGATCTAATTTTCCTTTCTATATACAATATATATATAAAGTTAAAGAAATGAAATTATGCGGAAAAAATTCTGCATGTGTAATTATAAGGGAAAAAAACAACCCAATGGATTCCTCCATAACATTTTATTTAAAATTTAAACTTTAACAATAATCCATTAAATTAGAAATAAAATAACTATTAGTATTATAAATAATACTCTAAAACAAAGTAAATTCCATTTATGTATAAAGTTGGGATTTCTATTAAACACGCAATCAAATCTGTAATGTGTCTTGATAAAAAAAAAATATTATATATTCCCTATACACGGATGAAGAAGTTATATACATATGAATATAATTGCACACATATGCTGAAAATATACCATATATATTGAATAATTATGGCATTTTCAAAGTTTTTCTATTAGTATATTATAAATATTTATATATACGAGTATATATCGTCGCGTACTGTACATTATAAAGTTTTATGATTACACAATAAAATTGTGTTTTTTATTCAGTTAATTATACATAAAATGATATTTAAGTAAAAAATAAAAGGATATATATTTACATATATATGGATATAAAACAAGGTGATAAATAGAAATCTAAATAAATGTATGCCGCCAAATCATTGAATATCTTTGCTAATTTTTTTGAAAAACAAAATGCAGAAATCTGTTTGAGGAGGTCCTAACCAAAGTTACAAGAGTACAACAAGAAAAAAATGAGTTTCCTTACATTTTGTGACCTTTATTGTATTAAAAAATTTGAAATCTTATTAAAATGCCCGCTATCTTAAGAATTATTCTTTTATGGGTTGTTGACTTGAAGTGTTTTTTAATAAATCCTGAGGATAAATAAATGTTATTGGTCGAAAATTAAATACGAAAATTTCACATTGAAATTAAAAAATTAGAGAGAATTTCAAATATTGAAAATCCGACAGAATTGGAAAATCAGACAGAATTTCCCATTGATAATAGAAAAACAAACAGATTTTAAACAAAGAAAATTTAACGGAAAAGGTTTCGATATAGAAAATCAAACAGAATATCCGATATGAAAAATCAAACAGATCAAACATCGACCTTTAAAAGAATATAGTCAGCTCCGTGTCCGCATTGGCGATTATATTTTATTTGACGATAAGATAAAAATTGATGTAATAATACATTAAAAATTGGCATTAATCAAAGAACAAAATAATCCCTAAATAATATAAATATGATTTATGACTGGAGGAATTCAAAGTAATATTTAAATTCAAAAATACACACCACCCGGTCATCAACAACAATCATACATACATTATTTTAATATACTTAATTATATTATCATTGTAAAAACCCATCTACATTTTTTTTTATAAACTTAAAATTGAAAAAGTTTCAAATGAATGTTGTGAATAAAATAGAACCTTTATAATATTCAATTCAAATATGTAGATAATATAAACTTTGCAATAATAATATAAATAAAATATATACGATTCAAATAAAACACTATATACAATATGAAAATATCGAACCCAAACTGATTATCTAAATGAGTGTGTTTTAGTTTTAACTAAAAACGCAATTATATATAAACATAAGGTTCAAGATAAACATAACACTCCCTCATCACCGAGTAAATAAATTTCCTCAGATTTATATTTAAAAATTGGTAGACCGACTCTACAAAAAGATCTGAACTTAAACAAGGTTTTAACTGTATGGTCGTAAGAGTTTTCTAATCAACGTATTTACATCTAAACAGACATGTGAACATAGAAATGGGAAGTCAGCTTATCAGTTTCTGGGAAGTATGAAAACGTCTGGAGAGAAACTAACACGTTTTCGATGCCATTATTTTCGATTTCCTCTGCAAAAATTGAACCATAAAACATGATTTCAATTTAATCCATTGAATACACATATACAAAACAAAACAAAAATGTTTATTATATAAACTAATTTGCATTGCATTTTAAAGGATGTTTTATACAAAAACCTTAAAAAAAAAATGTTTCTTATAAATAGTAACATAAACCGAAATAGATATTTTATTAACATTTTTACCATCCTACCTACCCTACATATACAATAAAAATATATAATATAAAGACATATGGATATGATTTATTATCCACACATCATATATAAGAAAAACAACAACATAATAATTTGTATTTGAGATTCATCTGCAGCGCGTTGTTACTTCCCGGGCATTTATTTATATATATATTAAAATAAAAGCCAAAAACTATATGTATATTGTATCGATTGAAATACTACTCAAATTACATGGAACATACCTTTAATTAAAGCACGTACATTTTCATTATTTTTTATTTATTATACCTCTGTAAAAATGTAACATAAGTAATTTTTTTTTTGCATTTTTGCAATTCGTGTTTTATTTTAATTAATTTTAATAAATATGGTAAAATAATATATATATATATATATATATAAAGAAGCACCTGCTGTTTATTATTGTACATATTAATTTATTCTTTATGTTTTTAATTTTTTTAAGTAATTTTATATCACATATCAACCGTCTGCTGTGATAGTGAAAAAATATTATTATACATATATTTATGGATGTTATTAAATTCCCAATGTATATATATATGAATAGAAGAAAATGAAAATTAACAAGAGGCAAAAGCGTATGTTGTCCAAAAGAATATTTATAATAAAGTATACAAAATATGATCCAAAAGAATATTTTTAATAATACAAAGTACAAAGTATACAAAAAAATTAAGGTTATTTTATTAATTAATATGAATTAATGTGATTTTAATCCTGTTTTTTTTTTTCAATTATAAATTTAATCGTGTTTAAATTTGGATTGCTTAAAAATCTTTTCAATATATTCCAATTAATATAGTTATGTTATATATAGAATTATCTATTTGCTCAACTCAAATAATTTATGTGATGACCAATTTTATTAAATGGACGTATTTTTTAAAATCGTTTTATAGAAATGCTAATACAAATATACGGATCTATAATGCATTTATACTGGTGAAATTGTAGTGTGTTAATTCACATAGATCATTGAAACGTTCGTTCGTGCTAAAGTTAGGTTCAAGTGTATATAGGGAAATTGAATTAAAATGAAATTGTTATACTTATACATTTGATTTCTCCTTATTTTTGTGTAACTGAATGCACTGAATTTGCATACAATATCGTAATGAAATCCTAATCACCTTATAATTATTGATACGAATATTTTGAAATGGGAAATTGCAAAGATAAGAATAGTAAAAATACCAAAATATAATTGTAGAAAATATTCAAAGTCTTTTAACACAACGTAAAAATGTTTTACCTAACATTAACTTTCGAACTCGAAAATAACAGAAAACCAGAAGAAATGGTTCATGTCTTTCCATAGAATTCAAATCTATATGATTTCAAGAAGTTACCATAATTTTGGAGATTTGGATGTCTTATTATCTGATACCACATAGACTTATAGGTTTACGTTATATATAATTTATCTGGTATAAGAAAAGTTCTTTTTTTAGTTTCAAAATACTTTTGCCCTCATTTTTTTTATTATAATGTAACAAACCTATACATATATATATATATCAAACTTGTATCTATACATTTAAAAAAGCATTTCCATAAATCAAATTTTCACATCAATTTACATACATATATTAATAATAATAATCATTTCATTATATAGCGATGACGAATTACAAAAACTATCATTAATATTATTATACCTTTTTTGAAAGATCAAATCAAAATTGTCAGAGTCTGTATTACACACACTCATTGTCAGTCGACGAGTTTTTTTTTTTACTATTCATTTTTAACATTTAAGTATAATTAGCACTTTTATTTTCAATTTCACTTTTAAAAATTTTAGATAAAATTTAAGTATAAACAAATTTATATATATATATATATGTATATCTATTCTTTTATATATGTTATCTTGGATATATTCTCAATTATTATTTATTTATTTTTTTCATTTATATATTTGAACAAAATATAAAGAAATATATTTAATTTTTTTTAGTGGTTTAGATTTATTATACCTGCAGATGATAGAATTAAAAGTAAAACAAAAAACAAAAAAAAAAAAGAAAAGAAACCAATTCAAGTTATTATGTACACACAAAAAAATACCAAAAAGCACATTCAATTGTATTATACAATTTTTATTATTATAATTGTTCTATCAAATTTGTATATGTTTAGTCGAATTTCTTTTGTACACCTTTTATTTATTATTATTATTATTATAATGTATGTTATCTATAGAGATATAAATATACATTTTTGGTTGATCCCAAAACACACTTTATAATAAGTTTTTTTTTTTTTTGTGTAATTTAAATAATATTAAAAATTATATGTTTATAGTTTTATAATATTTAATATTAAACAAAAAAAACCAAACAAAACAAAACAAAATGAGATGAAAAGTAGGACACAAATTTATCAACAACAAACGCAGATTTGTATATAAAAATATAAATAATTTTACTATTTTCATTATTATTATTATTATTATAAGTTCTTCAATTTAATTTTAGACATAAAAAAATGAATTCAAATGTAAATGTATAGAGAATCTGAAATGAAACCGTTAAGTAAATATAATTGCTTCTTATATATATATAGTATATATATTCGGCAGGTTGTAGGTATAATTTTTGATTTTGTCATATGAATGGTCTTTTTTTTTTATAGTAATCATATTATTTTAATCTGTTTTGTCATCAAATGTAAAACATATATATTGTCAACTAAAAATAAAAATATAGAGAACAGTATAATTGTGTGTTTTTATTTGTATTTTTTATTATAATAAAAATAAAACACAATATTTTTTCTCATAAAACAATAAAAATTTATATATACTAAGGTCGTTGATGGTATAGTACATTGTCTATAGATATTAATAAAAAAAAATAATAAACGACCATTTAGTTCACATAAAACATAATATTTTATATTATTGTTTAAATACAGATTTAAAAATTAAAATAAATAGACTTTAAACATAATTTAAACGAAAGTTTTATGTGATTAAGAAAAATATAAAGACATATAGTTTTACTTGAAAATAAAACACGCATTATAATTAATTTATTTTTTCTACAAGTTTATATATAAGGAACACATTCACTCTTATCATTCACACAGACAATATTGGTATTGATTAATATTTTATGGAATTTCTAAATTATATAGTTCGCTATATATATTCAGAAAAACTAATCTTAAGGAAACTCATAACAAAAAAAATGCTTTTATGACTTTGCAATATTAAATATTATTTTAGGAATAACTCTGGCCTAAATATGGTTAAACTAAGGGTTTGCATTCTTATTACTGGTAGTGATTTCTTCTTATAAAGTATTTTAAATTATTGTGAAAGATCAGTGGTTCAAATTTCAAACTTTAAAGTATTTATATATCAAATAAGAATCGGTAATTTTTTTATAGTCAAAAGTTTTTATAGTAATATTTCAAAAAAAAAATAATATTAATAAAATTTTTAATACTTAAAATTAAATTTCTACATAAACGCATGCAAATTAATCTACTACTTATATATAATTAGTATTTTAAACATGCAATTTAAAAAAATAAATTATAATAATATATCTATAATAAACTCAAAAAGGGAACTCATACAGTCTAGACAATTTAAAGACACCCTTACCCTCCGTTGTCCATTACCTGAAAAAAAATATTTATAGAAACTTAAAATTACCCTAAACAAGCCCAATTTTAATAAAACGCTGTCAGGGGACCTATCAGACGGTTGGATAGGAGCAAATACTTGGCGCGTAGTCAGTCCGTTCGACGGGACCAGAGGGCTTGACCCAAGCATTCACGAATAGGATTTTTTGTGATTATATAGGTATAGGATAAAAGTACTAATCATTAGGTAATTTCATTAAAAGAAAAAACCCAATGAAAAATATACTTTTTTTAGGTTTATATTTTGTGGAAAAATAGGACAAATGACATTTTTATA
Source organism: Dilophus febrilis (assembly GCA_958336335.1). Lineage (NCBI taxonomy): Eukaryota > Metazoa > Arthropoda > Insecta > Diptera > Bibionidae > Dilophus > Dilophus febrilis. Next base: position 55,791,492 of record OY284469.1, on the reverse strand, counting down.
AAAATTTATATAATCAATTCAAAAAAATCTATATGTTCTACAAATGTGTGTTAGTATTCTAAAACTACGATCGAGTTCACGGTAGATATTGCATGCAAAACATAAACAAATTAATGGGTTTTTTTCATTCAAAAATTGTTAATTTTAATTTAGTATATTAGTTTTCTTTTGTTATGATATGGTAATCAATTGTGATTTTAAATTGAATTGAAATTAATAAAACAAATATTATATCATATTAATTGATTATTATTCTGAAACCCTAAACCATAATTTTATGTATTATCCCCATAAAAAAATCTACAAAAATATTATAAAACCCATTAAAAATATACAAACAAATCAAAATAATCACAAAAATATATTGTTAATTCTAAATTCTATGATCTACCATGAACTCTAAAAAATATATATATTTGTATTTTCATAAAAGTGATTATAAATAATAAATTAAATTAAATTTGTTTCATCGATTTAACTTTAAAAAAAAAAAACTAATAATAAAAAATGAAAATTAATAACTTATGTTATCAATTGAAATTTATAATCAAAAGAAAAACAAAACCGCAAATGTTGAATAAAAATGAAAAAAATATTATCTAATGCAAAAACTATCTGGTTTTATTGAAACGCTAATTGATCTCTCTTTAGCACATACAATTTTGTAATATCAAAACAAAAACAGAATTTATAAAATTTTATTAATAAATTATTAAACGAAAATTTTTCGCGACGACTAATTTAATTTAATTTATTTAACATTACCTTTAAAAAAAAAACAAATACAATAAAAAATATATTTGACTCACATTGGTTGGAATTTTATTATGAAAAATTCGTAAAGTTGGCAGACAAAATATCACACTCACCTGAAAATAGATAAAGAAAATAAAATAAATTAATACGAAATTATATTATAATAAAAAATATAATATATAATGAAAATAATAAATAAATAAACAATTGCGAATTCGAATGGATATTCAAAAGAGGTCTGAAGTATTTTTCAAATACAATTTTCCGATAACGTACCATAAAGGTCTATTGAAGAGGGATTTAATCCACAGGACAATTTCAACGGTGAACTTCAAATCAGCAAATCCATGAATAAATAACTGCATGAGTTGAAATGAGCTACTACGTATTTCCTCTTTGACAATGATATTTCAGGAACAACAACAAAAACTATTACTCGAGGTAATAATTAAAAGAAAAATTGAAATCCAAAATAAGTTCACATTAGAATCACAAGAAAATAAAAACAATTCATAATAATATTATCAATTAAAGAAAAAAAAACAAATATAAATATATTTTAACATCACTATATATTAAATTAAAAATGTGACTATATAATAATAAAATAGAAAAAAAACCGACGTGTGGAATAAATATAATGTGTGCGTTGTGTGTGATTGCTTTTTTCAATTTCAGTTGGTGCATAGAAGTAAATATATTATTATATTATTTACCGGTAAATTATAAAATATTTTTATCGCATATGTTAAAATTCACATTGAAGGAAAAAAATATCAATTCATATATAATTAAAAATGTGATAATAGAAAATATAAATCGATAAAATTATGATATTTTTGATATGCAATGAATTTATTTTTAATTTTCCATTTGATTTTTTAACAAAAATTTTATATACAAATCAAAAAGAAAAACCTCAATTCTAAATGGAAAATTTAACATGTTATTAGGAAAACTATGAAACGACAAATTAACAACCGCACAAAAATGAAATATAAATTAATTTATGTGTATAGAATAGAATAAAAAAGCAATAAAATATAAAGAATAAAAAAAATGTTTTTTTTTATAAAATATAAAGTACAGCAATCATTTTATAAGTACTGCAACAATTTATAGAGTAACAAAAACAGGAAGGTACTTGCATATAGAATTGTATATTTTGGTATCGTATGTATACATGAATTCAGCTAAGTTCAATGTAAAATGGACCATTTATCTATGCAATCGAAGGATCATATGTTCGGATACCGACCTAATCATTTTAATAATAATTTGATTACCCAAATATTGTTTTTTATTCTTAATTTTATTATATATTCAGGGATAAAAAGGGAAATTTGTGAAAATTACAGAAAATATTAAGAAAATTAGGATAACAAATTTGTGATTTTCTATAAAAAATTTTCAGAGAAAAAAAAATTCAAACGATGATGGTAGAACATGGACGATATCACTACGAATAAATTCATCAAATTTTATATAACGTTATATATATTTATTATAAAAAAAAACTTAATGTTATTTATATATCATCATTATGATTTATGCTATAACGATTGCAAATTCGAAATGTTATAAAAACTTAAAATATGGTATATATTTTCATATGGATGGATGGCTTAGTTGGTAGCGAAGCCGCCGATTTTCACATACAAAAAAATCTCACATGTAAAATTACATGTGAGATTTGCTTTTAATTAAGGGGGACATGGTTGTTTGAATGTTGGACAGTCGACGATGAGAGACATACCATATTCCAGCAATGATGTCCCCCGTAGGTTTATATATATACGGACCGCGCTGGCGTTTCTGCCAGTTGTGGTTAGTGTATATATATTCCCGGGTATCCCGTGGGGGATACCCGCTCTACATCCAAAAATAACTGTAAATTTCTTACATAAAATAAATTGATAAAAAACAAATAACCATCAAAATTTGTATTGAAAAAAAATGGAAATTTATTTTTTATCAATTTATTTTACGTAAAAGCGCTCATCTCTTGTCTTGATATTGGTTTCTATATATGGAATTAAATTGAATACGGAATGGGGGACCTCATCATTTTTACTGTAGATATTTTTATTTGCAAACATTTTATTTAATTTTTATATACTCATTGATAAAAAGGAAATTTTTGTGTATTATTCATGGACAGTCAATGAATAGATTATTTAATAATATTAGAAAATTAATGCGTAACAATGTATTAAAACATAACTAAACTAAAAAAATATTCAATTATTCTTTTTATTGCTGATATTCCAATCGAAAAAGTTTGAAAAACAGAGAATTGTGAGCTAATTTTCGTATGAAGATTCGAGGAAACAATCCAAAGGAAAAACAATTTGTATATAATAAATAGCGTATTTGCACAAAGCAATAGCTCAAATAGCATTGATTAAAGCTTGATTAAATGATTCCTCGTAAAACTATCCATCCATCTAAGATAGAGATATCGCAATTCAATGTTATATATGTATTTATATTTAAATTCATGTGTATGTTAATGATTTTGTTAATTTTTTTTTAACTAATACCAAAACGCACAGTTTTTATATTTATACATTATGAGAAGATTATCTGTATCATTTTGTAGATTTAAATATTAATAACAATAACAATAATTACATTCATGTGAATAAAACATTAAAACCAAAACAAAAAATGTAATATCAATTGGTATTTTCATTGCTATATATATATATATTAATACTAAATTTTATGCTATTATATATTTAGAGTTCTATTTTTGAAGAATTTTTTTTAGTTCAAGTTTAAATCTTGTCATAGAAATGCAATAAAATATATATATGATATAATAATATGAATTCATTTAATTTTATACCATTGTTTTTATATATCGCATATATAAAAGAAGGTTCTCTATATATATATTTATATATATGTGCATTCAAAACTTATCGACCCGATCGACCGACCCTGTCTGAATATTATATTTATATTTAATAAAATAATATACTATTTTATGAAAATCAATGTCATATATTGATATAAAAATATTTTCATAATAAATAAATTGTTATTAAATAATATATAAACACTGAAAATAACCATCTATTTAGATATAAATATAATATCATTTATGGAGATTTGGCGGTGTAATGACGATGGTCACCTTTGCACAAACAATCAAAAATTGTGAAATCTCGAATTTAGGGTTCTTTTTACATTAAATAAGGGAGCAATTTGGCGTAATTTCTAAAGGATGACTTTGGGATCTTTTGAGTTAAAATTGTTTATACTCAATATCATTCCGATATTAAACAAAATTTCCTAATGAAATTAAACAGATTTTGCTAACAGAAAATTATACAGAATTTACTTAACCAAATTATACAGAATTTCCTTTAGTAAATTATACAGAATTTCCTTTAGTAAATTATACAAAATTTCCTTAAGCAAATTATTATACAGAATTTCCTCGGGGAAATTCCTTAAAGTTCTTTCAAATACAATAGCAAATATAGCGATAGAATAAAGAAAAATATCAAAGGATTCATTATATTTACTTCCTCTGAAAAATAATAATTAGAAGAACAAGAAGAAGAAAAGTGAATGATTTCATCGGTTATTATAAAATTTAAAGTTAATTTAACGTTTTGCCTATTTTTTTTTTTGGTAGGAGTTTTTTTTATTAAATATCAATAAAATATACAATTGTTTATGTATAAATTGCATATACATAAAAGTATAATAATTTTATTATTACAACATATATAATTTGAAAAATCTTCATATATAATAAATAAAATAATTTTATATACCATATATATTATTAAATAACAACAATATAATTTATTTATAATATATATTTCTTATTATTTTTCGTATTTTTATATATTGAAATTGTATATGTATAGTCAAGAGGTTAATCAATATTAAAGTCTGTAATATATGGTAATATGTATAAGAAGGTATATAAATATAAGAAAAGTTAAGAAGAGAGATTAATCAACAAAAGTCAAATCATTATTATACTTTATATGGTATATATGTAGATAGATACAAAAAAAATAATTGTCACTGTTTATCATCATTATATTATTTATTTATTTTGTTTTATTCTTTTAAATATATAGTATTGATATATTTATTTATTTATTATTATGCAATTTTTGATCTTTTTGTTTATGATTTCTCTTGTATGATAATTTAGGTGAAATTGTATTTAATTTGATGATCCTCAAAAGAAAAAAAATAAAATGAAATTCATGATTCGATTTGGGATTTCATTGAGTTAATTCAAAGCGTTAAAATAATCGACGGGATTTGAATTGTAAATATGAGTTGTATAGGTATTGTTGCGCCACTTGAATTTTTATGGATATAATTTGTCATAAATTTGTTTCAGAAATGGGATTAAAACTCATTGTGATCGACACGTCTAATTTATATTTTATGGTTAGTGTTTCAAATTTACAAATAACTGACTTACAATAATATTTTCTATGGTGTCGTGTCAGTTTTTTGATATAGTTGCAACTAGACTACGGTTAATCGGAAAAACTCACCAATAGAACAATATAGGTTTATTTTAAATTTTGATCAATTACCAGATGTTAAGTATAACAGATTAACCTAGCAATTTACGATTCAATTATTATGCACATTTCATTGAGAGACAGTTGATTATTAAGATTAATATGGTATATGAAATGGAATTAGTGTGGAAAAAGTTTCATTTGAATGAGAAATCCTATATATATATGTATTGAAAACTAATCAATCGGTTAGTATATGAACATTTTTACATTCATTAAATCTATAGGAAGGATACGTCTATCTATTTTTAAATAAATCTGATACGATACGATCATATACAAATAATTGTAATTTTTTAACCATTCACAAGGTATTCGTGCAAGGAATAAAATTGTTATATTAAAAAATTTAATGGAATTAATTTCAAAATTGTAAAATGTTTTTTGTTAAATTCTATTTTATAGACATTAGTTTTATTTTTCTTAAATGATAAGATGATAAATTTATCATTTTGATGAAGCGAAAATATATTGAAAAGATATTTAAATAATTTTAAATATATCTTTAATAGATTGCAGACACACGAAAGAGTAACATCTTTATATAGCATTAATCAATCAATATACAATATATTATATATCCAAAATATTCAATATATATTTTTGATTATACTAAATGATTTATTATATCTATTAAAGTATGCCTCATATTCATATACCAAAAATCTCTTATATTTCGTCGGGATGATTTTATAAATATATATTAAAAATTTCTCATGTTCACTCATTCCTATACCATATGTCAGGTATCTGAAAGAATATATTTATATAATACAGATATAATATATATATAGGAATGAAAATGTATGCCAAATTGGAATACATTACATCTTTACATGATTTTATATACAAATACACAATATATTATTTTTTTTTTTATATATAATCATCATATGTAGATTTTTATTTTATAAAATATGATCTATTATATTATCATCCAATATCATTAAATTGACTATATCATCAATATCGTATTTCGATTCCAAAATCATTAAATTATAAACTCCAATATATATATATATACATATATATTTTTGTTTTGTGTAAATAAAGACCTTAATTCGTGATCTATATGAATATTTTTTTTTTGAATAGGTTACATAAACTTAAAATTTATTCATAGAAGAATATTGCATAAAAATCTATATCTTTATGTATATAATATTAGAGACATAGTATAATTTATTTTATGCATATATAGAATATCTAGATAGCTATACCTATAAAGGTATGTATATATAAATATTGATATGCCAGTCGTCGTATATATATATTATATTTGTATATATTTATATATTAAAGGTAAATATAATACCATCAATTTTACCGTTTTCATCACAGATGAAAAATAAACGTGAAATCCAATATATATATATATGGATATATACACAATTATTATTATTATAAGACTTATTTATATCCATATCTATCTATATATATATATATATATATATATATATATATAAAATTATAAATACAAAATAAGTTGGTAAAATACTGAATATATGTTTATAGTTAATGTAATAATAATAATAATAATAATATAAAATAAAAAACAATCATGATTATAGAATAAACCAATATATGGTAGATTTATTATTTCTTTTTATTCATCACATCTATAATAAAAAAAAACATCTTCAAGTATATATCATATATATTCCGCACTATAGATGTACTATTATATATAGAAGAAGCAAACTAAGAAAAGGTATAAATCCATATATATTTACTATATGTTGAAAATATTTTATAGTGACTTTTAGATTTATAACTTGTTTGCTTTTTTTTTAATATATTTAATACCATATATAGCGAAAGACAGTTTATGAAAATGATTATAAAAATTGAAGAGTATACAAATGAATTTTATTAAAATGAAAAAAAATAAAGAAAAAGATACTATAGGCCCACACCTATATACAAATGGGTGGTAAGGACTTAACGGTGACAATTTGGAAATATTTTTTTTTTATATATAATAAATTAACTTCTCATCAAATTTGTTTGTCTCTGGTTCTTGGATTTCCCCGAGATGTTTGGATAATCCATAATCCATTTCGAATTAAGGAAATTGTGATACTACTTCCCGGGAATGAGGTTTTCCTTGCATATATACTACTATCTATAATAGAGTTAACATCATTCATTTTATTGGAAATTTAACACTAAAGAATACAGACTGTTTTTAATTCTTTAAATATTCTATAACCAGCATCCACAGAAAGCGAGTAGATTTTAGTCCAGTTCAGAAATATACCACCGCAGTCTATGTATGCTTAACCAAAAATAGATCGAATTTAGGTGATAAAACGATTATTGTTTTACTTATTTTCTCAAATAAGATTTTATTTTTTGAAGAATGAATTCTAAAAGTAATATATTTAAAGTTTAGACAAAGATTTTAATATCAAAGTAATTTTTTATCCTATCGAATCAATGATTTTATGTAATGAATTGCATTTAATTCTATTTTGCAATTTCATATCATATTAGCGTAATTTATAAATTATCCAAATTTTTTTTTTTGTTTAATGTACACTTGAAATTATACTTTCTGTTTATTTATAAGTTTTATGAACACATAAACTGCAAAATAAATACGATACAAAAAAGGAATGTAGAATTTTCTATTTATAAACAATTATTCTCATTCAATGTTGTAATTGCAGTCGATGGAAAATTGAACTGACTCAACATTCTGATAAAAAGCATGGTCTCAGCATGGTATACAATCTTTGAACTTGACCAGATCATATCAAGAAAAACATATTTTAAAAAAAATTCCAACCAAATCAGTGTGGACTGGGACTGGCATGGGGAGAAAAATTAAACAAAATCGAATCAAAACAATACAAAACTAAACAAACATTATCATTTATATACAATTTAAAATACTTTAGAAAATTTATATTACAATTATGTTTGATTACACATCACAAATTACACATCTCTATCTTATCATAAAGTAAAACAAACTATAACAAAAAATGTGTGACAAATCATTCTACAATAAAAATAAATGGGAAATTTTTGTATGTTCTCTATATTCCTATATAAACTGTGATGACGATACAATTTTATCCTTGCCATCTCTTTGTATATCTAATATAATTTCTCGAAAAATTACAATCCAATCGATCGATTTGATAATTAATTATTTGTTGAATTTTATTTTTATATAGAAAAATTATATTTCTTATAACTATATTAAAAGTTATTCACCGGGGCCAATGAACATAAAAAAAAAATTAATAAAATGATGATATAATTAAATTAATTATTTATTATTAGTCATATGTGTCGTAAAAAATTTTTATATATATGCTAAATGTTTCAACTTTTTGTTTTTGTTTTTATTTCAGAATATCACTACATTTGTATAGAAGAAAATATAATAAATATTTTAAAAAAATTTACCGATATTTTTCATTAACGCGACAACAATCCGAATAAATCATCTTCGATAATATGCTGCAAGAAAATGATTCATTTTTGAATAATCATTTAAGTTGATGCGTGCGTGCGAAAGAATAAAAAAACCAAAACTTGTAGAAGGTGTGCACGATATAGAAAAAATATTTCAAAATTAAATGTAATATACAAAAATGTGAATAATTTAATAATGTTTCTTTTGAATAAAATTAAAAATAAATAAATAAATAAATAACAATAACTACGAAACGATCACAACATACAGCCAGACAGACGACTCTATATTCAATATATATCAATATTGTTAATATATTTTGTATATATAGAAGAGATTTTTTAAAAAATTCGTTACATTTTTATAAACGCATAGCATAGCCATAGACGACCAACGTGAAAGTTAACTGAAAATAAAAATCGCAATATGGCAGCAACGGATGGACAAATTATATTGGCTGCATCAAGATTTGGTGATTCAACACCGATTTATCTCAGGTATGTACACGTTGATATTTTTGTTCTATATATATATATTTATATTCATTAAAATTTGATTGATTTACTAATATTATATTATCAGTTATTAATAGTCCTGAATTATCTAAACTTTTGTTTATAATTTTTATCTGGTTAACATCAAATTTATAGGTGTTAATTGCAATATCTTATGAAATACAACAAGACTATAAAAAGGTTAAATAAAATTTCATCATTTAATGAATTCGATTAATCGCTTAAAAATGTCTTTATATTCATTCATATCATATCAAAAATGTTTTCAATTATCAATATAAGTTTAAATGATATTTAATTATGAAAATATCTCATATTACGGTATGAGTTTTGTGATATTGTTTTGATTTAAAATGGGAAAATTTTTGAAAATGCCTATGAAAACTATTGAAATGATATAAGGAAACTATTTTTAACGACGTCTCTAAATGTCTTATAAAATTATTTGGTTGTCTTGGAAAATGTATTAGTATTGATAATTTTCTTCAAATGATTGGAATTTTCATTATGGATTCCTTCAAATACCTTTTGTAATTTCATTTTATTTTTAAATCGCATAAAAAGACCTTTAAATCGGTGGTATATTCGTTCGGATTGGTTAACTGGTCGGGAAATTATGATGATTTTAATATATGTTACATTTTCAATAATGTACAACTCAGAAAAACTAAAGAATTTTCAATATAATGTATAGAAATTCTGTCTGATAAAAATATCTTTGAAACTAAATAACGTTTTTTTTTAGATTATAAATTTATCAACATCTTTCCTTGCTATATACCTATAAAATGTTTAAATGAATTTCTTTGTCCGTGTATGTTTCACCATATTAATTATCTCTACTATACGTTGATATTAAATTATTCATCAATTTAACTAACTGTTTTTTGGATTATATGCGCGTATTAAATATCTATATATAGTTAATATAAATTAGATGGTATAAAAAAAAACTTAAATATATATTCAAATGTTCTTTGGCACGTAAAAATTTACATAAATATACCAATAGATAATAAGTAATATAAGCACACCTTTATATAGATATATCGCGTATAGAAACACTTGTTGTACCAACGAAAAACAAAAAAAAAATTAAAGAAGAATACAAAAAGAAGATGAAAACGAAGAATTTTATTCGTTTTTATGTTAATTTTTTTTCTATATGATTTTTTTTATTTTTTGGATAAACACCAACTACTTTTATATAGTTGAACGAATTTTAATGATGTAAATGTTAAACAGTACAGTACTAAAATAAATGATCATTTATCCAGTAGTTAGAATATATGGCAGTCAGCATATGAATATAGAAATAATATAGAAATTCCCGATATATCTTTGTTCTATTGCATTGTATTGTTGATGATCTTTTGATTTTTCCTTTTGGACGAGGATTTTATATGGTAACCAACAAGTTTAAGACAAGACTTCGATATAAAAACAGAAAACATTTCTTAATTTTAATTATTATTTTTGTTTTGTACTGTTTGCGTTCCCAAAAATATAAATTACTATTATAAAATATATGTTATATAGAGAAAAAAAAATACGTTTTCTGATCAATTCAATTCTAGTCAATTTCAATATGGAAATTAAAAAAACAAACCACACAAATTTAAATTGTCGTTATGTAAATTTAATTAAATATTTTTCATAATTCTTTATATGGACAACGATCGAGATCCCATCGCAACATATTTAATTGGTTATTATTTTAATTTTGTCATTTAAATAGTTATTATAAAATTAAAATTCTTAATTATATTATTATATTAGAATATATTGTAATTTGTAAATTTCTCATAATACATTTTTTTTTTTGGTTTTAATCGCAGGGATTTTGCAAAAACAGAACTTCCTGCTATTGCAAAAATAGTCAAAGGTCAACATCAAAATTTAGGTGTGCCATCACTATCAAATCCATCATTACAAAGTACCGCATTATTTTTAAATGCTGGGAAAAAATATCAAATATTAGCACAACCAATTAAAATTAAAGAAGGACGAAAACATACGAATGTTGGTGAGTATAAATATAAATTTTGCATATATATATATAAAAGAATATTGAATTAATTTAATGTTATTTCGAATCAAAGGTTCAAAGGTATTAATTCCTGAAACGTATCCGGGATTTTTTGAATTGTTAAGTGAAGATGGTCGATCGACAAGATGCATTGATACGGTTTTAGATCTCTCGAAAAAAACAAATTTACGTGTTTTAGTACGTGAAACATTTCGTTGTAATCATTTAAGTAAAACAATACATGCTGGTGAAATTCTAACAACAATGTACGATAATGGTAAATATTTAAAGTGTAAAACCTTAAAAGATGAAGTCATCAATTTACCATTAGAGGCTAAAGCAAAATTTTCACCAATTGCAAAGGAGGATAGCATAAGCGGTGTACATTCCGTAAGGAATCTTTTGAAAAAACGAATGCCAGTAATTGTAAGGTAAGTGATCATATTTTATAAGATTCTATAATGTTTTACTGCCATTTATATTGTTATAATTTATAAAGTTGTTAAGTTGATATAGTTTTTTGTAATTATATGTGAGAAATCCACATTCATTATTTGTACATGACTAAAAACTTCATGATATGACCCGAAATATTACAATCTTAGAAATAAATATTATATTATAAATACTATAATAATGTTTCACCTTTGATTACTATAGATTAGTGTATGGGACGGCACCGAAAGGTTTAAAACAACCATTTGTTACCGAATTACGTTTGTTGGGTTGCATTGAAATTGATCGAATATTTGCATTGCCATTACAAAAAGATAGTGATATTGTGGCGGTACCATTAAATGCAAAAATTAAATTACAACGTTCAAAGAACAAAGAACAATTGGAACATTTTATGGAATATTCAAGATTTGTTGAAAAAGCCGAACGATTATTACAAGAGGCACGTGATCGTTTACAAATAATCGATGTTAAACTATCGGCTGAACGCGATAAAAAAGATATAAAACAATCAAATGGTGGTGTTGGTGGCGGTGGTATTGGTATTGGTAACAATGGCCGGAAAATGCCCGCAATATTTTCTAGTCTAGAAAATGGTTTTATTTTACGAAAAAGTGCAAGTAGTGATTCAACGGCATCACATCATTTTTTACATCAACCACATCAGACGCATCAAACACAACAATCACAACATTCACAACAACACCAACAACATTCACAAGTACAGCAGTCATCATCAAATCAACCACAACAACAATCCGATCAAAATCCAACAGCTGATGAATATGATGAAATTGATCAAATTTATGATTATGTTAGAGGATTTGCACCATTACCAAAAAGTTTACATCGTTTTGAACATTCCACCGATATTAATAATAACAACCATAGTAATAATGATAATAATAATAATAATAATAATGTTATTCATCATCCAACAAATCAAAAACTAGTATTAATTGATAATCAAAAATCTAATCAACCAGATAGTGGTAATTATAGTCTTATTAAAAATAATACTTGTACGAGTATTGAATCATCAAAATATATAAATCAATATCATCATATTACAAATCAACATCATATTCAACCACAACAACACAATCATTATTCAAATCATCACAACAACAACAACAATAACATCAGCAACAACAATAATAAACATTCCCATCAACATTCACATCCAAATTATACATCATCTTCATCATCACCACCACATAACCATCACAATCATCATACAAATGGAAATACAAAATTAATAAATACCATTGAAAACCATAATCATCATAATTATGTTGATGCAAATGAAAATAGTAATCCAAATGATATTAATAATAACAATATAATTATAGAAAATTATCCGGTGCAAATAAATGAAATTAAACCGATTCCACCGCCAATCGAAACAATTCCAAGTAAAAAATTACCAGAAAAACGACAACGACCAACGTTACCAAAATTATATGTTAAAAATAATAATAGCAGCAGTAGTAATAATCAACAACATCATAATATTAATGGTGGTGGTGGTGGTGGTGGAATAAATCAAAATCATCAAAAAGTAGTTCCCATTGTTAATAATACAAATAATAATACCACTAATAAAACTTCACCAAATGCAATAATTACCAGTAAAGATTCATTACTTGAACCACAAAGTCCACTGTTTCACATTAGGTAAGTAAAAGAAAAAAATAAGAATAGTTCGATTAACTCAGTTTTCTGGTAAATCTAAAATATTAAATTTCCTTTTTTCAATTCAGATATAAAAGCCTTAGTAGCCTTCAATTAACACCCGATTCAAATCCAACAACACCAATATCAAATCCACCCACAGGGAAATTATCATCACAACCAATCATCGACCATCATTTAAATCATCAACCTCATCATCATCATCATCATCATCATCAACCGCAGCATCATCATTTGAATAATCATAATCTTCAAAACAGTAATAGTGCAACTACAGTGGCAAGCAATAATAAAAATAGTGCTAATAATAATAAATCGACAAATCATCAATTGACAAAAAGTGCTAGTACACAATGTGCACGTGAAGGTGGAACATTGGATTCATCACGAAGCGGTGGTCGTACATCCGGTGATTCAAAATTACCGGAAAAGAAAACACGTCGTTTGTCACGACCCCGAAGTCTTTCGAATTTAGTATGGGAATTACGTCCGTTAAAAGATAAATCAAAAAAGAAATTATATGTACATCATTTTGATCATCGGCCACAAGGAACACTTTATTTATAAATTTACAAAATTTGCGGAAATCACACGCGGACATTTCAAATAAAAACCGAATTATTAAATATTAAATATTAAGAATATTAATATACTTCATTTTCATTCATACATCATTTTCATATATATATATGTTTAATTATAATATTAGTTCGTATAATAATAGTATATATTAGATCGTACGAGTCAATTTATCAATTTATAAACGATTAAACGCATATTATTTAAAAAGCATATTCATTTGAAATAAGCAGCGATCGTGACGCTCCATCGCAGCAAATTTTACATTATTATAAAGTTATAATTCAATTTAATTCATCCATTCACAGAGGCAATTTTACATATTCAATAGAAATTTAAATAAATATTCATAAAATAAATATAATTTTAATCCATAAAATATATAAAGATGTCATTATAACATTAGATTATTTAGATTAATTACACACACACACACAATTTTTAGTTAATAAGTTTTAAAGTCCTTTTATGTGATGTATATTTTAAAAAAAAAATTAAATTAAATAAAAATTAAATTTAATAGACTTTTAAAAGAAAAAAATTACGTTATAATTAAAATAAAATAAATGAAATAAATGGAAAAGAAATTTTAAAATAGTTCAAAATTAATATATTTTATAAAACACACACACACGGAAACATCCATGAAGATATTTTGAGATTATTTAAATTTTTTTTATTTTTAAAAGATTTAATTGAATATATAGAATTATATGGATTTTCTTTTTCAATCATTACAATTATAGATTGCGAATTTAAAGATGTCTAAAATGATTATATAATCAACTATTTTATGTGAATCTGAAAATTGTGTTTTTATTTAGAATTGATCAGGAACTATTGGAGAATTGTCTTAAATTCAAATGTTCTGAGAATATCTGCATTTTAAGAAATTCATAATTAAACAATGTTTATAAAGGATTCTAAACGATTTCAGAAAGGATTTTGTTATTAGAATAACTTTATGAGACATATTACTAAATACTTTGGCCTTCTTCACATGGAATAAATAGTAGAATTTTACTTTCAAATTTTCGACAATCTGATATTGAAAATTGATGTTTTGCTTAATAAAACACAAATAATAGAGAAAATTTTCTGTCCAACAAATTTACAACGTGATTGGTTTTAACTAAAACAGAGTACATTTTTTCTTAGGAATAATAACATATTCTAGTTTTATGTTTGTTTTTGTCCGTTAATCGTAATTTTTCCATATAAATTGTATATTATAATTTTTCTATTCTATTCAAAGATTCTAAATAGAATTGATCGTAAAATATTTTCTTTTTGATATTGGAAATTCTTTTCTATCGATAAATGGTATATAGAAAAAATATGTCCGCTACAATACTAGATTTGTTTTAGCGCTCCTAACTTGACTTCTGTTTTTGGTTTCATAATTTGTTCTTTTTTATGGTGTATAGGGAATTAGAACAACCACAATAGCGAACCAATATTAAATAGAATACGATTGGGATTGCAATGCTTTTAAAACCTAATATATTTTTGAACCAAAAATCTTCGCAACAATTTTATTTGGTGGTTCTTCAAACTGTTGAATTATTTTATTCTAAGAGAAACACATTCCATAGATTAAGGAAAAAATTTTCATTATAAAAATCTGCAAATAAATTTATTCTGTACATCAAATCAAAAAATGCCTAAATAGGATTTTCTTTTTGTTTTTCCAACTGAAATGAATTTTCCAACTTAAGTGAGTGAATATATATTTCATTAAATAAATAGTTAAAAAAAATATACAAATAAACAACTTGATCTCAACATTCAATCATTGAATACATTAAAAAGAATGGTATAGTAACTCTTATAGTTTAGTTTTTATTTCATTCCATTAATAACGAATTCATTGAAATATACATTTTTGAGTTATTACAACATTAAAAGTAAATTTATCATATCATTCCTCATTTGTCTAAGCAGGTATTTTTAACATTCATACAAATCAATTTATTTTAATTAAAAAAATGAAAACAATCTAATTATAAAATTGAGACAATTCTTATAACGATCAAAATATCTTTATCGAATGTGTTAAAAACAAAAAAACAAAAATTTTCATTATACCAAAAGTAATAAGGTATTAAAAATTGTTTAATTACAGAAACGAACAGGTGAATATATTTTAAAAATAGACAATATGAAATGCATTTTTAATTATCATCAAAATTATAATGGAAATTTCGACATGATTCCTGGTTAGCGTGACTGGCATGACTTTCCATAAGATAAAAATTGCAAAATTTTAATGAACAATGTTTTTTTTTTTGAAATATTAATGAATTATTTTAATTTAATTAACAATTTATTAAGCCATATCTGTACTTATATTTTCTAATTTTAATTAGATTGTGGTTTTTTTTTTTCATTTTGAGATTATAATATAATATTCAAAGTGTTTGAATTTTAAAATTAGTTTAAAAAAATATTATTAAATTAAGTATATTATTGTATTATAAGTTTGCAGTCAAAACAATGAAAATTTTTGCTTAAGTAAGAAATAATTATTATAATTATGTAAAATTTTGGAAAAATACTAAGTTCTTTTGCTTATTAACAAATGTATTTCTATTTTAATAGAATTGAAAAAAAAACACAAGTTAAAGACCTCAAGAATTTAAATGAATATAGATTCTTAAAAGATTTGGGGATTCTTTTTACAATTAATTTGTGTGTGCGATATCGTTGATAAGCAAAGGAAAATTTCAGTTTTTCCTCTATAATTATCGATTTTTTTTTATCGTTTGTATTATTATTTCTAAAAAATATTAAGTATTTTAATTATAAATAAATAAAAAGAATATTATAAAATATAAAAATTTAATTAAAAAACAAATTGAAAAATTGTTTTATTTTATTTTAATTTGGTTTTCCAAATAGAAAAATCTTTGGGTTGGATGGATAAGTTTTCCTTTTTCCATTATAATCCAGTTGAAAATTAGGTAAAGTTAATTAACGTTTCAAATGAAAGATGATGAAAGAGGTTTTTATCTATGTCGAGATATACCGACCGAAATGTGAAAATCACAGGAAATCAAATAAAATAAAATAAGATTATCAAAGAAAAAGCTTATAATGAATTCATGAGTATCAGATACACCGCATATATGATTGACTTCAATATAGGAAATGGTTCGGAAAAATTTAGAAATTATTCATATAGTTGCAGAGGAAATCTTTAGCGAATTGATGAAATAAGTGCGATTTAATGAAAAGTGTTTCAACATCTCAATTAAGAGTCAAAATGGCAATGGAAACGATACGATTTCGTAAAAGCAGTTCAACACAGATAGGTTAAAATCAATGACAAAATATTCAGTGTTACAGTACACCAAATAATCGCGAAGTTGTTATAATTAATGGTAATTTACCAGTATATTTGCTGGTGTGGTTGATGATATCAAATTATACGAAGTGCAATATAGTTGAATCAGGAGTTGAAGCAGGAGACCAACATAACTATATATTCAACGAATATTTGGCTAAAGTCCTTATAAAATATTTGGGAGGAAATCATAGCAAGGAAATCAAACAATTTAACGATGTTTCTATTACACAAAAATTTGCTTTTACAAAACATTGCTTATTCGGCACAATCTCCATGTACAATTGTGAAAATGGAAATTAAAAAGGAAGGAAAATTGTTAAGATTTCTTTAAGGATCCATACAAAGTTAAATCCCCAATTAAATAAAAGGATTTTGGAATGAATTTCTATAACGAATCTTTTTTAATCTTTGGATCGCAATCATAGCAGTATGAAATCATATACTATTGAATGTATCCGATTAAGAATAAGTTGAACCACAAAAGTTATGTTTTATTTATAGAAAAGATTATTTATATTATATTATTTATTATTTTATTTATTTATTTATTTTTATTATTTTATTATATTATTTATTTATATTTTATATTATTTATAGAAAAGACATGAAAACTTTTTATTTATACCGTTGAGATTTTATATTTCTTCGATGTATAATAAATACACTCTTAACCATAGTCGATGTATTGTATATCGACTATGGTTAACTTAAATATATATAGTCAATGTTTATATTTCAATTTATATGTATACAAAAAATATATATATAGAATAGTATAATTTTTTTATTTGTATTTTAAGATTTTAAGCAGATGGATGGATGTTTGAGTGTTTTGGATGATGAAATAAACCGGTCGAATATAACTAAATTTTATTAAAAAATATATTTTTTTTATTTATCAATTTCATATTACATCATACCTTTAAATCTTTAAATGCTTTCAATTTTTTAAAGATTGAATTTGTTTTCGTTTCCAAATTTTTATTGAGTTTTTTTATCACAATTCTTAAAGTACTGTAACGAATAATTTAAAATAAAGTTTTCTTTATTATTTGATCTAATCGTTTATAGTTTTACTTTAATTTGTCAGAATATTTGATTGTGTGGAGTTCATATCTTTATAAGAAATTATAAGAATTATGAATAGTTTAAATATAGATTATACTAAAAGTTCTATTCTAATTTAATTCTAAAGACAATTTAACAAAATCAATAGATTAACGATTCCTTAAGGAATAATTTTAAAGTATCATCGTATCAAGGCATTTCGTCTGACTATTTTATATACACTTAAAATTGTAATGCTTTTAACAGTAAGTGTGAACCTAAACATTCAGTGAATATATTTTTATGTTTGTTTTTAATGATATTTATATGATTTTCGCTTTTCAAACCGATTTTAGTATTTCATTCTGAGTTTGTTTGTTGTTTGAATCGAATGTATCGTTGTACGATTATTATATCAATTAGCAGTTCAGAGTTTTTGTAGTAATCCTAGCGATAAATTAATGATTAACAATATTTTTTTTGTTTGTGATTAAATTATATAATTTTTTCGTGTTTGATTAAAATTTAAGAATTAACTGCGAGGTAAGTTATTTATTGCAAAGTCATGTTTTATTCTTTATAAGTCCATATAGTTATGGAAAATTTAGAATTTTTTTATATGGTGAATCAAATCAGTAAATTCGGTTTTTTTTTTGGTTATAAGCAAAAACATATTGTAGTAGAGAAGATATAAATCACTTATTAAAATTTCGGTTACGGTTAGTTTATTGTATAGGTAAATGACATTTCATTTTGTATAGACCACATTGAAAATGCTATCAATATATTTATTAATCAATTTAATATACCGAGATTTATTTGAAACCTCACATTTGCATATATACGTACATAATTATGTTGATAGTGTTAATGTTAATATAAATAATAAACACATTTATACATTTTTAATTTAAGTTTTTATCATACACAGATAAGAAATATTTTTTAAATTATTATATTTTGGGTGTAGGTAATATATATTAATATATACTATATAAAAATAAACTAAACAACAAAACAAAAATAATTATACCGATTAACTAACTAATACATTAACATAAATATAATAAATAATATTTTAATGTATATATAAGAAATTGAAAAATCTTCAATTAAAAATGATTAAAATTTCAATTTTTTCAATGTTTAACAAATTATATATAGAAAATTATCTTGGAAATAAATAATAAGTAAAGCAAAACAAACAAAAAATGTTTGGTCGTATTATAAGTGTCATTGCAATTATTGGTATTGCATATGTATTTCAAAGATGTAGAAATTGTTCAAAATCGGTTCGTCCAGAATTTAATCCGGCCGAATATTGGGGCCGTGGATCAGCGTCCAATTATCGTGAAAATACAGAAATAAAACCATTTGATATTACATATGGTAATGATAAAATTGAAGATCTCCGAAAGAAATTAAATGAGAAAATCGTTTTACATGAACCATTGGAAGGTGTTGGTTTTCAATATGGTATGAATTCGAAAAAACTTAACGAAGTGATTAAATATTGGCGTGATTCATATCTACCGAAATGGAATGAACATGAAACATTTTTAAAATCTTTACCACATTATCAAACACAAATTCAAGGGTAAAATTTAATTTATTGAATTATTTTTAATGGTGATTGCGTTTGATGGTTTCTTCTTTGATATTGACAAAAAGAACTTTTTTTCTGTTCATTCTGTTTAGTTTAAATATTCATTATATTCATAAGAAACCGTCATCGACGAGAGCAAAAAAAAATGGTAAACGAGTTGTACCATTGTTATTATTACATGGATGGCCCGGTTCAGTACGTGAATTTTATGATATGATTACAAAATTAACCGAACCACAAAAGGAATTGAATATTGAATGGGAAGTTATTGCACCAAGTTTACCCGGTTATGGATGGTCAGAGGCAGCGGCTAAAACTGGTTTTGGCGTTGCTGAAATGTCTGTTGTTTTACGTAATCTTATGATACGTTTGGGTCATACACGTTTCTATATCCAAGGTGGTGATTGGGGTTCATTTTTAGGAGCAAATATTGCCACTATATTCCCAGAAAATGTGATTGGTTATCATAGTAATATGTGCGCTACGCAATCACCATGTGCCATAGTAAAGTCATTCATTGCCAGTGTATATCCATCGTATTTTATACCCGAAGAATATGTAGATTTTGTATTTCCTCTATCGACTAGATGGGCCAACGTTATGGAAGAAACTGGTTACATGCATTTGCAAGCTACTAAACCCGATACGATTGGTATGTAAATATAAACATAAATTTATATCTCTTCTATTAATATTTTTAACTTAATAAGTAATTCATATGATTTTTGATTATAATAAAATTTTAGGAGCTGCATTAACAAATAATCCAATTGGATTGGCCGCTTATATTTTAGAGAAATTCTCAACATGGACAAATCCACAATATAAATTGTTAGACGATGGTGGATTGGAAAAAGATTTTACATTAGACGCCTTATTAGATAATCTTATGATTTACTATATGACCAATTCGATAACAACATCAATGCGATTGTATTCAGAAACACTATCCAATAAACAACGTAGCTATCAATTGGACAGTATAAGTACTAAGGTTCCAACTGGATGTGCACGTTTTAAAAATGATTTAGGACACAGTTTAGATTGGCAACTATCTGAAAAATTTCCGAATATGGTACAAAGTACATATCATAAACATGGTGGTCATTTTGCGGCCATGCAAGTTCCTGATTTATTATTTAAGGATTTTATTGAATTTGTTAAAAAAGTTGAAGCGTAAAATTAAAAAAATAAAATATTGCAAGGGAGAGGAGCAAGTGAAAAATTAAATGAATACAACACATTTTTGTAAGATAACATATAATTTGTTTTGTGCTTATTTTGACCATATTTTTTTCCTTTCCTTTCTATATTGTCAATTTTTTATTGATTCTATATATTATTGATAGAGATTGATTTTTAAACAAATGTTTTTATCTCATATAAGAGTTCTTACAATTTAATGGCTTGCATAAGCTAAATTATGCCTCTATCCTTGAAAATCTATTAATTTTTTTTTTTGCAACATCATCACAATTCGCATTCGTACTTCATCAAACATATTTTGTATTCAAACAAATGTTGATAAAGAATATAAAAAACAAATTCTATTTAAATTTCAGATATAATAATATATGGTGTTGTTAAAATAAACAAAACACGATATCGGCAAAGTATAACTAAAAAAAAATATATAAACATTATTAAATGATATTGCATTCATACTCATCATTCATATACATGTAAGATTATCTATACATATATATTCTCATTATTTAATCATATCATTGTGATTCCGTCGTGGTATTCAATAAATATAATTCCATATACACATTCAAATAATAAGTTTAATTAATTTAATTATAGCTCTATTGCGGTTAATTTATTACAATTGTGTATTGATGTATATGTGTGAATATATTAATAAATTGTGTATATTTTGAACAAGAAAACAAAAAAAAATAAACGAGAATGTATTTCAGGTTCACGGTCGATTCAAATGAAAATTTTACACATAAACATATTTTATTTCAGTGCATAAAAATGTTAAATTTACTAATGCGTGTTTAGAAATGAATTTATATTTAATAAAATATACAAATTGTGATAATATTCATATGAAAATAATCCAAAATATCAACTACAAAGAAAGAATTTTTGTAGTATTCAAACAGTATAATAGAAAAAAATTCATACTCATCTTTACAAAGCGAAAATCTGTATTATAATCACAAACATGTCCAATTTATTGAAAACCCTATATTTGATATTATATATATATTTGAACATATGAAATAACATTGATTGAGATACGCGAATGGTAGAATAATAATAATTTAAAACGAAATAAATTCCATTTATATTGTAATGAAGAAAGGGTCCATAAAAAAACATCTGTTTTATTTAGTGATTATTTATATATAAGAAGAAAACAAAAATATGCTGCTATTGAAATTGAAATTATACGAATTTTTAAAAGAATATTGTAATTTAAACACTGCAAAAAAAACGGTTATCAAAGAAAGATATTTTCATTAAAATCAATATCTTTCTTGGTAATTTAAACTAGCGAGGGTCAATGCAGTAATCGTATTTATTTCCAGACTGACGGTCAGAATATAATACCTATACCGGACAAGTTGGTATTCCTTACAATTCTCACAAAAACTTTTATTATATAATAAAGCTACTTAAGCTTGTCGGGCTCTGTGAGTTCTGAAATATTATTAACATATAACCAACTAAAAGATATAAAGTATTCATTATTTCTCATAAAATCCGACTGAAATTTCTGTAATGAAGCCTTTAATTTAGCCACTAATCCATATATTTAAATAATCTCACAGATCCGGCTATAGATAATTTGCAGGACTGACAACGATATAAATACAAAGCCACAATATAGAAGTTTTTTTTATATATTAGATTTAATGTTTAAACCATATTTTTGCCAAAGAAAAAAACATGACACAAAACATTAATCTTTGAGAATCATTTTCATATCACAAAACAAAAATAACAAATAAAAATAGTTGTTCTCGTACATATACAGTAGAATTGTAATCTTTGTTCGGACAATTATTTATATAAGAACCTATTCTAACATTTATATATATTCTATATACATATGTATACATAATATAGAATCTATATATAAAGATATATTCAATTCATATTTAGAATTTATTAATTTTTTACCTGAGAAAACCGGATAACAAAAATACATTTTTTTTTTGTATATGCTAAAAGATTTATATAGATATTATAAAGAATAGATTTCAATTGTTGTTTTCTAGTTTTTAGTTTTTTCATCACATATATAATAAT
This sequence comes from Dilophus febrilis, assembly GCA_958336335.1. Classification (NCBI taxonomy): domain Eukaryota; kingdom Metazoa; phylum Arthropoda; class Insecta; order Diptera; family Bibionidae; genus Dilophus; species Dilophus febrilis. The sequence goes on along the minus strand of OY284469.1, from coordinate 55,768,195 downwards.
AAGTTTTCAAAAGTTCGTACGGATATATAGTCAATAATATTTCAAACATTTTTTTTACAAATAATATATGTTGTTAATACAATTTTGAATATTTAAAATTAAATTGAACACATGAACATGCAAATTAATCTACTTAAATATAATATAATTAGTATTTTAAACATGCAATATAAAAAAATAAATTATAATAATATCTATTATAAGGGAACCAACAGTCTAGACAATTTCAATTCCCTTACCCTCCGATGTCCATTTACTGCAAAAAAATATTTATAGAAACTTAAAATTACCCTAAACAAGCCCAATTTTAATACAACGCTGTCAGGGGACCTATCAGACGGTTGGATAGGAGCAAATACTTGGCGCGTAGTCAGTCCGTTCGACGGGACCAGAGGGCTTGACCCAAGTATTCAGGAATAGGATTTTTGTGATTATATAGGTATAGGATAAAAGTACTAATCATTAGGTAATTTCATTAAAAGAAAAAACCCAATGAAAAATATACTTTTTTTTAGGTTTATATTTTGAGGAAAAATAGGACAAATGACATTTTTATCAAAATTTATATAATCAATGCAAAATAATCTATATGTTCTACAAATGTGTGTTAGTATATACTAAACTACGATTGAGTTCACGGTAGATATTTCATGCAATAATCACAATATTGTTTATAAATTAATTTAAAAAATTTTACGATCTACAATGAACTCTAAAAAATATATATATATTTGCGTATCTTGATAAAAGCGATTAAATTTATTAAATTAAATTTGTTTCAATATTTATTTATTTTCGATTCAACTTTACAAAAAAAAAAATAATAATAAAATATGAAATTGATAAATTTAATTTATAAATTATTAAAATCAAAAGAAAACCGCGTCGTAAATTTATTATTAAAATTAAACGAAAATGTTTCGCGACGACAAATTTAATTTAACCCTTTTAATATCACCTTTAACAAAAAATACAATAAAAAATGTTCTACTCACTACTATATAGGTTGGAAATATATAATGAAAAATTCGTATGTCAATAAATCGCACTTACCTAGAAAGAAATCGATAAAGAAAAATAAAAATAAATTAATAATATAAAATATAGTAGAGGTATATAAAAGTAATATAAAGCAAAAATATTGATAGAATAATAATTGAGGATTCGAATGGATATTTTAAAGGTAAAAACACTCAAAATATTCTGGACTTATGGAGGAAATCAGTTGGGATTTAATTATTATTTCAAGTATTCAAGTTCAAGTACAATTTTCAATACCTATAAAACAAAAACATACCATAAAGGACAATTGAAAAGTGTATTAATCCACAGATTCCATAAACATTAAACTTCATATTTATGAATAGAAAACTGCAAACGAGATACTGCATTTTTCCTTTTGGTTTTTTGCATAATTTTTCCAGTTACAACAACACAAAAATGTTCACAAAGTCACAGTCAAAAAAAGAAAATACAACAACACAAATGTAAAATACCCGAAGAAAACTAAAAAACAATTTAAAATAATTTTCAATATTACAACAAAATATAAATAAATAAAATAATTTTTAACATTATTTTGGAATGAAATTAAATATTCGACTATATTATAATATAATGAAGAAGAAGATGAAAAAAATCGACGTGTGGAATAAATATGATGTGTGTGATTGTGATTGATTTTTTCAATTTCAGTTGGTGCATAGAGGTAAATATATTATTATTATATTATTTACCGGTAAATTATAAAATATTTTTATAAAAATATATTGATAAAATATACATTGAAGGAAAAAAATATCAATTCACTTAAATATAATAGAAAAAAAATTATGTGAAAACCATTGAAATTTTCACGAAAAACTCTTGTTTTATTTGATATCCAATGAAAATCAATTAAATTTTCCCGATAATTTTTCACAAGAAATTCAAATGGAAACAATTTCTAAACAACTCATAAAGAAAAACCTTAATAATTATTGGAAAATTTAACACTTTATTTAATTAAAAAAATATAAAACGAAAAGTTAACAACCCGATGAAATGAAATATAAATTTACTTATGCGTCTATATACAATTACAATAAAAATGCAACAAAATACAATGAACAATAAAATTAAAAAGTACTGCAATAATTTATAAAATAATAAGTACCGCAACAATTTATAGACTATAATAAAACAGAGAGGTATTTATTCCGAATTCATAATATAATATTGCATATTAAATAAAATCAATGACTGACGATATATTGTGACGATTTTATAAAATAGAATCTAGACTAATTTTAATACTTATTTTAATTAACGCATTCATTGATTATAAATAAATTAATTGTTGATAAATAAATTGCAAGTTATATTCTGATTTGTGACGATGGCATCTACGTTATCAATCAAATACAAGTGAATCAAACACGAACAACACAATCATTTTTTTTATATAAGTTTGTTTATGACGATTTTTTTATAATTACAAAACCATAAGTTTAAAATAATTTGATGTTTAAGTGTAAGTTTTTCGGAAAATTTAACAACTTCAGATATTATTAATGGAGCTGTTTTGTTCAAGACACCCGAAAGAAACAATAAACAAATTAGCAAAATATAAATAATATGAATAAATTTAACTTAATAAACAACATAAGAAAAAATATACGAAACGTTTAATTATAAATGCACATTAAAAAAATGCATTAATACCTTCAAAACAAAAGTATTTTAAAGTTTATTGGCTGTTTTTTGTTTAAATATTAGTAAATTTTGTTAATTTTTATTTAATGAAAATACCATTTTTTTTATATTAGGCAGTTATTAAATGCATTTTGGCAATGGAATATTTGTAAATCAAAATAAAAATACATAAAGAAACGAAAATGTTTGGTCGTATTATAAGTGTCATTGCAATTATTGGAATTGCATTTGTATTTCAATATTTTTTAAAATCAACAGTGCGAATAGAATTTAACACGACGGAATATTGGGGTCGTGGATCAGCTTCCAATTATCGTGAAAATATAGAAATAAAACCATTTGATATTACATATGGTAATGATAAAATTGAAGATCTCCGAAAGAAATTAAATGAGAAAATCGTTTTACGTGAACCATTGGAAGGTGTTGGTTTTCAATATGGTATGAATTCGAAAAAACTTAACGAAGTGATTAAATATTGGCGTGATTCATATCTACCGAAATGGAATGAACATGAAACATTTTTAAAATCTTTACCACATTATCAAACACAAATTCAAGGGTAAAGTTTAATTTGTTGAATTATTTTTAATGGTGATTGTTTAGTAGATAATGATAAAAGAACTTTTTTTTGTTTAGTTTAAATATTCATTATATTCATAAACGGCCAACAAATTCAAATGGTAAACGAGTTGTACCATTGTTATTATTACATGGATGGCCCAGTTCAGTACGTGAATTTTATGATTTGATTACAAAATTAACCAAACCACAAAATGGATTGAATTTTGAATGGGAAATTATTGTACCAAGTTTACCCGGTTATGGATGGTCAGATGCACCACAAAAAAGAGGTTTTGGTATTGCTGAAATGTCTATTGTTTTACGTAATTTAATGATACGATTAGGACATACGAGATTTTATATACATGGTGATGATTGGGGTTCATTTGTGGGCACTGTCATTTCAACGATATTCCCCGAAAATGTTTATGGTTTTCATACAAATATGTGTTTTATTCAATCGTTGTGTTCGGTATATAAATTATTAATTGCCAGTGTATATCCATCGTATTTTATACCCAAAGAATATGTAGATTTTGTATTTCCCCTATCGACTAGATGGGCAAACGTTATCGAAGAAACTGGTTATATGCATTTACAGGCTACTAAACCCGATACGATTGGTAACTATAGAATATATAACATATAACTTTATCTTGAACTAATCCGTTTTTGATTTATAAAATTTTAGGAGCTGCATTAACAAATAATCCAATTGGATTGACCGCTTATATTTTAGAGAAATTCTCAACATGGACAAATCCCCAGTATAAATTGTTAGCCGATGGTGGATTGGAAAAAGATTTTACATTAGACGCCCTATTGGATAATATTATGATTTACTATATGACCAATTCGATAACAACATCAATGCGAATATATTCGGTGGTATTAACGCGTAAACATTTTTATAATAATTTGGATCGCGTTCCAATTGATGTTCCAATGGGATGTGCACGTTTTAAACATGACATTGCCCATTGTTTAGATTGGCAACTTTCCGATAAATTTCGAAATATTATACAAAGTACATATTATAAAAATGGTGGTCACTTTGCAAGTCTGCAATTACCGGACATAGTATATAAAGATTTTATTGAATTTGTTAAAAGGGTGGAAATATTATTGAAATATTAGTTTTTCTTTTGGATTCACCGAGACTTCTTTACTCAGAGGTTACGATTTCAATCTGCCTGTTGTTGGTGGTACGCGGCTGAAACAGTGTTAATGCTAATTGTAATCGTAATTAGAAATATATTTAATTAAAGTAATTGATGTGATATATTTAAGCTTTTCTCATAGCCTCAAATTATATATAAATCCATAAAAATTCCTTCATATTTTCATCGATTGTTCAATAAATTATTTTTTATTTGTATTTATTTTTATTTAGATTCGGAATAGAGTTGAAAATAAAATTAAAAGGTATATTTTAATTTAGAATTTGAAATAGAATCAGTATATAGAAATTAATGAAAAACTTGATTATATTAAATTGATATTTAGAATTCTTATAATTTTAATGATTATATAATTCGTAAATTGTGAGAGTCATTCTATTATAACCTATTATTATAAGTAACTTATTAAATATTATTTAACCAAAATAACCAGATAAAACTGAATACAATTTAAAATATAATAACGCAGCTTTACCTATAATAAAATACGATTCTAAATTATCAGACAAAAAAATTGTTTTACCGAAAAACTCGATTAAGAAACATAAATAAAAGATAAACTAAAGATTATTAGAAATTCTATAATTTTGTTTTTGTATATTTAATCATTAGTCAAATTATTTTTACCATTGTTCAAAATGAATTCTCATTTAAGCTGCCACAATAATATAATTTGTTAGTCGATTTCAGATCGTGTTTGTTTTTAAACGTGAATGCAAATAAGTAGTGCGTAAACAAATTTTATGTTTTATTTGATTTTAAATATATTAAAAAATGAATTTTATGGATAAAAAAGTGTTGGTAACTGGAGGATTAGGTGGAATTGGTTATGAAACTTGTTTGCAATTACTTCGAGAAAATTTAAAAGTATTTTGTTATTAAATAATAAAATTTTCTATTTTTGTTTTATTAAATAATAATATGCAAATGTGTATTTTTTAAATAGTGTTTAATAATTATTGATTATCAATCGACTACGGATTCCGATGAAAAAATTTCAAAATTAAAAGAAATAAATAAAATCACATCGGTAATTTACTATAAAAATGATGTATCTGATAAATTACAAATGGATCGCATATTTAAAGAAATTGCCATACAATTTCAAACAATTGATATTTGTTTTGGTATTGCTGGAATATCAAATGAACTTGAAATGGATCGGGTTATTAATGTAAATTTGGTAGGTTAAAGTCGATTTCTATTTCTAATTGAACAATAATATAAACTTTATACCTATATAAAACATATTTATATAAGTAGATTGGTTCGATTTATACAATAATGAATGCTATAAATTTAATGAGTAAAACATCGGAAAATGGTAATGGTGGTATCATTTTAATTGTTGCATCCATATTTGGATTACAGCCAATGTATGCATATCCAAGTTATGTTGCATCAAAACATGGAATCGTTGGTTTTATGAGAAGTTTATCGGTTTGCATATATACAATTTTTATCATATCATTTTTATTTTGTTGTTTCAAAAAATAATATTAATAAATTTAATAAATAGCATGAATATCATTACAATTTGCATGGCATTAAAATGATTACAGCTTGTCCTGGACTTACAGAAACGCCATTAGTAAATAATATTGAAAATACATCGATTACAATTGAGTCAGGATTAAAATTGAGGAATGAACTTGCAAATGCTCATAAAAATACGTAAATATTATTAGATTTTTTTTGTTGTTGGTATTTTTAATATAAAATTCATTTTAAGGGATGCTTTTTCTAAAATTATTCTAAAATTAGAGCAAAAGATATGGCGAAATATTTAATTGATTTGACAAAAACTGCTGAAAATGGAACAGTTTGGATTGTTGATAAAGAAGCTAAAGTATTGAATTTTCCAACCTATTGGCCATGATATATTTGGCGATGGTTGTCGCACCACCTTTAAATATATCATCAATTGAAATTGTAAAATTTACAAAATAAATTCATGGTAATCAAATTAATGAAATAATAATAAAAAATTAATGAATTAATAATAAAAAATTTATAAAAAATTAAAATTGAATTTTTATGATCCTTTTAATATTAAATCAAATAATATATATTTGTTGTACATATTGACAAAAACCACCAAGTTTTCATTTAATAATAATAAAATATTATTTCAGTCAAATTTTCAAGGAATTAATTCCCCAATTACAAATAATGCAAAAACATAAAGGCAGATCTACTGTGTATTAATTTTAAGTTCAAGCACAATAAAATAATGAACTTGAACCAATTTCAATTATTCGTTTAAGATTGCCAAATTGATCGGGGAATACAAAATATAGTTATTAGGTACATTTCAATAATGGATTTTAACTATAGATTTCAAAGTTAACAGTCCATTATTATATGACCAACAAAGGCGAATGATTGAAAAAGATGAACCAATCGAGCTTGAAAAATTGGCAGAGAAATTTTCAATCTGGAATATGGAATATGATGATTTAAATTTCTATTAATTTAGCTATGGTAATAAATAAATTCTTATCATATAGAACGAATTTACATACTAAAATCAAATTAATCGTTAGGAGTTTTCAATACACATAAATATTATATATATAACATTATATTATGATCATTAAAATTATTTAATTATCATTTTATATTTCTCTAATAAAAACCAAATAATGATAAGAGGTTTTTAAAATATACGCTATATTCTCTCTACTAGCATTGAATTGATTTAATTTAAGTATTTCAAAAAACCAAAACAATACAATAAAAATATTATTAATATTTTATTATGAATATATAATATATACATTTTAAAATGCAAATCGCGTATATATTTTTTAATATAGTGTACACTATAAATGAATTGAATTAAAAGGGGATTTTTTTACAAACAGAATGCTTATTTTTAATATAAGATTTTTTCGTATATATTCAACATTTCTTTATATACATATATATATATATATATATATATATATATATATATATATATATATATATATATGTATATAATATTTAAATCATCTCAAACTGCAGTATTATCAGGGATTCCTTTTGAGGGAATCACCAAATATCTATATATATAAATATAGATTATTGATGTATGTTTATTTGAACAGCTTTCATTTTCAAATTCTATAGTCAATTTGTCATATATAAAAGCACATATTTTGAATATTTAAAATATTAATAATCAGTTCGTTTAAAGTATAAGAACATATAAAAAAAAATATTATTTATAAATTTTGTGCATATATAGTAATTGATAAAACGTTTTAAACTTATATATATATATATAATGAATTTTAAAGTAATATTATTTGCCATAATCATCAGCATAATTAGTTGCATAATTTGTGTGAACGCAACACCATTTACAAGTGATATTACAAGACAACGTCAAAATCCCAGACCATTAACGATACCAACAACACCACCATTTAATCCACGACCACCAAAGAATCCATATTATTAAATGAAGAAAATGGGAACGGAGAAGTTGGAGATTTCAGCTTAGATATTAACCGATGTTTTTTTTTTATCAATATAAATATTTGTTTTTTGAAAATGTAATAAAAATTAAATAAACTTACATGATTGAAAATTTTTGTGTTGATTTCTTCTTCTTCTTATATTCTTTTTGGTTAATTTGTTTTTTCTTTTTTTTTTTTTTGTGTTTTTTTGATGATTGTTTAGAATTCTGAAAATGAATTAATAAAATAATAAAATAATAAATAAAAATTGTTATAAAATCAATTATATATATTTCATATACAATGATATTAGATGATTTTGATTGCATATATATTTGGAAATTTCAGTCTAAAATTTATAGAATTTTACAAGAATTTTGAATTAATTCCATTAGTTGTTAGATCTGATAATCAAATCACAGAATTACCTATTCTTTAGATTGAAACTCATGGTGGATTTTTTTCCATATTGACATAATTTTTTACTAGACAGTTGTAAAGAATTTCTTATTAGAAAACAATTTCCAAATAGAAAATTGTAAAGAATTCCCTTATAGAAAAGTGCAAAGAACTTCTTAATAGAAAATTTGTAAAGAATTTCCTTATAGAAAATTGTAAAGAATTTCCTAATAGAAAATTGTAAAGAATTTCCTAATAGAAAATTGTAAAGAATTTCCTAATGGAAAATTGTAAAGAATTTCCTAATGGAAAATTGTAAAGAATTTCCTAATAGAAAATTGTAAAGAATTTCCTAATAGAAAATTGTAAAGAATTTTCTATTAGAAAATTAAACAGAATTTCGTTAAGTAAAAAAACAAGACAAAATATAAATAATCTTATAAATAATTATTAATTTAAATCAATTAAATAGCGATTGAATTTTTTTTTTTACATACTTTTTTATTATTAAATATGTTTATGAAATAAATAATTTATTTATTTGTTTTTTTTTTTTTTATATTACGATTTATTTATAAATAATTTTATTATTAATTAAAATGTTTTGTGTGATTTTTTTTTTTATAATTTAATTTATTTGTTTTATATATAGTCATTAAATTAATCTTTTTATTTTGTTTTTTATAGAAGATTAAATGATTATTATTATTAAAATTTTTGGTTATGATTTAGAGAGTGTTTATTTTTGGATGTTTCATTGAATTTCGTTGATGTATATTCTATTAATTTTTGTTTTTATTAATATTATTATTTAATTTATTATTTTCCTATATATCAATAAATGTTTTTTTTTTGTTATATTATTTTATTTAATAAATTTATGCGATATAGAATTAAATTGATTATAGTTATTTTATTCATTTATAGTAATTTATATATAATTATATGAAAAATTTGATATTAAAAATTTATTGCATAGTGAATGAAATATTATTATTTAATTTTGTATAAATTTTAGCTTATTTATTTTTTATTTTAAATTTTTTTCGGTAATCTATTTTCGTAATAAAGTATAATTAATAATTGATTATATCAATATATTTATATATTGTGTTTTATACGAAAAAACAAAACAAAACAAAGAAAGTATTTTTCAAAATATCTAAATGTGTATTTTTATGTGTTTTTGTATTGTGTTTTTGTGTGTGTTGTGTTTTAAAATTATGTTTATCGTTTATTATTAAAAAAATTTAATATTAAAAGAGGAGGAGGAGGTCGTGTGGTTCACAAAACCAAAATGTTTTGATACTAATTTGACACAGGGCCAAAGAAAGATAATTATATATATTTATAATAAATTGCATTATATAAGTGGTATTAAAATTAAAAAAAAAAACAGATAAATGTTTTTGTTAGATAAAAATGATTGCTGTTTTGATATTATAATTGTTAAAGTCATTATTAGAAAATTTATTATTTTAATTTGTATTCGTATTGTGCGAATTGATTTGTGCTATACAAAGAAAAACTTTATATTTAAATCAATTAAATAAAAATGAAATGAATTAAAATATAATCACTTATAATAATGCGAAATAATGTTGAAGTTACATTAAAATAAAATATTATAAAAAGAAATACATTATTATAATTTCTTTTTGGATTTTAATTCAAGACTAATTTTTTCCATTAATCAAATTCATAGATTGAAATGAAACGGTTATAAAAACAGAAATACAAACATCCAAAGGGATACCAAAAATAGTAACAACAACAGAAACTCAAAATTTAATAATAATTTGTCACAAATCCCATTTTCTGTCAAAATTATTAAAAAATTCCAGTTTTGCTGTTGTGCTTTGACATATGTTGTGTAAATCTTCACGAATATTTGATTATTTGATAACATGGAATATTGATTTAAATTTTCTGAAAACGAACCAAAAACATTCCCACAAAAATCATGAATTATACAAACACTAACCGCCTAACACCATCAAAAACACAAAGTCTCGTAAATTAATTTGTCACAAATCCCATTTTATGTCAAAATTAATTCCAAAACATTATGTTTTAATGATGTGTGCTAAGTTTCGTATAGATGATGTTTGATGGTAAAAAGGTTTTCTTTCACAAAATAATAATCCAAAGGACACGAATAGAACACAATGTACCTTTTTGATCTATTTTTCGTCATTTCCATTACTTAATTATAGTTTTATAATTCGTTTTTTTCAGTTGTTTTCTTGGTTTTTCAATGGTACTAAATTCAACATTTTACTTAACACAAAACATCTTTAAAAACACAAATGGTTTTAAATTATATATTAATGTTTTTCAGTTTTTCCCATTTGGCCAAAAAAAAAACCTTTCGTAATATTTAAAGATATCAATCCATTAATAGGATAGATTTCTTATTGGAATGTTTGATATAATAACTATCTGCGGATATTTGTTTATATATCATCATCATTAAATTATTACGGTTTGATTATTTTACCAAAAATGTAAAATTCGATTTTACCTACGAACGAAAGAATAAATGTTTTATAACGAAAAAAATGCTTTTATTTAATTCTTTTTATTAATATAAATTGATTTCGAATATATTTAGAGAGATATGTTCCATTTCAAAAACGAATTATCCTTTAATTTTTTCGTTGGATCATCGTATAGATTCAGAAGCAATTTCAAATCAATTGTAACTCAGTCAGATCAAGATAATATCTCGGGTGAAAGAATATTTTCATCACGTTATTTCACATTATTCCATTTTGATTTTTTTTCCATTACTGATATCGAAATTGATTGATCAAAATTGTGATTAGGAAACTTATGTGAATGCGATGGTGTTGTAAATTTTTTTAAACAATATAGCAATTTTTAACCTACAATAAGAAAAGAGAAAATATATTTTAATTAATTTTGTTAATAATTATAGAGTGTAGGGGGGTTTTTAATTTTATTTTGTGTGTGTGTATGTTTGTTTGTGTTTTTAATGTGTTTTTTTTTTATTGTTAAATAATTTTCTATAATTTTATTTAATAATATGTATTTGACTTTTCCTTATTAACTTAGTGTGTATTTAGTTTATTTGACTTCTATTAAGGTGTTGTTTTTTTTTTTTTTAAATTTAATTTATTTGACTTTTTTTTTTATCGTTTAAATTTTTTTTTTATAAATATGATTCTGTGCGATAATGACGCCATTATAATAATATGGGTTTTATTTTATGTAAATTGTTATCGATTAAATATATTTTATTTATTTGTACAAATTATTATTATATATAATATTTGATTTTTTTTTTATTATCATTAAAAAAAAATGTTATTAAAAATTAATAGTATTATTATTATTATTTAATAATTAATATAAATTGTAAATTTTATATTTATAATAGAAAATTGTAAAAATTTTGTGATAATTAAATATTTCCGTAGTGTGTAAAAGAAATTTTAATATTAGATATTTTTTTCTTTAAATTGTTTTTCGCGCATTTTGTGATTTGATTTTATTTATTTTTGTATTTTAATTTAATTATTTATAACTATATATATATATTTTGTTATATTGTATTCGATTATTTTTATTGTATATATATATATATATATTATATTGTGTTATATTTTTAAATATTATTATGGATAAAATTGGGTTTTTTTTTTGTGTTTGTATATCAAATAAATCAAATTTATTCTAATAATAACAAAAAAAAAAAATTGATTACTATTTGCTACATAAAAAGAGATATATTCTATTGAAAAATTATTAATTATATTTTTATAATTAAATGTTAAAATACAAAATGATGACCAAGACAAATAATAAAAATTACTACACACTCTGCTGGCGGCGATCATATGTAATAAATTTCTTTTTTTGATTTCTTAAACATAACTATTGGTAAATTAATTTATTTTCTATATAGTAATTTTATATTCCTTTTTTTTTTTGGTTTTTTGGTATTGAAGAAACAACAATATTTTATATTTTTACTTAAAAAGATACTTATTTTGAAGAAAATTGTGTTGATTTTTATGTTTCTGTGTGTTTTAATAAACAATTTTCTTTTGTTTGTGTGTTATTTGAAATAAATTAAATAATACATTTTTGGTTTTTTTTTTCATTGTTGGTTTCTTCACTTTTTATTATAATAATATTATAATAATTCAGTTTTTTATTTATATTTATTAAATATATATTTTATATGTTTATTTTGTCTATATAATAATTTTAATTTTAATTTTAATGCTATTTTGTTATATATTTTCTATAACATTTATTATTATTATTGGTGTATAAATTAATTATATTTAAAATTAGTTTTTATACAATTTAAAATCGAGATAAGTTCTAGTATAATGTTATTATTAATTTTTTTTAATTTTAATTATATTATTTGCATACTATTTATTTTAATTTTATTTGGTAATATTTATTTTGTTATATCGAATTGCATGCATTCGGTTAATTTATATAGAAAAGGATAAAAACGAAAGAATAGCGCAGATAAAATTGCAAGTGGGGGTTTTTTAAAGGTTTTGGTAAAAATAAAAGGAAAACAATTTTTAGTTATTAAAATGAATATATCCAAATTGTTTAAATATTAAATTAATTTAAATTGAATGATTGTTTTGTTTTAAAAATATTTTATCTCCTTATCTTAATAAAATAATCGAGATAAATTTTAGGATCCACATCATCATATAAAGAGATTAAATTTCTGGTCAAAAAATCATGTAAAAAATATTAACAGTACCAAAAATAATCCCAAAAATAGTCATGGCGAAATGCATTAAACTAAACAAAATTATTGAAAATATATAGGGAGAGTCAATTTTTTTGGTAAGCATTTTTAAAAATGAATTATTCATTTTAATTATATGTCATAAGAAATATTTATTATAATAATAATAATAATAATAAAATAATATTAAGAAGAAATATTTCATTTTTAATGTTTGCGATTTTGATAAAAGTGAAAAATTATTCATTATTATTATTATTATTAATTCTTTATACATATGTTATTTTTTTCTATTCAATTCCTTTGGTATGGTTTGTTTTTTTTTTTTTTTCATAGATTTTGGGGATTTATTTATTTTTATTTATATAATTATTATTTATTAATATTTTATTATATTGTTATTTGAATATTATTTGATATTAAAACACAATTGATTTTTATTATTGATTTAAACACAATAAAAAACGAATAATATTAACTAAAAAAAATAAAATTAGATAATTAAATGCGATTGGTTTTTCATTTTTACCTTTTTATTTTTGTTTAATTATGGAATCATTACTGCAGCATTTATAAGAAAAACCAAAAAAAAAAAATAAAAGTATTAACCCGTCATTAATAAGAATTAATAAGAATTAATAAAAATTACTATTTTATAAATTTGTTTTTTTTTTTATAAATTATTATTTTTTATATCTTTATATATTTTTTCGATCTATTCACAAAACAAAATAATGAATCTGTTTAAGAGATTGCCATCACAAATAACAAGTAAAAAAAAATATAAATAAAAATAACAAATTATAATTTAATATTATTATATTTATAAAATAATTATTTAACTAAAATACATTTATTGTTGTCACATTTTTTTCTTTGATTATTTAATTTAATATATATAAATATTTAGTGAATTTTACGAGTGAGCTATTATTTTTAATTAAATATATATATATTTATTTATTTTATTTTTTTTTGCTCCGTTTATCTACTATATAAATTTTGAAATAATAAAATTATTGTGCAATTTAATCGATTGTTTAAAGTAAAAAAAAAATTAATTGATGGTATTTTTATTTTAATCAAAAAATTAAAAATTCAAATAATCGGAAAAACATTCAAATAATTTTATTTTTAAAAAGATATTCGTTTCATTTCATGTAATACAAATAAAAAATTATTTTGATTAAAATTGTTTTAAAATATATATATAATATTTAATTATAAATAAATAAATTTAAAAAACAAAACCAAATTATATAGGCCGAATAATTTCCATTTTATATTTAATGTTTATTTATTAGCCATTCGGCTTGCTTATATATATCACTATTTTTTGGTTTTTATTAATATTAATTTATTGTGTTTTTATTCGATAGAAGAATGTTGTAAAAAAAAAAAAAAAAAAGAAATCAAAAATAAAAAACATTTATTTCCGATTTTCATTTTTTTTAAATATTTTAAAATTTATATTAAACAAACAAAATAACAAAAATAAAAAACAACAAATCACTAATTCAAATATATATATAGGCTATCAAAATTTTTAAATTAATTGATATATACAATATATATATTGAATAAAAATTATATAAAAACAATTTATTTAAAACACAAATAAAAAAAAACGATTGCGTTTATTATTTAATTTTGCTTTTGTTTTCATCTTTTTTGTTTGTTTGTTTGTTTGTATAAAAGTGCTATATATTAATTTAATTAATTTACTCGTTGCACATAATTTTTTTTTTCTCATAAATTCAATTATTTATTTATTTTTTTTTTGTTTTAACATTAAAAATTTGTGAATTATATTTAAATAAATAAATATATATATATATATATAAATTTAATTTAAATAATTAATAATAAAAAATACATAATAAAAAACATTGAATGATAAAATAATTGATATATCAAAAAAAAAAAAATAATAACAATAAAGAATAGGAAAGAAAAAAATTGTTCTATATATTTAGAATAATTTATAAAATAAATAAATTTCTAAATAAATATATAAATAAAATTAAAAAATAAAATTGTTATATTTTATTCTTTTCTATATAATATATTCATTTTTTGTTTCATTTATTTCAATTATTATTAATATTTTTTTTTTTTATATTGTATAATTAATTTAAAATGATTTTCAAATTATTTTATCCATTGATTGATTTTCATATATCAGATATTATTATTTTAATTTATTAATTATAGTATATATTATTATATATATATTTATTATTATTATTATTAATATTTTTTTTAATATACATATATTTAAATAAATAATAAAATTAAAAAAAAAACAATAAAAAATTATGTATAAATAATATAATTAAAAATTATTCACACATAAATTATTAGCTATATATGTATAAAATATTATTTCTAAGTGGGACTTTCGGATGCCGACGATGACGTTGAAACACCATCTGGTAATTGGGCAAGCCCTTTATATAAAACTGAGTTGATAAATCTAAAAATAAAGTATTATAATTATTATGATAACTGATCGGTCAGTTTTAATTTTTTTTTTTTTCGTTTTGTACCTTGGATACGAATCTCTATGCATTAATGTATAAATTTGTAGTTGAGCTTCATCAAATGTGTGCGGCGTTGGTTCCACCATATTTCTATTAACAATTTCTCGTACACGAGAATCTAATGATACCTATTTATTAAATATGCATGAATCAAATAAAATGTTACAATAAAAAACAAACAAAAAAAAATAAATAAATATAATTTATTACTTCTTTGGGCGATAATATTGATATATAATCTTCATAAATAAATCTAGCTTTTTCTTCTATTGCCTCGGGATTCGTCTCTAATTTTAATTCTTCGCATGCCAACCAAAATAAAATATTTTCTTCGCTATACTCACAACGTAAAAAATCACGAAACACTTTTCTACCGCCTATAAGTACAAAACAAAAATTCCATTTCATTATAAAAATTCTAAAATTTAATAAACAGGAAATTTAATAAATGCTAATTGTGTTTTTCCTATACGATGCATTTGTAAAATATAAATACCTGAGCTTTTCATTAATTTATCAAAACTTTTTGACCAACTTCGTATTTCTTCTAATGATGGTCTATATATTTTTTTAAAACAAATTTATTTATAAGTAAAACATCAAAAACGATTTAAAATTATTGTTGAAACAACACTTACTGTTCCCCATCATATAAAAGATCCGAACAAGCTGGATCCTTTTTTGTAGGACCATTATCTTCTGCATTTTTTAATGCCAAACTGTAATGATATACAAAAAAAAAAAAATAGAATGATAAAATATTTAAAAAACAACTTATAAGGTTAAATAATTTCTTTTAAATGAACAATGTACGTATATGTATAGAAAAATCGTTGAAATATAACTTTGATAACTTTCTCAATTAAATCCAAATATACTTGTTATTATTTTCTTATACAACTATAAAAAAAAATACCTCAACAAATTTAAGGTATATCTATCTATCTATCTGTATCATTAAAAGTTATAATTAGATAATAAATTATTAATACGAAAAAAAAACATATTCAAATGAATTAAATAAAATTGAAGGTTATATATTTTTTTCCGGATATATAGCAAAGAATAATATATAGAAAAACCTATAGGGAATCTGTGAATCAATTTTGAGGGTTTTTACAATTGGAATTTATGTATATAATTTGTGCTAAATCGCTTTCAGAAATTTCTTTAATTATATAAGAATCTTAAAGTTCTTCTATCATTAGGCATTATTTCTTAGTCATGGTAATACAAAATTTTTCAAAACGTTTCATTGAACTCGTTATATATGAGTTATAAATGCAAGAACATTCAATGACATTAATATGAATTAAATCAGATGTTGAAGGACGATTTTTTTAAGTGCGTAAAGAACAAACTACATAAAAACAACCCTTAAAATTAATAATTACAAGTCCTATAATATATTAAATTATATAATGACTATCGACATCCTATTTTTTTTTTTATTTATTCATTTTCATTCACTATATGCTGAAGGTAATATATTAATTTACAGAAACAATTTCTTTATATATATGTATATTTCAATCAATCAATCAATCAATTTTTTTTATATTCAATATATTTTAGTTTATTTTTTTTTTTTTTTTTTGCATAATTAATTTGAATTTGAAACAAGAAAAACACAATAATAATAAATGTCTTTATACATGACAATGTAATATAGGAATAATAATAAAAATCAAAATATATAGTTTGTATTGATGTAGTTAGTTAGAAAATATATAGTTAGTATATTGATTTTGATTGTTATTTGTTTTGTATTATTATTAAAAATTTTTGAATTGATTTCTGATTATTTTTTTTTCCATCAAAATACGTAAATATTTTCTAAATAATATATCAAATGGAGTTCATTATATAATTTAAAATTATGAGACTTCGACTTAACTTGTCCATATATAGATGAGTAATGAAATCGTGACAGGTAATACATTTTCTTATCGCAATATTTATTATATTTTTCTTGAAGTTGCCTTCCTTCCAGATCTAACAAAAAATGTAGATGTATGAGAATGAATGGAAATAAATTCGACTGTAAAGAATGTAAGATTCGATTGTATAATATATTCATCATTAAAATAAAACATATTTGATTTGTCTTCGGATATTCGTTATACTTCGAAACACTGTATTTTGAAAGCGTATATTAAACTTAACGATTAAACAAAACGATAAAAAACAAATTTGGTGATTTTTTATTTGCATTTTTTTTTTAAATTGTATAAATATTATTATATCTCTTAAATACTCATCAATCAAAAACACTAATATAAATTCAATCACACACACACGTTGCTGAATCCATCGTGTTTATATTCAATTAAAGTAATTCAATTAAAGTTCTTATTTTATATCAATTCTACAATCAATCGGTGCATGAGATTTTTTGTTTATATTGATTGATATGTGAAAAAATATCATTGTCAATTATTTCAACAAAAAAAATTTATCATTATAAAGTTTATAAAGTTATTGAATTTAATAATCAAATTTTTTACTCAGAACATTTCTATATTTCTATAATATAAACTCTGTCACTCATCATCTTCTTGTATCTATCAAACCAAAGTATGAATTGTGAAAATATAATCATAGTATGTGAAAATGTAAAATTGTGAAAAATTGTGAATATAAAATCAGTAAGAAAATATGATCATTAAAATCATCTCCGCCGCGGCATTGTCTGTATATGTTATATGAAAATTATGATGACTTTAAAAATTTAAAAAAAAAAAAAGCACATGCTTCTATTTATAAATACCAATAGAGAAGAAAAATTTGTTTTAAAGAATCAAATATATAGGAAAAATAAAAAATTACACGATGGCATAAGTAAACAATAATTTTTTTTTTTACAATAATAAAAAAATGAATTAGGAAAATTTTCATGTTTTGTTTATTTTATTAGAACATTTCAAAAAGTCTATATATTGACCAAACAAAAAAAAATAAAATAAAATATCGTTTGAGTCATCGCATAAATGAATCAATTAAATATCATTTCTGAATTTATATATATATAAATATCTGTCTAAATCTAAATCTATATTTGATTTATTTATTTCTACGAGTCTTCATATATCAAAATATATGATGATTAAATGTTATTTTCTAAATATATGTATGGAATGCTTAAAATTCTTCTGAACAATCACTTTTCTTGTCATCTAAAATCACATAAACCAATATCTCTTGGAATGGTATTGATTTTCGAAATAAATTCTCAATAAAGGTAAAGTTTGATAGGGATAGTCATCATTTTCATTACCATTTTTCGTATGGCATTCATTCTAAAGAACTTTTAAACCCATTATTGCTTCGAAGATGTACAGATCAGGTGTTAAAATTGATTTGATAACAAAATAACAAACTCATATTTAACATATTTTATCATACAGATCTTTATATGATTGCAATTTTGGATCAATATTTGTTTTCGTTGCGTTTTCCTGCAAAAAAATAAACTAAATCGCTCAAATTCCCATATCTATAGCCCCAAAAAGTCTTTTAAGTATATTATAAAATTTTATTATTGAAAATTATTTGAAATAAAAAAAAATGTAGTAGTAAGGAAATACCATATACAAATTAATATCGATTTGATATGAATTATATATATAGATATATAAAAAAAATATAATTGAAGTTTAGTTTAACCGCGCGGCATCGCATACAATGCAAAAAATATAATAAAAGTATATTTGAATATATAAAATTCATATATGCTGAAGTCAACACTTCATGAAAATCATATTGAATTGGTTTTTTTTCGTTGTATTGAAATCTTATAATAAAAAAAATCATTCAAATTATGTTGAAGTTGCGAATATTACATTTTATTATATATAAGATTTCCTTTTATTTTCCTTTATGGTTTTTTTCATACGTATTTTCCGTTTTTCAATATATGAATTTGTATAAATCACGAACTGCGACGATGGGAGTTTTCCGCATATATCAAATTAAAAAGAAATCGCAATCAAAACCATATTCCGTTTTCAATTCATTCGCACATTTAAATTGTGCCCTATTATCAAAAAAACTAAAACTAATTTAATGAAATGTGTAAATCAATAAAATAAAACTATAAATGGATGAAAATATTTTATTTTAAGCTCTCCAAAATAAAAAAAATTTTATATATTTTTTTATACTACATCGCATATAGTAAAAAAAAACTTATAAAACGAGACCAAATAACTATAAAACCAATTTATGCATGAGTTGCGTGTATTTTGCTCTGTATATATATTTATGTACATATATTGTTATACATATAATAAATATTATATTATACAGAAAATTATTATAGCTTTTTAACAACTGTTCAAAATCATTGTTAATATATTACAAAATGCGAACGGTGCTGTATATACATGACGAAAGTTTATTTATATATACATATATACATATAACAATCATATATTCATATAAATGCGGATGGATGTCAGAAATACAATCCTTAAATAATAAAAAAGTTTCCTGCTCATTTCCATAAATATTATATATTAATGAAAAAAAAGAGGGTGTTTCATATTTAAATATTTAATATTATATCGCAATTAGGATTAATTTTTTTTTAATAAAATCTCTGAATGTTTATTGAAAAGTTTCATATATTCATTATGTTTTGGTATGAAAATTTGATTCGAAATGAATTTTCCAGGTTGATTTTTATTTTATATATTTTCACTTCTTTCGATTTTCTATTTAATATTTTTTTTCTAATGAAAACATTTGGAAAAACTATATAGGATTTCCTATTTTTGAACAATAAAATACAATATACAGTAAAATTTCGCTGTGTTTTTTTTTCTACATTAATTTAAATCATTTGAAAGGATTTATAAAGGATTAGATATATCAGGACTATCTGTATTTTATAAATTTAAATTTATATTTTTAAGGATAACAAAACATAAAATCATTGAATATTTTATTCAGAGATAATAATAATAATAAACCTAAACAAAAAGGTTAACATAATTGAACTTGTATGGTATATTTTAATTTATATATTCATATGTATCCATGTATCTCTGCGTATATATAATCGATTTAAAATGATGCCAAATATGTGTCAGGATGTCAATTATAAATAAATTTTGTGTTGTAGCTACTATATACGAAAGGGGTAAATCAATCAATTTCTATATATATAATATAAATACCCGATTTATTCATATAAAATTTGATTAATTATTGGTTTATTGCTCGATTTAATCCATATATATGCTACCATATATAATAATAACTTTATTAAATTCAAATTTACTTTGAATTGTTGTCGTCGTATGTTTTGAATAAAAAAATATATATAATCATTTCATTATATTTGTACTCATGGTATATATAAAATAATAAATTCAAATATATGTATTAATATTAAATCGATATGAAAATCTTTCCTAAATTTTGAAAATTCATATAGGTATTAATAATTTCAATATTAAAAGGAATATGAATATGAATAGGTAAATGACCGGTCAATAATTTTTTTTATGTTATAACAATTCTTTTTAATTGATATATCGTGCGTATATATACAATAATATATAGTTTTTCTATTCTTTATGATTTTTCCCCAGTTCCAAAGATAAATATTTATAATTGAATTGCCATTATTTTTTTATGTTTATATTTTTTCCAGTTATGTTTCTTGTTAATTAATTTCTTTTCGTATTTTATCCAACTATATATTTACAAAATATTTAATGCGTTTATAGTATACCATATAATTACTAAATCGATATATGTGACACTTTTAACAAAAGTAGAAAAATTATGGGTGCGTAGTGCGCGCTTTATTATTTAAACACGTAAATTATTTGGTGTTAATTATATTTTTAATGTTGAAGCGGACCATTGCCGATCGATTGTTTAAATATAAAATCAGGGGTGGCATTATGGGAGTCGATACCATCGTCTATCGCCTATCGTCTAAAATTACGATACTCAATTATTTTGATATTATGGCAGTCGATTTTGTGGGTATCGATATTATTTGTATATCGTCTCCGTAGATATTGTTGTGGCAAATGATTTTCATATAGAAAAACAAAAAGTTTATCATTTCTATGAGAATGAGATTGAAAGTATTATTTTTATGAGAATTGCTTTTGTACTTTTTATGAATATTAAAATTGAATAAATGAACAAAAACAAAAGAAAGAAATACAAACGACAATCGTAACGATAGCTACTACCCTATCGTCAAAAATTATCGTCTTAAACCTACGATATCGTCTGCCATAATGGCAAAAATGAAAAAATCGTATGTTTGACGACAATCGTCTATCGTAATCGAATGCGATAATTCCACATCTGGTTTTGTATTTAATTTTTCTAATACAAAATAATTACCTTTTCTATTATCGGCAGATATTACCGCGATCGGTTAAAGTGAATGAATTAGTCATTTAAATCTATTGTTTTTCATCTTAAGAAATATTTTATAAAAGGACTTTGTTTATTAAATAGGAGTCTATCGCCTAAATCGATTATAAACGAATCGATCGGCGATTATGATGAGGTTGTTACGATGTGATGAAATTTCAAACAATTAGATAAATATTATTTTTTAAATGACAAAGAATTTTTTAAAGGTAATTTTTCCTTATATTCGAATCTTTTTTTTTTTGGTCTATAACTTTCATATTATTTTGTACAGAATTTTTGATTTTATTTTCAAACGATGCTTCCGTAACATTTTATATTATTGTTCATCTTCAAAAGATGCATTGGTAGTTATTTTGCACATTTGCTATTAGAAGTAAATTGGCGTTACGGTTCATATAACCCCCAGAGATTGTTCTTCGAGGATCTTCAAGGAAAGAAAATTAACTTTACCGAAAAACAAAGGTTTTGAGTTGCGAGGGTGGCACAATTAATGGTTATATAATAATATGCTCAAATCAAAAACATAAACACAAAATTATACAAAATATAAATGAAAAATTAAACCAAAATAAAAATAATTTTCTATTTATAGAGAGATAGAAAAACAAATTAATTTAAATATTAAAATTGTTTTTGCGTACATAGCATAAATGTTTTAAAAATATACAAATATTTTTAAAATCCATTATTCATGTAATGTCATATTACACATATATATATATATTGTATATAAATCATTCATGGAAATGTAACACAGATAGAGCTAATATAAAATATACAAGTGTCAGGATTACACATAAATAAAAGCAATGATTCTATGCATACTTAATATTATTATTACATAGAATAAGTTAATGTATAAATGAAAATTCACTGAATTTATTATACACATATATGGTATGTGAAAATTAAATTTTTTATAACTTTTACGAATATTCACAGTCAAATTTAAGAGTATATACACACCATATTTTTGAATTTGAATATGTATATATCATATATAATATATTTATATGTAAAAGCTTTTACATTTTTTTTACATCTATATATATAGTAAGAGTTTATATTTTATTTATTTATTCATACACACAAAATATATTTTAAAATTATAATTGAAAAACTCATTCAAATTATTTTATATATATATATTTTTTCATATACATATATGTAATGTATTCAGGTCATCTCATTTATTATAATATTTAACAATATCAAATTTAATTCACTTTGAATTTTTGTTTTTCATATTTTTTTTTCAGAATATACGAAAAATAAAAACGAAAGAAATATGGGATGAATTTATGTTAATATGATTATAGAAAATATGTTGTTACAATAAACATATAATAAAATTATAATAATAATAATAAAATGGTCCACGCAATGAAGAAGATGACGATGACGACGACGAATATATATGGCCCAAATTTGTGATTTATAAATACTTTTTATGCGAATTTTTCTACAACATTTTTTCTTTTATATTTTTTCTTATTTTTTTTTTTTTTTTGTTATTTTAAAATATTTTTATTTTTTTTTAATATATGATTTATATTTAACAAATCGCTGATAGAATAATAAATAAATATTCAACGCAACTTTGTATCTATAGATAAAAATGTATAAATATTTTTTGTGAGTTTTCTGAGCGTTTACTTTTTATATATACCTTCTTTAACAGTTTACAAAAATTTATATTATTATTATTATTATTATACAAAATTAAATTATAATTTAATCATAAAGATTTTGTCGGTATTTTGGATTTTCTGTTAAATTCATATGATAAAATAACAAAAAAAAAAATAAGAAAATAATATTATTTTTTTTAAATTTGACAATGAATAAATTAAATATTTATTTATCAGATTTTATTTGATAATAATTAATGATATTTAAAAACCAAAAGCAATGATTTAAATATGTGCGGGATTTTGAGAAAGTTTTGAAGTTTTTTTACTATAAAGAATTTCAATAAAAATATCTATATATATATTAGTTTTTATTTTTAATTTTAACCTCATTTAATCCACTCGAATAAGCAATAAGAAAAAAACCACCCCTATAATTGAAGGACAAATTCGATTGACGATTGATTATATAGAAAAAAGTTATTCACTATTTATAGAAATATAATGTTATTTTTTTTTGTTATTTTATACAATAATTACTTTATAAAATAAATATGATAATTATTTTCAATTAATATTCAAATTATCAATTAGTTTTTTTATGGATTAGTATATAATATATATTTAAATTTATTCAATATAAATAATTATAAATACCCTGAACGTATTTTCGAAACAACCGATTTCCATCTATCTGCCATTTTCCATGAAAATTTATCGATATTTTTATGTGAACGTTGACATTTTCCTTTTAAATGCATTTATTTATATGTTGATGATGTATTTTATGTTATTATTATTATTATTATTTTTATTATTGTTTTTAATATTTATTTTTAAAATTTAAGATCACACATAAATAAAAAAATACATTTAAAATTGGAAAATTGTATAAGTTTTTATCGTTTTAACAACAATGGATTATTTATTTTTTAAATAAACGCATATTTTTTTGTATTGTATATATAGAAAATGTTGTTATTATTTTTTATAATTTAATTATATGTTCAATCAAATTATTATTATTATTATTATGCTAAAAATGAAATATGGCACTGTCTTTTATTTATGACATTGTATATATATATTTTGAAATAAATAATGTTTTATCATGTGAATATAAATAGCACACAATAAACAAAACATTTTTTTGATATTAATTTTGTTATTATTATTATTGTATATATATATGAAATATAAAATATATTATATATTTAATATTTAAAAATTTAATTATTCCCCCTTATATAGAATTGTGTTTGTGTGTGTGTGTGTTGAATATATAACATAATTCAAAATGTAATAAAAAAATATTATTTATATTTATTCTATATATATATTATACTATAACCAAAAAAATAAAAAAAAAACCTCAAGGGATTGATTATTTACATTATTTTTTTGGCTAAACAATGCGAAACACACACAATAATTGCGTGAGATGATGAGTTTCATAAAATAGAAATATTTTTATACATTCATCAGCGGTGATATAAAAAAATTAATTTTAAATATTCAAATTTTTATTATTATTATTTTATTAGAATGAAATATTAAAAAAAAAATGATAATTTTTTATATATTAATAAGAAGATTAATAAAAATAAAACAATTCAAAAAATCAAAGAATATTTGAGACGAGCAATGAATTCATAAATTTTTCGAATCATTACTCCAGCAATTACAAAACAATTGTATTGAAAATGTATATTTTTAATGGTTTATTACTTGATTGGGTCCGATCCCGTAATTAATTAATTTTTTCCATTTAAATGTGTCAAGTCAATCTAACTTTGTATAAATCTAAAAATCCTTCTTTTTAAATTAACACAATCATCTATTAATCCATCAAAATATCGTTCCTTCTTTCAAATCATTAATTTATTTATACATAAATACATTTTTAACAGACTATAACAATCAATGAATCGTTTAATGACTGTGATTAAATCAGTCCAACACATTCATTATTCCATAAATTCTTTCAATTATAAACTCTTCAAACAAGCATATTATGTTGTTACTTTAAGTATCAATTCATTAATTCGCATAAGCCCATTCATATATTTTAAAATTAGATTGCATATAAATAAGTAATTTTTCGATTCATTAATTTATCAATCAATTAATGCATATATACTTCATTCAAAATACTTCGCGATACATTCTTCATTACATTCATTATAATTCCTCAATTTCAATAAATTCTTCTGCATTATAAAAAAAAATTATAGCGATAAATGCCGAGTAATCATTTCAAAATAGGGAAAAGAATGATCATATTTAAAGTCAGATCATACAACATCGGTATTTTGTTAGTTAACAATGTCAAAGAGATCAGTCTTCGGAATATTTAAGAAAACAAAGTACTCTCGGTAAGAGTTTTCACGGCGAAAATTTTATATGAACAAGAATACAACGACTTACAATCCCCCACAATCCAATTCCAATAATCATATAATTATATATAATTGCAATTCAAATAAGAGTTTTTATTTTTTTCTTTGCATTTCAATTTACAGTTAATCTTTAAAGTTAATTAAATCATATTATAAAATATAAATATATACCAATTAATTATATCTATAGGATTTAAGTATTTATTATTATTTTTTTTTATTTTTAATTTGTATCACTCCAAAACCAAAACGAAAAAAAATTGATAAATCTTAATTATATATTATCTATATATATATACAGCATAAAAAAATCGTGTATACTAAAACATTATAATATATGTATAAAGAACATACAAAGTTAAGTGTGTATATATATATATATATATTTTTTTTTTACTTTTCATTTTCATTTTATTTACATATTTCAATGAAAATTTATTAAGTGTCTATTTTTTTTTTTTGCTATTTCTATTTATTTTTTATCATTTGTTTGTTTATTTTTTACCCAAATAAATAAACAAACATAAGGATAATCCACCATATATCCATAACAATACAACAATAATATATAATCTCAAAAGGTTAAGTAAGTGTTGAAATCACATAATTTATACTTTTATTTTTATACATATATATATATATATATATATAATATATACATTTATATAAATATGTATAAATATAAAGATAAAAAGAAAACTTAAAGATAAAATAAAATGAAAAACTTTCAAAAAAATTTTCTAACTCTAGTGCTATGGTTTTTTTTTCTTCTTCTGCTTCTTCTATTTTGCGTTTTGTACAAATAAATCAAATAAATATGATTTTTGTTTTTGTTTTATTCTTGGTTTTATTAGTATACAGAAAAAAATAATAGATATTCGCTTTGCCATACTGCGTGTATAGAGAATTGTTTTATATAAAGTCATTAAATTATATGAATATAAAAATGCAAATATATATATATATATATATAGAGATAATATAAAACTATATAAACATAAAGAAAAACTAGATGAATTTTCATTTTTAGATATGTACATATAATTTAGATGTATTTTATTATATACAAAATAAAAGCTTTTTATTATACATATATATTGTATATGTATCCATTCAGCAAAAAAAAAATTGAATGGATCTTTTTTTTTTTTTGTTTCTCGATTGCCTTTAGCAAATTAAAAACAAAAAAAAAAAGAAACATGGAAAAAATGAATATTTCGTCCTGTATTTTTATTTTATTATTATAAATATATTTTACATGTTTAGTTTTTGCGTATGTTCAAAAAAAAAATTAATTTTATTTTTGTATGACAACAAACAAAATAATGGATATATAAATTTGATGATATATACATGTTGTTATGTTATGAAAAAGGATATATGAGAGAAAAAAAAACAACATATAAATGGATGTATATTTAATTAAATTTAATAATAATAATAATAATAATGTATAATAGAATTTAATTTTTCCTTTTTTTTTTTTTGGTTTTATCATTTATCCATTTATCCATACAACAAGAGGACATTTAAAAATAGAAATATACCTAACTCAATTTTCTATATTCATATTCGAATGTAAATGAAACGAAATACGATAAATAAAAAAAAATATATGCATTTAGTATATACGATATAATGAAAATAGAATGAATTGTATTATAAAAATATTGTGTATAATTCAATTAGTTTTTTTTTTTTTTTGTATAGCATTTAATTAAAATTATCTATATAAAGGTTTGGATTTGGTAAAGGATGAGAAAACAAAAACACAATTAAAAAAAATATGCAATTATAAATTGGAAAATTTAATTAAAACTAAAACTCGATCGGTGATCAAAAGGAAAAATGCAATTATTGAAAATTCTCAATTATAGATATGGAAATGATTTAAAAAAAATGTTTTTCTATAAAATATTATATATATTGATAGTTGAATTAAACTTTCACTGTATGTTGGCAAAAATGAAAATCTATTTAAATATTAATGGATGGAAAATTCAATCTTTCGTGCTTTATTAAAAATGAAATACGTTGCAGTCTCAATATAGGAAATGCGGTTTGAATAACTTTAATAGAATTTGATTTGAGATATTTATTTTAATTTTGATTTTGAAACACAATTGAATTACATTCCGATAAAGTTTAGGAAACAATTGACGTATGAAAGGAATTTTTCTATTTGCTTCGCTTTTATTAACTATATATCATATATTTATTATAGTAAAATAATGGACAATTCATTTTTTATGCAACACGTTTTTAATATCATTTTTCATAAATTTTTCTTACAACAAAACTTTATATAAGATAGATTCCAAAATAAAACAAAACATTTTTTTTAAATTATTTCGTTACGCTAAATAAAGTCCCCCAATTAAACTCCTCACACAATACCGCAAAAGTTTCTCTAAAACTTTTGGGTTTAAATTAACGTAAAAAGTTTGTAAAAGGTACAAAATTGTATTGATTATCATAATTATCAGTAGTGTATGGTGGGTGCAATTGATTTGTTTGTTTGGCTTACGTGGTGATTGATATAATTTTCATTTTACTTACTGTTGTTTTGATTTTGATTCTCTAAAAATGCTTCCGATTCTCTGTAGTGGCCACATAAATTTTTCAATAACTTTTATATTTTATAGAAACAAACAATTTTTGGTTTTTTATTTTTTTAAATTAATTATTATTTCGATATGTTTTCTATCATCTCTATATATACAATATTATTCTCTTAAATTTGTTGTATATCATTAAAAATGAATATTTTTGCTTAAAAATATTTTTTATGGGAAATATCTCAAAAAAAAAAAACATTTATTTTGATAAATAATACTATTATAAAAATTTAAACAAAGGTTAAGTGCTAAGTTTTAGGTGAGTATAGTGAGTGAACAGTGTCTAATTCATATTGATTTTGATTGTAATTATAATTTTTGTGCATTTATTTATCTATAATTTCTATTAATTTCATACAGTCTTCTAATTAGTTTATTTAAAAACCAATATATGATTTTTTATATGCAATTTATCTTTTATTTTATCATTCGATTGCGATCATTTATAGTTTTTATGATAGATAATGTGCTTAAATTTTATACACTTATAGACATTGATATTTAATATTATATGAGTAAAATATTAGATGGAATTTCCTTTGAAGACTTGAATTAGAAATGAAAACTTTCAACGCTTTTCAGGTGGAGTTCGGTGGTTTCAGGTGGAGTTAAATTCGTTGAAAGTGCATTTTAAATTATATCTGAAAGATTTATTTATGAAAGTACTTTGAAGGCGGTTGGTCAGAATTCAAAACTTTCCAAGAATTTTTAATGTTCTTTATACGGAAAATTTTACCAAATCAATTTATATGAGTACGATATCTTAATAATTCCTAAACAGATTTATTTGAAATCTAACAGAAAAGATCTGTACCGAATTTAAATTGCACTGTGCAAAATATTGAACTAGATTTTCCTGCGGAGCGGTTCCTTCAAAAATGTGAAGTTTTCCAAGACTTTTATGGTTTTTGATTTTTGAAATCTTATTATAGTATTCTATTTCTTTTGTATTTCTGTACCAACCAAATGAAACCCTTCCTAATAGATATTTGATTTTGAAAGATAAAGTATTTGAAATACAAACCGAATGTTATTATCTGATCTATATAGATCATGGAAATTAAATGAATAAACTTAATCGATTGCGTTCTATAACAATAAAAATTTCGTTTTATTTATATACAATTTCAACACAGTCATTTATTATTCTGTTAAAACAAATCAATGTTTTCTATTTAATAATCAGACAGACCTATTTATATTTTAAATATAATAAACAAAATAATATACAAACTAACTAAATATATATATTATTCAAATATTTAGAAAACATACATTAATAGATAAAAATATGATATATATATATATTTTTGTTTTATAAATATATTAAACTATAAATGAAATGGAAATAATCTATAAAAATAATTTATTATTTATAAATATATATGTATATGTATAGTATATATATAGAAAAATCAATTTCGGATTGTATAAATAAAAAATAATTTTACAGTAAAACTTTTAATATACATACAAAAATCTGAAATTGATTGATCCAACCTATACCTATCGCAACAATCAAAGGTAATCTAACTAAAAAAAAATACACAACAAATACTGGAGATTATACAGAAACATATTATTATGGATATATAGCTGGTTAAATACATTTACCCTTATAATGCCGATGTATATTACAATAAACATTTTTTACATTTTTGCTTATGTCATTTCAAAAATCATTCAAAATGTACACGATAATCCTCTATAAATTATTATATTTTGATGAACAAATGAACTTTTCATGTAAAAATGTTTATTTTTTAAAAAATAAAAAACGCTATTACATTGATGACAAACTGTATATTATATATGTTAATTTTTTTGTTTTTCTATATGCGTTTGTATAATGTGAGGAGGGTGGGTATCATTTTTCTTTTCTTTTTTTTTTGCGTTGTTCCGACGGTTAGA
The DNA here is from genome assembly GCA_958336335.1 of Dilophus febrilis. Taxonomy (NCBI): domain Eukaryota; kingdom Metazoa; phylum Arthropoda; class Insecta; order Diptera; family Bibionidae; genus Dilophus; species Dilophus febrilis. Next base: position 55,737,651 of record OY284469.1, on the reverse strand, counting down.
TGGTTAGGATACGGATAGGGTTGATGGTAAGAGGGTTTAGGTATAGTTTTGTATAGGTAAATATAACTATATAAAAAAAGTAAAAATGAAATGATGGAAATATGAGAATAGTATAATAATAAAATAATAATATATAATAATACTTGAATATTATTTTTTATAATTTTATTATTGGATTACTTTCTTTCTTTTATTTTTCATTGTATTTGTATTATGAGTATGGTTTGTTTGTACCACTTATATTGATTGTTGTATTCAAACATATAGTAGAACTTTCCGTATATGAATATAAGGAAAATTTATTGATTTCAAAAAAATATATATATCCTTTATTTTATTTATACCTCACTCAGTATATATATTATTATAGTAGTGAATTTATTCGTTGTCAGTTGACAATTATTGTGACCAAAAATATGTGAATGGTATTATTAAATAAATAAATAAAAATGTATTCAGAATAAGAAGGATAAAACACACGGCAGAAAACTGTATATACATATTTTGGGAATTATTGAATTATGATATATCGATTTTCTATGAGGGTATAAACAAATAAGAAATTTGATAAAAACGTTCTGGCATGCATATCAATTATTAAAAAGATATACAAAATTAAATAACATATTGGAAAAATCATATTTATAGTTTTTATTTAATAAGTGATTTGAATTGCTTAATACAGAGAAGTTCTCATAATGGAAATTATGAAAATGTTATGAATATTTCTTATTAAATGGAATCATTAGATTTTGAGATATGATTCTGCAAAGATTTCCTTAATGAATTATTAACAAATCTGCGATAAAAGCGATATATTTATAGAAAATTTTACCTTTTGGTTATTATTTCGTTGATTTTACATTTTACAGACAAACACATATTTTCAATGGGAACGTTAGAAACGGAATAAGTAAGCACACTTCAAAACTATTTGAATTACTAAATTTTTAATATTTTTATATATACAATAGAAAATTGAATGAATTTTTTTTTCTCTTATTATAAATCATTTAAGAAGATATTTGGCATTCTTCTTAGCAAAGACATCTCGGGGAAAATTCATTTACTTTGTAAAAAACGATTTATAAGTTCCACTATATGTATTTTATTTTTGTATATATATAAGAAACAATAATTTATAAATAATTATAATTTGCATAATTTTGTATTACATATTTATATATATATAACAATGAAAGTGAACTTGTATACAAAAAAAAAACCGCATTACATATAAATATAAATATACTTATAATAATAATAATAATAATGTTTATTTATAAATACATATATACTTATGTGTGCTAATATACTGTATTATACATTATATATTAATAGGTCGTCATAATATTAATTAAGCACTCACCGGCGGTTAGGTGGTAAAGGGCGATTTATTAGTTTAGTTTTAAAATTTTCAAGGTGTTAATTTTTTAACGTATCGTCACTTTTCAGGATGATGTACAAATAATAAATTTTCCATAATCCATTATTAATTTGTATATGCGAGAATAGAAACATAGAAAAAGTATTGCTTATATAGACATCTATATAGATTATTTTGATCTTAATTTTTTATTAAATTTTCGATCAGGAAAATTATTAGAAGATCGTCGTGTGAGACTCATATAAATGTAACCACCTGAATTGGTATATTTAAGTTAAATATATAGTTAATGTATATCAAAAACATATTATAGTAAAGTTTAATGATTTTAGTTAATGGGCGATAAATTTAATCTGCCATCCACGGTTGTCACCGTGTATATATAAATGCTTGTCATTATAGAGATTGTCCTATAAAAGTGCTTTTTTTATATTTATATATATATTTTGTCGGAGTTTTTCCTATATAATAATATAAACATTAATTTTTAAGTGGTATAGGAATAGCGATATCTATTTTATATATATATATATGTAGTGTATATGAAAAGAAATTAAATATACATATAGATATAAAAACTCTATAAAATATCGTTATATTATTGCTATATCATACCATCATCGTTGATATATATCACAATTTTCTATATATATATATGTATGAATATTTCGTACGTATATATATATATATACATATATTAGATACGAAAATGCGATTAGGTCGTTTTCTCTGTATATATACATATACTATATATATAGATATACTAATAAAAATTTATATTGAAGACATTGAACAAAAAAAAAAAAATAAAAATATAATATGTTTATGTGTCAGACTGTTAAGTAAACTAATTATTTTAATTTGTTGAATTAAGTTATCAAACAATAGATTTTTTTGCTTGGTTAGTGTATTATTTTTTTTTTGTATTTTATATATAGGTATATAAAGCGATTATTTATAGGTACAAAATAATAATAGTATAAAATATATATAAATATATAAATATATAAACCATATAAAATATAAATAAATATATATATATATATATGGTTTTATGAATGATACCGCACACATAAAATGTAATGATGCAAATAATAATAATATTATTATAACATAATGATAATATTCTTTTCTATACTATCAATGATAATATGACGTTAACCATATATACATACAATATTTGTTAGAAAAAAATACCATTTTTGTGGTGATTCTGTTATTCTGTTATATATACAAAAACCACATGTATGTATATATATTTCGACTGTTTATAAAAAAAATAAAATATCTTATGGTATATTAAAATTAATTATATATTTCTTGTTGTGCTTATATGCATTAAAACCAACCAACAACCAAAAAACTAAACATTCACACAAACATTATGTACTATATCTAAATATAGAACAAAATATTTGTACATTTTTTTTGGCAAATAAAATTCTACTATATAGCAATTCATTAATAATTGTAAGTACTTCATATAAGTATAGAGAGTGCATTCATTATATGCGGTTATCATTTGTATAGGTATATATTATTAAATGTATATCTGCGGAATTCTTTTCTCTGTTTTTATTTGTATTTATATATATACCGCATTTTCGAAACAAACCGAAGAAATAAAAAAAAAAGGAAAATTGTTTTCTATACAATGCGGATACATTTTCCTATATAGATACATACATATTTTATTAATAAAATTTTCCCATATATGCTCTGGGTGTTAGATAAAATGTTATATACCTATCCAACTATATATATATCAGACAGAAATGTATATAAGACGAAGGTAAATTTTATGAATGATAAAGCTATGAATAGAAAATTATAAACTTTAGAAAAATATAATATCGCAACGATCAAGTCATAAATTAACAATGAAATAGTGTAATAAGTTAAATTTTTAATATATGAAAATACCCGGGAAATTCATTTCTTGATATGATTCTTTAATGACTATCAATGGATTTAGACAAAAATTTTTTTTTGTAATGCGTATATAGATTTTGATACTTAAATACTTAAAAATTCAATTCTTATCATTAAAATCTAAAATTGCAAAATTGAAAAATTATATACACATAGAGAATTTCCCTTTAGGAAATAATACAGAATTTTCCAAAGAAAGATAACTCAGAATTTTCCGTTTTTTTTTCGTTAAAAATTCAATCTTAGTTAATCAATCTTTTTGAAAATGAATATATGAACATAGGTATATTTATAATGTATTTTAAATGATATCTGCAAAATATTGGATAAGTTCTCTATAAACTATAGGTAAGAATTGAGAATTTTCCAAGAATTTAAGAATTTTTATAATGTATTTTATATTAGAAAAATTTACCAAATCAATTTCTGATTGTGATTTCTTGAAAACTCGTTAACCACACACGGGTATGAAAATGTTAAACGGTATTTATAATACATTATACAGATGATCATTGTAAAATATTAGATGACGTTTTCTTGTGGGGACGGACTTGATTAAAATTGAGAATTTTCCAAGAATTAATAAATTTTATAAAATGGAAAAGTTTACCAAATTAATTTCTGAATGCGATGTTACACGGAATTTGATAAACAATCTGACTAATATGTTTTGCAATATTAATATTTAAGAATTTCTCGATTTTTAAATAACATATTATATTGTCTTATTATACTCGACTTATGATTTTCCAATGATAATTACAATAGTAATTAAGTGATCGCCGAATACAAAAAAGATGATTAAGAAAAATTTTTGATTAATATATATTATAAGATTTCCATATACATATATAATTGTATAGACATCTTGTATATCATAATATAAGTACTACTAACAATAACAAAAAAATTGAATTGAAATACATCACCGTCAAACGTGTATATAGAAAATATATATATATATATATATATATATATATATATATATATAATATCATATATTATTACTTAATAACATATACACTGCTCTCTATATAGCGAATGTTATAAGAAAATCGCGAAAAAAAAAATCGCACATTCTTAAAATCTGATTAATATCCATATTCCATTCAAAAGAAATGTATAAAATTCACATGAAATAATATTGGTATAGATGTACAAAAAAAAAAAAAAGAAAAACAAATTAAAAAAAGAAACAACAACAACAACAACTATGTATATGAAAATCTGTTATTAAATCGCCGCGAAAATTAAATATGTATATCTATCTATTTTTGAAATATCAACAAAATCTTTATACATATCGGAAAAGCATTTTTTTTTGTATTTCAATCTTATAATGCAATACGCTCGTGTACACACAACACAAATATATCAAGATCTTTAATATGCTTCTAGGTATAAAACACACAGAAAAAAATACAAAAAAACAAAATTGTATAAACATAATTTTTAACATCTCATCGTAAATTGTAATATGCGGGTGTGTATCGTCGTCGTCGTCGACAATTTTTTGGTGGAAAATGCGATAATTATATGTATGTAGTGTCGAGAGTAGTTATACTATATATAATAATAATAACAATAATAATAAATTAAACTAAAAACAAAATTAATGAAACTATATATCGCAGTGCGTTATAAAATCATTAACAAAATGTTTTCTGTGTTTTTTTTTAATTTAATATATGTATATAGAAATTATTTCGAAAATCAAAATCGTATTAAAAATAAAAAAAACAGATTGTCCAAGGCAATTATTTTTTTGAATATTTCTTTCGACATAAGATGTTTTTTTTTTTGTATTATAGGGGACTTTGTATTTATGAATGAATGATTTGAATGATTCGCGTTTATAATTTTTGTATAAAAATTGAATTATAAATTATTTGTAAACTGACCCCAAATGTATATAATGACACAGATTTATTCTTGCAATTCCTTTAAAAATAATTAAAAAAAAAATGTATAATTTTTTTTTTGTTTTATTGCAAAGTGCAATTTCATGTTACTGTTTTTTTTTTGATAAAAATAAATTATTTTTTATATATACAATAATAATAATAATAATTAAAATAATGTGATGTGTGCTAAATATATATATATAATAAATGAACAAACAACAACCAAAAAAATTAAAATCATCATCTTTCAGTTTCAATCAAATCGCGAATTAAAAAATTATTTATATATACAATAATATATATATGGTAAATATAATGTGAGTGTTTGCGCTTGTTGAATTCCTATTTTTATTTTTAAATAACAAATTATAAGTACACTTTAACAATTTTATACTTCTATATATATATAAAATAAACCATCAAGATTTAAAAACATTTAATAATACAATTATAAAATAATAATTATATTATTACATTTTGTGACGACGAAAAAAAAAAACAAAAACACGAACATAATAAATTAATAATAATATATATACTTTTATTAATAATAAAAAAAAAATAAAATAAAATAAATACTGCAATTGCAACCGCATTTTCCTCGAACAACAACAAACTATATTTTTTTTGTGTTTTTTTTGAATAAATAAAATATAGAATGGAAGTGACTGTGCACAAAAAATGTGTGATGAAAGAAAATCATTTTTAATATATGGAATTTTTTTTTAATTAATTTTCATCAAAATTGAATTTTCAAATAATTAATTGCATTTTCAAATAAATTAACATACAACACACAAAAAATAAAATAAATGATCGGAAAATTCTTAATCGTATCACACAATCACAATAATTTATTATTTGATTTATTTTATTTTTTTTTTCAAATATCAACAATTGAATTTTGATTTTTACCAAAATAACAATCACAAAAATGAGATTTTTAAGCAAAAAATGAAAAACACAAAAAAAATCTTCGTTTCGTTTCGTTTTTTTAACTTTTTAGTTAATAGTCAAAGTTAATAGTCAAAATATTATTATTTTTATGGTTTTAAAATATAAATTTCAATTAAAATTACAAGATTTTAATTTATACTTTAAAAATTTCAAAATAAAAACCCACACACATAGAAATTAATTAATTCAAAAATTAATAATTAAAATAATGTGCAAATTTTTGAAAAACAAAAATATTAAAGAAAAACAAGGAAAATATACACCAAAACTAAAAAAAAAAAAAAAGAAAAGAAATCGGTTCCGTTCCGTTCCGTTCCTTTTGAATACCACGTTACATTTAATTTTATAATATATATATATATATTTTATATATAGTGGAAATATATAGTCGCATTGAAAATATGCGGTTATAGGTCTTTACTGTATATACCGCGATGATACTATTCAAAATATATATACATGATCGTATGTATTATGCATATATACACATAAGGCAGGTGGTATATATGGTATATATATAGAGGAAAAATCACTATAATTATACATCTACTATACTAATACCACCATTATCATCATCAACATCATTACCGCAAACCATATCACGATCACGACCACTACACGCACCACCACCTTCAACGAATAAACAAATAAACGAACGAACGAACGAACGAGCACCATCAGAGTGGATAGCAAAAGTTTTCAAAGAAAATATATATATATATATTAATATTAAATTATCAAAACATAAACTTTATGAATGAATGAATGAAAAAAAAATAATGTATAGGAAAATTGAAAATCATAAATCCATCTGATTTGATGGATGTGACGATAAGGACGCTATCGTACGGAAAATGTTTTAACTATTATTTATATATACATAATATATATAAATTTTTCTTTGGTATAAAGAAAAGTAAACATTCAAAAAAGAAAAAAAAAAGAAAGAAAAATAAAAGCTGTATAAAGAAAAATCACTTAAAAATATTTTTTTTATATTTCAATTTTCTTTGAAATTTTCTCATTTTCTTTTCTGTTTTTTTTTTCAGATATATATATATATATATATATATATATAAGTACATAGGTATATATAGGTATTATGATTCAGATGATATATATATATATGGATAGTATTATATACGAAATATCTCACATATATAGTAAATATATATAGATAACTTCTATCTGATATCTCTATATAAATATATATGTATATAGATAATAAATTATGTGTTTGTGTTTTTGTTTAGTTTAATATTTTTTTCTTTAAAATAGCAAATTAATGATAGGGTGATTCTAAAATTTGTTAATATGCATAGACCTGATATAGTTTTCCTCACAAGCGTCCAAATATATATCAAATCAATATATTTTTTATGGCCTAAATGAACACGGTTAATTTTAATGGAAAACTGATGGATAATCATGATGGAACACTATATATAAGTATTAAAATAAGTGCAAATTGAACAAATACAGTATGGCCAAAGAAAGATAATACAGAATTTTCCTTTTTTCTGGAAAATTCAATCTTAATTAATCTTTTTGAAAATGAATATTGACATAGGTATTTATAATGATTTTAAATGATATCTGCAAAATATTGGATAAGTTCTCTATGAACTATATAGGTAAGAATTGAGAATTTTCCAAGAATTTAAGAATTTTTATCGTGTACTTTATATTGGAAAATTTTACCAAATCAATTTCTGATTACGATTACTTAAATACTCTTACAGCAACTGTTTTGAAAATATTAAACGGTATTTATAATACATTATACATGCTCTTTGCTAAAAATATTAGGTGGCGGGGACGAACTTTATCAAAATTGAGAATTTTCCAAGTTATTTAATGAATTTTATTAAATGGAAAAGTTTACCACATTAATTTCTGAATGCGATGTTAAATGAAATTTGATAAACAATCTGACTAGAATATTTGCAATATTAATATTTAAGAATTTCTCGATTTTTAAATAACATTGTCTTATTCAACTCTTATGAATTTCCATTGATAATTACAATAGTAAGTAATAGTAAGTAATAGTAATAGTGAACATTTTATGCAATGTATGTTATTAACTAATTGATATTCATGATGGAACACTATATATAAGTATTAAAATAATTGCAAATTGAACAAATGAAATGAATTTTGAAATTTAAAATATATATACAAGGTCTGAAACTTCAAGAAAAATTAATCAAAAATAATGGTATAATGTTCAATGCTCCGTAAGGTTGCCACAATTTCAATACTCCGCAATCCAATTCAATACTCACAATTCACAATTAGAAAAGGTTAACGAAAAATTTATGAAAAACAAATCATAGTATTAAGTTCACAGTATTCCATAATTATAATACTTTTTATTATAGTTAATATTCAGATGAATCTAAACGCATGGATAAGTCAAACTTGCCTATATAATAAAGTATCATATAGAATTTTTTCGTATTCTGAATTTTTGAATAAATTTGAATAAAAAGCTGCGGGGGAAAATTCATTCATATTATGGGATGAAAAATATCTAATCTTTAACGTTGTTTTTCTTTTGATTGATTTTTGATTGTAATAATTGTTTAATAAAGGCAATTATTATTTTAATTATTATTATATATTATTATTTAACAATTTAGGTTCGCTGCGTAAGCTAAATATACAACATAAATTTCAATAATAAAACAATATCCGAGAAATCCTGACATGTTTGTATATAATGATTTCTTTTACATTTCTAGACTATCTCCGGCTTACAAATTATTAGTTTAAACTTTACATAAAGGGATTGTGAAACGCAAGATAAAAAATCGATTAAATTCTTATTCCTCATGTTGTTCTTAAAGTTTTTTTTTTTGTTATCAAGTCTTAAAATGAATGAAAAATGCAGAAGAGCAAAAACATTTTATGTAATGTGAAATTAATTTGATAATTTTCCTTAATTTTTCCAATTAAATTGAATGATTTTATAATGAAAATTGGATAATAAAATGTTCCTTTATTTATTTATTTAAGGTTTTAATTCAAACATCCACTTATTTGAAAATAAAGACGGAAAAATTGTATAGAATTGTATGTAATGAATATAGTAACTAAATTTTTTTTTATCAAAAATAGATTTTTAATGATTTTTAATTGTTAGATGGACCGCCGTCGATGAAAAGTCTAACAATAAACGAATAATTGTGAAATTATTTAAAATATAGTAACTATATATACATATCAATTTTCGTGAAGAGCGTGGTATTTTTTAAATTAAACAAATATTTAGAATGATTTTATTAATACATTCTTTCAAAAAGACATTCGGTTAAAACTAACAGAATATTTCGATGTTTGAATTAGGAATCAAAATGCTATTTTTTAATGAAATTTTCTTGAAACGATCGAAATCAAAATATAACTCAATTCACAAGAATCTATATGATACGATGAACTCATGAAAAAAATAAAATAATATATCAAATATACGATTACTGAACACAGTACATTCTGTATATGTAAATAATATTTGTAATAATAATAATAAAAAAATATAAATATTGTCGATATATAACACAAAATATTGTATATATATATATATCCATATCGTATATGTTGTGGAAAAACAAAAAAAACAAATCATTTTATGTATGTTTGTTTTTGCATATATATGCATATATATATATAAATGGTTAGAGCTGTTTAAAGAGCGGGAAAAACAAGGAAAAACTGGAAAATTTTATGTAAATGTGTACAGAATAAATATATATTAAAATCAAATATATACATATTACATACATATATATCTATGAAGGTGAAAATGAGGTTAATTAAATGTTTGTGAATGTTGTTTTTTTTTTTTTTTGGTGTGTTGTTTTTCAATCGATTCACATTACATATATATATTGAATTCGTTTATAGTAGGTATATCTATCTATATATACAACAATATTTTCATTATGTTTTTCTTTCTATTTATTTTTTTGGTTGTTGTTCATTTTTTTTTTAATAAATATGTTATTGGTTTTTTTTTTTTTTGGTTGAATAATTATAATTCATTCGTTTAAATATGTACATGTGCTTTGCTTTAAAATCACACTTTATATATTCGTATTTCATTTTAAAATTAACACCGAAAACACTTGAGATAATTTTTTTTTTATTTAATATAGTAAAAAAAATTAAAGCATAATTTTATTTTGTATATTAGTCAATGTACTGAAGAATCGTAAAGTCGAATTATTCGATTATACTATGATTTATATATAAGGATCTATCGGTCATTAACTACCTTAAGGATTTTTTTGGTATTTTATTATAAACAATAATTTATATTTATATATATAATTGAGCACGATACATATTCAAGATATATTGAATTTTTTAAACAATACAATATATAAAACTTTATATATATTTTCTACTGTAAATAAACAACAAAGAATTAGTTAACTCTCCTCAAAAATATATCATTATTAGTAATTCTTATAAATAAATTTTTTATTGTGATTATAATTTTTTTTTTAGTTTAGATTATATAGAAGAATTCTATTTAATAATATTATAAGCATTATTAAATTAATTTTAAATTAACAAAATTAAAATTCATCACTCACCATTTCGCCCTTTATTATTTCATATATATGATATATAGTTTTTATTTATATACACAAGTTTTTTTATATTTATTTATATTTTGTTTTAGTGTAGGTGGTGGTAGACAATTTTTTCAAAAAAACGAAAAGCATATGAGAAAAAATAAATAAGAGAAAAAGAAACAAAAAAAAAAACAAATCCAAATTAATTCAAAACATTTTTTTAAAAGCTGAAAAGTATTTTTAAAAAAAAATCAAAACAACAAACAAAATCAGAGTTTCGATCATAAAAAAAAAACCAAAAGTTATCCAATAATATATTGGAAAAACAATAATATTTTACTTTTGATTTTTCATCAAACGACAAAACATAAAAATCCACAAAAATATCTCTATCATTTATTATAATATATATATATATATGGAAATTAGCTGCGCTTACCATGAACATGAACAGCAACAACACCAACAAAAATAGCACGGTTTATGATTACGATTATTATAATATCCTACATTTGAAGTCTCTTGGGGCCCACTTAGTGCTGTCAATGGACCCCCTTGCGTTGCAGAACCCATGCCACGGAGTCTAAACCCCGTCGGCAGCTCTGAAACGCTGCAGGACATCCTATCCAAAAAAAAATACATAAAAGAAAAACAAATGATGTATAATCGCAGTGAAACATTTTCTTATTGTTATGTTAATAACATTTTAATTTTTTAATATTTTTTTTATTTTTTATATAATATATTGTATTTTGTTTTGTATATATACTTACAAATGGACCTCTAGGTAATCCTCCGCTTGTGGCATGGGGTATTTATAGTCCCCCAGTGGACTTTAGACGCCATTCCCGTCAAGTTGAATTATCTATATATACATATATATAGAATAATATAATAAATGAAACAAAATTAGTTATATATTGTGAGATTGTGTATATTTTGTAATGAATTTATATTTATATTATAATTAATATATGAAATTATTGTACAAGAGAGCAGTTCGATAAATTTCCTTTATAATTATACATATATTTTTATGAAGAAAAATGTTTATGAGTTTAATTGGAAACAACAAAAACGGTGGTAGTGTTGAATGTACAAATTTTAAACTAAACTAAACGGAAGACAATTTTAAATTTAACTAAACGGAAGACCAAAAATCCGATACATTAATTTAAATGAAAATGAAAAAGAATTTAAGAACAAATGAAATAGTTATAGCTGAAACTGGGAAGTATATTTTGAAGGTATTGAAAAATTTTACATAAAACTGAAATATATTTTTAAAAGTGCTTATTATAAAGAGTTTTATAATTAATTACATATGTGATAAAAAAATTGTTTTTTTTAATATGAATCTAGTGGAGGAAATCTATCAAACTACCCTCGTATAAAATATGCGGTCATATGATTTTAATTTTATTATTATTATTATTATTATTATGATTACTTTATGAATAAATGAAATATTTTTGTTGTGTCATGTTTGCGGTGATAGTTTCAATACATAAAATACTTTACTATATGCGATGACCTATTTTCATATTCTTAATATAACATATATTATATATATATACTTAATGATTAATGTTAAAAAATGATACGATTTATTCTGTCATAAATCACAATAATATGGGATCTATATATACATATGATAACTTAATTTCGGATTATATTGAATGTATATAAAAATAAACGTCTATTGAAATTGACGGGATATATTGCGGGGAAATTATTTTATAATTGAAGTTGACCCAATAAAAAATAATCGCTCAGATATTATTTTTATATAATTATTGAATATCTTAAAATTTATTAGAAAAATGTTTTATGTGTCGAAAAATTAATATTTTTTAATATGAAAACGTATATGTTTAAAGAATTTGTAAAATGAAGAAATTATTTATATAAAATGATTTTAAATAAATTAATTATTAATACGTTATATATAGTATATATTAAGACTACATGTATAAATTAAAGATTTCCTTTCTATATACTCTTTGATATAAGTATAAAATAAAGAAATGCGGAGATTGTTTTAATGATGAAAGCTGCATATTGATTTCAATTATAAATGTTCAACAATTTATGATAATTAAATATATTAATGATAAATCATAAATCAAACCGTGATGATATGTTTTATTTTTTCATTAAGGACACTTTAAAAAATGTAACAAAAAGAATGATTTCATTAAAACGTGTTCACCGGTCATGAAAAATCAAAATAAAATGTGATTTCTTTCTATAGCCATTATCAAATACGAAAACTATACAAAATTAATTAAATTAATGCATATACATAAAAAATAAAATATGACCAAATTTTTGGGAATGTTTGATTTAAATTTATTAAAAGAATCATAAGTGATTGGATAAACATTGATATTTTAAGGAATCTTGTGTTTTCCGATGGAAATCCATTTTCCAATTCTATTAAAAGGCAAAGACTGAATTCAACAAATAAATAATACATAAAAATAATATGGAAAAATCTGTCTGTATAATGAGAAATATTTTATTTTATATTATATATGGTGTATAGTGACCATTCAATTAATTTGTCAACGTTTCCCTATAATCAAATAAGAATTATAATATCATATTTTATTTCACTGGTCACCGATTTTTATTAATGTTTATTATAGGCGTGAAAGGCGTAGGCAAAGTAAATTACTAAAGGATTTGAGGAACTTAAGCTGTTAATATAATTAAGTGTTAATATAATTTAAAAAAAAGTCCTTAAAGAAAATTTTAAAGGAAACATTTAATATATTTTAAATCAATAAAATTTAAAGTTAAATTCCTCCAAAAAAAAAAACATAAAAAAACGATTCCTTTTTATTTAAATTAATCACAATCATACAATAATGAATTTTACTCTCAACAATCAGTTCAAGTGTTCACTAAATTTCGAGTACATATAAAATATATATATAGTTAAAGTATTTTTAGGTAAATAAAATAAATGTATTTATATCCTTATTTTTTTTATTTTTTTCTGTATAGGATACTTGCGATAACCTTCGTTATATGCAAAATCAAACACAAAATGAACTTTATTATACGATTATTATTATCATTATTATTATTATTATATGATATATATATATATATATAAGAGTATATATTGAAGATTATTTGAACAGAAAAACTTATATATATATATATGTATATATATATTTGTTACATGACAAATAAATGCACTCTAAACTTATGACCGACTTCCCTTCTTCCACTATACTATAATATATATATATATATATACAAACTCAACGAAAAAAAAAATATCTTTTGAAACACAAACCCTTTTTCTTCTTTATATACCCTCTATATGTGATATTGTTGTTGTTCATTTTGATCCATAATCGTTTATTGAATTTGAAAGATAATAAAATGAATATATAACAAAAAATAAAAAAAAAAAAAGGGATAAGATAAAAAACCATATATATATTTTACTTGAATATACAACAAAAGTAAAAAAAGGAAAATACCATCAACCCTTGTACAAAACATGTGAATAAAACACCCACAACCTCCCAGCAAAAAAAAAAAACATATATATTTATCTTTATATATACAAAACATTTCAAAATATCTAACAAAATTTTATTTACATAAGCCACAACATCGAACAAAAAATAGAAGTTGTATAGAAAAAGAAGAAGAAGTAGCAATAAAAAAAAACATGGTTGTTAGGCCAGGAAAGGAAAGGATTTATTGAGGACATCTCTGTCAATTTTCAGTTGAACAAGAATATATTCAAAATTTTAATATTTTTGAACCTATATGTTACGGGAAAATGTTGATTATTCTTTCGGGTTTGGCATTACGTGAAATTGTGTCTATGAGTTTTAATGAATTTAAAGAATTTTATTCTATCTCCTTTTAAGATTATCTCTATACAAATTTTCAGTTCAATTGACTGACTAAAATATAAGTATTTTACAAAATCTCAATATTTTCCTAAGGGTTTTAGATTGGGAAATTTGTAATTATTCTGTGGGTGATCATAACTTGAAATTCCATTCAAATAAGTTTAATAACTAAAATCCAGTAAAAGGAAAGCAAAAAAATTCTGACATTGTTATATGTTATATAGAAAAGTGAAAAGAAAATCAAAGAAAATATTAAAAAATTTTCCAAAACTAAACAAATAAAGTCAGTTACTGAATGTATAATTGTATAAAATAAATATGAATGGATTTCTATTTTTCTATATATATTCTATATATGTACTTGTACATATTCTTCAGCGTATATTTCGTTATCCTATATACATATAGGATTCAAAAGATCCAAATATATATATATATGTAATGTTTAATTTTATATGTTGTGTCGTTCGTCGTCATCGTCATTGTCGTCGTTGATATGTCGATATGAGGATGTGATAAATAAGGATAATTGTTGTGGGTGTTTGGGGTTACACAAGATTTTCTCTATATAGATATATATATTAAGATATATTGCTTTTTTTTTGTTATATATATCGCATCTCTGTTCTGTATATCATCATATCATATATACAATCAAATTTAATATGAATGAAATATCGCATATATATATAGTGATAAAAAGCAAAAATGATGTAAAATTAATTTTTATCACATCACATCCATCCGTTCTCAACCAACCAACCAACCAACCAACCAGCTAACCAACACCTACACAAAGTAATTTTCTTTGTGAATTTTTTTGTGTTCTATTTTTTTTTTGTTTTTATTTTTTTGCTTGAAATGTTAATGAGAAAGATTTTCTTTAAAAATTATATTAAAAACCTTAACGCGTGTTTATAAATTATATAAATGAACCGATGGTGGATGAATGAATGGTTGGTTGGTTGGTTGAATGAAGGGTATTTAAATGTTTCTTATATATATACAATAGTATAGATACGCGTATATTATAGTTTATAAGTATAAGGTAAGGTACTTTTTAATATTTCACAGGCTATTATTTAAATAAAGAAAACATAAAAAAAAATAATGCGAAAGCCTTTTTGTGGTGTTTTTTTTTTTTTTTGTTGGACCAAAATATTTCATCGCATCACGGTGTAGCTGCGATAATTAACTTTATGCATATAATATATGAATATATCTCTAAATATGTATCAAAAAATAAAAAAAAAAAATTGCGAGCACATCTGCTGATGATGAGATATATATTGTAAAAGCAAATGATGTAAAAGAAAAAAAATATAAAATACAAGTATATAAGAAGAAAACCAACCGAACAAAACAAAAAAAAAATTGGGAAAATTAAATTTACCTGCGGTTATTTTATGTTGGTGTGTTTTGTATATATTTTTTTTTTTATTTAGTTTGTTATTTTAATATATAGCGCGCGAATAGATTTTATTTTATGATATATAAAAACTCTTATATTATTATATCGGGCTATAGAGTATAGCAAAATAGCATATAGCATATATATAAAGTATAAACTATACACATTTGCGTTGACTTACTCATCATCATATATATTTCGTGAAATATATATATTTTTATAACGCTTTTAATAAACTAAACACAGGATGGTTTTTTTTATAGAGTTTTTTTGGGTAGGAATATTATTATTTTTCTCCACAGAAATATAATCAAATAGATGAAGCATCTTTAACCAAAATATTGGTTTGATTTTGTATTATCAATTGGTATTTTTTTAATTTATCTAAAAGTCCATTTAAGTCTAAGTTCATTTAAAGTCAAAGCATATATATTTCAAACGAAAGGAAATATACCTTTCTTTAACCCATTTTAGTAAATAAGGAATTAACTTTGCTACATAGTTTTTCTTATAGTAGTATAGCAATACTTTTTCATGCGATATCCTTAGGATTCCATCGCGTTTTATATATATAATGAAAGTTTGTTGAAAAATTGAATGGAAAATATCATACGTATTTATGATTGATGATTTATAATGAAAAATAAATTGGGAAAATTCATAATAAATTTGGGTAAATTCATTGAAACTTATATAGTTACTAATCAATATTGTATAAAGATTCGATCCAATTATATATGGAATTTTTTACTCATTTTTGTTACCGCAATTAATAGAAAAACAACAAATCATATAATAGTTTTATAGAAAATTGAAGAGATTATAAATTTTGTATAATAGAAATAACATTGTATGTGTTTCAAAAAGAATTGTTTTTTTTTTATTTTAAATTAAAAATATAAAATTCGCACTGGAAACCCCATCGCGATCTTCAAAGTATAGTATATAAAGTTAAAATATCTGTAGGAATTTTAAATCGAATTCATTAAATTTATATATCAATTATTTTCCAGAATTTATGATCAATTTTTATTAAATTTCTTTAAAAAGAAATCATATTGGGGCATACCTCTTTCATAAAGAAATTAATGCAAAAAAGTATAATTCAAATCGAAGATATATGTTATAGAAATATAACATTAATAAGAGGAATCCTCCTGGAAAACTCATCAGGACAATAATTAATAATTTTTGTAATAAAAAGATGCAGTTCTAACTAATGTAATTTTTATTAAGATTCACATCTATTAGAGATGAGTATAAAACTATAATAAAACAACTAATATTATAAATGATTATAAAAACTCCAAAGGAGAAATCCGAAAAAGAAATGAGGAATGTTACTTTTTTCGATTCATTCGTACGATTGATGGCCGATTTAAATCGGTATACGAATATGACATTAAAATACCCATCTATATTATTCAGGAAAAATAAAAACAAATAGCACGAAAGAAAAACACATTTTCTTCCTATAGAAACGTTATTTTTCGGTTGATGTTGGATGTTAGGAAACCGAAGGAAGGAATATGCTTCTACCTTTTGCATAAATTGTTTTATATATAAATACAAAATGTCATATTTATCTTGAATTTCATTTTGGTATTATTGTGATTTCATCTATTCATTCATCCATCCATTCATTTACAAAGACAGACGGAACCAACAGTTCTTTTGTCGATATCTGTGAGGTTTGAGATGTCAAGAACTGTGGGAGATGTCAATAAAAGTACTCGATAAGTAAGGATCTATAGAGAAGGTTTCGGCCGCCACGATTTCAATCCTCGGGTTACCCTGGGCAAATAGAAAAAAGGACCATATAAATTATCTATTGTCCAGATAATTAAAGTGCTATCATTTGCTGATGATTCGAAATGTTTGAGATATAATAAAACAAATGAGTTAAACTAAAATCCGTAAAATAATCCTGACTGTGTCAAAATAAGCTTGTTAATGATATATGCGTGGTCTTAATTCAAATCAACTCTAAATAACTTTGTTTATTTTTAGACAAAAGAAGTAGAAATACTAATAAATACTATAATTGTTTTAAGAAACACTATGATTATTTGTATCATATTTTTCCAATTCTCATTATTAAGTAATTTTTGGGCTGGGATTTTTTTGGTATAGTATTAAATATTATTAAAAATTGTTCACAGATTTCTTCCGGAAAAGACCTCACAGTATAGTTAATATTTTATAGGTAATAAATTAATATAAGATTTTTTTATTATGATTTGAATACGATAATGCATTGAAGGAAAGTGGCACCACTCTGTAGATATATAACATATGTATATATAGAAAGGAGTTCAGCGTTTTGTCATGCATACATTCTCATATCACATATATTATTTACCGTGTTTCGTTTTTACAAAACATATATATATATATTATATGTTTAAGAAGAAGAAGAAGAAAAAAATCCTATTAACTAAATATGTACTTCGTACATACAATATATGATATGGAAAAATTGAGCTATATACCATATATTTTCTATTTTATGTAGGTAAATTTTTCCTATATATAAAAATTTTTATCGATAATATTATGCATGAAAATGTACATTTATATATTCAAGTATATATTCATATAATAATTTATATATTTCTTATTTTATTGTTTTGTTGGTTGGTTGGTAAAACAACTTAAGAAAAATTGTACCAAATATAAATATAAAGGTATATAATAATAATAATAATAATAATGATGAAAATGGTAAAATGTTCCATATATAAATAAATATAATGAATTTATATATTACAAGTTTTGTATTTATATTATTATGTAAAATAGTTACTTATATATATACGTTCAATTGTTAAATTCAATTCAATTCAATTGCGTTATTGTTCTATATATTTATATATAAGTTTATTGTATATACAATCCTAAAGAATATAAATAATATTTAATTGTTATTATAAGTATATATAATATTTATAAATTGTATATATTGTAGCTATTATTTAATTGAAAACAAAATAATAGCTTTGAGGAAAAAAATATATTTTCGCTTTGCTGTGGACCCATTAAAACTATACAGACTATACAGATCTTTTGGTTATGAGATTTTGCCCTAAAAAAAAAAGGATATTATCTACCCGCGATAAAATCATTGATTATAAACTCATATTAAATCTTTAAATTCTTTTCGTTTAATCTGTAAATAAATTTCTATGCGAGAATGGACGAATTCTGAATTCTGAATTATCCTATACAGAACTTGCAATCGCAAGCAATTATTTTAATGTTTTCTATACCTATAATAATGAATATTTCTTTCTATAATTCCGTATTATTTATGATAACCTCCTTTCAATCATCTGAATAAAAAAAAACAAATCGTTAATCCTTTCAAAAAAGTTAAGGAGTAAAATCATCTTAAGAATTTTAACGAAATAAGAATAGTATATTATATATTATTTCTATATGATAAATGTCATTCTATGCTGATATAATTATATATTTATTCTAATTCCATTGCCATTCAAACCGGGATAATCTACAATTTTGCGGCGGTTGAAACGACTGCAACTTTCTATATAATTTTATTATACAATAATAATTTATAAATATTGTTTAACAAATATATGAATTCTATATCGTAAAAACTCCATCCATCTATATATATGTAATGATATACACATTATATTCGATTGTATTCAAAATTATTCAGTTCAAGAAGCTATTCAAGGATCATTTATTTGACTAGTAGTTTTTAAAAAATGGAATTAAGTCTCAAGTTGTTGAATTTGAAAATCATTCGTATGTAGAACAGAATAATGATAAGGAAGGAAATAATCTATAAGATCTATAAGAATGCAATTTTTTTATTACAGAAAAGAAGTCTTCATCTAATAAATTTTATAAGGATAATTCATACACAGAACTTTTTCCTATATACTAATTCGTTTATATAAATAATATTAGATAATACAATTTATTATTCCCGACTCATATCGCAATCTATATTCAACTGAATGGAGCCATCAAAGATTGAAAGAATTTAGGAAAAATATCCACTATTAAAGTTATTGATTAAATAAGAAATTATAGAGATTCATTGAATTGAATGAATGAATGATGAATATTTTTAAAGGGATATGCCTCAAAAAGTATTAGAGATTATATGCATTTGCATAAAAGTAAAAATAATTAAAATCTTGTATTGAAACTGTATACATAGTAGTCCTTCAATTGAAACCTCAAATATTTGTTTAAAATTCTAAATCATAAGTAAAATATCGAACATCTATATATAACATTTTACTTTAATAACAATAAATTAAATGTAAAACAATATATAATGAAAATGGGGTTAATCATTTTGAAAAAAATTTGAATAATAGAATTTTGCGAAATGAATTTTTTTTAACAAAATTTGGCCATATTGAATTTAAAAACTGGTCACGCGTTTTTCCTTACAAACCGCACATTGAAAATGTATGAAAAAATATGGTGATTTTTGAAAATCCATATATGAATCCATATCGGACGTAAATTATTCCTCATTAATTATCCAAAATATTGTTGTACAAAACCGAAACTCTAATAAACAAGGGAGGAAATGATGTGTAAACAATATAGATAATAATTGGCAGTGACCCCCATATAAAGATTGCTGTTTTGATATACGCGAAAAACATATATAGAAAATATATAAGGCAAAAGAATTCATTCAAATTGATAAATTCTATATAGAGTGAACATCATCAGGAATAGAATATGATATAAGGAATGGAATCGTTTAACGTTTACAAATATTAATTCATCAAACATCAAATTGGACTATATAATTATAATTCTATAAAAGAAAATCTATCATACCGAATTTCAGCAACACAAACTCGAAAATCAATCAAGCTAAGCGATAAATTAGTTAATAATTTTATATACTCAACAATTAAGATACAGAATAAAAATATATAACAATAAGAAAAACAATTATAAGAGTGATGCTGATTAAGAGATTATCCATTTAGTAACATAAATATTTATTAAGTAAGAAGTTATTCATTAAGATTTAAAGATTATTTTCAAGAATGTAATATAATTATCGCTTCTGAGAACTTTGAACCCAAATATAAATCAAAATCCATTTATCTCGCAATATAGAAATAATTAATAATAATAATAATAAAATCATAATCGAACGAACCGCATATATACAAAATAAATAAATATATATATATATAGATATAATGAATGAAAACTCATATAACTATATTATTAAATCATATTCGATTTTTTTTTGACCATTTTTTTTTGTTTTTTTGATAGCTATATAGTTAACATATTTATAGTGATAAATGAAAAACTAACAATATAAAACAAAAAATAAATAAAAAATAAAACTCACCTGTATTTAATATTTGATTGAGGTAAATTTGAAGAAGAAATAATGAACATGTACGATATGTGCGTGCGTGTATATATTCGTTTATATCCAATACAAAATAATAATAATAATAATAATAATAAAAAAAACAGGTAAAATAAAACTCACTACTTAAAAAAAACTCGCGTTTATGAATTATTTATTTAAATATAAGTAACAAAAAAAAATGATATAGAAAACGCACACCCACAATAATTTTATCTATCTATTTTTTCTATATATATATATATTTTGTTGATGCGGTGGTTGAAAAATTGAAACAAAAGGTGGTGGCGGCGGCAACACCGACGACGACGACGACGATGAAATATATAGCGATGAACTATAAACGTTGAATAAAAGTTGAATATATAATATATTGAAATGGTGGATGATTATTTCCAAATATATATAATTAATAAATTAAGCAAAACTTTTTTGTTTGCTTAAAAAATTAATTTCATTGTTTTGATTTTAGAAAATCACGCAGCATTTTTTTTTTATTATAATAAATATATATAGATTTTACTCTATATATATATATATAATATACCTATATATAATAATATTTATAAAGAAAATTACTATTTAAAAAACCAAAAAACCAAAAAAAACACTTCACTTTATTTATATTGAAAATTACACCTTATTACAATTTTCATTTATTTATCAATTTAATATAATAATTCTTCCTTTTTTTTTTTTTATTATTCCACGTCATCATCATTTATTATCATCATCATATCATCATCAATTCTTCATCATTATAACGAAAACTATATTTAATACGATTATTATTATAATAACTAAACTATATAAAGAAATTATTTCTTTTAAGTTAAAACACTTTAATTTTTTTTAATAATTTTTCTTTGCTTTTTTTGGGGTATAAAAAATCAAATGAAAAAACTTTACTCCTTTACTGAAAATTCTTATACAGATTTTTTTTTTTTTAATCACAACAAGAAACAAAAATAAATTTTCTTTTATTATTTATTTTATTTTATCCTTATAATATAATTTAATTCCATATATTACTTTGTACGGTAATTTTTTTTAATTTAATTTTATTTTGCTTTCTATACACTTGTTCTGACGACGACGTCGACGATTCATCATCTATATTACAATAAAAAAAATATATCATCTCTTCTGTGTTCTGTATAATATATTCTATACATATTTTTTTAACAAAAAATAAACTATAATATAATCATCGTCGTGTGTTTTTCTTGTTATCAATCTGCGATTTTTTCTGCTCATTCATTCATTAAAAAAAAAAAAATAACAAAAACTAAACTATTATATATACAATGAAAAATGTTCCTCTTTTCTTTACATATAGATATAATAATATAATTTGTGTATAGGAAAATTCTTTTCTATATATTAGATTTTATAGATGAAGAATAACAAAAAGAAAAAAAAGATGAAAAAAATAGATTATATAGAAAAAGCAATCAAATTCTTGTGATTTTTTTTAATATAAATGATTTATTAATGAATAATTTTTGATTTTCTTTTTTTTTTTTTGTTTGAAAAAAAAACAACACTCGCGATTTTCCTAGGTTTTTTTTTTTTGTATATTTTCTTCTCTAAATATATATATATATATGGAATGTTCTTTTGTGTATGTGTTTGTGTGTATGTTTGTGTGTGTGTATGTAGTTTTGTTTTTGTTGTTGAATATTTTCATATTTTCACATTTTCAGTATATATATATTATTCTATTCAGGTCCGGTTCTATAAAAGCATTTCCGGCGGCGCGGTTCCCGATTAAATTTTAAGATTAGTTATATTAGTTTGCGTACCGGTACATTTTTTTTTATATACTATATACATTTTTGAAGGAAATTCTGAATAATTTTCAAAAGGAAATCCTATAATTTTCTATACAGGAGATTCTATAATTTTCTAGAGGAATTTCTGTATGGTTTGCAAAGGAAATTCTGTATAATTTTCCAGAGGAAATTCTGTATACTTTTCTACAGGAAATTCTGTATACTTTTCTACAGGAAATTCTGTATACTTTTCCATGGAAATTCTGTATACTTTTCCAAGGAAATTCTGTATAATTTTCTAGAGGAAATTCTGTATACTTTCCCAGAGGAAATTCTATAATTTTCTAGAGGAAATTCTGTATAATTTTCTAGAGGAAATTCTGTATAATTTTCTAGAGGAAATTCTGTATAATTTTCTAGAGGAAATTCTGTATAATTTTCTAGAGGAAATTCTGTATAATTTTCTAGAGGAAATTCTGTATAATTTTCTAGAGGAAATTCTGTATAATTTTCTAGAGGAAATTCTGTATAATTTTCTAGAGGAAATTCTGTATAATTTTCTAGAGGAAATTCTGTATAATTCTCTTAGGAAATTTTGTATAATTTTCTTAGGAAATTTTGTATAATTTTGCAGAGGAAATTCTGTATACTTTTCTAAGAAAATTCTGTATAATTTTCCATTGAAATTCTGTATACTTTTCTAGAGGAAATTCTGTATAATTTTCCATGGAAATTCTGTATACTTTTCTAGAGGAAATTCTGTATAAATTTATAGGGAAATTCTGTATAATTTTCTAGAGGAAATTTTGTATGATTTTTCTGTATTTAATTTTAGGTGATTTTTCTACATATGAAGAACTTAATTTTCTTTACGAAATTCCGTAAAATATCCAAAAAGCAAAACCTGTATAATTTCCCAAAAGGAAATTCTACAATAATTCCTAACCTTCGTAATTATTCTGTATAATTTCCTATAGAAATTCAGTACAATTCTTTTCAGAGGATGGAACCCGGCGGCGTACTTTTGCCATATTGCAATCAACGTTAGTACCGCACATTATATATATATATCACACACAGAGCATTTGCACAACGCAAACACATCAACACAAATGTTAATGTGTATATTGGAAAATTCACAAATAATTTATTGAAAAAATGTTGATTGGAAAAATATTAATTATAGTTTTTCTTTTTTTTTTTAGCAAGGTCCATTTTTCACATTTTTCTTTTATTTAAAATTTATTGCTTTAAATTAAATAATTTCATTTTATTTTAAATACTATTTGATAAACATTTATTAATAAAAAAGAAATAACTCTATGTGTAATTTTCCCAATAAAATTTATGTATACTATTTATCGTTGTTAGTATATATAAAAAAAAAAGAAGAAATTCATGAGTGGGTTGTTGTTCGATGGATAATTATATTGACGATAATGACGATGGTGGTGGTGGTGTTGATAGGATGATGTACATGATGATGATGATGATGATGATGATAACTTTTGTTTTGATGGTACACGACGGTTATAAATCACAAATCATTTATTTATTTTCACTATATTCACGAAAAATTTTCTTTTATTATATATATATATAGAGATTTAGAAAACATTTTAATTATTTTTGCCAGTTTTTCTCTTATAACAAAATTAAAAACACAAATATTATTTTTTAAATTATCAGAAACTAATCCATAAAATTAATATAAAAATATTTATACCATATATAAAAA
Source organism: Dilophus febrilis (assembly GCA_958336335.1). Lineage (NCBI taxonomy): Eukaryota > Metazoa > Arthropoda > Insecta > Diptera > Bibionidae > Dilophus > Dilophus febrilis. Next base: position 55,712,685 of record OY284469.1, on the reverse strand, counting down.
ATTAACAAAATATGCAATTATTATATTTAATTTTTAACATATTAATTATATGTTGATAGAAAAATAAAACGCACAAGAAATAATTATAATTATTTTATGTACTAAAAGGAAAATTTAAATCTATAACATACCCAAAAGAAATAAAAATTAAATAAATAATTCGTGATTTTGTAAAAAATATAAAGTGAAAACAAGAAAATGATGGTTTTTCACACATTTATATTTTTCATTTTTGGAATGAAAAGAGAGAGAATAACCGATAAATAAATACACGTATACAATATCGGAAAATTCATCCATATATATATATATGTATATATATAATTTGAAATAGATAAAAGAAAAACCCTAACCGCACAAACGAAAAAAAAAACGGGGGGGTTATTGGGACAACCAAACCAAAAAAGAAGATATTTATATATACATGGAAAAATACGCACCTTTTTAGATATAAAATATGAAAAATTAAATTTTGTTTTTTTTGGCAATCGAGAAAAATTCATAAAAGAAAATAGGCAAAATCAAAAATCACTTATGTACCACCGTACCATATATGGAAAAAAACTTGGGAAAAATTATGAATTTTCCATAATATTTAAACTATTTTATCGCAATCATCGCAGACGTTAAATTAAATTAATTTTTAAATATATAATGACCTAAATTTTGTTAATTTTTGTGGATTAATTCTATATGTTCTTATTATTATATTATTTAAAGTAAACATAAATTTTTATGTATCTGTGGAACTAACAATTTTTTGATATTTTTAATTCAATTTATAGATAAACAAATTTTCTTATATCTTTAAGATTTTCTTTCAACTCGTTAATTTCAAAATTTAATATATATATAAAATTTGCAATAATAATAATAATAGTAAATAAACAAAATTAAATAATTACTAAGTTTTGCTAAAATTTTCACACCATCGCACATACAAAAATAAATAAAATAAAATCAAAATAAAAACCAAACAACCAAAAAAAAACAAAAAAACAAATAACACAATATAATAAAATGTATTTTATTGTTTTCCTCCTATTTTTCAATCTTCTATTATTTTTGTTATTTTTATATAGGCAATTTTCTATACACTGACTACTGTTGGCAAAAGAAGAAAACTCAACAACTAAACAACAGCAGCGGCAGCACTACCAGAATCCACACCAACAAACATATCTATATCTATCTATACTAAATATATATGCCTTCAAATATATATATGATTAAATTTTCTTTTATTTTTCCCAAATATGAAAAATATATACTCGCAAATGGATTTTCACGCAATCAAAATATAATAGTATTTTTGTGTGTTTTTTCACACTCATCGTCGTCACGTTTTGTATATATAAGGGGAACTATATATACTGCGAGCTCCGTTATGGACGTGTGTATTATTATGAGTTTGTTGTGTGTTGTATAAATGCATAAGAGATGAATTTTTTTTCTCAATTACAGTGAAATCAGTCCTAACAATAATCTGCAATCGTGTCATCCTATCGTTTTTTTTTTCTATATAATATAGAAAACAGTTTCTATATTTTGTATTTATACAACAGAAATTATCCAATTTTTAATAGGAAATTTATGAAATATCTCTAATAACCCATTGGATTTGTATATATGAAAGTAAATATGAAAAAAAGTCTCTGATTAAAAAAGTTTAAAGATTTTCGATTAAACGTTCAGATTATCAAGTGAATTGCTTAGAAATATTATAAGATTTCCCTTGGGTTTTGTATATGGAAATGGTTTTCTTACATTGTTAAAAAATAAAACAAGAAAATTCGGAATGGTCTCCGAGGGAGATGGTAGAAGAAATGGTCTAACTAAACCCCCCATCGTTGAACTTAACCAGTTCACAAACGTAAACATACATTATAATAATGTACGTTTGAGTAAATTCGACAAGAAAAAGTGGAAACGCAACCGTGTGTGAATAAACGGATGACTAATTTTCCTGTTTATTATTTCACAGACTCTTTTCATTCCCAATCACAACATTATTTATACTTATAATATTGACATTCATTCATCATTAATTACTCTAGGAAATCTATTCATTTATATATAGAGATCAATAATTTAAATTATCTTAATCGCATGATGCTGATTAAACAAAATTGTTTATTTTATTATTATTATTGCATATATTATATATTCTATATATTCCCAATTTAATGGAATTCACTTTAATTACAATTTCGTTTAATTTCACTATTAATATCCTTTTCACTACACAAAACAAATAATACCGATTCCAATTCAAACGTTTTGGATTTACGCACAGTAACGAAATCTGTTTTTAAATCCAAAAATCGTTTTCACATTTAATATAATTCACTTTAACTTATAATTAATTACTATCTAACATCTTACGATTCAGTCTTACGATCCTCCAAATCCCTTATATATTAAATTGAAAAATATAATAAATACGGATCGTCGTTCTTTTCTATTTTCGATTTACCATCGAAAATATGATATCCGAATAAAATCTAAGAACTATATGCAATACAAATGGAGAATCATTAGTCCGCGCGGTTTTATTTCTTCTTTACGAAATGTAATTTTGTCGTCAATCAAATACGTATATATATATTAAAAAATTAATCAAATATTATTAAAAATACACCCACGGCCGTATCATCATCATCATCAGAAGAGTAGGGTCATGATGATACAGCGGATCGTGTTAATAATTTTCAATATATATGCAATCAAATTCATCATATCAATATATAAATAAACCGATTATTAGAAAATATTCCACTTACCTCGGAACCACGGATGTGGTTTACAAACAAAAAACAAAAGAGATACCTTTGTTTGGTTGACCACACATCATCTGAACAAATAAATGATTGACCCAATGTGTTTATGAATTTTGAAATGACCATTTTGATTGATAGATGTATGATTGATTGATTGATTGATATACGATTGATTGATTGATTGATATACGATTGATTGATTGATTGATATATGATATATTTCTCTTGTTTTGAGACGTCTACAATTATTTTTGTGACTTCTTGATTGTTTTTCTTAATGCATTTGATATTATTATTTAGGTTTTTTCATCGAGTTTTTTTGATATGGTTATTTATAAATGCATGATTAGACGTGTAAGTTATTAAAATTGTAATATTATTTAAGGTTATTGATTGATGTTTTGATATTAACATTCTTGATTGAGTTCGGTTCGATTTATATTTAATGATTTAAGTTCAATTCTTCAGTTAATTAATTGCCAAATTCATTTTGTACATCAAAAATTTTGAAATGTGATGATGAAAATGTTTTTTGGTTGCAAACGAATTTATAAAATAAAAATTGATACACTATTTTTTATTCCAAGTTAAACAATAAAAAAAAGAATCTATTAAAGTAAACACAAAAAAAACTAAAATTTAATATGTTTTTTTTTTTTAGAAACTTAAACGATAAAAATGTCTAACAAAAGATTTTAAAATATCCTTAAAATTAAAATAATAATCGTACCGTTGTGATTGCTTTGGTGGAATCCAATAACATTCACCCCGACCGTCGACCAAATTCGGGATCGATTTTTGAAATTATCCAAATACAAATTTTGGTACATTAAATAAAATATTGGCAATGTTATTGGAATATTCACTATTCGGTAAATTAAATTATCTTCAATCATTTGATTTATTTTGTGAATATCAACGGAAAACCATACAAATCTTCAACGATAATCGTAATTACAATCCATATGAAACAACAGCGGCCACACGGCGGCCGTCAATGTTCAACAATCAACAACAATTTAAATGTGAACATTTTTTAATTCTTATAATTATTCTATTATTCATATTAATATTAATTGTGTGTTGCTTAATGATTGAATTAAAAAATGGAAAATTATTAATTAATATTTTACAATAATACATAAAACGATAATAAAATAGAATTAATTGAAATTCTACACACCATTATTTTATTATCCATATGATTATTATTATTATTATTGTTATTGGTAGTATTAATTCTAAAAATGGTGTTTATGAATATAAACGAACGGTTGAATCAGCACCAGCGGATAATACCCATGGTTGTGTTGGATGCCAAATTACATCAAATACACCGAAATCCTCAAATGGTTTATGTGTTTGTAATTTTTTCAGTGGAACAATTAATGGATTTTGTATTAAATCACTAAGAAAATTAAAAAATGAGGAATTTAAATTACAATTTAATATACAATATTAATAATTTAATATTTAATCAAAGTTCTAAAACTAAAACTACTTACTTATAAACCATTCCATGAGAAACGATAACTGTTAGATCATCACTAGCCGATGCAAACAATGGATATCTTAAATGGTATGCTGAACTTCGTACAGCATTTTTATGTAATCGTATTGTTTGATATGGTTTTGTTGATAAATCCAAATCAAACCATAACATTTTTTTATCATACGTTGATACCAATAAATTATCACCCTTTGGATGAATTGCCATATCCGATATCCATTTACTATTTGATAGTAATTTTTTAATCAATTCTTGTTTAACCAAATCATAAATACGTATATTTTTTTGTGTCTACATGGAAAGAATGATGGAAAGAAATTGAAAAAGTCATTAATAACACAATCGTATTAGGATTCTACAAATAGAAAGTTTAAAATTTAAACAAAAAACTACACTTACCGCAACAAATAGACATGGTTTAACTGGATGAAAGAGTACACATTGTATTAAACCTTTACTCTTTGAAAATGGTATTTGTGAACGACGTCTTGACAATTGATGAATTAATGTCGAACGATTTGCACCTTCTGGCATTACAGTTGCAAAGTAATCACCTTTACCATGCCATGTCACTTGTTTTACCGGTTTAAAATGTGTTAATATTATACGATAACCATTAACATTATAATCATCTTTATCGGTAACAGCATTCCATTGGACAGCCACTTTTATACGATCACTTTCTATTGTTACAACAAACCAAAAACATTTAACGATATTAATTTTTTATAAATATATTATTTAATAATCAAATATATAGATTAAAGTTTTATAATAACAATTGAACAATACCTAATGTATCTCCAGTTGGTGGAACTTCTAAAATATCATCAGTTTTTTTCACCAATAATTTATCACCAACTTTAGGATTTAATAATATTACACGTTGACCACTTGCAATTGCAATTAATGATAATTTTGGATTTGGACACCAAGCAACTGAACGCACAATATCACCAGTTTCAATGGTCCGTATACAACGACCCGTTTGAATTTCCCATACTAATTGGCAACAATTTAATAAAAAATTATTATTAGAAATGATTTCAAATGAATAAATTGAAATAATTAAAAAAAAATATTCTCATACTTTTAACTGTTGTATCATCAGAACCGGATACAAAATATTCACCATTTGGTTCCATGCTAATTGTTCGTATCATATCCGTATGACCTGTATAAACCATACTTTCCACAGTTGGAAATGGTTGTAAATCTTTGGCTGACGGTAATTTTGGTATTAAATATTCTGAATCAATGGTTAACTGCATTTGAATAATTTGAACACATAATCAATTAATATAACATAACAACAATAACAACAACAAATTATCAGTTAAAAAACAATGATTTCAATTACCTTCATTCGTCTAGCCCGTGGACATAAATATAAATCTAAACAACGTAGAAAACGTTCACGTAAATACCTTGGATAAGCGGGTACTTCACGTAATGATTTATATTTTTGTGGTAGAAAATGTAATTTACGACGTTGTGGTTCCTCTTTCATTTTTTCCCATTCTTTCATTTCCTTTTCATCAAATAGATATTCAGCCGGTGGATTATATGATTCAGCATGTCCTATAACAACCAAATTAAAAAAAAAAAGCAATATTATAATATTGGTAATTTAACACAGTTATTAATAAAGCAGACGACGTTTTAAGGGATACAAAGAAGACCACCAGATGTAACCATTTTATTGCAAAGTTTTATAAACTGTTGAACATTTACACATACAATACATTTTTTCATGCATTCATCTACATTCATTTAATACAAATGTTAAATTATCCACAATGTCTTAAAATTCTTATGCTATGTAATGATTTTCATAAAATCATTAATTAAAATCGATAATTGACAAAAAAAACTACCGCTTACCTGCATTTTAAAGCGTCATCCATGCATCCAAAAAAAAAAAAAAGGACGCCAATTTTTTTTGCATACGCAATTAAAAAAAAACTTCTCACATTATAACAATTACATTATTCATTCACATTCCTTTCACAACATTAATTAACATAAAATTAACTAATTTTTTATTAAAATCGCATTAAACACATTCAATGAATAATTTAATTAAAAAAGAAAAATTAATTAATAAAAAAAAAAAACTCATACAAAAATTAAATGACCCATTCACCAATAACGCTTTTTTAATAATGGCCGACTCCTTATTAGAAAAAAATGAATATGGGGAAAAAAAAGACGCGTATGGAAAATTTGATGAGATTATGCGCAGAATTGCAATTGGATTCGTATGAAGAAAATTTAAAAAAAAAAACCATACGAATAATTAATACTAAATTGTGATCGGATCGGATTTCCTAATTACGTAAACATATTTACCTGGTAAATCTCTTTTAGGTGCCGATACATGATCATGAATACGACGCATTTTTTCTTTATCCGTATCCGTTTCCCATAGCATATAGAATTGTGGTCCTTTTTTTGCTCGTTGATCTTTTTTCATATCGTTTGTATTTTTTATCCAACCCATTTTTATGGCATTCACCAATTTCGATACGGTTTTCTTTTCTGATTTTGATGGTAAAAATGATCGTTTGTGATCGGGTACATTTCGTATTGGCATCCGTTCAACTTCCGACGTAAACCAATCAATCCATGGCTAAAACAACAAAATAACATAAAGTTTAATTAACCGATTCCATATAAATAACTTTACATTTTGTCTATAAATTTACCTCATATTCATTATACGATGCATCTGGTATTTTACCAGAATTGATTAATTTTATTAATTTTATATCCTCCTCACTTAATATAACATCCTGACCAGTTTGTGGATCTTTAACGGTACGCCAAAAATTGGGATCTTCCATACGACTTAAGAAATTCTCCAATTGATCTTTCCTTGCCGGTTTTATAATTTTCTTGGCATCCCAATCATAACCAATATGTTTATATTCATCATACCAATGCATTGGTATATTTCCAACTGTATTTCGAATATCCTAAACAGATAAAAAAAAACAATAAATAAATAAATACATATGTTTCAATAAAAGATAAAGATAGTATTATGTTATTAATCAAAATTACCTCTTCATCAGAAGTATCTTCTTTGTATTCGTCTTTCAAATTGTCGTCGGCATCCGTAGTAACATTTTTCTTATCTTTATTTAATACATTTTTTAATCTATTCATTGATTTTTGAAGATTTTCCGCCGTTTTTGTTTGATTTTGTTCTTTTGATTTCTCTTGTTTCTTCTTCTTTTGTAATTGTTTGGATGCTTTAACAACTGTGTCGACCTTTTCAATAATTGGCTTATCATCGCTTTTACCAACTCCATTCGTTGCAATATCAATTGATGTGTTTTTCTCTTCCTTTTCTTCTGTTTCCTTATCATCTGAGAGACTTTTATCATCTTCATCGCTATCGTCTTCTCCTTCATCTTCATCACTATCCAAATCATCATCGTAATCCTCATCATCCTCGCTGTCATTATCCTCTGCATCACTTCCAATATCATCTTCAACATCATCATCATCACCTTCTCCCTCTTCGTCACTTCCAATATCATCATCATCTTGTGCATTCAATTCACTCAAATTAATTGGTTTTCGTTGATAATTTCCATCCGTATCGCTTTCAAAACTTAATGCATCATCATCTTCGTCAGATGTATATAATTCTTCATTGTCTTCTTCATCATCATCCTCATCATTTGAACTCCCACCATCAATTAAATTATTTTTTAATATCTCTTCAGAGTCCTTTTTATAATAATTGAATACATAATATTATAACATTAATAATCGGATTCGGACATTTCAACATAACCTAACCGAAAGTGGCTATGTTGGCATTCATAATAACATTTACGCTAATACGTCTTAAATTACCACAAAATACAACTAACAAAAGAATAAATTACTTACCGAATCATCATCAGTAGAAGTAGCCGGTTGATCTGCTGGAATGGCAGTCACAGCCTTTCCCAATTTGGATTTAACCGTAATTATTTTTTCTTCATCAATTTTATCCTTTATCAATGGTGTTGATTTACGTTTTACCAATTTAGTTTTTGCTGACATTTTATATAATTTCTGGTTTTAATTAAATTAAATTATAATTAAAAGAATTTTCCACGTTTATTTTTAATTTTTTTTTTATCACACAAAACAAAAACAAAAAAACCGCCGCATATGACAAATGCACGTGTTTTTTATTTTTTTATTTAATTTCGGTTGATTTTTTCTTTTTTACGTTGTTTTAATTGATTTTTCTTTAATTATTTAATTAATTATTTAATTATTTTACAACAAAAACTTTATTATTTTTAATTATTCTGTTTATAAGTTTTTAATTTTAATTTATTTATTATTAATTAAATAAATAAAAAAAAATAATTTATTAAAAATCACCCGCAACAAGCAGCAAAAATATAAACATAATAAAAAAAAACATACGATACAAATTCATTTATCGATTAAAGAACGCACGATAAAAGAGAAAAACTAAATTTTATAGTGACATCTGCAAACTGAAAGACACTAAAAATTCAAATTCTACACGCGATGTAAAAATTTCAAATAAAAACATTAAAAAAGATATTAAAATGCGGCTGTTGAGTGATTTTTAAAAAATTAAATTTATTTATTTAACATGATTTAAAAACGTAATGTATTTATTTAATTGCACTTTCTGGTAAAATTTTTGCAATTTTTCGTTGTTCTTTCACTAATGTTTGTGGACATTGCATTTCTGTCCAACTAATTGGTATCATAGGTACACCATACGGTCCAGATTCGGTGGCCATCGCCACAACAACACCCAATTCATTTTCAGCCGTACTCAATTGATAATTATGTAATTCAGTTTGTGGTAACTATATACAAAAAAATGCATTCAAAGACTAACAATTACAAAGGAACACAAATAGATAAAAACACTTACAACTCTTGCCAAAATAATATCACCCGGACGAAAACATTTATAGATATCAATACGATCTTTTTCACTAGCACGTACATCTTCTTTTCGTAATACTCCACGATACGTACGATTTAATATAATATTTCCTATGCAAATAATACAACATTTGGCAAAACGTTGATTTAATACAGTAACTCTGGCTGTGACAATATCACCGGCAATTGGTACAATAGCCTGATTTCGACATGATTTTACTTCTATTATTTTTGACTATAACAAAACAAAAGAAAAATAATAGAAGCTCGTATTAAATTATCCAATAAAATCTAACAGCATTTTATCCATAAAAACAATTAAAAATCAATACCTTATCTTTTTCCCGAATATTTACAACTCCAGCCAACATTGAATAAACATAACCTTGTCGCTCGTACGTTCCTTGACCGGCCACAACATTTTCATCACACAAACACAGTCGTTGTCCAGGTACACATAATAAAGGTTTTTTCCTATCTTTATCATCACCGTCGTTGCTTATATCCATTGTATTTAATCGTTTATTAATATAATAAATTCAATACTTTTTAATTTAAATAGAATTTACCAATGAATTGAAAAAAATTTTGGTTTATTATTGTTTTTTTTTTGACTACAAAAAAAAAAACATTTCAATTGTTGTCAAATTTGTATGAAAGAGAATCGAAGAAAAAAAAATACAACGCATTCAAATTGTATGTAGATATCATAGACATACGTATTTTTTCGAGAATACAACGCGATGCGCAATAAGTACCGTAATTCCACGGTAATTTTAATATATGGAGGAGGAGGAGAAATCGTTCGTTTTTTTTTTCATTCATAAATTCATTTGTTAACGAAAAGAAATTAAAAATGGAAGCTTTGGTTTTACATATGGAAAATTTGTGATAAATTAAAATAAAAATTAGAAAAAATCATATTTAATTAAGCTAATCCATTATCAAATAACAAATTTAATTAATTTAATTACAAAGTGAAATGTTCCTTCAATAATATTAATGAAGATTTCCATATATAAAGTAATTATTATGTAAAAATTTTCGTTGGCCAAGCAAAAAAAAAAAAAAATGCTTCTGTTTTTTGCACGTTAAAAACGGCCTAATTTTTTGTGTGACAAAAATCCATTGATTTTTAAAGCAATTATAAAAAATAATTATTTAATAATTATAATTAAGAATTATATTCAATCATTTTTATATATTGAAGTGATGTACTGTGTTAATTTATTGGTATAATGATATAGAAAAAATTAGCCAATGCAAAAAATTTAATGATGATGTTAAAAAAAATGCATTGCGATTTTTTTTTTTTTTTTTTTGTGACAAATTTTTTTTTCATGCGGCATTTATTGGTATGAAAAAAAATGTTGTTGTTGTTTTATTTTTATATTTTTGCTATTGTTATATTGTTTTTTACTGCAATTCGTTTTTGAAATGTATTATTATATAATTTAATATATTTAATTAAAAAGAATAGAATTAAATGCGGGTGTGTGTGTGTGTTTTTTTTAATTGATTAAAATCAAATGTTCAATTGCTAATATATAAAAAAAAATGTGTTAAATTTATGATAAAAAAGTTATTACTATATATATATTTGCTATACATAATTTAGTAATATGTATGGGAATTGGATTGCTGCAATATGCGGACTATTTCCGCATATAGTCATACAAGCTACCAGACACGCAGATTTTAAATGCAGAATATTTCAAAAAATCATCTGGAGTTTATATATTAAAAAATTTGTCCCTAAGGTAAATAATATATCACCTTTCTTTACCGGATGTTTTTTCATCTTTCATTTACATATTATTATAATTGATATGATTTAATTTTCTTTGTTATATCATATATATATAGAGTGTTTTCCTTTTAGTAATATTTTCCGTTTTATTTATTTATAATTACAGGTTAGTATATGATTTTTGTATGCCAACAAATTTACGAATTTCATATTGTATATACAAAATTATCCGATAATGTTATGAACAAAATGTGAGTAGAAAAATAATTTATTATTATTATATTAATTAAAAGAAATTAAAAATAGTTCTGTGAGTGTAAGATTTGCTTTTTTTTTGCGGAGTCTCCGCATTTCTGAGCAGGATAGGCTTTGGAATGATCTCTGTAAAATAATGAATGAGATTTCATTGGACCGACTTGTTCACAGCAGAGAATTTTCCAAGAAATTCGAAATTATTAGTGTATTTTATATGGAAAATTTTATAAAACCAAACTTTGAGTGCGAATTCTTCAAAATTCGTTTACCAATCGGTTTGAAAATATTACAAATTATTTATAATGCATTTGGAATGATCTCTGTAAAATATTGAATGGAGTTTCTTTGAACGGAGTTGATCAGAATTGAGAATTTTCCAAGAATTTCACGATTTTTATTGTATTTTATATGGAAAATTTTATAAAACCAAATTCTGAGTGCGATTTCTTCAAAATTCGTTGACCAATCGGTTTGAAAATATTACAAGTTATTTATAATGCATTTGGAATGATCTCTGTAAAATATTGATTGGGGTTTCTTTAGACAGAGTTGATAAGAATTAAGTATATCACACGAGTTTTATATAGTTGGTATTTATCGGTAGTAAAATTTTACCAAACGAATTTCTGACTGCTTTATTTTATATGTTATAGGTTTTTAATGTTTTCAATCTGTATCTTTTTTGTTCGTAAATAAACCACCTTAATCATAAAAATAGTTTCTCCTCTACGTTAACTTCAACTGCATATTTACTATTCAAAAAATAATACACACAATTTATTTTAAATTACATTTTTAATTTATTAATAACCGAATAATAATTACACAATAAATAACATTTTTTGAGGTTTTTTTTTTTAACTTTTAAATTTTAATATTTTATTGGTATATTTATTTATCTATATAAAATGAATCGATATCATTTTGGTTGTTTGGTTTATTTTAGTCGCCTTTATATTACGGGATTAATTTGAATGAGAATTTGTTTATTTATCAATGAATTTAATTTTATCCGATTCAAATATATATTAAGTAATAAAGGAAATGTATTTAAATTAATTTGTGATATTTACAAAAATAAAACAGATTATTTATAAAAAGCAATTTAAATAATTTAATCAATATTTTTAAATTGTCTTCATTTTTGTTTATTTCAAAGAAATTTATATAATAATACAATTCAATATTTATTTATTCATTATTGAATTCCGCTGCACAAATTCATAAGTTTTCAAAGTATATAATTATATGAAACGCGAAATGCGATTGATAATATAATTTTTACTAAATTTTATATAATTAACTATATATATTATACGTAATATTTTAAAGAAACAATATACGCGTGTGGAAAAAATGAACAAAAATATTGACAATATTTTATTTACATAGTGGACGGTGCGGACCGCACAACAATATTTAGTTCACATTTTTTTTTATCTTCCAATATTTATTGGTTCATCGGCCATTGCCATTTCATCGGTTGGTGCTTTACTTCCTTTTTTCTTTTTCGAATAACATAAAAATGCTAAACATGCAAATAAATTGATAATAAATACAAGCCATGCCAAGTAGACTCCATAACCGTAACTGCGTGAAAATTAATTTAAAAAAAATAATAAAATATTAATTAAATTTTTCAAGATATATTTTCAAATAAATCTTAAGGAATTTAATGGATAAAATAAAATGATTATAATAAATCAATAGTTAATCAATTTAGATAAATTACTCCTATGATATAATTAAATGCATATAGTTGATTTGAAATCACTGAGATTTGTCTATATAAAAGGAACAAATTGTTAAGTAGATAATTTGAATATAGAATTTCCCAGCTCCATAATATATTATATAATCAATCTCCTTATGTTAAAAAAATGTATTATATAAAATTTACCTTGAAACAGCTCCTTTTGGAAATTTATATAATAAATTTTCTTTTTCATATTCCACTGAATGTACTAAAACTTGTATAACAACCAAACAAGTTGCTCCTATTTATATAAATTTAATAGATATTAATTCAAATAACTAAAGTGTTTAAAGAAAAAATATATTTTTGTATATATACCTGAAATAAAATGAATACCAGCCGCTAATCGTTTGAACATATAACGTGGATTTAAAAATGTATAAATTGAGAAAAAAAATCCCATTGCCATTACAAATAGGCAAATACAAGCAAATGATGCTTCAGTTCTTGCATATTCTATATATATTCATAATATATAAATACGTGTGAGGTGTTTTTTTAGTTGCCATCACCCAGCGCAATTAATATAATATAATGATGATATCCGATTTTATTTTATTATTAAAAATTAGTTGTACGTTATTTTTTACGTTTCCATATATTATATATACGCGTTAAGCAGGTATGACAGCGAATTGCAAAACAAAAAATAATGAAACGAAACGAAAAAATCGTATATATATTTTTTATTTATGTCAATTAAAAACCTAAAATCTTTTGCCAAGAATTTATTTAAAACATTGTTAAATTTTAACTGCTATTAAAAGAGATGTATATAAAAAAATTATAACTTTTTTTTTAAACATAAAAATTGTATACATTTTAGTATATAGTTAAATGGAAATAAAACAATTTGATCTATATCAATTAATTAATATAGGAAATGCAATAATTTTTTGTTTAACAACTTGTAAGAATTTATTTAATATGCTTTTTTTTGAAGTCACTTATAAATCAAAATCATTTTTATAATGCTTTCCTTAATACCTAAAATATATAGACGCTATTTTTTCAATTATGCCATCGAAATTGTACTGTTATTAGCATTAATTTAAGAATTCGATCGCTATTCACCAAATTTTCTCATTAACTAACCCCCTGAATGTTAACAAACTTGACTTTTCATAATTCAGAATTCTCCAAGTATTTTACAATTTTTAGTATATTTTATAGATGGTAAATTTAACTAAAACAATCTCTGAGTGTGATTTCTTCAAAATTCGTTGACCAATAAGTTTGAAAATTTTTCAAATTGTTTATAATGCATTTGGAATGAGCTATGTTAAATATTGAATATTGAATGGAGTTTCCTTGGACGGACTGGTTTAAATTTGAGAATTTTCCAAGAATTTAAAGATTTTTATTGTATTTTATATGGAAAATTTTACAAAACACTTTTCTGAGTGCGATTTCTTCAAAATTCATTTACCAATCGGTTTGAAAATATTACAAGTTATTTATAATGCATTTGTAATGATCTCTGTAAAATATTGAAAGTGGTTTCCTTGGACAGACTCGTTCAGATTTGAGAATTTTCCAAGAATTTAAAGATTTTTATTGTATTTTATATGGAAAATTTTACCAAATGAATTTCTGAGTGCGATTTCTTCAAAATTCGTTGACCAATCGGTTTGAAAATTTTACAATTTGTTTATAATGCATTTGGAATGATCCCTGTAAAATATTGAATGAGGTTTCCTTGGACGTACTGGTTTAGATTTGAGAATTTTCCAAGAATTTAAAGATTTTGATTGTATTTTATATGGAAAATTTTACAATACAATTTAATAATTTCTGTAAAATATTGAAAGTGGTTTCCTTGGACCGATTAGTTCATATTTGAGAATTTTCCATGTCCACTATTTATAGTATATATACTTAATATTAATATAAATCATATATATTTTTTAATAAATTTCTCATAATATGTAAAAATAAGATCATATATTAATATAGAATATACATTACACATTGTTAGTTCATATATTCGTATAGATATTTATTCGTAACATTAAATTTATATTAAATGTTTGATTGCACAATTTCAATGGAATCATAAATTTTATAATAATTTTTACCTTGACTTTTTTCCAATTTAATTTTAAATTTTGAATCCTTTTGTGCATCTGTCAAATGATAATTTCGATATTTATAAAATATAGAATGGATGTAGATATATAAATTTATAGAAATGAAAAGAAAATATTAGAAATATCATTTTTTTGTAATTGGCAATTTACAAAATATATGCCATATTTAGTGCTTGTATTATATATACACATAGCATCGAACATTGAACATTAAGAATATTTACAATATAATTTTACAATTTTATATATGTGTATTATATATAAAAGTCTTTTTATTGAATTTGTTTTAAATGTTATTTAACTATATTATTATAATTATGTAAAATTTGTTATAGTTTTACAGAAGATCTTTATTATTTTTTTTTTTTAATTAATAGTAGTTAAGGATTAAATTACATAAAATGTGTTGTTAATTTAAATATTTACAATTATTATTAGATGTTATAACAAAATAGAAAGCTAAAAATTATATTATATAAAATTGCTTTCCCCCGGCTGTCCTCTGAAATTTTCCAAAATATTATTCTTTATTATTATTAATATGTGGATGTGGAATTTTATGTAAAATTTATTTCAAAACTTATATAGATTTGAAAATATTTTTATTATTTATCATTATATAAACAAACCACTACTAAAATAGATTATGCGTAAATTCATAATTATAGTATTTTCTATTATTAATTACATCACACAACTATTAAAATAATTAATTATATATAAAGTTCTGTATATTTTCATGTATTTCTGTTCAATGTAAATAATACATAAATTAATTTGTTTTTTTTTGTTTGTTGAATAATCAAATAAAATTTAAAGATGTTATTCTAAATATATATATAGATATATTTTATATCTTCATATATATTATATATAGTTTCGGTTCGTTGTCGTATATATATAAAATCATCCTCACATTTCATCTCATCTCACTTTAAATAATTAAACAAACGTTAAACTCATACATATATACTATATGCAAATGATTAGTATATCATTTAATTATACATTTGTTGAATAATGTTTTTATTTTATTATATATGATATACATATGTATATAGAGAAGAAAATATAATGATTATTTTTCACGTACTCTATTCCAATTTGTATGTAATTATTATATTATAATTGAACATATATAATATATAAAAGATTATATATATAGAACAGAACTCAACAAGTGGATATAAATAATATACATATGCTATCATTATTTATAAATATGCATGGTTCATTTTTCAACATATGAACAAAATATTATTATTATTAATTGTATATATCATGAAATTTTAATTGTATTTAGCTTCTTTGCTTTATTGAATTATTATTATTATTAAAAATAATTGAATTGGTATATATTATATGAAAGAAAAGCTATTAATTAAAATATTCATTTTCATATTTTTAACACTTAATTTTTTTTTTTGAATAATTGCTTTTTTGAATATGTATTTTATTTTGAGATTTAGAAAAATCTATATATTAATTTAAAGAATATATGTAAACAAATCTGATCTGATGATGAGGCGATTATTTTTCTTTAGTTTATATGTCATAAATACAAGTTTCATTTATGTACGATGTAATTAAACACATGGTGTTGGTTTAATTTGTTCGTGGTTTAACGACGTTGTATTCACCAATTCAGTTAAAAATAAAAGAACCATAGGTCTAACTTAATTTTTTTCCGAATTCGATGCCGACATTGGAATTTCGTTTAGAAAATAAACCAGAATTTTCTTAGAACTTAAACAGAATTTTGTCTAAAGAATTATTCAGAATTTCCTTTAGGAAATTAACCGGATTTCCTTTAATGTGAATAAGTTAACCAGAATGATCGTCAGAAAATTACCCAGATTTTGGTCAAGGAATTAACCAGAATTTCCTTTAAAAATCACCCAAAATTTCCTTTAGAAAATCATATAGAATTTATTTAAAAAATATATTGGAATTTCCCAAAAACATTTGAAAGAATAATTTTAAATTGGTTTTATTATAAAATTTCATTTTAAACTCAAAATTTTCATAGTTTTGGGGAATTATTTCTTATATCTTTAATTTTTATTTCACTTAAAATACTATCAGAGTTTTGAATATATATATCTATATTTTTATATATCTATAGTTTTGAATAAAAGAAAGAAAATTTGGTATAATTTTCTATAACTAAAATTTTGATTAATGTACTATAAAAGAAATTATTTGTTTTATATATATTTAATATATAGAAAGCACATAAAAAAGATTCAATTATTATATTAATATAAAAAGCTATTATATAAATGAAACGAAGTCAAAAAGAAATAATATATAGATAAAAATATACAGTGATGTTCGGTAAAATAGGTGTAAAGCAATTTTAATGTATTTTGATTAATTTCAAATACCAATATCTATACGACAATATCTATATCCATACGACAATTTAGTACTTTGTTTACCTTTATTTATCACATGAAAAGAAAGAGATAAAAAATGTTGTCCTTCGTATTTCTGGGAAATTAGCTAGGAATATGCTGTTCGGTAAAATAGGTGCGATGTATTTTGTTCTACCAAAAACACAAGAAAAAGTATTAATGTCCACAATATTAAATAAAATCTAAGTATTTCGCGTACATACCATTTATGATTTAATATTTTGTCGCATGTCCCTTATTTTAAATTACTGCCTCACATCGATTTAGCATGAACTGCACCAATTTTTGGCACCTTTCTATAGAAATCGCTTCCAAACTTTTACAATTTCTTTCCCCCGTTCTACTTTGTTTTTGAGCCGTTTTGTTGCAACTGATGTTTATACGTGCTTCCACAAGTTTTTAATCGGATTCAAGTCGGGTGATTGTGTTGGCCATTCTATTTTGTTCACATTATTTTGTGGAAACCAAACCGATGCTTTGTTAGCCGTATGTTTTGGGTCGTTATCTTGCTGATATGACCATATAATAGGCATGTTTTCTTTTGCGTATGGCAACATTTCGATTGAAAGTATCCTTATATATTCCTGTTCATCCATTGGATATTTTTGACCTAAATATATAGGACCAACTCCATACCATGATGATACCAAAACATATCATTAAACTACCACCTCCATGCTTAATGGTTTTTTTTGTGTTTTGCGGTAAAAATTCTGAATTTGGTCTTCGTCTAACATGTAATTTGCCATCTGATCCATGCAAATTTATATTGGTTTCATCAGAATAAAGAATATGTCGTCTCTTTTTAATATCATTATCACCTAACCAATCACGATGTACATGTGCGAATTTTAAACGGTGTTTAATGTGTTTCGCTGTATGCATTGGAGCTTGTCTAGCTATCCGCCCCTATAAATTTGATGCTATTAACCTTTTTCATGCCGTGCTTGATGAAATGCTTAGATCAAGCTCTCTTACAAGTTCCCTGGATGATAAAAAGGGCTCTTTTTTGTGGCAACAACCACTCTACGATCGTCATTGCTTTTAGTTTTACGTTTGTTACCCCTTCTTTCTGTGGTATATTTGAATTTTAATGCGTTGGTAATTATATTTTGGGAGCATTTCATAATTTCAGAAATATTTTTATATGTTAGCCCGGATGCTCTTAGATCCTTTATACGTTGCCATTCAAATACCGTACAATGTGTACTTCTACCCATTGTGACTTAGAAATATGTATTTATTTAATCCGGAATGTTTCAAAAATTAAATTTAAATCTCTACTTTACCTAAAATTTATTTAAAAATTCACAAACTCACCACCAATAAATGTAATTTATTCGCAAAAACTAAATAAACCACAATTAACATAGTCCGCACCTATTTTACCGAACAGCATATTCCTAGCTAATTTCCCAGAAATACGAAGGACAACATTTTTTATCTCTTTCTTTTCATGTGATAAATAAAGGTAAACAAAGTACTAAATTGTCGTATGGATGGCATGATTCACAAATAGATATTGGTATTTGAAATTAATCAAAATACATTAAAATTGCTTTACACCTATTTTACCGAACATCACTGTATAACCTACCTAATAATTCATCATCCATCGTTGGATCCCTTTTAATATCTTGATCCGATGGAAATAAATCATGATATGTACATTTATCTATATATATATATATATACAGTATGAATACAAATATTTAAATACCAAAAATTAAATTCATTTAATTTAATGAACTATACTATAATATATATAAAAACACATACGCCATGATTTATATTCATAACCATTTCCAAAACGTCCTTTTTTCGGTGGTTGTGGTGGTTTTAATATAAATTTTGTCCCATTTGGACTGATCATTGTTGTCGGTATTTCCATATCATTAGCATATGCACCTAATAAATATAAAATTTTCGGATGTTCTTCCCAATCGTCGAACAATGCAAAACGTAAATTTTCTGGTATTACAAAATTAATTGCCGTTCCATTTATTTGTACGGTAGCCAATGCAATACCAACAATTTCATTAATTTCCGTAAAATTTGTTGCATTAATAAACATTATCGGTGAACCATTTATTTTTGTAATTGTCGTCGATGACAATTGAGATGGTAATGGTAATTGTGATTGTGATGATGATGATGATGATGACGATGAATCGATTGCTGATAATTTATCTTGTCGTGAAATTACTGTTTTATATGTCTTTTTTAATTGTTGAAAACTATCCGTATTATTCCGTATCCAATGGGCAAACATTGCTTTACGAAATCTATCATCAATTTCGGTTATTGGATCATCACCATCATCCGATGAAAAATCCGGTGTATTACTTATAAAATTTTCAATATATTCCTCTTGAGCTATTTGCTGTTTTACAAATTTTATTTGTGTTGCATTGGTCAATGAGATGACGGTAAAATTTCTAGCTGCCGCTGTATTATGTAACATTACCGGTATTAAACTGTAACGACACATTCGCCATAAACCCGAATGTGAACTTAAAAAATATCGTCTTGTTTCTAATATGAATATGCCTGTATAATGTTTGAAAATAAAAATAAATGTTTTATTATACAATAGTATATAATTTTAATTTGAAATTATATTATTTTTATTAAATATTAAGATTTAGTCTCCACGAGATCTTATAAAAGCGATCTTAAAATATATTAATTACATATAATTTGGTTAAATAATTGTTTGGGATGAGGAATCTCAATTTTTCTTTAATGTTGTCAGTTTCTACATTGAAAATTCTATTCGGAAAATTTGTATGAGAACAAATGAATTAAATCGCTACAATTTTTAATAGAATTCTTTACATATATCATCATTCAAATTATATCATACATCGGTAAACCTTTGCGTTAGAATCAATGATTAATAAACGTAAAATTTAATTTGGAAATGAGCAACGCAATTTTTCTTAATAGATTAACTCATCAATCGTTTGTTTATTTTTACCAAAACCCATAGAAAAAGAATATTTTTTTACCAATAACACATAGTTGAATATGAATTCCAGTGCAAATAATATATGAAAATACCCGCATGAATGAATTTTTGTTATATTTTTTATAATCGCATGAGACTTTAATATATATAATATATATGTATTGCGTGTGAATATTTCAAAATATTTATGATAAAATGTAGATTAACTTAAATTTAACCTATATATTATTATATTTACGATCAGTTTGAGATATAATAAATATAAAGAATCCCATTTATAAAATGATTAAAATTCAATGATGATAAACGAATCCTTCATATACCAATACGCATACAAATAAGATGATGTGATGATAATAACAATATTATTCTATATTTATTATATTTTATTTATATTTAAGACACACATTTTGCGTATAATATATAAAAACACAAATGGGAAATATATATAAAATATATAGAAGAAACCATCAAACAGAGTTGATATGATGTGATAAAAAATATATTTAATATATTCCAACTTTATTTATTTTGTTTTTTTTTTTTTTTTTTTTCATTGCGATGTTTTTATTACTTTATTATATATTGCACACGTTTAATAAACAGACTAAAATGTATTTCATATAAATTTTTATATATATATTATATGACTAAATGAATGATATGAATCGCACGTGACTTATACATTTAATATATACAATACATAAAAATGAATGTGCCAGCGAGTATGGTTTATTTTTCCTTTTGTAATATCGTAATATGTAAAAAATATCAATATATAAAGATATCGGTTTTTCTTTTTCATGATAAATAAATAAATATCGCTTTATATTGAATGCATTACTGTTTATTTGCGGGTTGGGAAGGATCCGATGGAACGTAAATATAAAAGAAAGAATTTTTTTTCCATATCAATATCAATAAAAAAAAACTCATACCAACTCATATATAAAACAAAAAAAAATATTTACAGCATTTTATATTGAAAAGGATATAAACAAATATTATATATTCTGCAACAAAAAAGGAAAATTCTTTTATATCCTTTATTCATTTACCATACTTATACATATATTATGAAATTTATAAATATTTAAATACTATATATTACTATATAAAATCAATAATCCTTTCTATATATGTAAAAATTTGTGTACCTAAAATTATGATATATAGAGATATATATTTCAATATTTTAATTATATATAGATTATGAGTTAAAACTGAAATTATATAATACTTGTAATTAAAAATTTAGTATTAATTGTCAGGCAATTTATATATTATTATAACGTTTTCGCGAGATTCTTATCATATATATTCATTAAAGTTTTTAATCGTTGAAATTTATATCAAATATTATTTATATATTCAAATTGATGGGAAAACTTTATACATAAGAAAATTAACATGAATATATATTTTTGAAGGTGTTTTGTTTGTATCTATATTGTATATTTGTATATTGATAAATTAATTGAGATTTTAACGATTTATTCGATTATTAAATCCATCATTTCATATTTAACAAAGGTAAATTTCATCTTTTTATTATCCGAGAAGGACGAGAATTATCCTGCCTGACATATTGATACATGAAAATGTATATTTGTCTGATTCTACATTATATATAGTAGACAAAATGGCAATATAGAATGAAATTCAAAGTAAATTTCCCACAGTATTGAAGAAACAATTTTCAGGAGAGATTTTTTGAAGGATTCACAATACAAAAGAAAAGTTTTCTATTTCAAAAAAATGCACCGCAGATGGTTCTTGAATGATTTTCTATATCAACAGAAAAACGTATATCAAAGGAAAAATTTTTCGTAGAGAATCTTGAAAGCCTTTCTATATGTTAACAAAAAATATGTCTGTGGAATGAAAAGTATTCGATATAGAGTTTTGAAAGATTTTCTATTGTCCGGAAAAAAATGTTTCTTTAAACCAAAAAGGAGAGATTTTAATGCGATATTTCTATAACCATATATAAAATTTCATGTTGGTTAAATATCCTTTTCATTATCCATTTTTGGTTTATATAGAACTGCACTTTCGATGTGTGTTATAATAATGCACTAAAAATGAGAAGTTAAATTTTCTGTATAATTCTATCTGTATATTTTTTTCGGGAGTTCCCAAGTTATTTTTCTTATAGATTTTAAGTGTCCCAATGATTTATCGTATATATTGGTCCATTTATTTGTGGTTAGAAATGAAAATTTATATAATACACTTTGGGATTCGATATATAATAATAATTTATATTCATAAAACAAAATATCTCGACAATTGTCTGAACAATAAAGAACAAATATTTTTCTCAATAATTTTCAACAATTTTGTTTTGATTTTAATATTTTCAAATTATAATTTTAGATTTCAAATTGTATGTATATAGTTATTTTTAAAATAAAATTAAAATTAGCAATTTAAATTTAAATAAATAAGGAATGCACACCGCACATCAATCTATTTTTACACAAATATGCTATACAAGTAATTATAAAAATAGTAACATGAATTTATCATAAATCGAATGCCATACTCTGCGATTTGATTTGATTGAATTATATATTTAAAAATGTCCACGCATAATACATATGTTTTAAATGCTATTAATATAAGTAAAACGGTTTAAGAAAAGTTAATATTTTATATTTATACGCGGTGATGGTTAATAAAAATTGTTGTTTTTATGCAATCAAACATTTTCCCAAATTAAAATTAATTCTCTATGTGTAAATTAATTTATAGTTGCAATATATGATTATTATATTTTCGTAAATTCTATTTACAAATGAAACCATCGAGGAATTTAAAAAAAAAATGGTATATTAAAAAAACTCAAACATAATGCAACAGAAGAAAAAAATTCGTTTTATATGTTTTTATTTATAGAAACTGAGAAAAAGTGCAAGTTTGATGTAAATTTGCCGCCTGAATGCGAAAATTAAAAGAAAATTACAATTGTTTTTTAGTAAAATATATAGACTGTGCGAGATGCATAAAAATAGCATATAAATAATATATAATCTATATGATGAAAATATAAGAGGACAAAACATTTATTTTTCTTGTAATAAGTAAAACAAAATAACAAAATGAATTTTTTGTTGTTTTTATATATAAAATAATTGTATCCGTAAAATATTTATAAGAATTAAGTGTCAAGCAAAGAAATTGTCTATTATTATTATTTATTTAGTTCAGTTAACAGTTTTTTGTATGACCGAATTTGATTTTATATTATAGCTTTTTTTATTTTAAAGAAAAAGATTTCATTCTATTATATCTAAATGATTTAATTTTCGGGTTATTGTGACTCGACTATATAAAGAAAGAAGCGACGAAAATTTAATTAATCTTTTTCGTGATTCTTTCGGAAAACTTTTCCATACCTGATTGAATAATTCTATATTTTTTCACTATAGAAGAATTGTAATTCAAATCATTTTTGACTTATATATGTACTAACCCATTGCTGGATATGTCATTTCTGTTTTTCATTCCAATTTCCTATCCGCATATGATTTTTAATATTAAGATTACTAAACTTAATATAAGGTTAAGACTAAAAACAAAACGTATCCTACCTCATACCATCTCTTTTATTTCTATTCAATCATATTTCTATATACAATTTTATTCAGAAAATATTTTCTATATGTATATTAATATCAATTTTCAATTTAGAGGGCAAGGCCAATAAAATATGTCATCATAAACTTTTTATATAAATGTACCACCGCAGATTCATATCTTTATTTTGTAAATATTATTTAATATGTTTTTCACATGCTAAAAAAATTAAATTTATTATAGTAAATTAAAAAAAAACTTTCGTTTTTGATTAATTATAATACGTTTTGTTTTTTTTTTTCATTTGCAAATCATTTATACATTTGATAGATTTTTTATATCTACATTTAATACACAATCATCAACATATGACATATATTCAGATCATATATATATTTTGCTATGTATATAGTCATTATTTGTTTTTCATCTTAATATAATAAATTTTACTATTTAATATATATATTATTCACACATCATGATTCTTGATATATAAATAACACAATATATATAAAATATTTGTATAGCAAAAGGCAAAAACACATCTCTCGCCATATACATATATATATACAAAAAGAATAATAGATTATGATGTTATAATATATGGTACAAAAATAATAAAACTATATATATCAAATCATCTAATGGTCGTCCGTCGTGTATTCAGTATTCGTTATCATCGTGGTGGTCTTCTTGGTCTTGGTCGTTATTATTGTCATTGTTGCTGCCGCCGCCACCTCAAAAAATAAAACTCATTTAGCATTTATACAATTAGATATATATTATGATGTATATAGTTTTTTTGTGTGTCCATTTTCCTAATTTTCTTTTAAATGAATGTGCGATGTCGTGTGATGGGATATATGTTTTTGTTTTTGGTATACATATATACGATATACTCGCCTCGTATATATAATATAAATAAATATTTTATATACAAAAACATATGTGACTGTCATTTTCAAATAGTTTTATTAATTTGTTTGACTATAGATTTATATATATATATATATGAGGCGTTTTATTGTTTATTGTTATTTTGGGAATATATGAAAAAAGAAACGTTGCTATAGACTAACAAATATATATATAGTTGTACAGAAAGCATGTACGTATATATGGCACAAGTAGGAACATTTGTGTTCAATCTCATCTGATATACTCCATTTTCAAATTTTCAATCCAACTCAAAAACAAAAAAAAAATGTTATATGTTAAATGTTATCAAATCCAATTCAGTCAAATCTGTCTAGAATAATTTAATTATATCAAGGAAAAGTGAAGGCAACCGCTAGCGACGAACGTTGCTGTTTTACAATTTTAGATCATGAATAACTTATGAAATTTGAAGCAAAACAAAAACACATTTTCAATTTTCCATAACAAAACTAATAAGTAACATTCGTAAATCACTAAATTATATAGCAAATGATGGGATAAAAAAAAAACAAAAGCAGATGAATTCTGTGTGTTTGCGTGTGATTGTTAAATTTCTAATTATATAATTATATTATATATCATTTTATTTATTATAAACGACATAAATCGATTCAAAATTCATCTGTTTGTGATTCTGATTCATCAAAGACTCAGTAAATTTTTGTGTATATTATAATGGAATTATAGGAGAGCTTTTTTGTTTTTTCTTTTGGCATAATATAAATTTGAAAATCAAAACACTATTCCAAAATATGGGCGGTATGGATTCAAAATCGTATCATCAATTCACATTTGAGTTTATCTAAATATAGATTAGAAATTAAATAACACTCCTCATTTGGCAACTATTTTGTTTTTAATATTCAAACAGAACACATAAATAAAAGATAGGATTGTAAAGGAAAGGATCAACAATTTAAAATCTATTTTATTGTAATATAATAAATAATAATATAAATACAAAATACATATTATTTTACATATCGTTCAGTGACTAAACAAATAGGATTTATGCCACTGATCAGACTAATAATAAGAATATTTTAATTCTTACATGGAATGAATTAGAAATTATTTGGGTTAATTTTCCGTGATTCAGTTACATTAACGCCTATCGAGCGGGATATACAGTCCACTTACATCGAATAGGAGAACTTTTCCATTCTTTTCAGTTACAGCAAATTAGAATTGTATAGCAAATATAGCAAATTAGAATTGAACTTTGCAAAGGTTTCTATAAACATATTTAGATTAAATATTCTAAATTTTTTTTAAATATTTTCATTTTATCAATCATATAAAAGCCATTTACCACGAAATAAATTTGTATAAATTGCCGATATTTGCACTTACCTCTTCCACCAGAAACGATAAACCAATGATCGGTAGCTATTGCAACTATCCATACAATTAGTGCTATACCAATGGCAGCCGTACATCCAAATAGTATTCGTCTTTGAAATAGGAATGCATCATAATAGGGTTTACGTTCTTCACGACCCAATGTTGATGTGGACATTTTTTATTTTTGGTTGGTTCTTCTAATTTTAATTTATTTTTGTCTTTTGTAATTCTAATTTTATTCTATAACTTTTATTTTTTTTTGATTCATTTAACCTTTTGATTACTATTTTTTTTTTACATAAAGTTCTAAATAGTTTTTTTTTTGTTTTTAATTATTAAATTTTAATACATATTTAATTTTTTTTTAATAATTACTATATTAAAATCACATTCAATTTTAATTGTTCTTCTTTTTGTTTTCCGCATTTTATAATGTTATATGATTATTATTACAATAATATAATATAATTTTTACTTAAATTTCGAAATTATTTTGTTATGAAATAAATATGAATTCATTTTATTTATTTCTTTAGTGAGATTTCAATGAATCTATCTTGTGATGGTCATATAAAGATATAGGTGCACAGCACTTTCACACAGATTTATCACTAAATATGATTTTTATTTTGTTTTCGCACTCACATTTAAATTAACTGAAAATTTCTCATTAATTGAAAAACAAAGGAAAATTAATTTATCGGGTTGTTTTTTTGTTAATATTATTATTTATATATAATATTTTATTTACACTAAATTCATTTTTAAATTAAATTTATGATGTTAATTGATATATAGTTATTATTAAAACTTGTACGTAAGGATATTGTTTAATGGATAAAAACGTTTGAAATATCATTTAAATTGTTAATCACATATTTTCCTATATAAATTAATTATTTATATAAATTCAAATTAATGTTTAAAACAAACAAATAAGAAAAATCTTTCACATTTTCTCAAAATAAAAACCGACGGTAAACGGAAAATATATAATAATGAAACACATTTTTTTTTCTTCTTTTCTATAAATCCACTCTGCGTGTTCTTTCTATACTGATACTGCGATGTCGATAGACGTTGTGTTGTGAATCCATTTAGCTAAAGAAAAATACATTTTTTTTTGTATTTGTATATATAAATCTATATAGCATATTATATATGAATTGTTTTAACTTGTTGATGTCGTCTGAAATAAATATAGGATTTTTTTATATATATAGAACATTTTTCTATACATTTTTTCACGTTTAATACGAGCTTATAGATCTATATACAATATAAAGCACTAGAATATATACTATAATATATTAGTATAGATATACATTTCTTACATTATTTATATATATATATGATATATATTTCATCCAAATTTCTATATCAATAGAATAGTTAATGGCATCATTACTTGTTTGTACACTATACATACATATACAATATTGAGTTGCATTACATAAAAGAACAAAATAAATAATACAGAATTTTTTTGTGACTTTTCCGATTCGGTATATTTCCCTATATTTATTTATTTCGTATACATTGTTTTTTTCGTTTATTTCTTTTTTTTTCAAAAGAATATATTGTGATAAAGATAATAACACACACAGTCAAAATCATTAAAAATAAAATAAAAAAAAAAAGTTTGTTGTTGATGCGGTCACGACATGATATATGTATATATGTTAATGCCTATATATAAATTTTCTTTAAAAAATAAAAAAATGTGGTTGTAAATATATATAAATAGAATAAAAACAAAGAAAATCTTTTTTCATTTTTCCTATATGTATAATAACAAATAGGCAAAATAAAATGAATATAAATACAATGTTTTCGTTTAACTTAATAATATACAACAGAGTTTCGTTGTTTTGCTATACTGTATATCTATCTACATTACTTGATGGTTCCATTCTATATTGTCTTTATATATATGGTAATATAATAATATAATTGTATAAACAAAATTTTTTACTATTTAGGAGTGTTTCTAAAATATACATATATATAGATATATTATATTACAGAGTTAAATTTATATATTCACATGATTTATATGATAGACATGTAAAAACGTCGTCAAATAAGGACTAGATTTTATTTGTATAAATTCTATTCTTGATTTTGGACAAATTTGTATAGTAAATTTTATACATAAATCAGCACCCCTATATGATTGGCCTATACTTAATTTATACTGTTTGTAGTTTAATTAACAAAATTCTCATTCTAAATGTTTTTTGTACGATGTAATAAGAATTAAATTCGTTTAAAAATTTAATCGAAAATATCTCTTCTTTACTTAAAACCAAAATTATCTTCAACAATAAAACTCATTTTTGTTTTAATTCCTTTTTGAAAAATCATAGTTAAAATGTCCCATTTTGATAGTGGAAACCCTCACAATCACAATAAAAAGAGCCTGTCAAACTAAATATTTGATGGCCCTTACGTATATGTATGCTATATATAATAATTTATATATAGTATATATTTAGATTGCGTGATTTATTTCAATTAATATGTGAATTATACATTTATATATGATATATAGCAAAAATTTCCTAATATATTTAAGTGGTAAATGCGAAATAGTCATAGATTATACATTACAATTAAAATTTTTATATATACTTTGCCAAACTTTGGAATACTGTTTTTAGTTTGTACATTGAAAAGGATACAATTTTTCAAAATTGATAAAAAATCCGTTTAAAAAACCCCCCCAATTGAAAATGTTTTTACTTCAATTGAATTTTTTTGGCTGATAGAACATTCCTCAAGATTCTTCAACATTCTTCTATTTTGAGTTTACAATAGACATTTTTTTGGGCATTTTAAAAAATCTTCTTAAAAAATCCCTTGTGAAGATTTTTCCTTTAATAAAACAAAAATTTTCAATGGTGATAGATAAAATCATTCAAAGTCTCTCGTGGATGTATATAAATTCAATTATATCATTGTTTTTATTTTTTTATTTAAATATATATATTTGTTTTTTGTTTGCATTATACGGAAACACACGGATAAAATAAACATTAACAAGACATTTATTATTTATATAATACGATTTCCCTTTTATTTATTATTTATGAATATATGTACAGAATATATAAAAAAAATGTTTTTTTTTTAACTAAATTACTATTTTGATATTTTTGAATCGGGAAAAAAAAAATTATTTATAATATAAGCAACACAAGATAAATTGGTTAAATAGAAATCGACTTATGATTTATATATTTTTTTTTGTTCTACAATTTTCGATAAACCATTTAGATTCTTTGCGAAAAGATTAAAAGTATTAATATACTGTCTTATTTCACATATATTGATTAGGTTTTCAAATGATGATTTTTGAGACTGCATGCATTTATTAGAATTCTAAATAAAAACTAAATTTTACATAAATGTTCCTTTTAATTCTTTCAATTTGCGACGGTGTTTTCCTATATTCCAAAAATGAACTACATATTTTTTCGATTTAAACAAATCTCAAAATAATTTCAAACCAAACGAAACCGCGATTATATAATGAAAAGGTCTCCCAAAGCAATATAGATTTAATCAATATATATAGATAACAAAATGCTAGATATTATTATTATTATTATTGTACAAATATAGATCAGCAAACAAACCAAATAAATGTGTAATTTGATATTGACAACCAACAAGAATAATATTAGTTTTTTTTTGTTTCTAAAATAACTTTTGCGATTATAATTAATTAAATATTTGTTGAACCCATTTTTTTTTTTTTTCATTTGCTTATTTACATCACAAAAACTATAGAAATATATACAAAAAAAAAATACATGAAGATGCCGAAGAGATTGAAAATACAAAAATTTAACATATTTTATTTTTTTTTATAAACAAATCTTTTTTCCGAAAATTAATAGATTTTTCTATATACATATATATATTTCTTCTATATAGAGATAGCATCTGTTTGTGTATTATTGTATATATTCAACAAATTGAATATCTATAATATATATATAGTAAAACAAAAATATGTGTGGCTTTATAGTCATTTTTCCTTTATAAATTAAAATAAATTATTTGAAAATATTCAGCCTATAGAAATATTAACACTATACATTAATATAAATTATAGCTATATATAAAATTATATACACGCAGTGTTATTATATGGTTAGCGTTTCGTTTTGTTGACATTCAATGTATCGAATTCAATTTATTCAAATTGATTTTGATTTGTAACGTGTGAAAATTGAAATAAAGGGTTAAGAATGTATTGTTAGTGTCCTATATACTAGGACTAGCGTATTAAAATTTATTTTGCTAAAATAATTCCTAAGATGATTGTTTTGTATTTTAGTACACATTTTTGTCTGGCAATTTCTCAATCAATAGGTTCTTTATTTATCAATCCTTTAAAGAAATTATATTAAATTTTATCTTCCTGCATAAAAAAACCAGAATAATTTCAACTTTTGTAAACATTTTATGAAGTATTTATAGATATACTGAAATGAAATGAAATGGATCAGGTAGTTAGACGAGAAATTAAATATATAAACAATCTTTTATTATTATAATTATATATACAATTACAAAATTTCCAATCGAAATAACTTTTTGATTATTGATCAAAAAACAAACTTTTTTTTTTTGGTTTGTTAATTTTACAATAAATCATTGTGAATTTTATACATACATTTTTATAGACAGTATACATTTTAAATTTTCTAGAAATGAATCTATAATATAATTATAATCATAATAGTAATACTAATAATATTAGGAATCTACAGACAGAGTTACCTTTAGCGTGATATTATATCACACACAATACAATTTGTATAACAAGATCTCGAATTTAATTGAAAATGCTTTGTTATTTTCTGAAGGAAATTCTTTATAATTTTCTAATGAGAAATTCTATATTTTCTAATGATAATTTGGTTTGATTTTCTTCTTCGGAAAATTCTATATAATTTTAATTGGTAAATTCTGTCAAATTTTCATCGGAAAATTCTGTATCATTATCTGAAATAAATTCTGTATAATTTTGATGAAGGGAATTTTGTATAATAATTTGTTTAAGGAAATGCTCAATAATATTATATAGCTTAAGAAAGTTCTGTATATAAATTTTCTTAAGAGAATTCGGTATATATACATTTCCTTAGGGAAATTCTGTATATAAATCTGCTTAAGAAAATTCTGTATAATTTTGATAATTAGAATTCTGCATAATAATATTCTTAAGGATATTCTGTATATATATTTTTCTAATGAACAGAATTGTGATGTTAGAGTGCGTGTCCCGGATTTTTATTTGTGCCATTGAAACCTATATACCTTCATTGAATCGTGTAAACACTAAACTGTAAAATGTAAATGAATAAATTATATTGGCTTTTCCCTTCTCTTTGGTGTTTTCTATTATTTTTGTTATAAATATAGTTTTTTTTATTTATATAAATAACAACTAACATAAATATATATTGGCGGTGAATGTTTTGTAATTTTCTTAAATATATATATAATATGTATTTTTATCGATATGAAAATGAATTATGTGCTCTGTTTAGTGGTTATTTTTTCATATTTTTTTATTATTATTATTGTATATCTAACTAAATGAAATTATATTTATATATATTATATTGTCTATATAGATTTTCATATTAAAATTATGTGTATAAATGAAATATGCCTTGCGATTAGGTATATGTAAATAATATATAATATATTTATATATGAGATGAGTTATTCTATTTTGGGTTTTCTGTCTGTGTGATGCAAGACATGAAAAAATATAATGACGATTTTTCGCGTTTGTGAGTTTATGTAAACGTTTTTCAATTATAAATTGTGATGTTATATATATTTAAAAGTTTAATATATTTATAGACAATCTTATTTTTGTTTCTTTTTTGATTTTGATTTTGAGACGTCATTATTTGTAAAAAAAATTAATGACGAAATAAAACGTAAAATACAATTTTTAATTATAGTCTATTTAATTTACACAACACATCAGCTATTATGTATACCATTAATCTATTCATATACTTGTATATATACAAATGTTAAGTTATATATTCATAACAAATATAAATAATATACAAACGTTTAAATTATATATTTAATGATTTCTATATGGAATGTTTTGCGTCATATCCATGGCATATATTATATATATGATGATTATTAGATCATCATAATTGGTATATTGATTTAACATAGACTTAAGAGAACATCAGTTTAAATTGTATAATTTGTAATGAAGATTTTCCTTGATTTGTATTGATATCCAATAATTCTTTATATATAGAAAATCCCCTGACATGCAATTTATAAAAATAATCTATTCAAACTTTATGATATGCAATTACTGAGTTTCCTGAATAAGTACCTCTTTTTTTTCAAAGCATAAGTTTTTAAGTTCATTTTTTAGTTACGTATATACCTATTGTGAAAAAGTTTTAAAATTTTCAATTATAAATGGACAGTTTTCTTTTTAAATTGTAGAAAATTGTTTCCAACAACTTTTTTGTGGGAAAATTTATCGAGAAAATTTAAGTGATATTTTCATTTCATATCAAATACTTTAAATTTATTAGTTTATTATATATAGTTTTATTGAAATTTCCAATTTTTTCTATATTATTCATATTTTTAATTATATATGAATTGATATTTTTTTCCTTCAATGTGAATTTTAACATATGCGATAAAAATATTTTATAACTCACCGGTAAATAATATAATAATAATATTTACCTCTATGCACCAACTGAAATTGAAAAAAGCAATCACAACACACACATCATATATTTATTACACACGTCGGTTTTTTTGTTTCTTCTTCATTATTTTAATATTATTATTATATAGTCACATTTTTAATTTAATTCCATAAACTGATGTTAAAATATATTTAATTTTTTTAATTGTTTTATTTTTCTTTAATTGTTTTAAATGTTCTTGTAATTTTAATTTAATCTTATTTTTGGTTAAAATTTTCTTTTGATTGCGTAATTGTGTATTGGTAATTGTTGTTCCTGAAAAATCATTATAAAATCAAAAGGGAAATATCCAACATCTCACCTTTTGCAGTTTTTAATGATTTATATTTGGAGTACAATATTGTAATCTTCAATTGTCCGTTATGGTATGTTTTTTTTTATTATAGAGATTTCAGTTGATTTATGTATAATTTTGTTTGCATGTATATATGACATTATCATGAAATTATTTTTAAGATTTTGTTCTCATAATCATAATTCATTTGGATTTTTCCTCCATAAATCCAGCGCTATTATTTTGTTATTATTTACTTTTATTTATATATTATTAATATCATTGGAAATAGTGCCATAGGAAAATATTCTTTAAACGATTGATTAAAATATAAGTATAAATGCAATAATGAATAAAACACATTTACACAAACACAGGAACAATTTATGATAGTACCTTTCAGTATAAATAAAGTGTTGTGATATAGAAGTGTGTTTTTATTTTTGCGATTTGATTAAAAATATTTATTGCCACTACTGTTCAACACAATATTAGCTGCATTATTGAAGTAAATTAATAAGGGAAATATTTTTTGTATACATTCTGAAATATTCATTCCTGGTAAAAATCGCTCAATTATAAAATTATTGTTTATATGAAAATCATTTTAAATAATTTTGTTTTATTATTAACCGTCCTTAGAACAAATTTGGCATATTTTCTAATTGTCTTTCCAGAGGTTTTTAAATAATATTTAAAATTTTTATTACTCTACGATCCTGTAATACGAACTCATTACCTTATCTTTATGCGAAAGATACACATTTTATTATCATGATTTATATTTAAAATTATCGGAATTTTCTAAACAAAATTATAGTTTTTCCATTATTACTTTTCATGGAATAGAATTTTTTGATTTCCATGATCTTTTGATTGCCTACATAAATATTTAATTTTACATTAGACTTGCATTAAATATTTATAAATGCATTAAATACATTAAATTTAAGAAATCATTTTTTATTAATTCATAGTTTTTATAAAGAAAATCAATTTTAAAATATAAATTTTCTTATTAAACATTTTCTTTATATTATTTTGTAATTCTGAAAATGTTTCCTTTTTATCATTGAAATTATATAAATAAAAATAAAATAATATAGAAATCAATATTACGGATAAGAGATGAGCAGCGCATTTACGTAAAATAAATTGATAAAAAATAGATTTGTATTTTCTATTTTTTATCAATTTATTTTACGTAAGAAATTTACAGTTATTTCTGGATGTAGAGCGGGTATCCCCCACGGGATACCCGGGAATATATATACACTAACCACAACTGGCAGAAACGCCAGCGCGGTCCGTATATATATAAACCTACGGGGAACATCATTGCTGGAATATGGTATGTCTCATCGTCGACTGTCCACAATTCAAACAACCATGTCCCCCTTAATAAAAGCAAATCTCACTTGTATTTTTACAAGTGAGATTTTTGTGTATGAAAATCGGCGGCTTCGCTACCAATTATGCCATCCATCCATATGAAATTATATATCATATTTTGAGTTTTTATAACATTTCAATCATCATATAAACATTATAACATCGTATATGTGTATTTGATTTTAATTGAAAGATCGTTTCACATATACCTAAAAAATATAATACTTTTATAATGCAAAAACATAATACAGAATTTATATTTGCACAGATGTGCAATTTAGATGAATAATTGATTTATTTCTAATGTATTTATTACCAGCCCAGCATTAGAAATTATAATAGAATCTACAAACATTTTATATGATATCGTCATTCATTATGATTTTATTTAATAGTGTCTATATGATGGTTGCGGTACTTATTATATTTTTATAAATGTTGGCGGTACTTTTTATTTTATAATAAAATTTTTTCTCTGTGTTGTATTTTTATTTTAAATATATACGCATAAATAAATTTACAGTTCATTTTGTCGGTTGTTATTTTATGGTTTTCCTTTTATATTGAATAAATTGCTAAATTTTCCGATTATAATTTGAGGTTTTTCTTTAGTAATTTATTTTAAAAAATGTCCATGAACTTCTGATGTGGAAAATAGCATATATGGAAAATTTAAAAGATTTTCATTTGCATATCAAAAATATCAAAAGTTTATCATATTTTATTATAATTATATGAATTCATATTTTTTTCCTTCAATGTGATTTACATACAAAAAACATTTCACCATCAAATATAAAATAATATTTTTACCTCTATGCACCAACTGAAATTGAAAAAAGCAATCACAACACACACATCATATATTTATTCCACACGTCGGTTTTTGTTTCTTCTTCATTATTTTAATATTATTATATAGTCACATTTTGAATT
The DNA here is from genome assembly GCA_958336335.1 of Dilophus febrilis. Classification (NCBI taxonomy): domain Eukaryota; kingdom Metazoa; phylum Arthropoda; class Insecta; order Diptera; family Bibionidae; genus Dilophus; species Dilophus febrilis. Next base: position 55,676,963 of record OY284469.1, on the reverse strand, counting down.
TAATTCCATAAAGTGATGTTAAAATATATTTAATTTTTTTATTTGTTTTATTTTTCTTTAATTGTTTTAAATGTTCTTGTAATTTTAATTTAATCTTATTTATGGTTAATTAAATTTTCTTTTGATTGTGAACTTATGTGTATTTTTAATTGTTGTTCCTGAAAAATCCAGCATCTCACTTTTTGCAGTTTTTTTTATTCATTCATTTGATGATTTATATTTGGAGTTCAATATTGTAATCTGCAATTGTCCTTTATGGTATGTTTTTTTTATTATAGAAATTTCCGTTGAGAATTTAATTGATTTATGTATAATTATGTTTGCATTGTATATATGACATTATCATGAAATTATTTTTAAGATTTAATCTTCATAATCATAATAATTTATTTAGTAAAAATGTATTAAATTTTTCAATAATTTCCCACGTTTCCTATTTTAAATAGTATAAAAAGTTTCTATGAAATTCTTTCAAAAAATCCTATGGAAAATTTAAGAATTCGGCATAAAAAAATATTAATATTTTGTTATTTTAATGTTTTCAATCATATTTTCATATACATGCATATATATATTTTTAATTATTTGAATTGATATCTTTTTCCTTCAATGTGTATTTTATCAAAATATAAAAATATTTTATAATTCACCGGTAAATAATATAATAATATATTTACCTCTATACACCAACTGATTGAAAAAAAAGCAATCACACCATACACATCATATATTTATTTTACACGTCGATTTTTTTTTCATTGTTATTATTTTGTCATATTGATAATTTCATTCCAAAATAATGTAAACAATTATTTATATTAATTCAATTTCATTTGTTGTTATATTGAAAATTTTGTGAATCTGGTTTATTATTTTTTTTTTTGTTGTGCGAATTTCTGTCTGATTTCTTTGTGGTTTAAAGTGTCTTTCGTGTATTTTTATTTATCATGATTGTTCCGGTGACAAGTGATTGTTGAATCAAAAGGACATTGCAAATTGCTATTCAATCATTTGTGCTTATTGTTGTTCATTGAAATCTCCTGTGGATTAAATCCTTGTTCCATATATAGTCCCTTATGGTTAGTAATTTTAAGCATAATTTTATTGCAATTGCAATTATGTTATTATATTTTTACAATAAATAAAAAAATCTTTCATTTGAAACACACTGCGCGCCATTCAATGAATCTATTCGAATCCAATTATTTATTAATTTATATTTACTATATTGCCAATATTATTTTATATTAATTTTTGTTTTATTTTTCGTTTTATTATTTCTAGGTTAGTGTGATTTTTGTCTGCCAACTTTACGAATTTTTCATTATAAAATTCCAACCAATGTGAGTAGAAAAATTCCTTATTGTATTTTTTTAAAAGTAATATTAAATACAATTAAATTAAATTAGTCGTCGCGATAATTTTACATTTAAAATTAATAACATTGATTATTTAGAAATAACAACATTAAATAACATTAATTAAATAATAACTTTTATGTATTGACATTAAAAATAAAATGAAAATCAACGGGATTGGAATTCAATATTAATTTATTTTTTTGAAATTTATGTATCACAAATAATAAGGAATACCTCAATATGAAAAGTTTTTAAAATAATCAAAATGTTCATTTATCAGAAGTATTTTCAAAATTATATTCTACTTTAGAAAAACTTGGAAAAAAAAATAAAATTCTACTTTCAATTTTATTTCAAAATTTCTATTGGAATTATTTTATTCTAAGAGATGATACCTTAAGAATACCTACATTTACTATAAATCTCGATCTATTTAATATTTTATACCTTTATTTTTAATTTTAAGAGCATACCTTCCATCCATATTGCACAATCAGTGTTCAAAATACCCAAACCAGAAGATAACATTTCCATTTGATAATTTAATTTCCTCAATTTTTTATTCAACATTTATACTTTTTGTTATTCTTTTGATTATATAAATTTCGATTTTTAAAATAAGTGATTGCACGAATTAAGTTTTTATTATTAGAAAATTTTAAATCGAAAAATAATTGGACCAAATTTAATTTAATTTATTTAATCGCTTTTAAAATATACAAATATATATTTTTAGAGTTCATGGTAGATCGTAGAATTTAAGTTAATAAGTTAATTTTAAAAATAACATTGTGATTATTTTGATTTGTAAAAAGTTAAATGTTAATGGGTTTTAAGAAATATTTCTGTTAATTGTCCCTTTATGGGAAAAATAATAAAATATATGGGTTGAGGGTTTCAAAATAATAATAATAAATGCTTTTTAAATAACATTTTTTATTAATTTAAATTATAATATCATAATAACAAAATAAAATTAAAACAATTTTTGAATGAATGAACCCATTAATTATAGTATATGTTTTGCATGAAATATCTACCGTGAACTCGACCGTAGTTTAGTATACTAACACACATTTGTAGAACATATAGATTTTTTTGCATTGATTATATAAATTTTTATAAAAATATCATTTGTCCTATTTTTCCTCAAAATATAAACCTAAAAAAAAGTATAATTTTCATTGGGTTTTTTCTTTTAATGAAATTACCTAACGATTAGTACTTTTATCCTATATCAATAATCACAAAAATCCTATTCCTGAATGCTTGGGTCAAGCCCTCTGGTCCCGTCGAACGGACTGACTACGCGCCAAGTATTTGCTCCTATCCAACCGTCTGATAGGTCCCCTGACAGCGTTTTATTAAAATTGGGCTTGTTTAGGGTAATTTTAAGTTTCTATAAATATTTTTTTTCAGGTAATGGACAACGGAGGGTAAGGGTGTCGTTGTCTAGACTGTATGAGTTCCCTTTTTGATTTTATTATAGATATATTATTATGATTTATTTTTTTAAATTGCATGTTTAAAATACTAATTATATATAAGTTAAGTAGATTAATTTGCATGCGTTTATGTAGAAATTTATGTTTTAAAATTTTATTAACATCATTTTATTTATAAAATTGTTTGAAATATTATTGACTTTACAAATATACGAACTTTTGTATATTAAAAAATATATATTACTTATATAATAAAAAAAAAACTTAAAAAAACTTGAAATCAATAATTAAATCTATTCTTTAAAATGTCCATAAATGTAAATTCTATAAATCGTTATATTCTTAACAGTTTTAAATATCTTTATAGTAATGTCAATTTTTTTATACTTTCACTCGACATGTATATGAAAATAACATATTAAATATAAACATTCTTAAAATAACTATTTATATAACTATGTCTTTGACATCCCAATAACGATATTTTATAAATTTGAATTGAATGCCATAAAATGAATATAACAATTCAATGATCCACTTTTGCAGAATGTATGCATATGCATTAAAAGAGCTTATTGTAAAATTTATTCAAACATTTATGACAATTGTTAATATATTCTATATATATTCAATTCAATTGAAATATAAGTTTTATGTTTTGTTTGTTCAGCAAAATATAGACTATTTTTAGTTTATATTTTATTGTATATTGAATTTAAATGTTACCTGTAGCTATAAACTTATTGGAAATCCATAGATATGTGTATATAAGGATAAAAAATATAATAAATAGAACAGTTTTTCCATTTTATATATACCTGCGAAAAAATATTTAACAGAATATAACTTTAGCGTATAGATAGATAACAATTTATGAACGAATGTCATAAATATACATATAGATTTTATTTGTTATATGCCATATAGAGATTTTCTCCTATATGATTACAAAATGATTTATATTGTATCTTCATTTTTTATATAAATATAATAGATATTATAATATAAAAAAATACCATCACCATATCGTATAATATGTATACAGACGAGACTAATATTTAAAGTATTGCAATTACATTGACTACAATTTAGAAGATTGTAGATCACACTTAATATGTTTTAAAAACAAAATTCACATTAGCTTTTGATAGATATAAATTTATTTTAAAATATATAAAAAGAAGCATTTTTACATGCATTTAATGCATTTTCATTTTTTTATTTTCAAAAATAATTGTTACAAATAAAAATAAAAAAACACAGACTCGTTGTTTGTAAATCTTTAGTAGACTAAATGGGCCGATAATATACTTTGTAAACTTATATATATATATATATTATATAAATATGCGTCTGTATATATATAGGAATATATCCCAAATTATATTTTGTAATTGTACGATGAAAATATTTGGTAATTCTCAAGTCTATAAACAAAACAAACCGAACAAAAAATTATATATATATATAAAACAAATGAAAATGCTGCCAAAAAAATAATATATAAATATTCTTATATATTTTTTTATAAAGATTATGTATATATTCTTTTAGTTTACTTTATTATTTCATTGTTGTTTATATATTGTTATATAGATAGCTATAGACTCTGCGAAAAAGACAATTTTACTTTCGTTTATATTTACTTATGTTTTTTTTTGTTTTGTTATATTTTGTGCCAATTTTTGTTGGTGTTTTTCTTGATTATTCTTTTTAATTTTCTCATTTTGTATAATATAATTATTAGAAATATGTTTTTTTTTGTATTTATATAAATTATTTTTCGTACATTCATTAAGGTATACGTATATGACAATTAAGAAATATATACAGTATTATTATATTGTTTACATTGACATTTCTTTATAGTATATTTTGTAGGAATGTACAAGAATTTTTTTTAACAAAAATAAATATATATATATATAATATCAAAACATATTATATCCAGGTAAAATGTTTACGTAGAATTTGCACACAGCTAAACGGAATTTGAATTAGATTAATTAAAATATTATAATTGTTGTTATTTTTCATATATTATTGAAATGAATTTAATTAAGTTTTTTTCGAATATTCATTTAATGTCATAATGAAATCTAAAAAGCATCTTAAAAAATATTAAAGTTGTAACTATTTCATTTGCGGTTGTCATCTTACTTACTTTACATTTAATGTATTCGCTTATGACAGTATTTACACAAAAATTGTACAATTTTCACTTTATAACCGACGAATGGTTTTAGCGTTCGGCGACAATTTTATTGTTGATTTAATAAATTTTATTGTTAAAATCCCAATTGGTTCGAAAATATCTGGAATTTATACTTAAAAGTTAATTCCAATAAGTGTAATAGAAATAGTCAAAGCACTAAAAAAATATATTCAAAATTAGAAAGTTATTAACTTAATTTTATTGAAATAAAACATTAAGTCAAGGAAATTTTTAAAAAATATTCAATTGTTGTTGTATCAATAAACAAAAGGTATATATATAAAGATATATAAATCGGTTGAATGGTTCACTATAAATCAATTGCATTTTGTTAGAATTTTACGCAGAATTTAATATTTTCTTATGCGGTGGATCAAATGATTAATTACCGAAGGATGTTGTAGAAGTATATCAATTGTATAGATTGTAACTTGCGAATTTTTTAATACTTATCATATAGAATGTATAGATGAAAAATCTCCAATAAAGTATTATCGAAAAAATTAATGTTTATGAAAAGTATTATCCGATATTAAACTAATAAGAATTAAGTAAAAGTAATATAAATTTTATTGAATAAAATTATAGAAAATTATCAGCTGTCCTTTAATTACATAAACATTTTATTCATATAATTTCATTGAGAATTTTCCATTACAATTATTAAAAAAAATATATTTTTATATATGAGAGAGTCACGTTTGTAAAAAATACTAATACTTTCAAAATACGTATTCAATAATAATAAACATACAAACACCATGATCAAACAATCAATCAATCAATCAATCAATCTAATAAAAAAAACATACATCACTAAACAAGTATATTTTAAAACAACTTGTATATAAAATAAAAAATAATTAATTTTTTATATTTATGTTTACAATATATAAAAATCTGTATAATCACAAATAAAAGTTTATTCGTTTTTTTTTTAAATAAATTTTCATGGAAACCCAAAAACGAAACGAAAAACACAAAATTATTATAGAAAAGAAAATATAATTAAAAATAAATAACAAATTATTATATACTCTCTCTCTCTTAATATAATAATTACCAATTATCGATTGTGTTTTTTGGTTAAATGTATATTAATTTTACTACCACTATAAAAAATTAATTTTCTTTTTGATTTATTTTATTTATTTTTTCTTTGCCATATTTTGTTTATTATAAACTTTTTTATTATTTAAAAATGATTTTTTTTTATTATTAGAGATCTATTTTATGATTTTATTTTTACACAGAAATCTTTTAACACTTCATTCAAAACATATCACAGATCATATATAACGTGATAGAAATAATACAAATAAAACAGTATATTATATAGAATTATAAAAGAACTTCCAATCACTCAAAAAAAAATATTTAATATTATTTATTTTTCTACTTTAAAAAATAAAAAAAACACAACTCTTAATAATTTTAAATTGGTTTTCTAAGTTTTTGCTTTCATATGTGTTTTTTTATTTTTTCACTGTTCTTTAAAAAATATTTATTTAAAATGTGTGCGACTTAGAAACCCATTAGAATATATCTAACACTTGAAAAAGATATAGGAAAAACCACTTTACAAACTAAAACTAGAACAAAGTATATACCTATAGGCAATATAGTATAGTGCTAATTAAAATATTTTATGGTGATATCTGATGAATACTGCGTGAGAAAATAATAAAACCACTTTAAATTTTCTACATCATTTAGAATATTCACAAAGCGTGATTTTCAAAATATATATACAATATATAATTATAAATATATATAATTTCAATTTTCACAAACACAGTTTAGTTGTTTTAATTTCATAATCATCACTTTTTTTTTTAATTTTATTTATGTATCAACAAAAACCAAAAAAAAATTAAAAGAAATATGAACACATAATCCAAAACAAAAAATCAAATAATTATTTAATAAACAAATTATCAAATATTTATGCGATGTGGTGGTGATGGTGGTGATGGTGGTGGTGGTGGGTGTTTAATTTTTCACCATCATTATATTATTTATTCGTTATTTTCCTCACGCATCTTATATACATATATTTATAATTTCTAAATAGATTATATAATTATAATTATAATAATTTGATTGTTTTAAATTATAATTTTAAATGATTGTTAACACACTTTTGTATATAGTTAACATATGAAAATCACAATAATAACTAAAATTAATCATATTTATTCATAATAATTATTTCCAATTTTCACAATAAACAATTTTCTTTTTCATTAGACTAGTTTTTCTTTTTTTTTGATCAATTTTTTTGAAGAAATCACAAACTAAACTAATAAACATTTAAATATGCAATCAAATTTTGTATATATTGAGATAAAAAATTATTTTTTATATGGCTTTCACTTTCTTTGTATTCGCGCTCATATGTATCGCATTCTTATAATAGAAAAAAAATGATTTCATTACCACAATCCAATATATTTTCTTTCTATATATAATGAAAGAAGATTTTCAAATAAAATATTATTTTACCATACAGACACAATCATATCCATCACTTGCATGTACTATAATAAAATCAACCGCGCGCGAACACAGGAAATAAAGAAAAAAATATATAAAATTTTGAATATATATTGTATTTACAAATGGAATTGATGAAAAATTATGTTTAGAAATTTTATTTCTTCTTCATTTGTGTGGTGGTGGTGGTTATATTGGAAAAAGTTATACAAGTATACAAAAATGTATATAAATTTTTTTTGAAAATAAACATTAAAAATAATCTGTGTCTTATAATTGTTATATTATGTGAGGTTTCCCTTCTTTCCTCTTGATTATTCGCATTCATATTCATATACATATATTGAATCACTTTATCGTCAAATATTGGATCGTACATCTTTTTAAGAATCGTTTTCATGTTTTTTTTTTTTGCCTAACAAATATATGCATAGGAGTCATCAATTATAGATATACTTATAGTATTATTATGATGGTTTTTCGTTTGTTTATATATCTTAAATACATAATTTTTCTTTTTTATATCACAGCCTAAACGGCTAAATAGAAATATAATATTATATAGATAGATCTGCATTCAATTTTATATATATATATAGGTAAATGTATATTTGTTTAATGTAAATATAATTTTCTTTAAATAATTTATTTAGATGTTTGTTTTTTTTTCTTTTCGTTGCTTTTCCATTTTCCAAACATTTTCATTTGACTTTGATTTCAATTTAATTGCTTATAAATATTATTATATATATGATTATATCGTTGGTATATAGTAATAAATATATACGATCTATTTTTATATTTGTTTTTATATGCATATTTTTGAATCACTGTATATTTTCAAAATATTCATTTATTGACTTTTCACATTATTTTATAATTTATTGGTTTTATTCGATATATTAATGTTCGATGTAAAGGTTTTTCTCCATAAAAGATTCATTCTTTATAATATATATATATATATATAGATATATAATTGTTTTGAATCATTTATAATTTCAGCTGTTGGGAAAAATCTGATAAAAATTCACCGCTCAAAGTTATTAAGTTTTTTTAATTGAATGAATTGATTGGGTACATAAATATATTTCACGATCAAATGGGAATTTTTTAAATATAAATGTGATAAACATTTGGAAAAATATTGTATGAATCAGTTTGATTTATTAATTAATGTTTTCCAAATGATTTTATCTTGAACATTTTTTCATTTATTCATTTATTAGCCCTTTAATTTATAATTGACCTTTTATTAAATGCATTTATTCAAATACAGAGTTTCTAATTTAATTCACACACATAAAGAATATTTCAAAATAGATTTTTACTTAGAGAACTCAATTAAGACTTAAAAAACATTTCAAAATAAATTTTATTTCAATCTATTTTGAATAAATATAAATATTATTTGATTCTTACTAATCCAAACGCATTATTTTCAAATGATAAGCTTTTTTTTTTACTTTTGAAATATTTACAAAATCTAATTTGAGTGAAATATATTTTTTTTGAATAATAAACTTTTAATTTTCCATTCTGTTTTTCATTACATTTTCCAATATATCGATGAAGAAATCGAATTTTCTTCTAGAGCCATCTAGACTAGACTTTATATAAACGGGAAAATTTTCTATTTTCAATAGAATTTTCCATTTCAAAACATTTTTCATACAAAACAATAGACAATTTTCTTTTATGAATGTACAATGAACAACTTTCTATAGTGACGCATGAATAGGGGGAGAAAATATAAGATTTTCATTAATATATATATATATATATAGTACATTTCCAAAATAAGATGTTTATATACAGCGACTATAGTTTATAAAAAATAAAAAAGAACAATTTTCTCTTGGTTATATATTGTTAACAATTTTTACTATATTGCAGTTTGCCGGTAGCTTTTATCAGTTGATAGTGTCGCTGTTTGGTTTGGTTTAGTTTTTCATATAAATACTTCTCATAATTGTACAATAAACATTATATGATTGTGAATAAAAAATAACATAAAAATGTGATTAGATCATTAGATTAGATTTTATGACAATATATAACTATATTATTATAATGATTATTCGTTAAAAACTTCTACAAACAAACATTTCCATATAATAAATAACTTAATATTTAACTACTCATATAAATAATTATTCTTAAGTGCCAATTAGTGTGAAATTTAATTATTTGAAAATACAAATTATTTATATATAGTTTCGGTTATTTTAAAACTTAATTGAATTGATTGTTGAACAATTTTATAAATACATATTTGTTTGGTGTACTTGAAAAATTAATTAAAATAATAATTTTGATTGAAAAAAAAAACAAAAACCATAAATAAAAATTGTTTCTTGTTTAGAATTTTCCAAAAGAAAAAAAAATACATTTAAGTATTTCATAAAGATATTATAATTTGATTTAAATCAAAAAAAAAACAATTTATTAAAATGTGATGCTTGACATTGTTGAATTTAAAAAAAAAAATGATTTTTAAATATAGAATTGAGGATATTGACAAAATAAAATGTTTGTTTGATTGTATATAACAAATAGGTAAGAAAAAATATTTCAAAATTAATTCATTATTATCCTTTTATCAGAAATTGTTTTCTTTTCAATTTCATTTAATTGAATAATTTTTTATTGCAAACACAAATAACTTTTTTGGTTTTAAATTTGCTTTATCATAAACTACGGGAAATTTAATCCTTAAAAAATATATATAATTATAAAACATAGAAATTAACTGTCAAAAACTATTCTATAATTTCAAAAGTTTGATTTATGTCTATAGATAGACTACAGAAAAAACCTCTAAACAAAATTCGTTCTTTTTGATTTACCGTCTACAATAACTCCTTTACCCAGTATACTGCTTATTCTATACCGCATTGCTGACTTGAAACCCCAACTTATTATTATAAAAATTAACGTATCCTTCTGTATATAATTGTGCTGATAGACTTAACAATTTTTCACATTTTACTTTCATTTAATTTATATCATTTTAGGATATAAACACAAATATTTGAATTGTACAAATCCTTTTTATTATTTCTGATTTTACCTTATCGGCAAGGTTCGTTTTTGATTCTTATTTTTATTTTCAAATGTATTAATCTTAAAACAAAGTAATACTATATTTATTGTAATATTTTTATATACACGACCATACATTTTGGAATATATTTAATCTAGAGTCTAGACATATCGTTCTCTATCTGCTATTGTAATATTTTCATAGACAGATGGAATATGTTATTTATATAAATAACAATATATATTTTTATGCAAATAATAATAATATATATTATTTTTTGTATTTGTATGTTAGCACAAAAAACAATTGTTTTTCCTTTTTAAATACAAAAAATAAACAAATACAAAATATCACATAGAAATATATATTGTATATTTGTTTGGTTTTTCATGATTTTTTTTTTCATGAAAGCCTGCGAAATCCTAAAAATAAATATTTTCATCAATTTTTAATATATTTTTGAAGTTTTTTTTATTTTTCAATAATATTTTAATATTAAAAACATAATCCTTTTTTTTTGTTATTTTAATTTAAATATATGATGATGATGATCGGGTTGAATTGAAATCAATCATCTGTAAATTAAAACGTATATGTAGTTTTTTTGTTTTGTTGAATTTGTATATGATTCAAACGTTTAATGTTTTTTGTGCTTCACATAATTTAATGATTTATTATCCTTAGAACGATATATTATATATCTGCAATCAACAACAATTTGGATGGGATTATCAAATTAATATGTAAATTAGAATAAACAAACTAAAATTATGACTTTTTCACGATTTATTGTTTTTATCAAAATTCCTTTAAACAATATTGCTAAGTTATCATTCATCATTTTACAGTTCATTGGATGCAATTAATTTTTATTTTTAAATATTTTCATTAAATATATCTTGCAAAAATGATTAAAAAAGGTTTCCTTATCATTAGTTAAATGAAATATGAAATCAATTTAGTTTTGTCGAACATTGGGTAATAATTATAATCACTCATCATATACGTTCCCTCATTGCTTTTGTTTCTGCGTATTTCATTATCTATTTGTTCAACTTTTATTTATGATTTGGGTTTTTCCTCTTCATAAGATCAAATCTTTTTATTGTTTTGGTATTGACTTTTTGTGGGAGATTTTTGAACCCACACACTTTAGTGTTTCCTCTGACTTCTGAATCAATTATTTATTTAATGAAATTTAACAAAGATGTAGATGTCAAAGATTTATGACCAAAGAATATACTGAATACGATTAAAATTTCAATCTGTATTTGATTTTTATATAAATACATGAACCTTTAAAAAAATTTTTATTACTCTACAAATCTTTTGACATGATAAATCATAGGTCATAGATCCTTTATAATTATACCACATATGCATTATTCGTTTAGATGTCCTATAAAACCATTTTGCTTAACCACACACAATATATATGTTCATCGTCGTCATCATTCATATCACAAATATTATCTATATTGTACATTACATTACTTTTTATATACTTGCATATCAACTAAATTTTACAAATACACTTTTATGGATAAATATATTTAAATGTGGCTGCGTATTTATAATTAAATTCGCGTGAATAAAGGAAGCTGAATAGAATATAATATATAGAAACTATACATATTTATAAACCTTATCTTTTAAAAAACGATAATTAAGGTAAAAATAAGTAAAAGGACTTTCTTTTTTGTTTTCATAGAAAGACAAATTTGTAAAGTAAAAAATTTTACATTTTCTTTTTCATTTAATTTTTTTTTTGTTTTTCGTTTTCTACCACCGCACATAATAAACAAATATACATTTGTATTTGTATATTTAAATATAAAATGAACATTTTTTTGCATTTATATATACATTATCACATAACAAAACAAAATACACTATATATATATATTCTGCATTTCAAAAACAAAAATAAATGCGATATTTCTCTATATATCTATCTAAATTATATATACGTATAAATATTTACATATTTATAAAAAAAAAAAACAACAAAAGGATTTCTATAAAATAATATACAAAATAATATATATAATACACATTTTTTTGTTTGCTTATCCTAAAGGCAATAAAATGAAAATTCTTTTATTTTTTTCCATAATTTTTACGTTACGTTTTTTTTCTATTTTCTTCATATCATATCATATTATTTGAATTTGAATTCATTTCTTCATTATTATATATATATATTATTGTTATTGCCTATATAGTATATATGCGAGATACACTAGCGCAATCATTTACTTTTGGGATATTATCACAAACTATACTTCGCGTATCGTACATATGTATCGTACACTGAATGTGCATAAAAAGAGTTTCATCGTAAAATTAAATAGCAAAAAGATTAGAGGAAGTACATTCATACATTCGCGTGTAATGTATTCCCTATATTATTTATATAGATGGATATGTATATTGTATAATAGTATAACATATATATAGGCAGAATATGGCATATTTGAATATAATACAGATATATAGAGGAAGAAAATTTTTGCGACCATAGACATTTATTTTTCTTTTATATTTAGTTCTATATATTCTTTTCTTCATAATATATTTAAAAATATGTATTGTAGAGTCATTCACATATATAAAAATAATTCTATAGTAAAATCAGCAGAATATAAAAGGACTCGTAAAAAAGGATTGTACTTTTTTATTTTATTTTTTTAAACTCTTGCATATACTTAACATATAAAAACCACGATACTTTTATTTTATATACATATATATTTAGCAATTTGTTCATATAGAATAGAATATCTGAATAGAACTTAATTAATCTTTTTGTATTCCATGTATATGGATATGGAAAGATGAGGGTAAAAATTTTTGGGGATTACAATATACAAATTAAATGTTATTATATATATCTATATAACTAGGTAAAGAAAATCATATAACGAAAAGGTGCGATAATGATAAAAATCATTTAGTTATATTATTGAAAGATATCATAGGGAAGATATAATTGCGGAAACAATTACAATCATTAAATGTATAAAATAAGAAGGTGCAATGTTATATTAATTTCTATGCGACGACGACAATTATCGATAAGAGAAATCCAAAATTATTTCAGTATAATAGATGTTTGATAATATCAGATTAGAACTAACGAATGAGTTAGTAAAAATAGTATTTTTATAAATTACAGAAATCCAATAAGAATATACCTTAAATATCCAAAAATCGAAGGAACTATAATGTGATTACTCCAGGAATTGACCACATATCTTTGAAATATAATATAAATATATTATTATGTTTACCCTTAGTTTTGAAATAGTCTTATAGCATTATCAGGATTTTAGTCTATTTACCTATAAGTATATGGTCGAATAGTTTAGAGACATTTTATTTTGTAATATACTTGGTAATTTTCTTATTAATATTCCGATTGTCCTCATTTTCCTGCGTATAGATGTTGTTTTAAATTTTATTTTGTTTTGTTTTTGTTTTGTTTATCCATTAATATTAAAAACCTACGTTATAATTACAAGCATTTGACTACATATTTTCAGTGAAATTAATCATTTGATCTATGAATAATAAGTTATTTATACTATAACTTAAAACGAATAGAATCCAGAATCTCCCGGTATATTACATAAAAAACTAACTGGCATATATTTGAAAAATTCAATGCTATATGAATATATTTTCTAAAATATATTATTGAGTTATATACATAATTTATAAATCTATATCCCATATATATATATATAACAAACTAATCGAAATATGTTATTTAGATCATCAAATTTTACCTGTATATATAATAATATAATCAAACATGACATTCAAATTCTCTTTATCATAATTTATGAGGATATGCTATATATATATATGTATATTAAAATTACACACACTATCCACCCTACTGATTATATTTTCTATATTACATTTATTATTCTATATCTATATATGTTTCATATAGAGGAATGACTGATGGATATTTTGTGGGATTTTTACATCCCTATTATATAAATGCTATATATAAAAATAATAAATGTATATATCTTCAACAACTTTTATTTTACCATTTGGGATAGCAAATAGTTTTTGTATGCGTTGTTTCTCAATAATTTCTAATAATATATATATAATATATATTTTATCCATTGAAAACAAAAAATACAATTTAGAATCGAAAATTAGTTTACTTATGAAAAAAGTTTATATTTTTCCATAAAAACTATATATTATTATTACACACTATACACTTTAGTGAAATATTTGATTTTTCGGTTCACTGAGCATTTTATATAACTTTTTAGTGTACTGAAATATATATGAAAAGGTGAATTTGAAGAAAATTCATTTATATATAAGGTATAAATTTATCGATGGATGAAAGAAAACAAAATGTAAGACCAAAAAGAAAAAAATAAAACCAATCAAAACAATTATTAAAGTTCATTTTTGTAATGTGATTTTGTTTTTAGTTGTATATATATGGTTTTATAATGTAATATATATTACGATATTACATTTTTTGTCATTATTATTACAAGTTGTAATATATTGATGTCGATGTTTACCGATTTTAAGATTGGTATAGTTGTGGTTGTTTTATACAAAGAAAACATTTATTACATATGAAATGTTATGTTGTGTGTATATGATGCTGTAAATATTTATTATTATATCTATATATTTATATATTGTATTGTTGTCATCGAATCAAGTGGAATGAGTTATTGCGTTGAGTAAAAATAAATATTTTTTATAAATAAATATAGAAAATGGATAAATAATTTCATTGATTAGTTTTCTTTTATCGTATATATACATACTTTTATTTTATATTTTTGTTCTTCTATATTTATATGATACAATAATAAAGTTATAAAACATTATTATACTCTATAGATTTTTACTTATTTTTAAATTGGATAGACATTTTTTTCTTTTATGTTTTTATTTTAGTAAAGTTAAAATTGAATTACCTATCAATTTTTTATTTTATTTATTCTATTTACCTTTATAAATATTTCTATATTGATAAAGTATCTCTGTTTTTGTTATCTATATATTTGTTTAATTGTGTTTAAAAATAAAATTGTATTCCGTTTATTAATTCTTTTATGCAGTACCGATTTCAATCGTTTTCTTGGTGTGAGATATTTTAACATAACATTCGAATTCTGTAGGATTTTCTAATAGTAAATTCTGTATGATTTTCAATAGTTAATTTTGTAAAATTTTCTCGAGGAATTCTGTGTAATTCCTTTACTTAAAATACCAACAACTATACATATATATTACCTTACATATGGTTACCCACAATTAAAGCGAAATTTATACATTATCACTATATACATATTGGAAGATTTATGGTAGTGCTTTCTCTGACATCTTGATATGTATATGTATATAGTAAACAAACATCGTTTGCGATAAAATTGTATATGATAGCGGGTAATAAAATTGTAAAATTTTTAAAAATTAAACTTGAGTTGTTTTTTTATTTTTATATAGAATTTCCCTAATAAGGATTCATAATTGTATTTATTAAGAACGGTAGGAAAACATCTCGGTTAGATCCTGATTCCTGAGGGGTTATATTCTGAAATTGTTTTGCTAATGCAATAAAATAAATATATATATAGAAATAGCAATTTATAATTACATTTTCATTATAAAAGCTATTAAGATGAAGATTTTTGTTTTTTGTTTTGATTGTTTAATTAAATTTCAAGTACCAGATATAAAAGGCATTTTTCCTTATTATTATTATTATTGTTTTTTTTTTCATTGTATACATTAAGTAAATATTTATTTATTGATAAATACTTTTCTATGTTAATGGTGTTCTATTTTTTCTTATTCTATTTATATATTCAGTCACTGATATAAAAATGTCTTATAAGTATATATATAAATATTTTATTAGTATATAGATATCCTTTCACTTTCGATCCTTTGTACATTATTATACATATAAAGTGGCAATTTACTTAAGTTTTTTATTCCACATATAAAAAAGGCGCATATATACTTTAAATTCATTGAAAACAAACACTTCTTTTTTTTTTTAACGTACGTGATTTTTATATAAAAAAGGATCACCCTCATTTGTTGAATAAATTATTTACAATATATATATATTCATCTATACTCTATTCTATAGTCTATAGCGAGTACAAGTACAAGTTCTTTGTATATATAATATTATTTTAAAATCGTGATAGTCAATATATAGATTTTTCTCAAAAAAAAAAAAAAAAACAGAATTTTCAAATATATAAAGTAAATTTTAATCTTTAATCGCGTATAAAAATATTTTTTAAGTAAAAGATTATCAAAATAACAAAATATTATATATTAAAAACGTATTTTTGTTGTTTGAATATACAAAAAGGAAAAAATAAAAAAATTCAGTAAATAATATATTCAAATAGAAAAAAAAAATGTTATTATATTATTATTATTTTTTTTTCTCTCTGCGGTAAAAGCTAACGTAAATCAACAATAATAATAATAATTCACTGATATCACCGGAGTATGGTTATTAAAATAAACGCAATACCGGTCCTGACGAACGGATGCTTCGATACCAAAAAATCTCGTACATTTGTTACTATTCTTTCCTTTAAAATAATTGGCAATTGTTTCTTAAAGATGAATATACAATTAGATTGTAATAGATTTTAAAGGAATTTCTTAGGCTTATCTTATGTTGAGGAATAGATCTTCAGGGGATAGATGATTATCCTTAGAAAATTATACGATAAAATATTTGAATAATAGGTGATTATATCGAATTATCTTTAGCAAATTACCCAAACATCGCCTTGCCTTTGAAAGCAATATCTTTTGAAAACCATACAGAATTCCCTATTAGAAACACTACAGAATTTTCATGGTATGTCATAAAATATATAAAGACTTTCTGAATAAATATTTAAGGATTACTTTGTGGTTTTCTTAATGTTTAACTTTTGTTGAACAAACTAATCCTTTAGGGATAAATATACGATATTAAAATATAGCTAGGTCGATTTCAAATTTAGGATATATGTAAATGA
The DNA here is from genome assembly GCA_958336335.1 of Dilophus febrilis. Classification (NCBI taxonomy): domain Eukaryota; kingdom Metazoa; phylum Arthropoda; class Insecta; order Diptera; family Bibionidae; genus Dilophus; species Dilophus febrilis. The sequence goes on along the minus strand of OY284469.1, from coordinate 55,659,345 downwards.
ATATGAAAATTTACCGCAGTACAATAGTATAATAAAATAAAACCACTAACACCAAAAAATAGTTATCAGGAACGGGTCTGTTAATATATTAATATATAAAAATTCTTACCTACCACGCGTTTTATAACTTGATAAATTTAACTGATAAAAAAAATGTACAAGAAAAATGTATAATAATAATAAAAAAAAAACGTACATACACCTTTTTTCTTTTTTTTTTTGCTTCCTTATTATATACGTAGTTCGTACTCGTATATTATTCGAATTATGTCTCACGCTATAATTTAATAAGGATATATATACGATGTATATATGTATATTTTACACGAATGATAAAAATATATAAATAAATATGTTTAATATCATAAATTTTCACGAGTTTACACATTTATTTTTTTTTTTATAAACCACAATAAAAAAAATAAATATAAATATATAATAACAAATTCTTGCTTGCACATTTTTTTTTTCCTTTTTCGTATTACGTTTTTGCTTTAAGATATATGCAAATTTAAATCCTTTAAATGATTATACCAAAAAAAAATATAAATAAATAAATATAATATAATAAAATACGATGAAAAACGATTACAATTTTCGATTATGAATTTAAATTGTGGTAAGAATTGAATATATTTATTGGAATTCGTATAATATTTTTTATAAATACACAAAAATATGTATTTAAAGCTATTAAACATTTAAAATTTATTCAAATTATTTCAAATTCTTGATTTATATGTATCCCAAAGGGTGATAGTTGGAATGGTATAAAAAGTATTTTGTGATCTTCCATTACTATACTTATATTTATCATTAAAAACATTTGCAATTGCATCTTAAAGGTGACTATTTTATTCAAGTATATTTTATGTTGACAAAATATACCTTCGGGGGATACTTAGAAAACTATACAGGAAATCGAAAAACAATTTTAAAGATTTTCCTGTTATAAAATTGTACAGCAAATCAATAGAAAATTATATCGATTTGCTTGGGAAAATAATAAAAAAATTCCTTTTACGTAAAAGTATACATAGAATTTTCTTGATAAATTATATAGAATTATTTGACAATTTAGCTGAATTTCCTTTGGAATATCAAACAGAATTTCCTTTAGAAAATATAACAGAATTTCCGAATTTTAATGATGATCTGGTAATTTATTAATAATTGAAAGAGCTTTCACTTAGAAATTACTGAATGTGTCATTTCTATACACATAAATTTAACTTGTATATTCGATACAATTTTCCAAAACGTTAGTTAATGCGAAATAAAATAGATTAAATCAATTTTGATTTATACTGACTGTTTTTTATTTTTTAAATTGCAATCTATAATGGAAATCGCATTGATTTTATTATAAATTATTCCAGCTATCCCTAAAATACCTTTAATATTTTAAAACAAATTCCGGAACGTGTATCAATTTTCTGAGCTTTGCAGTATTGTTTGTATTCAAACTTTTGATTTACCTAAAAATCAACTGATTTCAATTTATAGACACATTTTTACATAATAATAAATAACTATACAATTGATATTTTTCGGTGGATTTCAAAATATACGGTAACGTAAAATGAAAGATAGATCGTCATTATCATAAAATACCAATATAAAATTTTATAGAATTTCTTGCATTAAATTTAGATGATTTTAACCTTCAAATAAAAAAATCTATACATGCCGCAAAACATTTATTCTTATATTTATTATATTGTTTATTTTTATAAACTTATGAGCAATATCAAAAAAGGAAAAAGGTATTGCTATATATTATTGTAATATACGAATAGAAAAGATAAAAAGTTGTTCAATTCATTCATTATATACCCACTCTGATTATTATTATTATTATTGTTATTATTATGTACGTATGTATAAAAAGGCAAATTTTTTTTGAATTGGGGCTTCTTTAATTAACCCTTTAACAGATTATCAAAATTGTATGAATGAATTGTATGATTTTATCGTTAAAGGACATACAAGAATTTAATAATCTATTTTCATTTGTATACCTCTAAAATATCCATTTTCAATGTCCACACGATTATACTTTATGAATAATAATTTTATATTTTAACACAATACGTGCTTTTGATTATCTATTACTACTTTGGATTAGTTTATCAAATATCAATTCATCTAGAATTGATGAATCGTTTTATTGAAATCTAGATTTATGATTTCGTTTTTATATTTATAATATACATTTTATATGAAAAATTGTCTAAAAAAAATAGGATAGGGTACGAAAACTCTTTTTCTTTTGCCTAAATCATTATTTTTTATTAAAAAATGATAATTTATTTGACCGCGTGAAAGCCGAATAAGACATTATAATAAATCAATATAATTACAATTGTGAACATTCCCTGTTGGTCGCCTCCTAATATTCTTTATATTTCGTAATTTTAACCATTAAAATAGTATTGTATATTTAAAAAATCAAATTATATTTGCAGGAATTATGCTTAAATCTCTTCTTAAAAATCTTCTATATAAATAAAGTAATGCTGATATTCCAACATGATTATATAGGGTTAAATATTTATATATATATTCGCGCAATGTGTTTTTGTTTTGTATGTTTGTCGAACATTTAAAATTTATTATTATAATATAACCGCGTGTGATTATTATATTGGGGTTGTTTTATATCCACACTATATATATTTATGTGATAAGCGATACCCTCAACATAAAACCGAAGTGATTCTATGTGTATATTATGTGTAATGCTCGCGTATATATATTCAAAATAAATAAGTCAGTATCCATATATACATTTAGAGAAATGTTATTTATATTATGAAACTAAATATATGCAGCAGTGTTTAATTTATGTAACCCTACCTTAAATTTTATGATATCCTGCTGAGAATTTTCATTTTCAATATAATAAATAAAAAAAAAACGTGAAATATATTTTGATATGTTTTTTTGTACTGGCTTAAACAATTTCCAATTTCAATATAGGAAAGGTTGTGTTTTTTTTTGTACTCTTCTTTTCTTAAACGTTTAATGGTAAACAGAATTTTTACATAAAGATATTTAGAATTTATCTAGCTACAAATAGAAATAAAATGCAATACATTATCATAAATACTCGATAAAAAAAAATAAAAGCACAACACAACTTAAAGTGTTTCTTTTTATGAATCTAAAAGTGTGAAATTTGTGCGTACACAGATTTTATATATGCGTAGTTTTAAATTTTATCCATTTATATAACGCGAATGTTGCGAAAATAAGTCATAAAGAGTTTTCTTTGAGTTATTTCATTATACAAACAGGTCAAATTTGAATAATTCTTGTGGTTGGTTGGTTTAATTTTTTCAATCATTTGTGATTCCATCAATTTTGATAGTTATTTTTTTTATATACCTGGTTTGAGTGTACCATAACGAGTAGGATTATTTTCTATCGATCCACCAGAATTTTTATTCCGTAATAAGAAACTTTAAAACCACGAAAGTTATCCTTAAGATTATTCATTTTTTCCACAGTGCAACCTTTGTTAGGACCGCCATTGATTATGCCAATGTCGCGTGTATAGAAATTTATTTTTATGCTTATATTTATGTATATAATATAAAAAAAATATAAATGATGAATCTATAAAATTGTATGTACATAAGATGAAAGTTTATATATGGATATGTTGTAAAAAAAAAAATATGGAAATTTTTAAAGTGTACTGAATCCTTCCCCATTCAAAAAAAAATAACTATATCCACTTTTATATTTTTTAACACATTGTATAAAATGTATTATAGATAATTCAAACGAGATAAAGAGTTTTTGACATGGTTTTTTTTTATTTTGCCTTTGGTTTATTTATCTAAAATCATTTCTATCAACATCAAATGATATATATATAGATATTTTGATATATTTGATATATAATAGGGACTTTTTTTTATATTGCGCTTACATTTAAATAAAGTAAAAAGTATTCAACCGATTATGAATGATTTTTATCATCATTCACTGTATATATACGATTACATATAGTATATAGGTGTAGGTATGGTATTTGAAACCCATTTTATATTTGGATTATTTTGAAATACGCGTGATAAAAACCAAAAATTTATATATTTGCATATTTTTAGTTTATTTTGAAAGAGCTTAAAGTTTATGTAACTTTCTATTTTATTTTTTTTATGACAGAATTTTTTTTTATTTATGTACGTTTAATTAAATTTATATATTTTATATAAATGAACAAGTTAAATGAGCGTTCACATCACATTTAGAACAAGGGATTTATATACATATATAAAATATAAAGTATATAAACACGGATTTATTAGTATACCTAAAATTAAAAGAATTGCATATATTTTCTCCCTGTTGCAAGTTGAAAATCATATGTATGTTTCGGAATTGAAATGAATTTTATTTTTTAATTTTTTTTTTATAAATACTAATAAAGAGGTCCTTAACCCTTCAAAATATCATTTGGATTTAGTTTTATATTATTTAAGATTGCACTGCTGAATCATGCACTGAACAAAACGCAGACAGAATTAAATTTGTATAAATTTATGATATGATATTTTTCATTATTTTATAAACGATTCTTTGAAGATTTTTTACGAATTTATTCTATTCTAGTAATATTCAATCCTTGTACGAACGAACATAAATTTATTCCTATATATCGTATACTTATATGTGTCGTTGTTGATGTGAGAGTTTGTTTGTGCTTTTATAACTTATATACATACGCCAAAACTTTTAATCCTCTTTTTAATATCAAAATATGTATGTAAATGTATATATAGTAGGTATTATAAACCCAAAATAGGCAAAAATTTTGTTATTTTCGTATATAATATATGTTAAAACAGGATTAACATTTAAATTCATTTCCGTCATTGAAATTTATTATAAGAGAACGCATATATACACGGCATATGATCATAATATATTATTTTCTCTAACAAAATATTAAAGTAATTATATAGATGTATATTTGAATGTATATATATATATGCGTTTTATATTATTATTTGTGATATAAAAAAGGTGGATATTTATTTTGAACCCCTACTACTTGTATATATATATAGATTTATTTATTTATTATATATATTTACATTTTTTGTTTTTGTTTATATAAATATTTACATTTGGTATAGTATATACAGAAATAAATAGTGATACAAAATAAATAATATATCCAAATCCATATTAAATTTGTATAAATATTTTTCTATTGAAAAATTAATTGTAAACATACACTTAATATGTATTTTATTATCTGTTTGTATATATATATAAATAATTATCTAAATAACATTTATCGTACATTAAATTGTAATCGATTTCGAAATTTTTACCCTGCGCCATAAGATTACACTTTAAAATTCTCTAATAATTTACGAATGCTGCAAAACAATTAATGATGCTTTTTTGCCTGTTACATATATTTGATTTTAATTCAATTCATCTGTTTTCAATATTACAATGTATATAGTATTGAGAATACTATTGAGAATTACTTCAAAATCTGGGAAATAAAATTTTGCACGATTTACGCACACTGTAAATTAGAGCAATGAAAACTTTCATCACTGTTAAAAATATTCAATCATTTAGCTAAAGTTCCCTTTCATTTTTAATGACTCTTCCTATATAAATTTTCATTCAACAATTGATTTTCTTATACTATAATTTCATCAAAAATTTTAAATTTTCATAAACTTTTTAACATTATAATTTTCCCATCATCTGTGATTTCAATACAGCAATTTATTTACCTACTATATAGTAATAAATTTTTACCATAATTAACAATTTTCACTCTAATATATAAGAAATACTGTAAATTAGAACAAATTCATCCCTTTGTACGTATTCCTTGCTATATATACATTAAATCTGTTTTCAATTTAACCAAGTTATTCTGACCATATTATTTTTTAATTTATATTACTTTTTGTTTGTTTTAGAAAATCGAAAAATAGCAACAAAAAACAATTTCCTTATTTTACATGGCATATATAAACGCAGTGTAATATATACCTTACAAATAGATTGAAAAGAGATTTTCATTTTTAACGCACGTCTAGGTAAAAAAAAATAAAATAAATATTGTACAATCATTGGAAATTATTTCTAATATATTTTTTTCTTCAGTTTTTCCAATTTTTTTTTCTTGTTCACTTCTTCTATAGATATACGCGGCGACGTCAAAGTGTCAATCATTATTTTATTTTATTTACTTTTTTATTCTATTTATTCTTATACAATTTTTCATTTTTTTTTTTATTTTCATGCTCTTCTTCCTTCATAAATATTTATATACAATATAAATAATAAATAATTTATGTCGATAAACTTTATAGATATTACACGTCGTTTATTGTTAGATATAGATATATAAATATAATATAAAATGCAAACCCATTAAACTCATATCGTTAAATTATATAAATACAAAAATGTTCGATGAAAATCTTTTGAACAAAATCAGGCAGATTTTAAATTAGAAAATATACTTAATGTCTGTTAATTTAGCTGGAGAATTTGATAATTAGAAGTTATATTACAGTTTATTAGTTAAGGAAAATCCTTGATTACTCTCACATTTTCCTCATCGATATCGAAATCACTTTCTGTAACCATACTGAAGAATCCCCCTAGTTTTATGTATTGACAACCATATAGTATATGTTATTCTTCAATAATTTTTCATCAATAAATATCTTGCATTCTGGGCTTGATTACATCTGATATATACAAGAAAATATACAATCTATAAAAACTTTAGTTATAGTACACAACAATCTGCTGTTTGTATATAAACATTATATACATACTCTACTATATAAATCGTTATTAAATACATAAATTTATTTATTCATAGAAAATATATGTACATATATATGCACATTAATCATAAGGACATTACATAAACATATAATTTTTAGTGTGAATATAAATGGAATAATATAGAAAATACTACAATGGCGACATATGGTTTAATGATGAAAATTGACAAATAAGATTTTCATTTTTATAAGAATAAATATATGCAAATATTTTCTCTATATTGTGTATGTTTATATAAAATTCTATTGTTAATTCATATATTATTTTCTAAATATTTTACATAATCATCAAAATTTATAGTATATAGTTGGAGTTAAAGGATCCCTAACGATGATAACATTATAATTATCAGTGTCTTAAATATTATAATATTTTCTAACAAGGATTATTTATTCCAAGATATATTCCATATTTACCGCTCTATAAATTTACCGGTGAAAATTTCATATACACTAGGTTGATTTGTTAGAATCGCATTCAATTTTAATATCTATAAATTTATATATAGTTACATAGAAACATTAAGGACTCACCACAAATTTGTATATATATTTTTATTTTCCCTTACCAAAGAAATATGGTGTAATTTCTTTTTATGAATTAATAAAAAAGAAACATTCTATAAAATATCCCTGATATATAAAATTTGTTTTCGACCGTGTTATGTATGGTATATATAGTGATGATTATGATGACGATGTTTGCTTTTATTCTTTCATTTATCTGCTGTTGTTTTTATATTATTCCAAACCATAATAAAAAGAAATATTAATGATTTTCATCTATATATATATATCACATAAAATACATGAAATGGATGGATGATATGCTTGATGGATGTATCATAATTTTTTTATTTTAGTGCAACACTTGATATATAAAAACAAGTGAATATGAATATTTTTTATATTCTTTTCAATATTATTTTATAATAATCATTTAATGATCGGGGTGTTTTTTTATTTCTTATATTTCTTTTTCTTTATATCTATTATTTTTATAGGAAAAATTAAAATGAAACGTTTTCAACATAAATGTAATAAATTATATATAACCAAAACATCTAAAATTATGTATATTTTCTATTTTCTATATTCTATATTCTCTCTAAACGTTACACCTGAAAAGAAAAAAAAAGGATATATTTATCCGAGTTTATCATAATAAATTTTATATAAATTATGGTAATTGAATATTAAATTTTATAAAATAATTTTATAAGGTGCGGTGATGGTGTTTTATATTTTCTAATTGCTTTTTATTTTCTTGAATATAAATTTATCATTAATATATGATTAAAAAAAAAATTATGATGAATTATTCATAGGCATCACGTAGAGAGATTAAATGATTTGATTTTAAGAATTATTATTTAAATATATTCAGTTTTTTTGTTTTTGATTATTAATACAATATAATTTTATTAACGAAAAAGGACAATTTGAACATAATGAATTCTTTTATAGTCTTTCGGAATATTTCCATGCAGTAAAAATAATTAATTAGTAATCGAATCCCATATATAAACCATAACGAAATATCGATAGAAAAATATTTTTGTGCGCTCTATATACAATTAAGATAACATTAGCTTATAGGGTGAAGAAAATCGTATAATGAAAATTCAATAAATTGGATAATAAGGCGTTCATACTTCATATATGCTCTTTGACATACTCCAATAAAACACCTATACAGTTGAATTAATTTTGATTAATGGATTCCAACTTATTTGGCAATAAGTACAAAACTAATATTTTCTAGGTAAAAATATTAAGTCAATCAATGATGAATTTTATAAATTTAAACAAAGATTTTTCCTTCATTGAAAAAATCATTTTATGTAGTAAAAATAGTTGTGAAAAATAGTAAAAATACTTTCCCATTTCCTGCGTTTTGCATTTTTTCATATTTTTATAAATCTCTCCTTTATAAAGGAATATATAAAATAACACATTTGATTGATATAATTTTTTGATAAATTTTGTAACTCTTCTATTCTATTTACTATTCGCTTATCGCTGAAATATTATTTCGTGTATATACCTCAATTTTCTATCTATACCTCGGTTTTCTAATGCTATTGCCAATCAATATATATATATAATCTCAAAATTTGCATAAATAACTTATAATACTCCTTCATAGAACTAAAAGATAGGTAGAAAAAATACAAAAAAAATATATATGAATGACAGTGCGTTGATCAAAAAAAAATCTATACTTTATACTAAAAGATTGTATCTATATTTATATATATGATATATAAAGATGTTTCGATTTTGTCAAAAATAAAAATAGGAAAAATAAAATGTGATAATAAAAGAAAATAGACGTATATATTTTATATAAAAAAAGAGTATTATATTTTGTGTAAAAATATATTTGTAGATTTGATGTCAGCAATAATCGAATATCATTTATCAAGTATTGATGCCATATTCGGTTTTTTCCTGTGTTTTTCCTTTTCATGTGTTTTCGTGTGTCGTGTATAGGGAATTTTAGTATTTTTCTTAAATTGTAACTTATTCGTTTTAAAAAGGTGTCGTTTGTACTTTATACAATTTTATATGAGGCATAGATACATTTCAAAATTATTGAATTATGAATTATGAAAGTGTCTCTATATATTTTGAACAAAATACCAATGGGCTTTTGTGAATTATTAAGAGTACTTTATAGACCTTTAATAATTCTATTGGAGAATCTGTAATTGATAAAATCACCCAACTTCAAATTTTAGCAAATGTTCTCGGAATGTCATGGTTTCGTATACAAAATAAATGCAATATTTTTTCTATTAATTTCATATTTTCTGATTCACGTAATATTTTCCCATGTGGCCTTTTATTCCTTTAAACAAATTCAATTATACTAATTCCCATTTTTATATAGTAATTAAAAATATTTCTAAACATTTTTCTACCATACAAACTGACGAAAATATTTACAGTACATATTCAAGAAAATTGTTTACTATGCACGAATTTTAATCCTTTATTATATTATTTTTAAATAATATTTTATAAATAATTTTGTCAGTTTGTTATCTATATATTATATATTTTGAATTAATATAAATATAAGTACTAAATTGCTTACGTATATATACACTTTATAGATGTTATTTATATAATTAATAATAATTTCCTAGCATTTCTCTCTGTATACGAAAAGATTTACCATCACAGAACAAATGTAATAATAATAATAATAATTAGATCTACAAATTCAAAATAATTTATATTCATGTATATAAATATTTAGATAAAAGAAAGATTTCTCTTCTATATATTATTTCCTATATATATAATATAAAAACAAATCGTATCAAAATAAAAAAAATAATAAAAATAAACAAAGAAAGAATAAACAAAATAAAAATGTTTGTTGTGAATAAGATTTATTCAAATTATACGTGACACAATTAATTTGAATTTAATTTGTATAATTGTTGTATTTTCCATATCATAAGAATCAGTATATTATATATATAGATTATGTATTATTATTATTATTACCTATTCAGAATGCGAAGGGGTTTTTTCCATTTTCTTTCATAATGAAATATTACAAATATACATGAAATGAATATTATAATTTTGTTGATAAGAATATTATATATTCAATAGGAATAGAGTTTTTATATAAAAGTATTTTTCTTATCAAATTTAGTTTATTTTCTCTAAGTTGGCAGTAAGGATGATTGAGGTGCTTATATGTTAATAACGAATTTATATACATATTGAAGGTGGTTTATAGAATAGAAAACTATATAGTAAATCGTTGCTTCCATATACACTATGGTTCGATGTCTTTTTTGTTTCTTGGACGATGGTCAGAATCTATTGTCTTATTTTTTATGTTGTTCTTACTATTTAAGTTAGTTTAAAAAAAAGTAAAGACAGTACAGAATAAGGATTTCTTTCAAAAAACTTTATTTTTCGGTTAATTTTTTATTGATCAAAAAGGATATGTTTCTTTCCTATACTTTGGTAACTAAAGTGGACATTTCACGACGATTTGTGCATTTCGTTTGACTAGGAATTTAGACTAGGATATTAAGTTTTCTTATATAAAATTCGGATAAAAAAACTATATTGACAAAACATTTCGATTAAGTTCAGTTTAAATGAACGGATAGTCTGTGGAATGGATACATATACCATTTAAAAAAAAATATAATGAGGTAAAAAAGTGAATCAATCAAGGATAAAATTAATAACTTTTTCATTTACTGAAAACACAAGAAGTCCTAGGTTATTTGGATTATAAAAAAATTGCAATGATGATTATTAAAAAAAAAGACTAGATAAACATTATTTTTGATAACCATATAGTCATAAGTTACATGAAACTATATATTCCGCAATATTTATTTGAAACCCTGTGTATAATATAGTTATATAGTACATCTAAGATATCACCAGCCACCGTATTGACAAATATCACATTTTAAAATAATGTTACATATGAATAATTTATAGAAATAGATATAGATGCACTGGATAGATATTCAAATCTCATATATTTTTATCTCATAAAGTTATATCATACGGATATAATATATGAAATATTTAATATAGATAAAACCAAAAAAAAATAATGTATATATCCTCAATACCATACTATAATCTATTCATATATATATTTAGTAAAAGTTATAGGTTTTATTTTTATTCTAAATTGTTAAAATTTTCTCATATGCGGTAATTTTTATAATAATGAAACTTTTTCAATTTTATATAATAATATTTACTACAAAATACAAAAAAAAAAATTCTATTCAAACAGAAAAAACTAATATCATCAATTTTATATATAATAACAATATAGAATTTTGCGCTCTACATATATACATAGATATAAATTTAATATAAATTTATGTAGTTAATGAAAAGCTCTGCTATACTATATATGTATAGCAACATATTGAAAGTATATATAGTAGAGGCATATATGTAGATACCGACAATTTTTGAAAACAATTTAATTTTTCCATATATATTGGCAGGTATATTATATATATAAATATTTAATAGAAAATAAACTAGGATAATTTTATTTAATATAGGAAAATTCAAAAAACTTTATATATAGATATTCTTTTAACAACTGATAAAATGTTACGAGAGAAAACAATATTTGTATTATATGTATTATGTATATAAAATAAATAGTTGAATATTTGACTATATCTGAATTAGTTTTGTATATAGATATAACTTTTATAACATAACCGTGAGTGTGTGTTTTATTTATACAATATTTTTATTCCTTTTTGTTTTAATATGATACAAAAAGGTATTGTGAATGAATAAAATGTGTATATGATAAAAAATGTATATATGTATTCTAAAAATTTTATTTTATAACAACTTATTACTATATATATTTTGAGACAATTCATATATGTATGTATATATGCGAAGATGTTGCTTGATGATTGTATTAATGTGTTTTATAAAAAGATAATAACAAAAATTTTATATGGGAAAACTTCGCACTATAATATTATAAACTTATCTTTTTAACGTGTTTATGTTTGTTTGTTTTGTTATTCAAATAAACAGAAATATAACGTATAGTTTTATTTGTTTATCATTTGGCATAAATCTTTGGAAATTTATTTTCTTATGTAAATTATATAATATAATGTATAATCTTCCTTTTTTCTTATTCTAATTTTGTCTAATCTGGGATCTGTGACGTTCATATTTCTTGTATAATAATGTTTTTAAAAATGAAAAATATAAGAAATAATAGTTTTTATCACCGTAAATGAAAGTTAAGAATTATTTATACCAATGAAACAATTATACCCCCTTAAATTTAATTAATATTAGATTTGTAATTAAATTTTGTATACGATTATATTAATTTTCTTTTATCGTTTTTATACTTTGTGAGGTATTTAAAAATAAAACACCGAACCCCCAAAATTCTGGAAACCATTCGACGTGGAAATGAACTCGATTCCTCCAAAGGCCATATGAAATTGTATGATTTTCGGTTAGTTATAAAACTAACAACATAAGGGCTAATTCTTTATCGAAAGCAAAAGGTAATCGACATTTATAGGATAGTCTTGGTTTTTTTTCTTTTGTGTAATAGTAGCACAAAAGATATTGATCACAGAATTTTCCAATGAAATTGTATTTTAGTGTATACAAAGTGTATATTACCTTCTTTAAAAAATGATCGTTTCACCATATTGAAATAACAGGATTCATTTATTCAAATTAATATATGATAATGACCTGGAAAATTGTGTATAATACAATATAAAAGGTTAACAATTTTAACAATTAACAATTTTTTCATGAATTATAATCTGGTAAATTTCAAATATATACGAACTAAAACGCTCAATGAATTATCTATATAATAATATAAAACAATTTGACATTTCAATTAAATATTTGGACGTGAATCTAAAAACATTTATTGATATATCACAATCAACGTTGAACACATTCACAATATCCATATATGGTGTAATTAAATTCCCATACTATATTTATAAACTTTTATTCGTATTTATATACAGTAATGCAATCGCTGGTGAAAGAAAAATTAAACAAAAAATAAATAAATACATTCATTCATTCAATTTTAATTATTCGCGATTATACAAATAATGATATTATCTTACAACATATAAATTGCATATAAAAGTACATTTTATTTATCAATTTTTTTTTTCGATATACCATATAAAAAAAAATATTTGAATTTTCATAAAACTGTTCAGTTATTCATATGTGTAAAAAAATTTTAAATATAATTTGCATGTTTGTAGCCAGCAAATTTACCACCCACCGTATGATTTTTACACATATCAAACTCAACTTAACCATGTTGATAAATGGGAAAACTACACTTTCATGATATCATACTATGTGTATGTATATAATTTTCTATGATTTTATTGTGTTGTATATAAAATTAATGAATAACTATATATAATGAATATGTATTGTATATACTGAAAATGATAATTTATTTTCATACTATATATACATATATGTAGGATATAAAGGAATGAATATATAGAGAACGTTGATTTTATGAAATACATTAATTATATTGTATACAGGATTATATATATGGCAAGTTGTTATATAATCTATGTTATATAAAGAAAAAAAGCATGTAATTTAAAATTACAATTATAGTTTTTGTATAGTAATAACATTGCGATAAGTATATATGGTCTTTTAATGAAGGTATATTCATTATTATTATTATATTTATATGCGGTATATTTTTAGCGAAATAAATTCTGTTGGGAAAATGTTTAAACCTCTATAATATTTGAATTTTCCGAAATAATATAACATATGGTAATTCTTACAAGACCGATTTTATAACCATAACTGATTCTTTATTATTGATTATTAAAGTAAATATCGTCGTCGGTCGTATATTCTTTCCATTTCTTCGATATATAAAAATTCAAAAAATGCTTGTATAGAAAAACACGGTTTTTGCCAAAACAATTGTAATTTTTTTGATATAGATTAAAATGATAAGAAAATGTCAGGGTTTAGATTTGTATAAGTAAATTTCATTTTCACTTGACATTTGTCAGTATTTAAAATCTATAAACCCAAAATAATGCTAAAATTATCATGGAAATCCAATATCGAGCATGTTTTTCATTATCAGCGATAATTTCTCAATATCAATCATTAAATATTTTTTTTTTTTTTTTAAATCTGCCTTCTGCACAATTTTCGATGATGTTTTGAATCGATCGATGATTTTATTATTAACAAATATTTGTTTTAATCCATTTGAATTCCAAATAAAAGCAATTTGAAACGTTAGATTTAAGAGTTTTATACTTTTTATCGTATTTGAATGATAAATGATTGTTATTTTTATTAAGAAACAATTTCACATTCCAGTTATTCATATTGATTTAAAAAAAAGAACACCTCAATTTAAGTCAATTAAAGTATATTGAATATTTGACAAGAATATAGAAAATGAATTAATTCTAAATATTAAATTAATCCTAAAACCCAATCATATACTATATAAATAATTGTATAAGTATTTAAAGCATATATGTTATATGTTCATTAAGACAATATTAAAAAATGTATTCAATGCCGTAATAATCTCATAATCCTGGTATTATATGTATATATAGTTATAGAAGGATTTTTATCCATTTTTTTCTATAGATTAATATTATTTCACATTTTGCATGTACAAATAACTATATATATAACAATAATATAGAATAACGATTATATGAAGTTTTTTTTAATCATTTTAATTTGTTAAGTTCTTTCATTTGGATGAGTTTTTGAAACATATATGGAAAATATTTTGTTTTTTTTTTAAACTTCTATACATAGTTTAAATTATTCTAAAAAATATATAGATATTAATATAACATATATTTCGTAGACAGGTGAAAATATAAAAAAAAACTACTATTTTTTATACCTATATAACGTTTTTTTAAAAAAAATTGTTATCCCTTATTATAATTATTAAATATACACATATGCATTAGACTTTCATATTGCAGCATATCATAATTTATAATAAAATTAATTTTTTTTATATATACACAACGCTATATATATGTTCTATATATATACCAATTTTTTTCTCGAAATTTTATAAAATAAAATTTGAATAAAAAAAAAGTCGAATTATTGTAATATACATATATCGCGGTATAAGTTTTCAAAAATGTTTAAAGAAAAGTATTCAATAAATAAATGCGATATAGGCTACAAGATTTAAGAACTTTGGTTCATAAATAAATTGCTATAATAGTTAAAAATATATCTTATAGAAATTTGATCCTTAATATGCGGATATTCTACAAATGAAAAGCCCCTTTTTTTGTATCTAAAAGTAAGATTATTCAATCTTTTATTTATATAAAATATATATCAACAATCATCGTGTAATGTCAGGAATCTTTTGGTACATAAACATATATCAGAATACAAACTCTATTTCCATAAATTCATATTTTCACGAAGCAATTACGAATCTATTTCTTAAAAATTTTAAATCTGTTTGTTAAAATTAACTTTTTTCTTATATGATTCTTTAAAATTAGTCATTCCAAACGTAATAGGTTTTAGGAAGCAAGATTCAACACAAAATATGTTTTGATAAATCTAAAGAATATAAACAATTTTTATTAATTAACCCATCCATCAATAATACATTATAATTTTTTTTTTATCTATAATATAATAAAATTAAATTGAAATACACAGTTTAATGAAAATCTGATGGCAATTTAAAAAAAAAAAAATAACAAAACAAATTTAACAATAGATTAACATTTCTCTTTTCAATCAAATTATAAACCATTTTTTTTATATAGTATCGCCTATCATCGTAACAAAATTTTACCAGAAAAATAGATAATAAAAAAAAATTGATAAACCCAAAATATATAAAATGAATTTCTTTAAAATTTTCGTTATATAACCCCTATACATATAGAATAATAATAATTATTATTATGATAAATTTTCTTAAAGATTAGTATTTTTAATTAAATTAATGTATATGCATATATTTATGTAAATATAAGAATATATTTTAGATATAAATTTAATTTCATCACCCGCTTTTTTATTATTATATTTTATTTCATTATTATTATTATATCTATATATATATATATATATTTAAATTTACCCCAAAATATACATATATAATTTTAATGAATTTGTGTTTGTGTTTATCTGCTATTCGCATGCGATATCAATTTGTTAAAAAAGTTTTATTAAATGTAAGACAATATTATATATTGTATATAAGCAAAATAAAATATTATAACATCATTTTTGTATGAATATACACTTCTTGTATATATATATATATATATGTTTCGTTTATCAAAATGGTATATATGATTTGGATGAAGAACGCGGAAGATGAAATCTAAAAGGAATTTATCTCGATATAGTATATAAATAAATATATATATATATATAGTTGTTAGATTCTTTGCTCATTCATCATTTTAACATCAGGGAATTCATTGCGTTCATTGTTATAATAGACACGATACTACAGTATATAGTATAACAAATTTGTTGTAAAGTTGTTTTGTATGTAACATTTTATCATATAACATATATTTATTTGTGAAATTATATGTAGTGATACACATTTTATGTATGACCCCTGAAAACTTGTCTTCACATCATATACTACATATATAGAGAAATTTATTTTATTTTATATCTATCTATAGAAATACACATGCATATATAGCAAAAATTATACTAATTAAATTAAAGGGACCAATTTATATTGTTCATATCCTTATTATTATTATGTTATATATGTATGTATAATATACATATAAAATTTATATCAAAAGAAGGACTCATTCATTATATTATATATAGATAGATATATAGATGTATGATTCTAAATACAATATAATTGATTCATCACACAAACATATATATTATGTCTAAAGAGAACCTTTGTATAGATATTTACAAAGGGACTAAAGAGGAATTAAAATTCAAGTTGAATTTATATTAGAAATAATTGTTAAAAGGACATAAAGGGGGGGGGGGTGGCATGCCGATTGTGTGAACTGATTCATAATTGCAAATTAAAATGGTAGTTTTGAAATTTATAACAATTATATTAAATAAAATTAAAATTTAACCCAAGCCAATTAACAATAACATATACATAAAAATGAGTTGCATTTTCTCCAATTTTGTTCAACCAAATATTGGAATATATCCTTTATAATCCATTAAAGTTTTATCTCAATAATTAAAAACAGAATTTGAAATATAATTTTCTATATATAGATATGCAAACATTTTCTTTAGAAGAAAATTCATTTACATATTTATCTTTCACTATATATTTACTATATTTTTTTTTTACCATATTTTTATTTTTTACAATTCAAATAAAATCCGAGACAAATTCATTCAAATGTGAAAATATTTCCAATATATCAAAAGAGATATTATCATTGCATATATTATTTATATTATATATAAAAAAATAAATCAATATTTGTTTTGTTTGAATATTTACATTTAATGATTTGTTCTATATTATTATTATTTTTATTTGTTAATGTTGCGAACGTGATTGCGAAAATGATTGAGAAAATAAAATTGTATATTATTTTAACTCAGGGGATTCCAATATTTATACAATTAAGGTACACAATTAAAATTCATAAATTACTTTATGACTATACAACAATTTTTTAGAATAGTATCCAATTAAAATTGTAAATTTTTGTTAATATGTTTTATAAAAGAAATAGGAAAAAGGATAATTTTATTGTCCATAAATGGATAATTATTTTTACGGTTGAGATTTTATATAAAAGAAAAGTTATTTAATAAATATGCATATATAGCATCTTCATGATATATATTCGATTTTCTCGTTGTGAATAAAAATGGTTCTGAAATTTAAAAGAAAAATCTATGTATTTTGTTATTACTGCGGTGTGTTGTTAAAAAGATTCATAGCTGTTATAAGAATTAAAATTCTACGGATGAGGTACAATAATAATAATATATCAAAGAAAATCAGATGAAATTATTATACAGCAATAGAAAAATAAAATAAAAATACATGCGGATTCTTATATTATTATTATTGTTATTATTATTATTATTATTATCATTTCTGCTTTGTATTATTGAACATGAACTCTATATAAATAATAGAATTCTATTAATATCCATTGGTATGCTATTTGTTATCGCTGTTAAATTATATTTTTTATAAATTTGAACAGCAATGCAAATGGTTTTGCTTTGCTGACAATATCTTTAAATATTGATAGGAAATAGTAATAATTTTCCCATAAATTTCGTCAACCATTGATTTATGAATTTTCTGTATTTTTATCGCGAAATTCAGCTTACAATTGTATTATAAAAATAAACATTTCAAGGAAACATTCTGACACATATGCTGTTTTTCAGATGTATTTATAAAGATATTATTCCTTGATTTACAAAAGTTATCCCAGCAAGATACATGTTTAAAAATTCTTGTATATACAGTACCGATTTTATTTTGTTTTTTAATATAACAAATCTTTTTCCCAACTTTTTCTCTTATTCATATATGTACAACACATTTTGATACTTTTTTGTTTGGGCTTGTTTTTTTCTCGATATACTTCATCCTCATAAATACATTTCTATATATATATCATTTACATTTTTTACAAATAATATTTTATGTTTTCTATACTTGTAATATTGTTTCCTTTTTTTTTTGTATACTACGTTCATATTCAGATATAGTCCTTAACAACATCACACATATACACAGAAGGTCTACAAAAAGAAGTAAAATTATTATATGAATAGTTGATATATAGATATGATTTGAATATGGAATATTATTATTATTATTATTATGTATATTGACTCGGTACAGTAATAATATACGGTGTGTGTTCCAATAAAGATATACAAAAAATAAAATATACATCATATATTGAGAAAATTCCTTATGATAAATGTTTCTTTTTTTTTTTTGTAGATGTTTTCTTATGTAATATACTTACAAGTATATAGAGAAATGTAGAAATGTTTTAATTTAACATTATATATATTTACCTATATATATTTCTTTTTTATAAACATAAATGAAGGATGTTCCAAACAGGATACTCAAAAGGATATGTAAAATTTTGATGAAAATGACATACAAGTTCCAAATTGTAATAATTTAAAGTTTTTAATTGATTAAAAAAATCGGATATAAACACATGTTTCTAAACAATGATTTGTGCATTTTCTGAACCTTAAATGCGAGGTGTGCAAAATTTCATTTAAAATCTACAATACGTTTTCTATTTTGCTGCTATCTTCCCAAAATTTGCTTTCATAAATAGACCCAATACTATATGTATGTAAAAGAATTTTCTTTCCCTTTTGATCATGGCATTTTCCAAGCAACTGGATGCTCCAACATCTTATACAATTCAAATACAAATATTGCGAGATTTTTGGGACACGCTTTATGTGAAATAAAAAAAGATGTAAGAATTGGTATACATATATATATGCACAATTCTATTTGATGTAGAGAAAAAATGAAAGAATGAAAAATATGGAAAAAAAGTAAAGAAAATTGCTTTAGAGATTTTTCCATTTTTATATAAAATAGACTTATAACATTTTTGTTCCGGTATATATAATATTATCATATTACATAGGTATACATATATTTCTATACCTTATTGCTGTTATATGGCACATATCCAAGGATATTTTTTTTTATTCCATATTACCATTATTTTATATGTAATCATTTTGAATATATATATATATAGATTATATTTTTCCATATATTTACCCATTTGCATTAAGAATATAAATTAAATATTATGGTAAACTATATACACACAGATGTATATATACAAATACATAAATAAAATAATATAAATTGTATGTTATTTTGAGGAAAATTACTTGTAAATTCTCTATATGTTGGCTTGTATATATTTATTTTTATTATTAACCGAATATATAACAATTTGGCAAATGATGGCTTATATACATATAGTTATACAGAGATAGTTTATAAATGATTTTTTTATTTTATCTCTTGGACCAGACAAATTTATAATATATATAATACAGACAATAAATAAATATATAGAAGATGATAATTTTCTCAAATATTCGGTATTTTTATATATATATGTATGTGATATGAATTTATAGTTCTATATATTGTTGAGATTATGGTATTAAAAAAACTTGATTATTATTTCTATTTGTGTAATCCAAAATATTTTATATACAATAAGTTTGCGAAAATACAAATCCTTTTTTTTTATTATATTCAAGTGTGTGTGGTTATATGGATTATAGTTGATGTATATATAGTTTTTAACAATAATAATAATAATCCTTTTGCTTTATATATTTCGTTAAAACATGTTGTATTATATAATGAAACTATATTTATCTTTTATAATCCATATTAGTTGTTAAATGACCAAACATTTAACAGATTTTAATTGAATTTTATTGTATATATAAACAAAATCGTAGTTTAAAATAATTTGTAATTTATATTACTTAACTTTCAACAATTAATAACACTTATATATGCGGATATTATTTGATTATGGTCAATAGTCGCAATATTTATCTATTCAATCCGATTATCTTAACAGTTTCTTCACATATAAAAATACTATGTAATTTATAAGTCATATAAAATGTTTTGTACAACTTTAATATCGATTTATGCAAAAAAATATATGATATACTATATGTCATTTGGGTTAATCTAATCAAATTAAAAAAATCCCAAATTTTAATTAAATTTCTATGAAAATAACTAAATTATTAAAAATATATAATAGGTTATCGTTAATGAAATGTAAATCTTTATTTAATCTTTAGTAAAAGTTCAAAAAGTCAAGTAAAAAAATAAAATGTCCTTAAATTTGATGCCAAAATACACAACAAAAAGAAATTAAATCCTTTCCTTTTGCAATAAAATCAATAGAACCAAAATATGACAATGCTTTCAATAAAATTAAATTTATTGTGTTTGCCAAAAATATTATTTTAATAACTTTAATAATAGTTTTTTTTCCTTGTTCTTTCCATCAATTTTCAGTTGAATAAATATTCAACTTGTGTTTTATTCATCCAAAAATCCACAAGTGTTACGTTTATTAAAACATAAAACATTCACCGATCAAAGATTATTATATATTCAAAATGGATGATGATGAGAATATCAATTATTATAAAAATTCGGTAAGTTTTAGCTTGATTTTTTCTTTTCACAATTACAGATTATGTAAAAAACAAACAAATTATTAATATAGAATAGAATATAATATTCATAAAATGGATATGTTGCCATTAAAAATATTCGTTTAAAATTCTTATCGTATTTTTTGTTTTTATATTTGTGTGTGAGATTGCAACAGATGTTTTGTATATTTTGTATATACAAATTATAAATATCTTAAAATGTATAATTTATTACATACCATCCATATATATTTTCTTTATTTAAAATGTTTTTCTATATGTATGTATAATACCTGCGAGGAAGAACAAAATATAATGAATTAATTTCCATTTCATTATCCCAAAAAATGTATATGATGATGGAAAGATTACGTTTTAAATTATTAGTATATGTTTATTTCAATAGAGAAGAAAAAATTTATAAGAAAATATAATATATAAAATTATTTTAAATAATCATACCCAACAAAACAATTTACCTTTGTTATACTCACTCACTCACACACATTAATCTCTTTCAAGGATTTAAAAAGGATTAATATTTATATAATCAAAAGTATAAATACTTTATATAAATTTACAAGAACAATTAGCAAAAAGAAAAAGATAATATGATAAAATAAATATATCTACATGAAATTCTTAAAATACTAAAATATATGTCATTATACGGCGACGATGATAATGTTTTGTTAAACGTTAACAAGAATCTTTTGTAAACTTCAGTAGGGTATAGACATACAGGTCCGGTCATATAACCATTCTGTTTTTTGGTTCAATTTTATATTATTGCAGTTTGGTAAATTTTCATATGGTTACAATTTTCTATAGAATATATGCTCTGTACATAATTTTCTGAAGCCCATTTTATGAAAACATTTCTGGAATTCAATATCTATGATCTATCAGAAGAATTCCTCAATAAAATACTAAAAATCTTACTTTTGATAGCATTTGCCAACTTTTAAATGTAAGGAGCACCTTTTAATGTGAGAGAAATCTTTTTATTTAGTGCAATTGCAACGTTCGTTAGGGTCGCCTTTGTGAATATATACTTCCATTAAATATATATCATTTGACAAAAAATCAAATTTATATGAATGCGGTGTAATTCCCTTTAGGGAATCTTACATTCATTAAATAAATTTCAACTATATATGTATACCATGTGTCGTTATATATATTTGAATTTTTTGTTTAAAGATACAATTCAAACCATGTAAATATATCAACATGGAAATCATCACTTTAACATATTTATAATATATATAAAGATCAAACCACTAACGAAATAAAAATTTCACAAAATAAAAGATGTAATTCAATTGCATAATATTACTCTGCGATGTAAAGCAAATATAACGAAATAAAACTCATATATCGAAGAATGTATATGTATTCAAGTATACAATAAAACAAAATAAATATTAAAATAGTCCTTTTTCACACAATTTTCCAGCATGGAAAAGAAAAATAAAAGAATATTTATTTTATTTTTTTTTTGGTTATTCGTAACGAATATATCTATCTGGGAAAATATGGGTAATCAAATCAAATATGGAAATGTTCAGTCTGAATTTATATACATAAATTTTCTCGTAAATCCTTTTTTTTCATATTGTTGTATATTCTCCTATATATATTTCTAAAAGTGTATCGATCTAAAAAGATATACTAACATTTCCATATGTATATGTATCGTATTTACTCCATATAGATATATATAAATATAAATATTAATGTAACATAAAATATCCTTTTATTTTCATCTATACGTATATATGTAGTACAATTCTTATTGTACATATATATTATGGTATATACATGGCCATTACTTGAATTTATATATATGTTTATTATCGCAATTCAAATGTATTTATATTTTCTCTTTATATCTACAAACTGTTCAAAATCATATGTAAATATAATAAATTTTATGAGGGTAATAAGTGTAGTGCATTGAAGGAAAACAAAAGGATGTGTAAATATTAATGTGTAAAATTGTATATTATTATATATTGAACATAATTTTTTTTTGTTAACGTATATATTTCATCAGATAAAACTTTATATAGAAATTGAAATGTTTATAATTTTAAAGGTTTATCCACAGAATTTTTCGATGCGATTTCTATTTTGTGGGATATTAATATTTAAATTATGTTACATTGCAATAATCATATATTATTATTTCAATTTGCAATTTTTACAAATTGATAATATGAAAACTTAAACACATATTTTCCTAATTGATAAAAGCGGCTTCTAAAAAAATATCAATATTAATGTCTTATTCGCGGTTAAAATTTACAGAAAAAACAATTTCAAGTCGTGAGTATTAAAGAATTGTATAGAGATTAAATTTGAATAAAAAAATAATGTTTTATAACCAAAAACGTTTCTATATTGAAGGAAAAAATATTCATCAGGGATTCTTTAAGGATTTTCCATCACCAGAAGTGTTTTTTTGAAAAAAATATTAATTAAAATATTAAAAATATTAATAATGAAAAAATATTAAGCTTTTTGTAAAAAATAGAGAGCTTTTTGAGGAATTTTTGATCACAAAAAGGATATCTATTTAAAGAAAATGGTTCAAGGAGATATTCGTTAAGGATGTTTTGGAAGGTTCAAATAAAGATTAAATCTTAATACATTGACTAAATTTCTTTTCTTAATTCGTTTCTATGTGAGTATAGTCTTTTATAAGGCTCAGGATCAAACTTTTCACACATTTTCCGCTTAATGAAACCCAAAATTATGACATTACTTATATTACTTACTATAAACTTAGGTACTTTTCTAATTATTGTAAATATCCAAATAGAATTCAAAATTAATTGATTCCAAATGTAATAATGCACATGCTTTAAATCAACAACCTATATTGAAGATATTTTATGCTAATTTTATTAAACAGTGTTTTTTTTTAAATTAAAATCAATTATATCCCTTTTTCCTTTAAATCTTCTTTAATTCTTTTATTAATTTTTTGGTTTTTTTGATGAATGTTTTCTTAGCAGAGATTTGTCAATATTTCACTGTTTAACGATTCTGAAAAGTTTTCAAATGATAGTATAACTTTGCTCCACTTATGTTTGTGTTTCCTTTAACATATTTTTTGCACTTCTGTCCATATATAGAAGAACGGTTTTAGGGGAGTTCGAAAAGCCATCAATTTACCTTTCAGCATAAGAATATGTTTGGATTAAAATATATCCTCTTTTTAAATATTGAAAACATTAAAATTCATTCTAAAGATTATTGTTATTTATTTAAACAAAATCATTAAAAGTCAATAATTGTTGAGATATTCAATATGTTATAATTATTACTAAATGTATTCCAATATATTGATATTATATTTCTATATATACATTTTGATTTTTTCCGATTGTTGTTGTTGTTTGATATATTATGCTATTATCCAATCCATATATGAAAGTAAGTCAATAAGTGTAATAGAAAATGTGTTTTTTTTCGCCTCTATATATTTTCATATATGTAATATATGCATACATTTTCCATACGTTGACAATTTTCCCTAATTCATTTTTCCCAACAATATTTTCAATGTGAAATCTACTATAAATATATATATATATATATATATGCTATATGCATACTGTGAATATATATATAAGGAAAATTGCAGACGCGTGTTGCCAAGCAACGATTTCCTCTCTATATATACGATATATGATATACTATATATGAAAATGTAAATGCATATATTTATATATATATAATATACATATTGTGTGTATCTGTCTGTAAATATATATCCATCAATTTTCAAAACTCTCTACCCCTATATGAGGAAAATATACAGAAATTGTTGGGGTTTTTTTTGTTTGTTTGTATTTTAGTTCTTTTTTTTTTATTATATTTTGGTATTAATAGTTATGTATATATAAATTTTAATTCATGATAAAAAAAAGAAGCATTTTCTTTCATACAAAACATATTTAGTTTATTTTATTTTGTGGTCCATGTGAGATGCTGCTGACTGACTGTGTTTAAATAATAATAATAATAATGTTTGTTTGAATTGTATTGTATATTCCGTAAATAAATTAATGAAATTAAAATTTATTGTGTGTTTTTCATTTTATATATATAAAAAAAACCGATAATATTATTTTTTATTCTTGCTTTTGTTCGGCATTTAAAATTGAATATAAAATTCAATTCATTTTCATTTTGTTTATTTTTTTTTTTCTATCTGAAATATGCTAATTTGTTTTGCTTATACAGACACCGATTTTCTATTTTGTACCATATATTTATATTCGTAATTGTGTATATAATTATTCATTGTATATATATAATTTGCGCATGGTTCACACACATTCAATTATTTATATATACATTTATGGGATGATGATGCTAGAGATATATGGTGAAAACATTTATTTGTGAAGAGTCTGTTCATCTTAAAAAATTAAAATAAAATGATACATTTAGTAAATTGTTTATAGAATAAATAAATACATATACGTGTTTTTAAACGGTGATGAATAAATTATAAAATTGCATATTTATTATATTCGAATAAACGAGATTGTTTTTTGGGCATCGTAATCTTTTACAACGATTCGCTATTATAAAGACGCGCAATTTGTATTTATCGATTGTATTAATTGTGAAAATTTATATATATAGTGCGAGTTTAATTATCCATATATAATTTAGTTTTTCTTTTGATTTAACAAATTTTGATTAGGAAAATTTTGTTAAAAGATAATTTATTAAATTGATTTTCATTTGTTGTTGTTCATTTTTGGTTTTGTATATTAAAAGTAAAATAAAAGTGTTTGTTTTTTTGATTTTTGAATCGTATAATTCGTATATGCGGTGAAAAAGATATTTTTTTGCAGTATACAATTTTGTATATAATAAATGTTTTTTTTTAGGGAAATGGGGAAAATTATGGAAAATCAATTATTTTGTTATTTATTTGGTGTTGTGTATAATTAAAAAAATATTAAAATATTTTTCATAAAAATAAACCATATACGGGTTTTTTAGTATACGATATATATATTTCAAAGAACCCCATCTTAAGCATATTCAGCAGGTTAGTGATATTTGTATCTTGATTTCAGTTTTTATTATTTTCATTTTGTGAACCAACTTAGAGTGACTTTGATTTTCTCACAGAATGTGTATTTGTTTCGTTTAATAATTAAAAAAAAAATAATAATTGTTTCTGATCTATCTAGAAACTGCTTTGAAATTATAATGGTAAATTAATTATCCATCGGTTTAGTTCCTATAAATTTTCTATCGTTCCAATACATATACAAATTATAAAAAAAATAAATGTATCAAACAAATTCTTTGAACTATTCGCAAATAAAAACATAAATCGATATAATATACCTTGCGTCTACATATATAAGACCGTTTTGTGTTTGTTGTATTCCCATTATATTAGAATAAATATGCATATATTTTATAATACTTTGTGTTCTATATATTGTATATTTCGATTTCATTGATCAATCAAATTTTCTAACTACCATTGCCTCGTTTATCTATAAGTTTTTATATGTTTACCTAAAAATTATGATTAATTTTACACTAATTCACTTTATCAAATCTATGTAATGCGCGTATAATCTTATAATAACTTAAGAATTTATTGACTGCTCAAATTGCTTTTAATTTACTGATTCCAGATTCCATCGATGTAAATGAATAATTCCTTTGAATTCCTTTAAATGTTAACTTATTATAAATGTTAACTTATATTATATTGTCCAGATGAGTCGGGAAACTTGAAATCATCTTTTCATCACAACTTTATCCAACGCTTTTCTATACGTTTTAGTTTTAGCAAAAATAATACCGACATTTTTACTTAATTTACTCGTTTTTAAAGTAATTTTTGCGAATCGACTAATGATAGGTTTTAATATGATTCAATTTAGGCAGCAATTTGAGGAAGAAATCTGTTGTTATTTGATGAAGATATTGCATAATCCACTTTTAAACATTTTAATCAACTGAAATATTTACAAATTTTATGTTCTATGTGTTCATTTTCTGTGTAGTTGTTTCATGAATTTTCATATAACTATATTATAATAAAGATAAAAAATAAGTAATTCAATTTTGTTTTTGTGTTTTAAGCAAATTGAAAAATAAAATATAAATGAATGAATCAAACCAAAAAAAAAAAAACAAATAAATATTTTCAATCAATTTTATTATTAAATTAATTCAAATGAAATTTTTTTTTCACAAACAAACAAAAAATAAAACAAACTCAAAATAAAAAAAAAAATATATGACTATAAATAAAATATTACAATTTTTCTTTTAAGATTTCTGTTTATTTTTATATTTGCGGTATACATACAAATACATTTACAATCAAAAGAAAATGAATGAAAATACTCTATTTTCTTTTGATTGTTTCTTTTCGCATTCATATGAAAAATTGAATATATTTTTTTTATTTGGTTTTTATATGTTTTTTTTTTTATTTTGAAATTTTGATAAATATAATGTCATTGCATGAATTTTTTTTCATACTTTTTTTTAACAACATCATCATCGTCTTCGTATTCGTCTCATCCACGACATTACGGATCTATGAATGAAATTTTTGTTTATAACATAAGAAATGGGCCTTTTGTTACATTTCTTATAAACTTATTTTATATATCTCGCAGTATATATGCTTTTTTTTTTTATTTTATACAATTGATGAATGTTTCTATATATAAGTTCTATATATAAAGAGTTTTGTTTTTCCACCACGCGTCTATAAACAAAAAAAAAAAACTAAAAAAAAATTTCATCTATCATTTTATTATTATTATTATATACTGAAAACAAACTTCAAATAATATATCATGGTATATACAAATTTTGAGTGAATGTACTACTTTTTCCTATACTATTCTTATCTTGAAATTCGCGTACTACATATGCATAAGTAAAAAAAGCAAAAACACATCTGTTCGACTTACACAAAAGAATACATTGTATATAATAATAAGAAGAAGTTTATAAGAAGAAAAAAAATGTATAAATGAGATGTAATGAATTAGAAAAAAAAAATAAATATATTTTATATATAAAATAAAAGTTCCTTAAGTTCCTTTTCTTTTATAGTTTTTTTTTTATTTTTATATTTTATATGAATTTATAGAACTTAAGTTTGCACGTACGTTTTTTATCATTTATTTTTTTGCTCGTTTAACCGTTTGTATATCTAGGCGATGTGTAACGAAAAATCATTAATCAAATCAAAGTGCATATAAAATATTTTTTTTTTTATATTTCATATAAATAATAATATGAAATGCGAATATAATGGGCCTAAATAAAATCATTTATATAGAATTCTGTATATATAGTAGATTAAGCAATTGTGTAATACGTTTTATAAATTTAAAAATAATATATAAACTTATGTATATATGTAAAATGATATGGTTTTTGATTATTATATTCACATAAATTTTAAAATGAACTGGGGAATGTATATATATATGTTAAATATTGTGTGCCATTTGATTATAATGATGAATGTCTAAATATTTCAAATAGAATAGATTGGATGGGATAAACAGTTTTAAATAGATCATTTTTCCATCCTATTACGTTAAAATTCTTCCTTCTTCCCTATATAATTGATTTAAACACTCAAGATTATTTTCGTATAACAATAATAAAATAATTTATCAAAGTTAGTACGTTTTGATGAAACGTGAATTCAATTAATTTAAAGAAAATACCATAATTTTAACTTCAAGATCCAGTAAAAACTGTTCCATTTCTATAACTTTTATGTTCAAAATATCAATTATTTTTTATCTATTTAATGGAAAAATTATATTTCATTTATTATATAATATAAACTTTTTCAAAGTATTTTATTATAATTTGACATTCTTTTCCAATATCCAAAATATTGAAAATTATTAATATATAAATAGATATTATAATAAAAAAGGATTCATTTATTTTATCTATATTTTATTGAATTCACACAATTGTTAAAATCAATTTTTTTTTTAAATTGACTCTGAATTTGTTTTTCTTTTTTTTTTTATCATATACCTACTATGGGAAAAACCTATATATATATATATAGGGATATAATAAGAAAATAAAAGGAAAGTCCTCGAATATACGTACAACATATAATAATATACCAAAAAAAATTTCGTACATGAACATCAATTTTTATTGTTATTATTACATATAAAACATTTATAATGTATAGTTAGTAGTGTATAGGTATATAGATTTTATAGAAATATAGTATGTTGTTATGTTATATGTTATTATCATGTTCAGAAATGTCACGTATTATATATTCTAGGTGATATTCTATATATAGATTCAATATATTTGTTAAATGTTTTACAAATTGTAATGTGAAAATGAAAATGTTGTAATATACATAATATAAATACCAATAATAATAATAATAATATACTCGGGTGTATTATAACAGATATATAGATTTTCTTTCGTTTATCTTTTCATTTCGCATCTATATAGAACTTTGTATAAATTGGTATTTATTTGTAAAACTCGTGTTCTTGCATTATTTTTTCGTAATATGAAAAGAAAAAATCTTTTATTTATTATGTTACCAAAAATCAACCTCGATTTTTTTTTGTTGTTGGTAGCTGTTTATTTTATTCAATTACATTTCTTCGATGTGTGATTGTAGGTATATATAGATTATATCATGAGATAAATTTCTTATATTTAGTATACACACTTAAATTATATTTATTGACTTCTTATTCCCTATATAGAAGAGTTGTAAATGTATAAGGTTAGCCAAAACTTAATGTATCATTAAGGTTCTGATACCAATAATAAGAAATACAGTTTTGAATGACTCAATAATCCATCCAAACACTTACAACATTCTAAGTAAATGCTATTTAGTTATTTGGGTTAATTGAAGTTCTGACTCTTGTGAATTTAATTACACACTTGGTTACAATATTATCTTTTGTCTATGCCAATAACTTTTTGATCGTCGATCAAATCGAATGCTTTATTTTGTAATGAATCAATTTATTAAACACTTTCCATGTCACAACTATTGGATGATGGAATAATCATTTTAGCTGACCCTTTACATATGAATAATGTGTATACACTTATTATTATTATTAAAAAATGTATTATATATCAAATCGAAAACAATTTTTATTCCTTATTATAATTAAATTCATTTGAATTTTTAACATTTTATGACAAAATATAAACTATAATAAAACCCAATTCCGGGATCTTAAAGTTTTTATAGGACTAGTAAAACTCTGAAATTTGTTTGGAGATTTCTAACAATTTCCTATTGAGGATTTGTCCTGCCGCCAATATACATTTTGTTCATCAGTTTTTCCCCGCTGATGTACTGATGATACCTTTTATAAACTCGGCATTCTCACAATTGTTGTATATCAACATGTTTATTATGTGATAATAAAAAGTCTATTGTATATAAATGCGCTTTACTCTAAACAATAGGTTACGATGAAATGCACAATATATGCAAATATATATAGACAACAATATCTGCATACATACAGTATACATTATTATTATTATTATTCATTTGCTGTTTTGTTATGATAAGATATATATATATATATATTAACACGTCCTCTATTCATCCATATACATATATATTTTATACACAAAACATATCCCTCCATATATATATATATATATTTGTATTATAGAGATATGTTATATAATTTAAGTATACCTGGATAGGTACATTGTTGTAAATTATATTCGTACATCAAGCGTGAATATATATGTATAAAATATTTAATAAAAGTACTATCATCACTTAACCGCACAAAACACGCATAAATAAGAATAACTTGTTTTTTTTTATAGGTTTCACTCAAGTAAATTGTTTTTGAAAAGATTTATAAAAAAAAATAGCTTTAACACATGAGTATATTTATATTTATACGTAAATGGAATCTTTTTTTTTTTTTTTTTAATATAAACACATAATTAATTGAATATTTCATTGAAGTTTTCACGGGAAAATTCAATAATATTTATTTCAACTAAACGTCTTGTTGGTAATTGAAATATTTGTTAGATTTTTCATGTATTCGTGTACAGAAAAATTGTATTCGTTATATTTTATTTATAACCAAAGAATAAGGATATAAATACTTAAGGACATAATCCTGTCTGTAATCCTCTCTGCGAATTGACCCTATTCATCATTAAAAAGCAACTTGGTTGGGCTTGATTATGTACCTAGTAATTTGACCTATTTTAGCTTGATTTTGAAAATGTTTTAGTATTTGATTGATGAAAAGTGTAACTCCTATTTTCTGGCTTGTTATACAAACTTACTTTTTTGTTCTAGAGATGTTGACCTGACCTGAGATGTCTTTTTGGGATACGTTCTATAATTTGTCAATCAATTAGTTTCTTTAAAACATGTATTCCTTTATTTCTTAAGTTTTCTTTTTAAATGTTACTAATGTGACTTCCTATAGTTGACTTCCAATTCACCATATTGGCTTTCATCATTAAAATTATTCGCATTTTTTATGACTATACACAGTGCATTATTCTATTCTCATAATCGAGTGCAATTCATCATTTCAGTTTTATTTCATTACAGCAATTTTCTGTAATATTTTTCATCGAAATTTTTATTTTCTAAATTATATTTATATCGACCCAGTCATTTTCAATGCAGTAAAAATAGTATATATATCTCTACTGCTTTATATAAATTATATTCTGATTGTTATATTGATTTTATTCTTATCGTACTTAAATAAATATATAGAATACGTTCCATAATAATGTTTTATTTCTATATATAAATATATATACATATATAATCTGTATAATACAGACTAAAATGTGGTTATTATTTTTAGAATATTCATTATATAATCCTAAATTTTATCTTCACGCAAATATATTTTATGTACCAATATATAGATATATTTTTTTTTAAACTTTATCCTACACGAATGTATGTATATAGCATTATATTTTAAAACAAAATACAGGTCCTTTATATAGAATTATAAAATAATAGATATATAAACACATAGGCAAAGAGTACACAGGTCAGTAAAAATAAAAGGAATTCTATATTTATATAAATACATCTAAATGGGGTTATCTTTATATATATATATATACATAAATTCAAAGAGTTATATGTAATCTGTTTATATGAAATAAAATGACCCGTGTGTGTGTGTTTCTTTTTTTTTTTATAATAAGAATATCCTTTTTATTATATATGTTTGTAGAATATGTATTTTCATTTTTCACATTATGACATCTAATAATAAATATATGTGTTTTTGATTGAATATTAATTTTATGCACAAAAACTTATTGAACCGTTCATAATAGATTTTATAATATAAATATATTATACTTTTAATGGTTGATGTTTTTGGTCAATTTTTGAGATTTATAAATGTTGGCTTATGTACGATTCATTTCATCTAAATTGATGATGTTAAATAAACGGTTGAACGAATTAATATATATGAACATAATTTTGTAAAACAATTTAGGAACCATTTTATTACGATATACATAACGAACTTCAATATATTATAATCTATGATAATTGTAATATTATTATTAAATAATTAAAGTGATGTCCTTCCAAAGAAAAATGAAAACTTTCCCATACAAAAAAAACCCAATAAAAAAATATTAACATTTATCAATAAGCAATTTTTAAAAATCTTAGCTTTTATCGATTTTAACGGAAGATTTCCATGTAAATTTTCGATTTTAATGAAAAAAAAATTGTATATATGTTTGTAAACAATCCATTTACTCGATTTGAATTGATGTTCCCGCAAAGGAAGATGAAGATATTTTCCCATAAAATTATTCATATTGCAAAAATGTAGTAATTTTTTAATTTATTTTTATCAATTAATTGAATTGAATATATTGCAATGGTTTAATGAAACTCATTTTGTTAAATTCATTATTCAAATATATATTTCTATATGGAATTTCACTATCACTATATTTTCTGTTGGCAACTTTTAATTAAATATAATTTATGTTTATGCATATATACATAGGTACATGCGGATATCCATTTTTATTTTATATCACCTCTCTCTCTATATCTGTACATACGAATATAATTATATTGAAATTGAATTTTACAAATGAACTTTTAATTGAATTCGAATGATAACATTAAATTTTTGTTCGATATATAATACATATATATATATACCCTTTTTTTGTTTGAGATATAAAGTTTTTCCATATTCATTATATATATGTAGTATATATAAAATCTACCAGTTGTATTATTTTATATATTATAGTATAAATGAAAAGCTTCATACCTCCATAAAAGTGTATTTATATTTATTATCAGATGGGGAATATCAATAAATGACAGCTCATCAATATGTAATGAAGCATTCAATTATGTATATACATACATATATTCGATAATTGTATTAGTTTTACTATATAACAACGTGCTACAGTTTTTTTGTTTTCATCTTCGTAAATGTGTAGATGGGATTATTGTTTGTTCAAATTCAAGTGTATAGAGCACGTGTAATCAATAATGTACATATATCACTGATTTTATATCTGAAAAATTACATATGTTTTACACCTTTACTCTCGCCAGATATACATTTGTAATACAACTTTTCCATATGCTATTCATATATCAACTCAAAAAGGATCTTATCAAACAAACAAATAATAGAATAAAATCACCCTATATTTTATATGGTATATTATATAAATAAGAATGTGTGAATTAATTAAATTCAATCATCTTTGGGAATTCAAAGTTCTATTATGTATTATATATATTGATTATTAATGGATGTTTTTGTATTATACACACATAGTATACGATATTATTATATTATATGAATATTATAGACAAAATATATATAATAGATATTCTTATATACATCCTAAAAACAATAAGAAGTTATATTTATTCTATATATCTATATTTGAGCAGACTTATCTTTAGATATACATATCATGTATAGATGTATTATTATCAGGCCCGGTAAATTTCCATTGTCATTTTCACATCAACATTGGAGGTAAACTCCAATAGATAACTTTAATGAAGTATCCATCCCCGAATTCGAAATGCGTAAACAAAAAATACATCGAAAGGGACGTAAAGCTATTTATTTTAAAATTCCTTTGATTATTTTATTAAATTCTGTAAAATTTTCCACGCCAGATTCTTTACTAAAGGAAATTTTCTGTATTATTTTCTAAATGAAATTTTCTGTATCATTTTACAAAGAAAATTCTGTATAATTTTTAAGAGGAGATGCTTTATCGAATTCTAGATGAAAACGTTAGAACCGCCATTGACTATTATTTATGTAAATATATTATGTATTGTATATATAGAATTTGATAAATAGAGTATTAATTAAATTTAAATACTAATATACAGAGTGGTAAAATGCCTTAAATAATAAATAAATTTTTCGCTATACAACCAACAATCTGGTTTTAGCGTCCAACAACAGCCTTCTGTTGTTAGTTACTTAATTTGTGGATTTTAAGGTGTCAGTAATTAGCCGTACGACCAACCGCAAGCGGAATATACAACTCTGTGTTAACATTCAGATTCGAAAAATAACCGAAAACACAAAACATATTTTATGCATTCAGTAGGATTCGAACCCACGACCCCAACATTTTCGTTAGATTTTTAGGTTGGCATTTTTAACATTTACACCACAGAGTAAAATGCCTTACCATTTGTAAATATAGAATTTTCGGTTTCATAATAGTATCATTCATAATCAGCGGCTGCTGTAAAGTAACGTTAAACTTTAGATTAAAAAAAAACAAATAAATTATAGTATAGAGATGATAATTCCGAAATATGAGGTTCGTTTAAAAAAAAATATTTCCATATACTTCTAATTATCTCCTCTATTTGATCATCGTATCAGAAAGAAATTTAACAAAGGATTCTTTTGCTTAAATTACACCCTGTCTGTCAGTAATTATTGTTATTATATATCTGTATTTATATATATATAGAAAAACAACAAAAATATATTATGTTATAAGGTAAATTTTACGTGTACGTATACATTGAAAACATTATTGATTGATTTTTCATCTAATTTATTTGAACATATTATCTATATATGGTATATGAAAAGTCAAACAATTTAATTAAAGATTATTTTATATATTATCAATATTATATAGTATAATACATTGAGGTCTAATACATCAATTTAATCTATGTAATAAAACTTTTCATTTGTTTTCAAATTTAACTAAAACATTTTCAAATTATTATTTAAAATTTGTTTTGATATGCATCATAATTTTCTTCCCCTTGTATCCGTTTAACCAGCTTTCTTTAAAGACAATTGACGTATCACACACCATTTGCTATCAACACTAATTATGTGTAATTGTTTTTAGATGTATCACTTTTGTTCTCTGTATATGGAGCAAAGTACACGATCTCATGGTATCTCATGTGAATATTAAAGGTTAAAGTTACCTCTCTGCTTGTTTTTTAAATGTTAAAAGAAATATTCCTATAAGAAATGCTATATAATTAAAGATATATAATTAATATTATGTCCTTATAGGACTTCAACATTCCCAATCCAATCGATAGGTATACCAAATTTTTGATTTCCAATATATATTTAAAACAATAAAACAAGGAATAAATAAATCTATAATAAATCACTTCGTATCGCATGAAATCATGCTGATTTTAAGATAGTTATAAAACTTATTACATCAAAAAAATACAGCATTCCGTTTATTCTTTCATATATATTAATATGCTCACTCTATATATATATCGTTAAAATATTTACATACATTATAAAATATTCCTTTCCATTTATTACCATTTAAAAGAGAAATTAGTCTAAATGATAATGTGTTTTTTTTTCCATTTGCGTTATTTCATTTATATATAAGGACTATATAACGAACCACCTCGACACACCATTCCCTCTAACATTCTACAATAAAATCTTCTATATTGCATAAATATCATAACAAATCTGCATGTAACAACATAAAAGAAAAAAAGAAGAAGCCGTATACTAAAATATATAGAACAGAGATTTAAAAGAACATAAATAATTTCTTATATGTATGTATATACAATATATGCTTCTGTTTTATACGGAATATCATATATATTTATATACAATAAGAATATATAATGTAAGGATCCCCCCAATATATTATTTTCTATTCCTTTTCATATATACCACATATATATAAATTCATCCTTGTAATACTTTAACCGCCATGTGGTGTTGATATTATATAAACAATTTTTTTTATATGATGTCTTTCTTCTTGGTATATTGTCTGCGAATATATCGGTGAACGGAGTACCTCTTAAATATATATATATGTCTAATATTTATGTACCTCAATATGATTATTTATTATTTATCTTTAGATATGTTTTTTTTTTCCATGCATATAATAATATATATATAGTACGACGGTATAATAACATGTCGTATGTAGAATATTTTATATATTAGAGGTTTTTTTTATGTACAACTAAAATTTGTCCTAATTATGATGGAAAATTATATTTGGATTTAATTTAAATTATACATTTTCATTTTGGAATAGCATGATTTTTGATGGGCTTGATGTTAAAGATAATCAAGTTTTTCAATAATTTTCTAGATAATAGATATATTTACGCGTAAATTGGATCATAATTAGTTTTTGCTTAATTAAATTACGATTTCATTCGTTTGATTGTGTGTATTCGGCCTAATGACCATTAACAAAACCGCTTAAGTCAAATTATAATACAGCATTACAATTATAGTGATTGCCGAAATTAGAGCGGATTTTTACCTTTTTGTGTCCGTATATATTTTTGTACAATTTCATTAAATTTTCTGAAAGAAATTCTGTATAGATTCTGCATCGAATCTAAGAACAATCTGTATTTATTCTGTATACAGAGTCTATAAATCTCCTGTATCAAATTTGTAGTAAATATCCTTAACCAATTCTGTTTAGATAACCACCTGCAATTAAAATTGCATCGAAATTTCTTATATAAACAAATTAAAAAGTTTTTGATATTCATCCGTGATATTTTTTAACTTATAGCGAACCTTTAAATCTTTAAAATGTGTATATACACTTATAACCGCTGATCTAAAAGCTTTATTGCTCCATCCATAATTCTACCATTTTTAACCCGTCTATGAACCACTTAAATATGTGTATATCCTAAACTAAGACTTAACTATATAAACTAAAATATGAAAATTCGATAATATACTATAATATAGAAAACGATTTTACCCCAATTGTTTGACCATTCTATTATCGTGTATGTTTTTCATTAAATGTCCTTAAATATATATTTAAAGATTTAATTTAAAGCTTTATATTTCATATAAAAATCTGTCATTTTCATTTATATACTATTTAAAAATTTTTAAATTGCATTCAATAATTCTAAAACTGCAATATCTATAATTTAAGAAAATATGTAATTGAATTTTTTTTATCATCTCCTTTAGTCCTTTAAGTTATATATGATTATTATAAAACCAACACAAACATCGCATTATATTGTTATATGATAATTCATATATGCAGAAAAGCTGAATATAAAAAAAAAATCCAATAAAGAAATGGACTTATATACTTGTTTATTATGTATATACATTTAGAATTTTATATCTATATCATGTTATTATATATAAGTTCCAATTCCATATTGCATTTGGATTTTATATAGATATATAAATATAATATATTTAAATGAAAACCGCACCACAAAATGAATTTCTAATATATAGTATATGTACATATATGATTTTTTTTCTATAGAGATGATACTCGGTCAATATCCATTCCTACATATATATATAATATTCATTTAAAATACTATTAAAAAAATTGTATTTATATAATAGATTCAAAAGATTCGATAACAATATTCTCAATTCTTTTTCCCATTTTCTATACACAATTTTTTTATTTCATGAAGTATATATATGTAATACATTGATAAAAAATAAAATCGTTTGTTTGTAAGAGCATCATCACCCTTTTTAATCTATCTCTATATATATATATAGTTATATATAAGTGTACCTCGTGCAATGTTTGCGAATTTGCTATACACATAAAAAATATAAAATAAAATTCTATATGGTCTCCTAACAATACAAATATATTATGTTGTTAACATTTTATGAGCATTTATTGAATTTGAAAATTTTAATTGATGTTAAAAAGTTTATATATGACAATTATAATTGAATCAATAAACTATATATTATATATAGTTTTTACAGGTAAAAACTTTTATGTAAACACTTTGATTGTATTATAAATGAATGGATTTCAAGATATGTTTATTACAGATTCGACGAGATGTAAACTTCATTCGATTCCATTTTTTAAGTTCGTTTATTTTAGTAAAGTTAGTTTAATTTTCTGTGTGAGATTTTTTTACAATAAACAATTTACTGTACAAAGAAATTTTTTGTTTTGAAAACCATAATTTGAAAATTATTGAAAATAACAAGTATCTCCGCAGCCTAAAAAAAGATGTCTGTATATAAATAAACCACAATTGCATGAATATATTTTTTAAAAGCAATTTTTCTAATAAATAGAAATAAACAAAAAATTAAATTAAATTGAATTGAATTGAATTGAATTGATTAAACATTCCGCATGTAACAACCAAACAGAAAAAAAAATAGTAAAATATAAATCTATTTATAAATCAATATATATATATTTTTTATTCATCCAATTTATATATAAATAATTTTTTTTTATTTATATTCTTCTCTGTACCATATTTTTTTATAGAGTTTCATTTATTTTTTAATTTAATTTTTTTTTATACATAAATATATAAAGAATATATAATTGATCATTATTTGCTATTGGCATACTTCATTCTTTTGCATTCATTCATTTTTTTACTATAATTCATTTGATAATTAATTTTAATAAATAGCACTCGCAAGCACTCTCATGCATGTATATTGTATACACTTCATCCATATATATCGACTTAATTAAAAATATTAAAATTGAATTATTTTTATATAGAATTACTGAATCTCGATACATTGAAGAGGTGAAAAAAATAATAATATTTTCAATAGACTATTTTTTTAAAGTATTTGTAATGTTAAGTAATATGTTTGAAAACTGTTCAATAACAAATTTTATATCCGAATAATAGTTCTTTTATACTTATTCAAAAAGGAAATTTATATTGAAGTTTAATTACTTTTCAAATGCAACACAAAGTTATTATAGTTGCGGCTTTGAATAATTGTATTTATGTTTATTTCTGTATTTCTGGACATGAAATTCTTTTGAAAATCCACAAATTCAAATTAAAATTGTTTTGACAAAATAAATTTTAACCATTAAAAATGTCTGAATTTTTCGAATGTATAGAAAAGAAATTAAATTGATAATTGAAAATAACCCTCGATACCACAAATTTCCATAACATTTCAAAAGAAATTGGGTAAAATTTTCTGAAGCATATTCTGTATAATTTTTAATAGCAATTTCTGTCCTTAGGAAACTCCGTAAATTATCGCATTATAATTATCTAAAGTCAAAAATTCATTATAAGGAAAATTGAAAAACCCCCCAAGTAATCATTAAGATATCATATTTTCTTATTTTCATATTATAGTAATCATTAAGATATCAATTTTCCTAAATTAAGAAGCGCCCCAAAATTAGTAGTTTTCCGCGGATTTTTTTGGACCGTTGTCAATTTTATTAATATAGATAATGTTTAAAGTTATGATATAAAACGGTGTTTGTTTGTTTGGTTTAATTGTCTCAAAATCAGCTTATTTTTTATATAAGAAAATGTTTCCATCAATTTTCGCATCTGTATGCACATTTAATTATATTCATATGTTATTTATTATACATTAAAGAGATTTAGCAATAATTACTCAAACAATAATTTAATGCTATATAAATAATATATGGAAACCTATAAGGGTATATAACTTTGGGTGAGAAATTTAGGGTGAGATCCGGATATACGAATATGTATTAAAAAGAAATACTTTGTCATTCATCAAATAAAATATATAATACCATTATACATAATATAGCGATAGGCATGTGTATTGATTTCAAAAAAGAGTTTTTAATAGATGTAAAGCATTACGGAAAATAATTTTATGATTAATTAAAATATACTGACACAGCATATAAATATTATATCAAATTAATAAATTACTATACATATTTTGACCTTTGTGATTGTGATTGCGTGATAAATATATACGAATGTTTTGAACTTATTTCGTTTACAAAAATTGATTTAGTATATATTATTGATGAAAATTCTATCTTCCAAATTCATCATTGCAATTTACACAATATCAATATTTGATGAATATATAAAAGTTTGTCATTTCTGTCGACAAAATTTATCATCAAAATTCGAGTAAATACCAGGAAGATGTTGTTAGTACTTTAGATGATAATTAAAATTAATCTTATACATATACAAAATTCTTATAGAGTCTTCACCAAAAGGTAGAAAAGATTGTCAGATTTTTTTTTTTACAAAATATATAATTTATAATGAAATGTGAAAAATAAGAAAATATATAATGAAATGAAATTCGACAAATTATTCATAATTGACTGTGAATATGGATTTTATTTAATAACCAACTGTTTCAATAAATTTTTTCCAAAATATTAAAGCTCACATAGAATAAGTTTACAGAATAATAAATAAAATAAAAAATATATATATATATTTCAAATTTTCCTTTAATCCTCTACTGTTTCTTATATACCATATATATGCATATCTTGAATATATAGTATATAAAACAATTTTATGAAAAAGCAGGAATGTATATCAAGACATTTTATTCAGATGTGAATAAATAAAATTATATTATTCATTTTATATATATATATATATATATATATATATATATATTTATATAAAATCAATAAATTTTCATTTTATCATAACTATGCCGGATATTTTTAACATATATATAAAATACCACACACAAATAACTCCAATATATATATGGAATAAAAAAAAATAATATAAAAAAATTCTTTATATTAGAAAACAATATAACAAAAAAAAAATTGCTTCATAAATAAATTTATTGAATATTTCCCTCTATATAAGAAAATTTTTAGTCACATAAATGTTTTTTAAAGGAAAACAAAAAAATAGGAGAAGTATACAAAAAAAAAAAAATGTCGAAGATCTTCTTATACAATATGATTTATATATATCATATATATATAAAGGAAAAGGGTCACCCTTTTCTTTTTGCGTTTAGTATTTTATAATAAGATGATGAAAATATTGACGCATATATACCAGAAAATATATATGTAATATATATAATAAAATCTATTTGATTGATTTTCT
Organism: Dilophus febrilis; assembly: GCA_958336335.1. Lineage (NCBI taxonomy): Eukaryota > Metazoa > Arthropoda > Insecta > Diptera > Bibionidae > Dilophus > Dilophus febrilis. The sequence goes on along the minus strand of OY284469.1, from coordinate 55,617,243 downwards.
TTGGCATGTATTTTAAAATAAGAAATTTTTATATATTTTACAACCAAGAAAAAAATGTGAATAGAAAAATTCATTTCACAAAACTGTAGATGCAAGTGTGTTAGTGATTGCATAAGTAGAGTAAAAGAAAGTATATTCTTATTTTTTCTAATATATTTTTTGGTTTAAATGAAAACAAAAGTGTATTTCATCGCATGTAAAATATAAAAATAATAAAAAACTAAATAAAAATATGAAGAAAAGTTTAATAATAAAATACAAAAATAAAATAAAAGAAAAGGATTTATAAGGCTTCTTCTTCTTCGACAAATTTACTACGTCTTTTTCATATAGTATGTATACATGCATATTGAATTCATATCAATAAAAAAAAATGTTTACTACCTGCATAAATATTTATTTATTTTTTTTTTTTTTATTATATTACAAAATAAATATTCAGTTCAAACTTTATACGATATACATATATGAAACATTATATGGGAGATTTTTATGGTATTTTTATTTTTTTTTAGATATGTGCAGATTAGTTTTTTGTGGTCATTTATTATTGACCTATAATATATCATATGTTGTGTTTTCTTCTACTTTACTTTTATATTTGAACTTGTTTTATTATTATGTATATATATATATATATATATATATATATAAATTAAACATATACACATAATAAAATATTTGTTTCACCCCTTATTCTATGAGTTAAAACTGCAGTGATAATGGAGATCGTTGATTGTGGGATTCAATGGTCTTTTGAAGATAAATCTGTTGAAAAGGATCTATTAAATGTTTTATCTATTTTCTTATTTTGAAAAATTCTATTGCTATTTAAATATTTATTCAAAGATGTCTTCAGAAATCACAGATTTTTTTCATTAAATGTATTATTTATTGTATGCTTTTAATAAATGCTGTTATAATATATCATATTGAATTTAATATTGACAAATTTTTTGAGTATGTTTGCTTTTTATTGGTTTGTATTGTCCTTTTTTACTTGTATTATGTTACTCAACTGTTAACTGTTAGTCTTCTTTATTCATCACTACTTTATGTTTATTCAGTTTTCAAAATTTATAACGAAAATGTTTAAAAAAAAACATTTCAATTGAAATTTTTTTATCATACTTATATACTCTTATTTATTTTTACAAATTTCTTATAAAAACAAATGAAATGTTAAGAAGTGAAATGTTTGTCTCCCCTTTGCGTTTGTTTTTTCTTTTTGATTAAATAAATAAACATTTAAATTGTGTGTCTATCCTAAATAGAACTAATGGAGGGCCGCATTATCGTTTCTCCCGTGTTTGCCATACAATTGGCAGAATACAAACTCAGCGGCCGCATGTTTATTCTTTCTTACAATGCTCTTAAAATTATACTGCGGTATTTAAAAAAACCACGGTATTTCTTCCATGACCATATCCGTACAGACCAACAGACGGACAATAAACTTACCTTTTGAACTCTGGAAGTTGTGAAATTTAGAGGAAAGCGATATAAAAAGTTTTCATTCCCACGATTTCAATGCTCCTCCGATCGTATAAGTATCCATTGGACAAATCCAACATGTTGTCGACCATAGTAAAATGTTTTATATTTTTATTTACAATAAAATTTGAAATTTGTTATACATATACTTTAAAATGCATATAGAAAAACATAATATTTATATAAGATATATTTTATACACTCGCCTATCTAACTAAACTATACTTTATAAACATTAAAAGTGTTGATGTTCTTTTGTATCTTCTTTTATATAACTATACGTACTTACCAGAACCAAATTTATATATACATAAATATATATTAAGGGGGAAAATAAATTTGAAATGCACTTACCCAAAAATATATATAAAATTATATAAAATAGTCACGTATTTCATATATACACTATAATGAGTTTTGCTAATGTATAATTGAAGAAAATTATAATTATACTGCAGATAGAAATATTATTTAAATTTTGTCTTTTGAAATTGTATAATAATAAAAGAGAATCTAACTATTGAAATAATAAAACTCTGTAGCATTTTTCTAATTATACTTTTGTTTTTGGAGATATACGCACAACTATTTAGATCGTACCCTATTCAGAAAAGTCTTAAAGATTATACCTATACAAGGTGGTATATATTATTCTTATAAACATTGAAAAGAAACATTCACAAATGTAAATGACTATATCTATTTATTAAATTGTTTACGATATAATATTTTATAAATATATATGTGATTAGAAAACCATCACGAAAATATTGAATTCATTAAAAATTCAGTAGTAGTAGTAGTAATAGTAAATTAAATGCATTCAATATATACAAATACAATTGATCCGTATCGGAAATCAAATGAAACAATACACAACGATCGCAAAACATTTTATTTTAATACCATTTGAATATTGGTAATGAAGATGAAGATAACACAAATCTTCATTTGCATATTTAAAATACATTTTTGGTTTGTTTTTTTTTTTGTTTTATTTTTAAAAATAACTTTTAAAATATATATTTATTAATAATCATTTTTCTATGTATATATACAATTTTTTTTTTCAGATTATAATCGATAGAAAATCGAATAAAAAGTTCATAAAAATAAATCATACAAATTTATAATAAAAATTCCGTCCAAAAATCCAATTAATTTTATTTTATATTATTATTATTTAAATTTATTTAGATTATTTTTTTTTTTATTTTAGTTTTAAATTTATTATAATTTTATTCCAATTTCCAATATACAAAACAAAATTTATACTGGGATTTACTCAAACATCATTAAAAACAAAACAAATCTACAAATTATAATTAAAACAAAAATACAATCAATACAAGGAAAATAGGAAAATATTTGAAATTTAAAAAGAATTTCATAATTACAATTGTATTGGAAACGCATAATGTTTGGTTCGAAATTACGTTCATGGATGGAAAATCATATTGTTCGTCCACGAAAAAAAGGAAATAAATCGAATAAAAATGGAACAAGGTAATTATTTTATTCATTTTATACTTTCATATTTATACATGATATATATTTCTTATCTTTCCTATAATAATCGTGTTTTCAATTTGTCATACAGTAAAAGTTATATAGATATTTAATTTTCCACAAAACAGAAAATGAAACAATTCAATTATATTATTCTATAATATAACATGCAATTGCATTTTATTTTACAAAATGCAATTATTTTAAATAAATACATTTTTATATATTTTATCTAAACGATATAGAGCTTTTTTGTGTATATTATCGAAAATCGAATTACAAAACAGCAGAAAATTAAATGCAATATAATTTAATATTATATATACACAACTCATTTGTATTCCGTTCATATTATACTTTATTTGAATATTAATTTCTTATTTTATATTATAATATATGGTATATAATAAAATAAAATTCTTTTATATACATACATCTTGGTGTGCTGAAACATTTTCATTTCAATATTGAAATGTAACTTTTTGCTGCATTTTATACAAACATTAACTATATTATATAAAATAATTTTGTTATATTTTCTTTTTTCTATTCACATTTTGATATATTTATTATATTAATGTATGTATATGTATTGCATGAACTAAAATAAATAATATTTATGCTGTAGATGTACTTGACATTTTAAAATGTTCCATTTAAAATGATGTATATATGTATATGCGATATGGCGTTTATTCCATTGATATGTACATTTAATTTTCTGTGTACTTAACCGTATTTTTCCATTAGTATTATACACATCAAAATGTTATTTACACATGAAATTGTTCAAAATGTTATTTTTTCCTAAAAAAATCAATATATTTATAAAGGTAAATTTTTAATTCTAACAAATATTATTTATATTAATGCATTAGAAAGTATTGATCTCTGTTATGTATTGAATGGGATTTGCTTTTAGGGAAACGACTTCAGAATGTGAGTTGTTTCCATAATTTTCACCATTTTTCAACGTTTATATGAAAATTTATTCTAAATCGATTTCTTATTCTATAAAGAGTTATCAAAAAATATTAAAAATGGAATATACTGAATTGAAATGATATTTTGAAAAGTATTGAATGTTGTTATCTTGGAGGCCGATTGGCTAAGAATTGTAAATTTCCCAATTTTTTTATGAAAATTGATTTGAAATAATTCTGATTGCGATTTTATCTTAACCTATATAATTTTTAAAATCATACCAGATATTTCTAATGTATTATACAGATGACCTCTCTATATAATATTGGTTCTTTGAACGGGTCTTGTTCAGAATTAAGAATTTCAAATCCATTTCTGAAGACAACTTCTTAAAAAACCACTCTAATGTTTTTCATTTAAATTTAATACAATAAAATCCATTAATAAAATGACACTAAAATATTATAAATAATTTCTAATTTATTTATCCTCCCCTCCCTCCTGTCAAAACATAAATAATAATAATCAATATTTGTATTTAAAGATTAAAGGATATCTATATATATTAATAAATAATAAAATTCAAAATAAAAAACGAGAAACTTAGAAAAAATTGTATATGGATTTCAAGCGCAAGCAAACTGTATATCTTTTTTGTATCATAATTTATATATGTTATATGTATAAAAAATATGAAAACATAAAAGCTTATACAATTTAGAGATAAATAATATAAAAGAAAATGAAGCAGAAAAAAAAAACTAAACGCGTAAGAAATTGGACATATAAAATGAAATATATTGCTCTACTATACTTTGCCAAGTTCATCCATATTCATTTTTGTTTCTTCTTCTTCTTCTCATATAAAAATACCCACTATATGTATATTTATAACATTTATTTTGTGTGTATAAAATCGAAGCAGTGTGTGTGTATATTATTCCTTGCGATTGTTATGTGTTGATGCTGTGGTACTGATAAATGTGATAATGTCTAAAATAATATATATCCATCTATCTATATATTATATATATATATATTTGAAACAAAAAGAAATAAATAAATATATCCATTCACTTTTTTTAGTCGTCATTTGTGATGTATATCTATATATTCATGTAGGCATATGTGTAGCATAGCCAACACACGATATATTCATGATATACTGCAATTTATCTATATATTTCTATATATGAATTTATATCTATTCTTTTTTTTTTTTTTGATATACAAATATCATATAAATTTAATACAAAAAAATATATACAGAATATATTATTATAATCCCTTGAATAACTTGCGAACTTTGAAAAAGGATTAGCAAAATGAATCTAAAAAACTATTAATGATTCTAATCGCATTTTATATCCACTTAAATACAATAATCATTCAGAAAGTATACAATTCTAGAATTTTTCAACATATTTGAATGAAGGGAAAATTATTACTGAATTTAAATGCGATCAATTTGTTTATTTATTGCTGGATACACACTCGGATATCCTGTACTGTATGTGTATAGACATATATATGAAAGCTTACAATTACATAAATATCATTATGCTTATGCTGTATGTTGTATATATATATATATGATTGTGAAATTGTTCCGAAAAATAACGAAAGGTCCTTTGGGAATCATTTTTCGCAAAGTATATATACGAAAAAAAAAGAACAAAAAAATTTATCACCATTTGTTACTCTTCGCTTTATTTTTATTTCATCATTTTCTATACTACATTTGGTTCAAATATGTTCTGTATGACGATCAAAAAGGATAACTATATTCATATATAGATCTATATATATGGTAGTTAGTTTATACAAATAAAATACTTGAGTTGTTATATATATATATAATTTTATTTTACATTGTTGATAATCTTATATATATATATATATATGTATATATATTAGAGTAATTTAGCTTTTATCTTGTGTCAATTGCATAAAGAATAGCATTTCTCATATATATAGATATATACAATAATACATCCTCTATATTTATATAAAGGATATAACATCGCAAATATCCTATATAGATAGATATATTATACGATGAAAAACAATGAAGTGTACCATTTCATATATTCATTTTATATATCATTCTATTTGTTTTATTTTCTTTTCTGTGATTTTTTTTTTTTTATTTTGTTGTTTAACAGTGGTAATTTGGGATCAACAAATACACAAAATGGACATAAAGGGAATTCATATCATGGAGATTCAGCAGCAGCAGCAGGATCAGCAGCAACAACAACAACAACATCAACTATTTCAAGTCCAGCCAGACGTAGTGAAGTGTCACCCATTCAAAATCATGTGAGTTTTTCAAAATGATACGAATCATGTTGGTTAAATATATATATGGTAGATAACAGAAAAAAAGAAGGTTTTATTTTTAGTTTTATAGCTCAATAATAATAATAAAAATGATAATAGATTTAAGTATGATGAAAAAATGATGGATTCATAATTATTTGTTTAGTTATGTATAACCAAACCATAAATACACAATCAATATATATAGAATAGATTGATTTTGGCGCTATTTGACATAAAATATACATTTCGCATTGATCATTTTGATTGAGATAAACAAAAAAAATAGTCACAGAGTATATAAATATATATACATCAGAAATTTATAAATTAACATCATTAAATTGAATATCTTAAATGTGTACATCCATCTATACCAAATATATATGCATATAAAGTACTATATATATTATTATAAATATCGTAGTGGACATTCACTTTCAATCATCAGTCCCTATATATTTATCTAGTTTTTTTTTTTTTGTAAAATCTCTGTCAAATATCAAGATTGATTGATATTTTTATTATTTTTTTTTTGGTTACCGCATATATAAAAGGTTTTCGTTTCTAAATTATTGTAAGTTTTTCTCGTGTATATCAGATATAGTTATCAGCTATAGTAATAGTATTTTTTCAATTCGTATTTTAATTATATATATTCTAGCGATTGTCAATTGTGATTTTTATTTTGTTATATGTATGAGATAGTTGTTAAAATTACATTGCTCGTTGATTGATTTTATACAATTTCAGATTGTTTATATTCTCTACAGAATTCAATATATAACTATTTGGTATTTAGATTTTCAATACTTTGCTGTTGAATTTTGAGGGATGGGGTTTTAACGATGTGTGTATATGCTTTTGAAAATATTATAGAGATATTTTTGCTAATTAAAGTTTTAAACAATCTATAGAAAATAATAATCTATAGAAAATAATAAAGGATTTCGTTTTACAAAATTATACAGAGTTCTTTTAAGAAAATTGTGTAGCAAATCCTCAGGAAATTATGCAGAACTTCCTGTAGAATTTCTTTTAGAAATGCATACAAAATTTCCTTGAGAACATTATACAGAATTTCCTTCAGTAAATTGTATAGGTCTACCTTCATAAAAGTATATAGAATTTCGCTCAGAATATTATTCAGAATTTCCTTCATAGGATTATAAAAAGTTTCCTACAGAATATTATACAGAATTTCCATCATAAAATTGTACAGAATTTTCTTCAAAAAATTATACAGTATTTCCTTTAGTAAATTAAACACTTTTTCCTTCAGAAAATTATACGTTTTCCTTAATTTCTTTCAGTAAATTCTTTACACTTTCAAGATAATCAAAAAATATTATATTATCAATCAATATTTCTTTCCTCATCATTGACAATCGTTAAACCATACGTTTAAATTTCTAAAACTACACAAAAAAACTGATATAGTATCATGTGAAGATGACGAAAAATCGTTTTCTAATAAACTCTATAAACTCTATGCGATTTTCTTTTACTTGTAAAAACAACAATAAACTATTTAATTTATTTTTGGGCTTAAACATTTCTTTCAAATGCTGTTTGTTGTTACTAAAAAGAACCATACAAATATATACATATACAAATAGATATCGTTACAGCAAACTTAATGAACTACCCTTGGTCGCATATTGGAAAACTAAAAACTATGGAAATATATTCATATATACTTAACAAACAAACAATAAATAAGAAAAACCTTTCAATCTTACTTTAAATCATCATTTTCTTTAAAATATTATAATTTATTTATTAGATTTTTCTAAAATATACGCATTCAAATACAGCAGTTTTTATGTATTAGAAAAATATAGTCGATAAATCATGCAAAAAGGGCGATATTTGAATGTCGGGGCGAAACATTAGGACTTTATCACAATACTTTAACGCAATGATTATGTAAATACGATATTTATCCGATGAGATTTACTCAAGATAATATATTTATATTATATGATTTAAAGAAAAACTAAAAAAGAAAACAACATATTGGATGTATGCCAATGAAAGAAATTTTCAAAGTTTATTTTTTTTTATATTGTATATTAAAATCAGACACATTAAATTGAATTCCTAAATTATGCACATATAATCTATATAAATATAGAGTTATAAATTGCCAAAAAAATCTAACATTTTTTGGAAAAGGTTTAATTTATTCAAAATCTAAATAGATATATATATATTTTAGGTGATATGACATAGTATTTTACATATTCATTTATATAGTTATCTTCACGAAAACATAAACTTATCTAAAAGTTTTTTTTTTGGGAACAAAAATTAAAATATATTGTTAATATTCCAAATATCTCTTTATCTAATCTATAATCTAATAACAGTAAAGATTTTTAGCAAAAGATTTTAAGTATAATTTCGAATGTATTATGAATATTATATATACAGATGAAATGAGAAAAACAAAAGTAAAATTATTTTAAATAAATAATTATTTTTCCATACCCGTAAAGCGGCGGTCCTTATATATATAATTAAATTTTATTTAATAATGAAAAAGAATAATATATATATATAAAAGGAAATTTATATAATATACAAATTTATGTAAATTTAAAGCATTATTATTTATGTATCTCTCTGCATATATACAGAATAACAGTCAATAAGCAAAACATCAAAAATTGAAACGAAATATAAAGAAAGGAAAAGAAAAGAAAATCTTTAATGAAAAACAAATTTCTTCTCGCCAAACAAATATAACACGAGGTGTTCAAAAACCCATCGAAATATTCCTTAAAACATTTTAGATTAGAAAAGGATTTTTATTTAGAAAACCTTGATATTGAGAGGACTGATTACAATGGGTCAAAGAAGGTTTAGTTAATATTCTAAAGTGGAATAGTTCTTCTAATTGTCTTCACGTCCATGTTTCTGAATATCGATGCTTTATGATCATTTTTTTGTTGTGAATTGGCCCAAAACCTCAAGCATATTTGATGCATAGTCCTTTAATTATTTCGATATATTTCTAACAAATCCGCAGTTTCATAAGACACCTAAAATAAAATTATGCAACTTTAAAGAAAAAGGTATAACAAACATATTCTTAATATATACCTAAACCAAAATATCGGAATTTTATTCCACTATCAATACCATAAAAAAAAATCGCCCTGTTCTATAAAAATTCATTAAACATTTAAGTGAGTATAGAGTTTACATAAAACAAAACAAATATACGTTTAAGAAGGATTTTAAAATAATAATAAATGGAATTTTTATTTTTTAAATATATACGCCTATGTATTATAGAAAAATAACATTTGTTTTACAATGTAGATTATTATTATTGCATTGCATAATTCATCGCTGGAAAAAATCTTTATATAAATTTACGATTTTGAAAATGCAATATAAATGCTTTATATAAATACATATTTCTATGGTATAATAAGAGCCCACATATATATAAATAAATATATTGTTTTATATAAAGCTTAAAAAGTTTAATATTAATTTATTATTAAAAAAAAAAAATTTCTCTATAATAGAATAGAAAGAAAAATGTATGCGGAATTTTATTTATTTACTATTTTATTGCCATGTTATATAGTCTTAAATAAGAATTTGTTTTATTTTTCTTATTTTCCCCCAGAGGTTGTATACTTTTAATAAAAAAAAACCAACAAAATATTTATTTTAAATTAAAAAAATGTCATTATTTAATTAAGAAAAAATGTAATTTAACCTTTAAATCAGTTTTATTGTTTTGCAAAAGATTCAAATGTTTTTGAGAAATGTTCATTTACAATATTGATTTCCATATACAAAACATCAAGCCAGAAAAATTGCTCTCAAACATACACATAATGAAAATCAATTCGATAAACAATTCGTGAACGTTATAAATGTGTATTTTTATAGTTTTCCGAATATATTCATACAAGAAACGAAATGAAAAACAATTTATTTTAAATGAAATCTGTTTAAAAAAGTATAAAATAAAGTACAATTCACATATTCACTAAATAATTTAAAAATAAAAATCTTTATATGTAACTTTCAAACCCATTTGAATTCCACTTTGACATTTTTTTTTTATAATAATCGTTTTAGAATATAAGAAAAATATATTAATAGGAAAAAATACATTTCCGATTTATATCAATCTATAAATAAAACAAACAAAAAAAAATTAATCTAAAACCAATGAATGTTTTTTGTCTTACACAAATTATTGCAATGAAAATAATTCCAATTTTTATTAATATTATATGCGTTTTCTATATAGACAACCAGTCGTGCTGGATGGCAAACACCAAAACAAGATAATTCAATTTCACCAGACTTAGAAAATTATTCATATCATCAACAATACCAATCCCAACAACAATATATTATGAATCAACAAAATGTTGTAAAAATTCAGCATCACCATCATCATCCACATAATCAAAATCAAAATAATAATACTATGAATAATACATCACCGATGTTCCATAAAAGTTCCTATACACCAACATCATTATTAGAAAACACACAAAATGATTATCAATATTCTAATAATAATAATAATCATCATCAATCAATTCATCAACAAATCAACAATATAAATACAAATCAAAATCAATACCAACATCAACAATATTCAACGGTCACCGATAATCAATATTATTTAAGAAATCAAGATTTATTTAATGTACCAACAACCACAACAACGACAACGACAACGACAGCAACTACTTTGGATACGAATGATTTAATAATTGAAACTAATAAAGAATTATTTCTATTATCATCATCGTCTTCAGCATCATCGTCTGTAATTCCATCAATTAATCGATCATCTGAATCCTCAATGAATTCTTCAATAAGAAATTATTCTGTATCATCAGCTTCAACAACTACAAAATTAAACCCTTCATCTGTAAATCACGGAAATACAGCAGCAACAACAACAACAACAGCGACATCAAAAATATCAACTCCATCATCAAATGGATCCATTAATAATAATGGGAATTGTAATACCTATTCAATTGGAATAAAAGAACATACAAGAAATTTAAAATATACAGAATCAAAAACTTTAATGAATAAATATAATAATAATAATATCATTAATAATTCTACTATAATCATTAAAAATCATCATCGACCACTGCCATCGACAGATGGAAATGATTCTAAAATGTTAACTTATAAAAATGAAATTATCCATTCAAATTCAAAAACGAATCAAATTCATGACATTGATAATAATAATCACCATCATCATCGATTATTATATGGTAAATTATTAACAACAAACAATAGTAATTCCGATTGTCCAGATAATAATCCCGTATCATTAAGATACAAAATGAATTCCATTAATAATAATAATTTAGAAGATACTGAAGATTTTCATAATCATCATGATAAAGTTAATAATAATTTTATTATTAATAATAATTATGAAACCTCTTCTTCTACTTCTATTACAAATAATAATAATAATAATAATAATAATAATAATCAATCGCATAGAATAACAAATAATAATCAGAATAAATCTATTCAATATCATTCTATGATGGAAGATAATTTACATAAAACAAATTTTGTTAATCATCACAATGGGATAAGATCACCAAAATGTTCTGAATTAAATAGAACTCATCGTAATATTATTTATAATAATAATAATAATAATGGCAATACAAATATCAATATTAATAATATTAATAACAATAATATTACTGGTAATTTATTAAGGACAACGACAACAAATCGTTTAAATAATAATAATAATATTATCAATAATAATCATTTATTATCGGCACCGACCGGTCATCCATTAGCACATGTTATCAATAGTTTATCATCACCTGAAAGTGCCTATTCAACGGGTTATTCAACGGATGGTACATCTCCAGGTATATCATTTGAATATTTTATACTCAATAAATGATTAAAAAATCTGCGTTTATGCCTTAGGTTTTAAATATTTATTTCCGCTTTAAATTTTCCATATTATTTATGGAAAAGAACCTTGGTCAAATGAAGTGATACAACAACCATTAGGTTATTTTCCATAATAATAACAAAATCTCAACAAAAATGTTTCTATTATTGTTAAAAATAATGGTTTTTTCTTCATTATTTTATTTGCTGCAGTATGGTGATGAAGCCCCCAAAAAAACAATATATTTTTTCGTATTTCTATAAGTATATGTTCAACCCGAATAGGTCAATTTAAATCAGAAAATTTACATTTCATTACTTACAATAAGTTTAAAAATAAACCTATATGGAAAATTTCTTTGTATACGTGTTAAACATATTTTTTGTTTTATAGTTAATTCCTTATTGTTATTATATACCTTATGAAAAATATCCTTTTTTTTTTTTATTTTTAGATATAGTTTTCTTATAATATATTTATTTTGTAATCATTCGCATATACGCCACAATGAATAAATATAACAAAAGAGAGAATTTTCTTTGTTTCTCGGTTTTGTCAATGAAATGAAAACTATTTAATATTCACGAAGTGTTTATTTTTTGTGTTATTATACGAAAAATAGAATTGATATAGGTGATTTGGTCCACTCGGCTGACAAAATTGCGTGTATATCACCAATATTTATTTATTTTGTTGTTATTACATTGACACATTCAGATATTATACATATATTTATACATATATATGGATGAGATAAAAAATACAATTTTTCTTTTGGTTTATATTGGATTTTTCCTCATTGCTTATTTTTTTTGCATTGTATATAATAAAATATTGTATATTAGAAAAAAAAATTATTTTTTATATAGAAAAATGTTTAAAAAAAAATATTGTCCTTTTTATTTTATGACTGCTTTTTCGCAATATTCCAAAAAACATCTTTTTGATAACGATATATATGTATAAAGGATATGTGATGTTCTATTGTTTAGATCAACGAGTACGTTTTTGTAACAAATTTTCTTTAATTTTGTTTCATGATGATTCTGCATATTATGCGAAATGCAAAAATAGTATTATATAGAAAATAATTGACATATTTTATATGCAGTTTATCTTCTATCAGCACGTATTTTACATAAAATGAAATCATTTTTATTATTGTTTCCGGTTATTATGATTCTGTTTTTTTTTGTCAGTTGATATAATAACACATTTTTCATTCATATAAATTAATTCTAAACAAGTAAACAAGTTATGCGTGCAGGAAAGACGTACATTCGGAATTTTCATTATAACATTAAATATCCTTATATTTTAAAACATTTCCTACTATGAAATCTTCGCAAAATAGGAATAAAATAATATTGAATTGTTTGTTATTATGGTTGATTATTAATATTTTATATTGAAATAAATATCTTAAATCTTTATTATAACATTCTTGTAAAATTTCCAATGGCTTTGAAAAACAAAAGTAATAATAACAATTTACTAATAGGTGCTTCATACACTCCAGAATATTATATAAATATGCGTACGGGAACACATTATTTTCCCCGAAATGGTGTTTTGGTGACGGCCAACGAACAATTAAATCATCGGACACATCATCGTTTTGGTGGTCTAAAGAAAATTGAAGAAACATCTGTATCGCGAACATCATTATCGGAAAATGTAATCGATGGTACTCGTCCAACGATGACAATCGGTGGTAAAAATATGGAACATTTGCAGCAGCAGCTGCTGCAGCAGCCAAATGAAAGATTGTCAAAAGGTAAATTGATCATTGCATCCAAACAATCCCAACAATCACAAATTGCCGTATACTTTAATGGTCATCGTCGTACAGAATCATGTAGTGATTTTGAGAAAAGAAATCATACGAAAATTCAAGAAAATTCAATTGAATTTAATTCTAATAATTTGAATAATGAAATGACAGTTTTAAATCGTAATCCATTGAAACAATCATCATCACAACAGCAAACATCATCATCATCGTTGGTTACATCACCAGTACCTGGTCTCAGTCCGGATGTTCAACGTCGTTTAAATGTTCAAAATTATAAAGGACTTGAATGTAAGAATGTATTTCAAATATCATATATAGAAAGAATTTTTGTATTATTAATATATTTAAAATTCAATCAATAGCTCCTTCACCACGACAACGTTGTCGAATTCGTACAAATCCATGGTTTTCCAATATTGAACCATCTTTATTGTTGGCAAGTGGTAATAATCTAAATGAAGGTATTGCAACGACGATGAATAATAAAATAATGGACATTGATACAAGTTCAACATCGTCTGGTGTTAAATCAAGTAGTGATGCAGCTACAGATGATAAAAGTGATGAGTATGTTTTTCTTCTTCTAATTTTATTAATGTCCTCGTTATATAAATATGTATTTTTTTTAATAATTGTAATAGAAAAAAAATATCATCGGAATCGGAAAGTAGCAGTTCGTCAACAGAAATCGAAATGAATAATAAATCCAATTTATTTACAAATACAATGTTAAATAAAAGACTTTTTGCAACTTCTGACAACCAGAAATTATTGGATGGCAATAATTCAAATGAAATAATTGATCAAACTAAATCGGAAGATATTGAATTACAGCAACGGTCAATACAAAAATTAAAATGTGATAAACAAAGATCATCATCGTCGGCAGTAAACAATAATTCAATTATTGAATATTGTAGTGATGATGATACAACATTAAATGAAATGATGGGAAAATATGATGAAAGTTATTGTTATGAAAAAGAAACAGATATTTTAAGTGATTCAGATCCAACAGAGTGTATATCGGATATTGATACCGGACAAGATGGTGGCGATGAATGTGATACAGATGAATTATTAGATTTTGATTTTATCGATAATGGATCGTCAATACAAGAGGATCTAATCGATAAAAATCTATATGAAAATACGGGAAGTTGTTCATATCATACGGTAAATGGTCGTATGATTGTTTTATCACGAACACCAACACCAACATCATCATTGGCTGGACCGTCTGGACCGGCTGGACATGGTGGCCAACAACATCGAATAATACGGAAAACTGGACGTCAATCAATCAAACAATTATCCGTTGATGATTGTTCGAATAATGGTGTTGTTGGTTGTTGTAATAATTGTAAAAATAGTCAAAAACGTAAGAAACGTTTAACAAGAACACGTAAACGGAGCAGTGATTATCGTGATCTAAATGATATCGGTGATTATAATGGTGAAGATACAATAAATAATAATAATAATATAGAGGATTCGAATGGTACATCAATGACAAAGTGTCAGCATCATCGAAGAGAATCCAAGAGTGTTGGTGGAACTCCATTAAGTTTACGTAGAAATCAAAATACTAATGATAGAAATAAGTAATTATAATTGTTATTTAATATTTTTATTTAAAATCCCATAATGTTTATTGTCTGTTTTCCAGTAATTTAAAAATGATGCCATTAACAAATCGATGTAATTCATTAACATTTACCGAAATCCATTCGATACGCAGTCGTTATTTAGCAATTGCCGAAAGTGAAAAGGCCTTAATGAAAGCCGATATAGAGGCGGACGTTAAATACAAACAATTAATTCATGAAGCGGAAACAATTTTAGTATCAATGAAAACAACCCCTGGACCATTACGGTATATATTTGAGATAATTTTAAATTAAATTGATTTTAAAACAATTTTATATAATCATTTCATTCCGTTTCGTTTCCCCAAATATATATAGGGAATCATCAACAGCCATAAGTCCACGACGCATAAATAATTTACCTACAAATAAACGTGTTGAAATGTTGCGTAGTTGTGATTTCGATCTAAAACGTGAATTAAATGATAAAAAAATACAAAAATCAACCTATGAAATCCCTGAAATTAAATCTGGAAATCAAGATCATAATAATAATAATAATAATAGTGATAACACTTCCCAATTATCAGATACAATGCTGTTAAACAAACGTTTAGAAGCGATACGATTAGAAACGAATTCGGTGCCGACCAGTCCTAAATCAATGTGCCGCTTTAGCCCACGTAAAACTCATGTAACGAATTTTATCAATCAAAATGCATCACCAACTGATTTATTATTAATAAGACGTAGTACAAAAAATTCAACATCTTCCTCATCATCTTCAACATCGTCGTCGCAACCACCAACAATTGCAATTTTACCACCACCACCCTCAACAACTGTATCATCACAACAACACCAACAATTACAACCTCAATTACAAATCAATGGACATTCTCTGATAATGAATAAACCACCAAAGTCACCGATACCTCGCCGTCGTTTTCGTAGTCAAAGTCCTAAGGTGATATCCATTGAATCGGATACATCTGAAAGTGATAATGATGGAAATGACTTGGAAACCAGAAATAATTCAAATCCACAATCAACTCGATCACATTATAAAAAAAATCATTCAAATCGTGGATTATCAACTTCGCCCACCATCGATTCGAATGGTGGTAAACGAATCAATATTAATAATAATCATAATATGAAAAAATATTCAAAACAAAATCAAAGACACCAAACAAAACCTATAATAAATGATAAATTTGTTGATTATGTTAATATACCGAATCGTTCAAATTCAAAAGATCACAATTATCATCAGGAAGGAGTTGATTGTAATTTAATTACAAATAAATCACCACCAATTTTATCAACATTTCGTTCAATTGAAATACCAAATAAAAATTCAGATGAAAATTTCTATTGTCCACAAAGTGAACCATTAAAACGTAAAATTTATTGTGGTAGTAATTCATTGGAAAAATTAAAGAAAACATTAGAAATGGATTCAGGTAAAATAAAACACTTTATATCCTTACATATTTTATTTACCGATTTTTATTGTAATTTATATTTTGTATATAGAATTACCAAAAAAAGCTCTTTTACAAAAAATATCTCTGATAAGACTTGAACGATTGGCAAATGCACAAGCGGCCGCTGCTGCAGCAGCTTCCGCAACTATCGCATCATCGTCAGAAGGATCATCAAAAGAGTCTGCTGCTGCAATTAATCCCGTTTTATCAACAAAAATATCCGATAAAATAATAAATAATTTAACAATCACATCATCAAATCATCAAAAGAATTTAAAACGTGAATCGCATCCACATCATAATCAAAATTTAATGCATCAAAATGAAAGAATAACAATAGCTAATGCAACCGCCAAACGACAATTAATATTAAATACCATTGAAGATTTAAAAAGAAATTTAGAAGATCAAAGTGTTGAATTGCATGGATTAAATGATGATAATGGAAATAATGCTGATGGCGATGGTACGGAACTTAATGAAGGAGATAAACAAATTATTATTAATAATGATAATAATTAATTTGTTAATATTAATCCAAATTAATATTCAAAGTTATGTTTTCATTTTTCAGATAATATTTATTATTTATATACATTTTATTTTATTTGTTTTGTTTCCTTTTTTTTAGATTCTGTTAGGTTTTTATTTGTGATATGTTCATAATATTGTAAATATTCTCTATTCTAAGGATTGTAGGTATTTTTTTTTATTATTTATAGAATTTTATTAAGGAGATTATATTGTAAAATCAGGTAAAACCTGAGGCGATATAAGTTTTTTTAACCTATATAATTTCATAAGTGGATGAAGGAGGAAATGGAAATGGCACTGTCTGTGTTTGAATTCGGGCAAATCAATTGTATATTGAATGTGCATTTAATTACTATTACTACTATAAGCAAATGAATTATATTAGCGTTAAACAAATTCGTAGTTTTTTTGAATGCATAAACGCAATTTAAACATCTAATATCGGTACGAACAGTTTTCCTTTCAGGTTATATGCATCAATTGACTTTAGGAAAAGATCGCGAACATATAATAGACCATAACCACTGTGACAAAAAATAACATAAACAATTTTTTTTATATTAACTCAATTCGAATACAATATGGTAGAGGTATTTTAATCTTTATTTAGTTATTGGTTGCAAATCTTACAAAATATATATTTGACGATTAACTGATCAATTGATTTGATTACATACTATTTTTTTTTTATTTTATTGTGATATTTTTAATAATTTGTCCAAATTATTCTTAATGAAATATTATAATAAATCAATTTTATATTTACTTATCATATCTTATATCGAATTTCTATATACATTCAAAATCAAAAGTAATGACGTTCACGTGTTTTTGGGAACAGAATGCGATGATAGACGAATTGTCATTCTATTCAAAATTGATTGTATAATTATCCTTATATTCTACTTAAGATAATTCCAAAAATAGTCTTAGTTAATCTACAAACATTTCATTTCCTTAACTTTACATAATCGGGACCTATTAAAAATTTAATAGATTAACCATTAAAAAATTCATGGGATTTAGTAAGAATATTCTGAAATTATATAATGGTTGGTGTAATATACATTATTTTTAATGGAAATATGGAATAAGAATCCTGTCGTTGTTTCGATTTATTGTTGATTTCAGTTTTCGTTTAGCTATAAAAAGGAAAATATTGCATGAAAATTATTTAATTTATTTAAATTATTTCATTACGAGACACATTTTTTATTACATTTCTTTGTTGGATTATTAGTGAAAAATTATATATAGTTTGTGAATTCCTTTTGTTATGTGTAATAATATCACGATATATATTTGGTATCAAATAGAATAATTCGAAATTTAGTTTGAAAAAAATTGAATCATTTGGAAAATGATTAAATAATTTGCGATAGTCAGACATGCATGAGAAAATCCTTTTCATACAAATTATTTTTACAATATAAGAAATATATATAGAAAAGAATAAAATATTAAATATAAATATACAAAAATATTAACTACACACACGTAAATAAATTTAGGGATGTAAAGTTTTTTTTTTATATTTATATACTATATAATATATAGTTTGTGATTAATGTATGTAGAAAACCGAAATTAATATTAATAATATAATAATATTAATATAAAAGGAAAAATTTAAATTTTCCAGTTCCACTTATTATTAAATATTTTTTTAAATTCTTTATACTTTTTGGGTTTTTGATTGATTTTAGACAAAAATTTATTATAGATTATTATAATATTTATATTAAAAATTAAGCATTAAAATAATAATGAATATATAAAAAATATCGTCATTGAAAATGAATAGATTTTTCATTTCAAATTTCAAACAGAGTCGATCACCAGTCAACGCAATTATAAGCGATGATGATGATGATGATGATGATTTATTAGAATATATTTTAGAGAAAAATTTTTTTTTAGGATGATTTTAGGATAGAAAATTCATTTAATTTTTTATTTTGTTTAAATCAATATTTAGTAAATTAATTTTTTATATTAAATATTTTTTATTTGTTATTTATGCGTTCTTTTAGTATTCTATTTATTTATTTATTTATTTATTATACTTGTTAAATTATATAAAATCCATCCATTCCATATAAATGTATTATGAATTATTAAATTAATTATACTTTGAAAAACAATTAAGTATTAAATGTGAGTGAGTTTATAGAGTTTATATTTTAGAAAAATAAAAAATAGAATTCTTAGAATTCCGATTAAGTCAACGCAAAATAATATCTGAAATAAAAATAAACAAATTTTTTTTAATTTGATTTCATTTATTACTTTATATAATATATCTAAAAGAAAATTCTGATAGTTTTATTCATATGATTATGAGTAGTTTTATTTTTATTTTCAGTTATAGAAAAATTTATTTTTATATATAGATTGATTTGTATCAAAAGAAATTAAAACATTAGAAACTATTTTCTAAATAGAGAAATAATTCCATAAATAATTATTACATTTTTCCTCGATGAAACTCCTTTATTTTACAAATTTCTATGGTCTATAAATGGCGAAACTACGCGTATAAAAATATGTATATGAGTCGGAATTAGCTTCTGATTTTTCTTTAATTCATTAAAACGCCATTTATTTATTGGAAAATACTTTCGATTATTAATTATTGTATTGTTAGATTGTATTAGCAATATGATGTTACCTTTCTGTTTTAAATATCATGAATTTAAAATTTTACATTTAAAAATAATTTATATTATCTTAAAATTTAAGGACTAAAATATAAATTTCTATTACAAATTGAATAGAATTGCCACTACAAATTAAATAGAATTTCCTTAAACAAATTGCACAGAATTTACTTAAGAAAATTGTAGAGAATTTCCACTACAATTTTAAAAGAACTTTCTTAAGAAAATTGTAGAGAACTTCCACAACAAATTGAATAGAATTAAGTAAATTGTACAGAATTTCTACTACAAATTGAATAGAATTTCCTTAAGGAAATTGTACAGAATTTACTTAAGAAAATTGTAGAGAATTTCCACTACAATTTGAAAAGGACTTTCTTAAGAAAATTGTAGAGAACTTCCACTACAAATTGAATAGAATTTCCTTAAGTAAATTGTAGAGAATTTCCACAACAAATATCTATTCAATGTATTATTTTTTTGGAATAAATTCAGTTTTTTTTATATAAATTTGTCATAAGTGTGAAAGCATTCAAATTTATTCAAAATATCCCAATAAATATGTATAGATGCGAGGAGATGACTGCCAAAAAACCTAACTCATATCTATAGTGTTTTCCGCATTATCATCTTATTATATTGACTTGACTTATTCACATTAATTTAACGAGTGCCAAAACAACTCTAATGAGCAACTTCCCCTAACCCGAATCTGTATTTAATCATTTATATAGACTTATATAATCAATAAAACAATTTATATTAATATTTTGTAAATCTATTCATCTCATCTGCTTTTATTATACTAATTAATTTAATTTAATTGTTTATAATCTGATGTTTATATTTTATTCTAATTTAACTATATACAATTAAAAAAAAATTAAATAAAATGATATCTACACTCTATAACCAAAAATAAAATGTACAAATTTATACAATATTTTTTCAATTAAATTACAAAAATTAAAAACAGGGTTAATTAAAAGTATAATTAAACAAACATATTATTTAAAGCATGTCGGAAACGGCGAAAAATAATGAGCTTTTTAATAATTCTTTTATTCTATTTTATTTATTATTATGCAAATTTATATGCAAAACAATTTCTATACAAATCCAAAATATACAAAATAATTTTTCTTATCTTATTAAAAATTAAAATAAAACTATTCACAATCAAATATTTAAATATTATCGAATTTCTTTTCTTATAGATATATAGATTTTCTGTATTTTTTTTTTATCTCGTTTTAATTTTACTATTTATATATAAAAGGATTGTTTTTTTTCTCGTTAAAATAATTTTATGACAAAAAAAAAATACTATTTCATTTAAAAAACAAACAACAAAAAAAAATTATAATTATTTATTACGTTTAAATATAAAATTTATTTCTTATTAAACATTTAGATTAAAATATTATAAAACTTAATAAATAACTTTAAAAAATATATTGATATATTAATATATAATTATTAAAAACATTAAGTAGAAAATTATAAAAATAAATATACTATTAAATTATAATAAATAAAATAATATTAAATAATTAATTTATATTTTAATAATAATAATAATATATATTTATATATAAATTTGTAATACAAACTAAAAAAAAATTAATATTATAACAATAATAATAATAATATTTTTTTTTTTTTTCCAAATTTCTCTCATCTCATCATCGTGTAATGATAATATTTTTTCTGAGATACAAAAATAATAATAAAAATTAACCAACTATATATAACTAACAAAATAAAGTTAAACTAAAAATTTTGCGATATAATTAATCACACATATAAAAATTCATTAAAAAATAAACTATAATATAAAAATCAAAAATATTTTTATGAAGACTTTAACCGAAAAAAGAACCATACATACGTATATATATATTATTTATTTTGTATATCAATAATTCATTGTCGAAACTAAGATAATTATCGACCAAAACCAACCAAAAAATACTATATTAATATTAATTAATTAAAAAATCACATATGAAAAAATAAAATCAAATGACCTAAAACTTAATAAAATTATCATATAAATAAATATTAATAAAATTAATAAAATTAATGAAACAATTGCGAAAAATTTTCACATAAGAAATAAAAATTAATATTATTAAAAATAAATAAATATATTATATATTAATATAAAAAGATTATGATGTTTAATGTAATTTAAAATAAAAATAAACAACGTGTTGTTGAGATGTTATGGAATTATGTATTCGGTGACGAACAATTGGATCACTTTTAGCCAAACCATATACGAGAAATATCATGAAAACTTTAATATACAATCTAAAAGAATTCCATTAGTAGGTAAACTCAAAGATAAAAGAAGTATAAGAACAGATCCATCTCAATGATTCACAAATTAGACTGAATATTTTCTGAACTGGCAGAAACTGAACTAATTAAATAACTGATTAATAATTCAAATATTTTTTCTAAAAATCACTTAACTTATCCATTATAAAAATTGAATTAAAAAGTTACTAAAACATACCACTTGATAATTCACATTTAAACAAATATTGAAGGTTCTTCTTTAACGTTTAATATTTATAGTGGCAATGAGTTCAATTAAATGATTATACATTAATATAATTTAATGGATATTAATTAAAATTCACGAGGTATCGCATTTAATTTTTAATTTTATTTGACCCCGCACACACGGTCTTAATTTATAAATTGTTTGTTACAAATGATTTTGTCTGTTTTAAACATATTTCAATTTTCAAATACTTATATAAGATATACAAATTCGATTCGATTCTCTGACACGATCATCGATCGTCGAATACAAAAATATTCATCGTTTAGTTTCCTTTATTCAAGTTTGCGAAAAACAAATATAGTGAAAACTTGGAAAATCATAATTTTCCAATTGATATTTTCTGAATGCATATGGACTATCAATTGCTTATGTTCATTTTTCAAATGTTTCCTACTTTGTATATTTAAGATTAACTGCAGTTGTCCCTTTTATTGCCCAACATTTAGGACAACATTTAGATATTTTATTTAGATATTTTATTGAGTACATTAATATATGTAAATTCCTGAGAAATTTTCAAGTTTGTTATTGTTTTCTTTTAATTTAAATTTAAATGAAATAATTACATATGCTATTTAATTAAAAGTTAAATTAGATCGATCATTAAACGAAATATAATATATTAATAATTAATTATATTATTATTTGTTGTTTACATCGTTGACTTTATTCACAAACAAAATAATTATAATATTTACACATTTTCTATTATATACACATTATCAAAACCTTTTAAAACCTTTTAATATATTTAAATATATTTCTATCTATATAATTTTATAATCTATATATATATAATATATAAATAAAATTCATATATTACCGGTTAATCTCCTAACCTATATGTTTATTTATTTATATTGTGACTATTTTTAAATATAAATTCCATAATTTAATTAATTAATTTTAATTATAGGAATTCGTGTTATTTTCATTAATTATTTATTTATTGACAAACAATTTCATTAAAATTACAAAATAAAAATCAAACTTCTTTTAATAAATATACATACATATAAATATACAAGCGGTGTTTTATAACAGGTACAACCTTTATATATTTTTCCAAGTGACCATCGTAATCCGATATGCGTCCTATTGAATTTAGTTCAAGAAATTACAATTTCATTTAGTTATTTTCGTATTAGAAATAAATCCTATATATAAAAAAAAGGTATCTAAATTACAATAATAATTTATCAAAATTATATGAAAGTTTCCATAGACAAAACTAAATTTTGCGATTAGATGTTTGATTAAAAACCTTATAGAATAATTTCTAAATAGAATCAATCACAAAAGTCATCACCACCGGGTTCTAAATAGATTGTGCTTCTAAATAGATTGTACGTTTTCAGTGTATATACCTTGTGTATGTATATTAAATTAACCACTTTTGATAATCTATAATTTATACACATTAAAATAACAACATTCTTAAATTAAAATTAATTAAAATTCATCAACAAAACAGTGTTTATTTTAAATTGAACTCTATAAATTCTATAATATAGTCGATCGATCGAGGTAAGTTCAAATAATACATTTATTAAAATTAAAATATATACAATAAATTATTTATTTCTTTTTTTTTGTTTTTCAATTTAAATAATTTATTATACACAAACATAGAATTAGCACAAGAAATAAAAAACAAAATAAAATCAAATTTGAATGTCAGACATAAATTCATGTAAAATTGTAATACATTTTATTGAATAATTAAAATTGATTGCATTGCGAAATAGATTTAATTAGAAATGTTTTGAAAGTATTAACGATTAACCCGATTTTGTGATTATTTCCCAGTCAAACAGCTAGAAAAATCCAATCTGCTTTATTATCCTTATAGTGCTATTGTAAGAAAAGATAAACTAATTACAAAACGACAGAAACATCACAAATAGTTGGAAAAATTTCGTTGTATAAATACTTTATCGCTGGGTTTTGGAGGGTGATTGATGGAAGAACTGATCACAAAACGTTTTATAGTAACATCTATAGTATAATTTTTGACCATGAAAAATCTTAATTTAACATCGCGCAAAATAATATATTAAATATTCATTAATTATAATTTCACCCATCAACGTGTGTATCATTACATTTGTGAGATCATCTCTCCATATATAAATTATAGTTTCATTAATCAATCAATAATATACAATTTTGTATTAAAAAAACAAATATAATAAGAAATACAATTGTTTCATCTTCACACCTGTCATTCATTTTATATAATGTCGTGTACGTACATTTACGGATAAATATTATATTGTAATGAAAATTTATAATAAGTAACAATTTACAATGATTATTCAATAGAGTTATTTTGTTGTTTTTTTTATTAAAATACCCAAAATTAGACTTATTATTCTTTTTTTATAGCCCACCGCTCATCGTGTATTAATTCGTGAACGTAATTCATATGTAAATAAAAACAAATCAATTATTATAATATTTATATATATGTTATAAATATATATATATATATATATTTCTTTTTGTTTGTTTTTCATTTAATATATGAATTATTTATAAAAATTAAGTAATAATATATCATATATTTTAAGGATTGATTTTGTCATAAATAAAAACAGATTGGGTTTTTTTATTGATATATTTTTTTATAGAAATATTAAAATATAGGATTGATATCATCTATTTAAAATAAAATTATGGACCGATTATGGATAGTTTTTTTTAGAAATAACTTGAAATTAAAATGAAATTTTTAGAGAACCTTTTAAAAAACATATATTATTCGTATTTATATTGGTTTAGATTTTATAATAATTTAATTTTCTTACATTAATTACATTAAAAAATTTGCAATATGCTATCTTAAGTATATAATTAGGCTTTGCGGTATTGTTAAGTTTATTTATTTATTGAGAAATGACAGACCTTCCGGTGTTAGAAATTTATACAAAATTGCGTTTAGAAAATCATAAAGAATTTCCTGCTTTTATTTAATTAATTATATAAATTTTATTGAATTTCTGACATTTTAAATGACAGTGCGAAATTTTTAATTAATGTACCTATTTAATTATTCTTAATGTATTTAATAAAATTAATATATGAACATTTTTCATACTTATTATGTGGGCAAAGTGTGGTACAATTTATATATATATTCTGTATTGCTGAAATTTATTCTGTTATCAAATTAATTCTTTAAAAATCTGATTAGAAGATTGTATAAAAAAAAAAACAATGAAAATGTCAATGTCCAAAAATATAAAATTTCTTTTTTTTTGCAAAAAGATAACATTTCTTTATGTTTTATATATCGAATATAAAAAAACATTTGAAATGATATCAGCAGAGCACATTCATTGCAGTATTTTGAATGTCATATATATATAGATAAGGTAAAAATAAAATATCACTTGTTAATTAATCTGTGTATATATATAAATAAACATGCGAAAAGTGTTTTTTATTAGCCTTTTATTTTTTTGCTTTATATATTATGAGATTAATCCATAAAATTTCAAATAAAAATGTTTAACCTTAACATTGAACTGCCTGAAAAAATAATTGTGTTTTATTAAAAGAAAAAAATAAAATACAATTATTTATCAAAGTCAAAGTCACTTGGGGTTAAAATAATAATATTACAATAAAATTAAGTTATACAATAAATAAAAAAAAACAAAAAACACATTTATTTTACGTGTGCTTTTTTAAGACCTTACGCTGATTATTTTTATTTATTACTATAATGTGAAATATGAAATGATTGTGGATATTTTCTTTTTTAAATAATATACTACAATATATAATAATAATTGCGATAACAAAATAATTGTTTATATAATTTTGTTTATTTTTCATTTAATCAATTGCAATTTTATTATATTGATAATTTCTTTTAATTTATTATGATCGCTTTTATACATGTTTTTGTGATATATTATCGTATATTTACTATATATATATATATAAAATTTAATGAATTATAATATCAATTACAATTTTATTTATAACGATATATAATACAATAATAAGAGTATTATATTTATTTAATGATACAGACATTTATTTTTTAATTTTATGATGAAACAATGATGAAAATTTAATAACCCTAAATGAGAACCACAGAATGATCATAAAAGACAACAACCGCACGGACTAGACTAACAAATCTTTTATGTATAATAATTCTTTTTAATTTTATAAAATGAAAACCGAATCCATCTAAAAATATTATCACCCTGTATTAGTTGTAATTTATATATAGTTTAATGTGGTTATGTAAATAACAAAATTTTCCATTATATATTGAAATATAAAATTGTTTATAAATTGATTATTTTACATTTATTATATTAATATGATTTCAATTATATGGAAAATTTTGAAATAATTAATGCAATTTTAATAGTGAAAACAATCTGTTGTCTATATATAGATGTTATAATAAGCCGTCTATATAAATTTTCGCATTTTGGATTGATAAATATATATTTACTATTTTGTACTGGTAATAACTGAATCGACTTGATTGTAGGATATTTTCCAAGTATACCAATCAATATTTTTCCTTATTTAATTCATGGACAAATTATATGAAAATTTTAATTCATATATTCCGTTTAATTATTATAATATTATTACAGATATTTTATTTGCTACTTAATATTACATTTATTATTGTATTTTAATATAAGATATTTCATAATCGAATGAATAACATTTTTCTTTGTAATCTTTTTGCAATCAAATACATTAACTTTTGAAACATGACCATCGAATCAAAAACTAAAAATGTCAGATCAAAATTTTAATCCTTTTATAAAATAAAATACAATCCTCAAATTGTTTTCTCACTTACACCATTTTTTTTTTTAAAAATTCTCCTATATGAAAAATTCTTTTATGATGAAATTTTTCTTTAATCTTTTACATATTATTTATTGAATTACTCTGCAAAAAATGTTTGTTAATAAATTATAAATTATATAGATCAAAAAAAACAGAAAAAAAAAACAATTCTTCAATTTAGCTAATATTTTCTAAAAAATCAATTTTCTTTTTATTTTACAATGGCCAATTTCAATTTAAATTAATTTAAAAGTTATTATCATTTAGTTTCTCGCATATTCATATATTGCGTGTTAATTTTTTTGTGTACATTTTTTGTTCGTAAAATTAAAATTCACGACAAAATTATGCTATTAGTGGTAGGCGAAAAAAAAAATACCACTATTTTTCATTGTATAAATCATTCAATTTCTGATATTATACAGGGCTATTAGATTATGGTATATTAAGGGGATATTTAAAAGTGGATATCGATTAGAATTTTGTTTAAATACTCTAAATTTGTATTTGGAAATTTATATATAGCATTATAAAATATTTGGTATTCATCCAATCTGATTCAATGGGAAATTTTGTCAGTTTCATTTTTCAATTACAGATATATTGAAAAATTTTATAATATCGAAAGTTTCCGTATCAATTTTTTATATAACTAAAATAAAATCGTTGTCTTCCAGACTTTCCATTTGAATATATTCAATAAAATTAATATTTATCTGTTCCTCCCAAAAATATCTTTAACAATAACCGCGTATCAGAGATTATTTATTATTGCACGTGCTATTTTTTTTTGAATTTCCCTGTCTTTTGGTCCATTCATATATATATTGAATATGTTTGTTTGTTTATTTTTAAATATAAATAGATATTATACATTTTACGGCTATATATATTTATTATTTGCATTTTAAAGGTGCTAAAAAGTGATTTACAAGGCAAATATTTAGTTTAATAATTATATGCGATCTTTTCGCATGATATATCGTTTTTTTTCTCTCATCATATTGTAAAAAAAAATATACCTCATAAATATACATATATAGTAATTTTTATATATATATACGCATATATACGTAAGCAATAAGCAATTTCTATAAAAATCATTTTATGCTTTGTCATTTTCCTCATCATTTTCATATCAATCAATTTTAGGTCCATTTATATACGCATATCACAGAGAAAATATATGACATTTATGAGTAATTAATTAGCATATTATTAAATACAAAAAAAATAACAATCGCACAATATTTTTTAAAACTTCCTTTTGTTATATTCCATAGAAATTATAATAATATGATTCAATCTATATAGTAGAAATGATGATATTATCTATACAAAGAGCCGACCAAAAAGATACAAAGCACAAAGTAGAACATTAACATAGCTTAATTTTTCAAAGATTTTGTTCTAAGCTGTGATTATAGTTCAATAAAAATTAAACCATCTGCGATCTGGTCGACCATCAAAAGGTCGTTAAACTATATTGCTGTTATAAAATTAGAAGTATATGAAAGTGAAAACAAAATTATCAATTAGAGGTTGAGATAAGAGTTTTTGTTGGCATTATTGTTAATGAATTGGCTGGAAATTATGATAAAATATAATATATTGTTAAGTCTTCATGATTTAATTGCGATCTTTAACACTAAATGTTTCATTTATGATTATTTCATAAATAATTTATTAATTTATAGTTAATTAACGCGTTTAACTTTGTCGATCTATTTTGCTGTACCCTATGAATAATTATTTATTTTTTACGCTATTCTCTACAATATATTTATTCGAATTTTGTATTGCAATTCGTTGCATTTTTTAATATGCGAAATATATAATAAAAAAAAATAAAAATATGTATATGTATATAGAGAAAACGTGAATGGAATGTGATAAACATGCAGAGGCAGACAATAATTCATTATTATATTATTTAATTTTTTTTTCTTTCTATATATTTAAAAAAATTCCATGTTTAATTATTTCTTTCTTAATACATTTTTTAGCTATACTTGGATTATGTACTCTATAATAATAATTATAATAAAAGATGTATATTATTAAATTTTGTTATTTAGATTAACGTTATAATAAAAATTATATTATTTTGATAAAAGATAAAAATTCTCATAAATTCCCATATTCATTATTAATTTGCAAAATTATTTATATAAAGGAAAAAGATATATAATCATTTCCATTTCTTTTTAAAAAATAAAATATTTTTCTTTTTTTTTTTTAATATATGAGTTTTATTACTATGTGCTTTTTCTATTCAAATAATTATTGTATTAATTTATTAACATATGATGTGATTATTCATTTTGATAACTTTATGAAAGTCGCATCATTATCGCGATCGCGTTACTATCTCTATATGTATATTATATTGAATAATACATATATATATAATAGACAATATAATATAATATAAATTTGTTCGTGTTCAAGTACTTTGAATATAATATAATAGTAATGATAATAATAATAATATTAATTTCAATAAACATAAAATTTATAATTTATAATGATAGCAATGATTCATCAAAACAATATATATATATATATATATATATGTTGTTATTAATAACATATAAACATTTTTGAATTGATCTTAATTGATTAATATATATTATAATTATGATCAGTATATGTTCGATAACAGAATGCTCGGCGGCGGCTTTCAATCAAAAGATAGTCTGAATAATTCATAATTAAATTCGTTGTTATTTTATTAATTCACAGGATTATTTAAAAAAACGGGGTTTAATTTAGTCGTAATTGTATTCTGCATGAATTCATCAATTCTGCATAATTGATTTTAGTTCCCACGATTGAAAAATGTATAATTTGCTTAAAGAAATCTTGTATAATGAGAAAATTCTGAACACTTTACTAAAGAAAATTCTGTTTAATTTGTAATAGATCTCTATGGGGTTGGGATGTAAAGTTATTTTTTCAATTGACATCTTTTAATGTTGTACTTGTACGTATTATATTTCCCGCTGTTGAGTGTCATTCCTATATTCTATAACGCCACATGTAAATGATTTTTGTTTAATCATTATCAGGTCCCATCAATAATATGATTTCACCCTTTTCTAGATCGCTTAAAAAATATCTTTAATATTACAGATATTTTACTTGACTTGGATTGATTTGTTCTGAATATTACATATATTACAGAGAGCATTATATGAAATGAATGATTTCCATATAGTTTTATACAATTAATTCTTCGGAATACCCCCAATAAAGTAAAAATATAAAATCTAATATTTCTGTTATCAGAATTTATAATTTATATATTTGATTCCTAATCAAAAAACCTACAGATACTGATTTAAAATAACAAAAAATTTAATCGTATGCTATATTTTCATTAATAATCAGGAATAAAATTTGATTTTTCATTATTTATTATTAACAAAAAAAAAATATGTGTTTATGTTTGTTACGGAAAATTTAAACCAACCACAAACCACAATTTTTATTTATTATTATAATTATTATTACTTTTATATTTACAATATATATTAGTTAGTTGTTACAACATTCAATTTATTCCAACAACATTCAATTTCATCTGCAAAAATCACACACGACATAATTATTAAATTAGTTTCATTTTTCAATTATTCAATTATATTCTTATATTGGAAAATGAAAGAGTTTTGATTTGTACTATTTTTTAGAACAAATTTACATTTATTAATGCTTCTTTTTTTTTTGTATCACTTTATAACTTTATCATTTTTAATTCATTGCGTGTATTTATATATTGTGTATAAACTCTTTGAATGAAAAAAAAAATTAATTTAAATTTATCATTTAACATGAATTGCCTATATACGATGACCAGAATTATCGCATCGTACGATGAATGTATCAATTTACGTCATGCGATACATTAGAATTTTATATACATATATATGATCATTTATAAAAATGATTTTTAAACCAATAATAAAGATTCGTTTGATATCGTATGCTTTTTTTTTACAATTATATATATTATATATATATATAGTATAATGATAATAATAATTTTATTTTATTTCTAAATAAAATTGATAATAATTTATGTTTTAACCAAATAAAAGATGAGTAGGTATTACTTGTATATATAAAAATAGATAGATGTATATATAATTCTTGCAAAATATATATATACATTTAATATAATATAATCAACGAAATATATAATATAAAATTACCATATATTTATCATATCTATTTTAATTTAGATAAATTTGAATATATTTAGAATATTGAGATCACGAGACTATATATAACAAATATTAAATTAGAATTCAGCGTTTTGAAAAGAGATTGAAAAATATATGTTATATTGATATTATAATATGTTATAGTTTTATTAAAATATAATACAAACAATTTACGTTACGATATTTTACGATATTAATGAGATGATAAAAGATGAATATAGAACGATTATCAGTATTTAAAATATTTAGTATTCCATTTTCAATTAACTTAAGGAAATTCTTGACTGATTATTTTCTTCTTTCAAAAGGCATTTTTCATGTTATGAAAAATTCTCTAAGAATATCTTCTGAAGATTTTTCCTGCAATAGAAATAGTTCAGATGGATAGAAAATCCTGTAGGCATCACTCGTTTGTTGTTTTTTGTTAAAGATGGAAAATGCTTGAAGATTCCCTTTTAAATTGTTTAAAAGTTATATTTAATAGAAAAAATATCTCATATCTTAAATGGAAATCAACAAAAAAAATGTGTGCTTGAATGGCAACAGCAATGATACGATTGCAATTGACCGATTAAAATACATGAAAAATGTAATGATTGGCATCCCACATCAATAATTAAGACCAATTTATTGTAGTTTTATAAACACAAAAGAACGTTTGAACTAATTGCAATTGTAAGATTATATAATAGACATGGAACTCGAAAAAATCTAATCTCAAACTCATTTTCGTATATTTATTTAATTGAATTGAATTTTTTCAGTTCAATTTTGAACATACCAGTCGAGTACTTAAGATTTTTCTAACAATTTTCGTGGAAAGGAAACATGTTTTAAATAATTTTGACTTATTTATTATGTACACCTGCTGCATGTGATTATAAATTAATATAATATATGATTAACCAATATGTTTTTAAATAGAATTTTGTCTTATCAATCATCTCATCATTTATATTATCTTTTTAAAATACAATTTATTATATATGGTTTGTTATATTATTGTAATGTTATTATTACAAATGATTCATATAAAAATTGTATAAATAAGCGACAGGTGAATAACAACAATATACAATTTTTTGTTATTCATATTATATCAGAACTATATATTCAGTTTTTATTTTATTTTATCTGAAACCAAAAATAAAAAACCTTATCAATTTGACAACAAAAAATGTTTTATTAGAAAGTGTTGAATTTCTTATCCTATCGCTATCATATTACATATGTATATTGATGATAATGCGAATATTTCAAAATTTTGTTATCAATAGCTATAAAAACCGCCGAAACAATTTCGGTTTTCCATATATCAATAACAAAATAATAATAATAATAATAAACCAAAAAAAAAAAAACAATTAACTTATTTTATGATTTAAATACTATATAATTAAAGAAAAAATAAACATATTAAATAATATAATGATTATGATAAGCCCCATATAAGTACATGTATAATATACGTAATTTATATTCCATTCACGTCAAACACCAAAATCAACTCTATATATAAAAATTAAAATAAACAAAAATGTAAAAATGTACATATTAATTAAAGGTCAATAAACCGGTTGCAAATAAAATGACAATATAAAAAAAAATAGATCATGTTTTTTGAAAACATCAATGGATTTTTTTTTTTTTTAAAATAGTCTATGTAACATTTGATTCTGATAATTAATTTAATGATTATTATTACGTTTTTAAATTGTTATCGAGTTCATGTTCAATTGACAATTAAAATATATTTGGTTTTTTTTTTACAAGTGCGAAATTTTATATAATATTATTATAATTGATTTGTTAAATTCCATATACAATTTTATTTAATTTAATTAAATGTTTGTTAAACTGTAAACTAAATATACTTTTCCATATAATTTTCCGATATATAGTTTTTTTTAAAAATGCAGGTATAATTTAATTTTACTTTTTAGAACAATTTTGTATATATAAATTTGGATATTTTAATATATTGCGTTTTTTTCCATTTCCATTATATTGTGGTTAAATTTAATTTGTATATTTGCATTTGTATATTCATGCAGACAAACAAAATATCATACTGAAGCATTGTAAAAACTTGACTTGTTTTTAAAATAGAAAAAATACGGGCATTCTTTAATTTTAGCCCAAAATTACTTTGCAAAAAATATGCAATAGAAGAGTTGAAATAACATTATCATTTAACTGGTCAATATTCCAAAATGAAAAACGACATCCTGATTGCGATTGCTATAAAGATTCGAACGAGCAAATAAATTCAATCAATTAAATTATAAAACAATTTTTCTATATATAAATATTTTTGGTTGATTGTGTTTTTATCAATTTCTTATATAATTGAATAGTTTTCCGGCAATCATATACTTTTCTAAATACCTATATTAAATTATATTCTTACAACTTTATAATTTGTATATCTTTCCCAGAACTCGTATACCATTTTGTTGATTATTATAATTGTGTTGTAATTCGTGTCACGTTAAAATGATACTCATGTGAACATCATAACAAAGTCAAACCAAACTAATTGGTATGAAAGATAGAAAAAATCAAAATAAGGAATAAAATCATACAAAATAGATACAAATTTAGCAGGTACTTTATAGACATTGTTTATATGGGGTTTTTTTATCATGTTCTTTTGTTTGCTATAAATAACATATAACTTATTTTTAATTTATATATTAAATGAAATAATTATTATATATGATATATGTATGATAAATTTGTCTTAATTGTTTGCTTGTTTGTTACTTTACAATTAAATATTATTATTATTATCGTTATTATTATAATTTGACCTTTAAATTACTTTGCATTTTTATTTTATATTTAAAAAAAAATAAAAACAGAAAAAAAGGTTCATAAAATATAATGAATAGAAATATTTTTTGCGAATAAATGCGGAGATGAAGAAAAATAATAAAATAATATATGGCACGTTTTTACGAATTTAATAATAATACATACATTTTAATTTTTGTTTAAATATAAATAAAGGTATTAAAATTTTTCATTTTTATATTTATAAATTATAAATGATTATTCGCACATTTCGCGTGTGTATATTCAATTCATGTCATAAGATGATGTTGTTTTTTTTAATTATAATAATATATGCTTTATAATAATTTACAAAAAAAAAACCGCATTCAAATTAATCAATTATTGTTTAGTTTTTATTAGTATATTTTACGTACACACGCTTAAAAGAAAATATTTTTATATACATAAAAACATTTTATAAATTTTTTTAACTATTTCGGCATTTATTTGAACTTGATCTTTGACATATTAGATATTTTTTTGTTATGATGAACATATTTCAAATGATGATGAATTTCATTTTTATAACATTAATTCTTTTATAAGGATTTGAATTTTCTGATTTCTATATACAGAAATTTTTCTGTTTTTATCCATTAAACAAAAATTTGATTCTTATTTGGGGTATTTTATTTCTATATATTCATTAATTTTCTTTTGATGAATATAAATTGCGATTTAATTCTTTGTTAAACTCAACAAAAAAGTTGTCAAGTAAATTTTATAAATAATATACCATTTTTTTTTTTTTTTGTAAATGATATCATATATTTATGAGATTCTTAATACAAAACAACAAATTGAGAAGAAATAATATTTTTGCGAATATACTCGTTTTTGTTTGTTTGTTTGTTTGTGTTATTTGAATTTCTAAATATAGTTATAAAGAATATAAGAAAATTATGACGGATAATACTCGATATATAGTAAATTTACACTTGATGTCATTTAATAAAAATAATTTTAACTGCAATAAGAGGATATATTTATATATATATAATTGTCAAGCTCCATTAACATATATATATATATATATATATTATTTGTATATCGCTAAAATACCTGCAAAAAGAATATATCATACCATAAATCATCTTAAAAAATTGCTTCATCATTAATTTGCAATCTTATGTATTATACTTTTGTTCTTTCGTTCATTTTTCGTTATTTATTAAAATTTGCCATTTAAAATTGCGTTTTATCTATATATATATATATATATTATATGATTTAAGTTAACCATAAAATTTAATAGCAAGTTTTTTTTTATTTCATTTATAATTCAAGTCAAATAGCAAGTTTTTAAAATTCATTTTTTGTATATATGCATTGTAAAAAAAAAAAAAAGTATAAAATTTAATAGCATTCAAATTCATTTATTATCATATCCGTTATATTATAAATATTTATATATCAAATGTGTATACAATTACATAATATAATATGTATGTTCTATATGCGGTCTTCATCTTATTGTTATCGCATGTATCTAAAAGATACATTAAAAAAAAAAAATTATATATCTCTTTGTGCACAAAAAAATGAATACAACTTATTTAGTTGTTTAATTTATTTAATTTCAATTTCAACAAAACACATAATTATTCATATAATATTTATATTATATGTATATTATGTGCATACAAAGATTTATTATTATATAGTATATATCTTTATAATATGTGTTGTTGGTTGTGCGATGTCATTTGTGATAAAAAATAACATATTTTATTTTTTAAATCAATTATATATATTCTCCATAGTGAAACTTTATAAAAGAATTTCCTATATATGATTGTATATAATGCGTTTTTATTTTGTATGAACTATACAGAGTATATATACATTACAGACAAATGAAGATATGTGAAAAGATTCTAAATTTAATTTAACTCTATTTGTGTTTTATTTAATATTAATCAAAATCTTACGAACCACAATAGATTTATAAAATTTTTGTTTTTAAATTTAAATTTGTATGGGCTGTTTTCCGTTTTCAGAAGACCAATTGTATCCCCGGAAATATTCAAAACTCAATTGATTCCCTTTTCTATATAATCATATTTTCACATTGGTCAATATTTTTGTTAATACTTTTCATTTTGATATTTTAAAAAATCTACAACTATGGTGAATTAGAACGTTAATTTACTTTGTTTTGATAAACGCAATTCATGACTTGAAGAAACAAAACACATGAATTGCCTTAACTCTATCTCGCAAGTTATTCGAATATTGATGATATTTTACAAAACGATATTTTATTTTATTAAAAACATCCTGAAAATTATACAAAATTTCCCATTAGAAAATTATAGAATCATACAGAATTTTCTATTAGAAATATAAATTAAACTTTTATACATAAAAATACTTTTAAATTACATTTAAATAGTACATAATTTCGATATACGATATGTGTGTATGAAAACTCACCACTCTGCAGTAAATACGAAATTAAATTAAATAAAGAACTTTTTCCAATTAGTATCTATAGTATATGATCCTTTATGTATTATTATACGTATAACTTTGTTTTAATATATACGTTGTTTAGACAATTTCAATTAGGAGTTATATAAAAATACGCATTATTTTTTCATTTATATGTCTTCTTCTTATATATTTTTGTTCAATAATATATTATTTACTATAATTAATTGGTTTTCAAAAAACAAAAATCTTAATATATATAATATGTCCTTTGCAAAAAGAAAACCAGACCAAAAAACGTAGTCCCAAATAATTTAAATATAATAATCATCTATACATTCTGAAGACATGAAATATTTTCCGACTCGACACCATATAAAAAAATTAAAAAAGTTTATCGAAATCAAAAACACAGAAGAATATATATAAATTATCGAATACTAAATCCAATCGACGGTTATTTACATATAGTCACATATATTTTATGTAATTTATAATTACATAAATTAGTGTAGTATGAAATAATTTAATAAATAATGGATTAATAAATAAAAACTCATTCCCGCACATAAAGTATAGTATGTATATATTCATTCAATGATGCGACGATTTATAAACGATATATCATTAACTTTAGGAATAAGGAAAAAGAAAAGAAAAAAAACCAGTTGAATATATAGTTAATATATAACGAATTATATGTTTTAAAAATTATTTATGATTATACATTAATAATCGAGGGATATTCCTAAAAATATACATATAAATATGAATAAATTGCCGCATCTATAAAATAAATAATTGATGTAAAATGTTAAATATATTTTATCTTTTATGTTGAAGAAGATAAAAAATCATATCATATTATATATATTTTTTAATCGTATAAATTATGTCCTATTGAACCATACGAAATGGTTACAAAGACGGAATTATATGTAATAGGTTTACAAATTATAGACATTTATTAAATAAAATTGAACTTTTTTCCCCACACGGTAAAAACCCGATAAATTATAAAATTGACCACATAAAATTCTGTTGTCGCTGACGGTAAAACCAACCGTCCATTGTTTTTATCCACTGTAACATTGTTTTCATATAACATATATATGTAATAATGTAATTAATTTTATATATTGTAATTTTGTTTATAAAAATATGTCTAATTAATTGAATTCCTTGAAATAAAACTTATAACATTTCATTTACATATACAAAGTTATAATAATAATAATAATAATAATAATAAAAACAATGTAATTTCATGTATATGGTTTCTTTTAATTTGATTTCGATGATACTTTTAATTATATCATATTGTATATAATATTAAGTGTTGTTATGTTGTTATTAAATAAATTTACAAATGATAACAAAAGAAACATATATTGATATATATATATTAAAACGATTTCAATTATAAAAATGATCTGGGCATGATCTGGGTATTGAGCATCAGGAAAAATTTAATTCAATATTTGTTCGCTAAGAATTACCCTTGGTAGATTTTTGAAGTGCTTTGACCGCAAAAACTAAATATAGTAAAACAACAAAAAATGTGATCTGTTCTTGAATAACTTTAACTCGTAATGGACAATCAACGCTATATTTCTATAATACATTCTATATTTTTTCGTAATTAAAATTGTAATATGTAGAATATAAATAATCTAACATTTGTATAAAGTATATATTATAATATTTCTTTTAAAAACAATAAAATAAAATTCCTATAAAATTCCTATTTATTATATTTTATATATCCATATACAATACAATTTGTATTGTAAAACTTTTAAATTGATAATAATAATAATAATAATAAATATATCGGAGTAGATAAGACATTTTTATGACATTCATATATTTACGTTTTATCATATCAATATAATTTTGTTAATAAAATTAAACAATCAATTGTTTTTTAATTTTAATACTAAAATTATTTATCGGTGATATTGTATTATAGTTTATTGATTGTATATTGGATTTTGTTATTGTACATATTTTCTATATCAATCAACTTTTTGTAATGTAAATACTTTTTGTTTATCAAATATTTATGTATGGATATTAAGATGTCATACTCCATAAGAATCCTTACTTTGGTCTATTTGCTTCATCACTTAATAATGGCTAAATTGAACAAATATTTACAAACATAATTTTCATCGGTGTAACAAATAAACTCAATTATTTTGTCAAACATTGTTATATTAAAATCTATGCATCCATATATATAATACTAATTTGAATAGATATGGTTTGATCAAATTTTTATTTACTATATATTCATTAAGATATCATGCCAGAAGTGTCAGGTGGTGAATGATGAAAAGATAATTGATATTATTAATTTCAAAGAATATAACACACACGTTTTTGAGTGCATTATTACATTATTATTACATACAACAAATACTGCGATTATAAAACACATCATCATTCTGCAATGATACAAAAAAAAATATCTAATCAAATGAAAATATCATAAATTGATATTATATAATTCGCTTATCAAAAAGAGAACCAACAAACAATCCGACAATTTTGTTTTTATTTATTACTTTGTTATTCCAAAAATAATAAATATATAGTATCTTTAAATATGGGTATATTATTAAATAAAAAAAAAAATTTTCCCAGTTATCTTAAGTTTAGTTTCTGTTTCTCTTTACGATAAGAATATCTTTGCGCGTTATCTTTCCCTGTTGGTGGTCTATATATAAACAAAATATTTGTAAATATAAAAAAAATCAACATATGAGTATTAAAAATATTAAATTAGATTGATTATTATATCCGCGACAATAGTAATTATAATATTTTTATATATTCTTATCACGATCGAAATTCTGTGCCATCCCGAATTTCCTTTCTGCTTTTAATTTTCCTCTATTCAACAAAAAATTCGTTTTCCAAAGATATTGTTATATTATATGCTGTTTTTATCCAAAGATTATTCAATGGTGTTGTTCATTAATACTATATACATTTTTTTATTAATTTATTAACCGCATTACATATAGTATAATCTATAATAATCCCTTTTTTGTTTTGTCGTTGAATTTCAATCAATTTTTTGTTAATGAAATACCAATAATATGTCATATACATATCCATACACATATGTTTGAATTATGATGACCAC
The DNA here is from genome assembly GCA_958336335.1 of Dilophus febrilis. Taxonomy (NCBI): domain Eukaryota; kingdom Metazoa; phylum Arthropoda; class Insecta; order Diptera; family Bibionidae; genus Dilophus; species Dilophus febrilis. The sequence goes on along the minus strand of OY284469.1, from coordinate 55,576,923 downwards.
AACATTATAAATATGTATTATTGAATGTATGTATATGATGTACATTTACACCTGTGTATTATATATATATATGTAGAAACAAAATAAATAGAGGTATGTAGTATAAATATAAAAATTTGACCTCAATTCCCATACAGTTTCTCATATGTGATATATTCACTATATCATATATTGTTTTTTTATTTTTATTTCTTTAATTTTTGTATAAATAAATTATAAAATTTTATTATAATATTATGATTGTACGTAAACGTTAAAAACTATATAAAACTGTAGTAAAAATAAATTAAAGACATGCCATCATTTTTATTTTATAATATATATATATTAATATTTGTATTTATAAAGTCTCTTATGATGGTTTAAAAAAATAAATTGATATGAGTTTATAATATATTATAAACAATACAAATATAATTGAATGAATGTGTATTGAAAAACAATAATCGAAGGTTATTCAAACACACACAAATACCTATATATATAATTATATATCAATAATATTTATATGTATATTATCGAATAGTTTACGATTAATTATTAAAAAAAAAAAAAAATTCTTCAATAAAAATATTAGTATATATTTATTAATGTGGTCAATTATTATGTTTTAAAAACTTAAAACAATAATTATTGAAAGACAATTTTTGTTATGATAAAAGTTTCCTTATTCTTTATAAGACCCAAAAAGTAGATTTGAGAAAAATTCCAATATACAAAATTGTTTAATATTAAGAAAATCAATTTTTATTATACTTTTTTATTTATCTATTATTCCACCTATCACTTTTTAACTATAAGCGTTGTTGAATTTATAAGTGAACATTTTTCGAAATCTACAATAAATTTAAGCGCAAAAATTCATAAAAGAAAACAGTTATACTTATTTATCTAAAATTTCTCTTCATTTTTCTTTATTGCTTTAAGATTTTATGATCTTACAAAATTGTTACATATTTTTCTACTGTTAGTAATTTTTACAGATCTAATTACTGAGATGAATTATGGTCCCAACCATGATACTATCAACATCAAACTATCGACCTCTAAAAATTATTGTAGGTTACAAAGTGGTCATATTTTTCATCACATCACATTTCCCTATATATGATAAAAACATAAAATACACCGTGAAGATGTTATTTTTATTTTACCTTTTAATTTAACCAAATTAAATATATTTGCAAAATATATCATTTGCTTATTTGTCAATAATGCATCTTCAAAAACTAGCACACAGTAAGTTCTCGATGACCAAAAAAAAAAAAAGAAAAAGGTCAATTTTATTAAATAATAAAAAAATTAATTTTCAAATCTATTCAAATCTTTTGTGATAATTTTTTGCTTTTAAAGTATATTTGTATTTAAATATAATCAATCATAAACCATTTTTTTTTGGTTCTGTTTGTTAAAATGCAAGAATTTTTTTGTTGATTTGAAATCATGGCACATCTCCTTCAAATATTAAAATTATATTTGTTTATTTATATATACATTTTTTTTACATTAACCACGGCAATATTCTTGAATAAAATTTTGTAATAATAATATTTTACAATATAATTTAATATATTAAACGTGATCTTCACGATAACTGCATTGTTTTTTAAATTAAAGGCTATCTATAAATAGTGCATAAAATTAATTCAGGTACGGAACACCCAAATACGGAATTGAGACCTGATGCTGCTACTGTCTGAAATGAATACTTTATAGTGTAATACAAATTTACTATATATTTATTTGTTCTTTCCAGATTGAATTAAACAAAAAAAAAGAATTGATTACAATAATATATATATATGTATATAATTTTCTTCAAAATATATATCATCATAACACCTTGACTTTAATTTCAATTTCAAAATATACTATCAAAAAACCCAAATAAAATATAAAAGAAAAACTATTACTAGTATATATATAGATATAAATAAGAAGTACTTTAAATAAAACCAGAAAAAAAAACAAAAAAGGTCAATTTTTTAAAGAAATTATATACATATGTATATGAAATAATTTGATGAATTTTAAAACAATCAATACTCTATAATTTATTCAAAATTATATATGCGTATTATATAATCACACAGTATTTAGTAATTCACATAGTATTAGAAGAGAATTGACAAAAAATAATAATAATAATAATAATAAAGAAATAAATTGTTTCATTGAAGACTAAAAATATTTAAACTTGACCAAAAAATCGTATAATATATTTTATGTGGTTGATCAAACACATAGTTATTTTTTTTTATTAGAAAAATCTAAAAATGGTTATGTTAGATTATAAAAAAAAATAGATTCTTAATTGATGTTATTTTTTTTTTGTTTTATCGTTGTCATTACAATTATTACAATAAATACCATCATTATTCGGTGTATTTAATTTTTATATATACACCACATCGCATATATGTAACTCTGCACATACCTTGACATACTTGAATTATAAAATATGCCTTTAATTTTTATAATATTTCATTAAATCACAACTTTTAAGTACAAAAAATATATTGATAATGAAATTGCGTGAACTGAATGAATTGAATTTTTTATAATATATATAGTCATTCATATAGCTTTGTGTATAAATGTTACATAAAAAGATACATTACAGGTACATTTTTGCATTATCAAATGAGTACCTATAACAATAACAAGTACTAGAGAGTACGAATGCACTTTTTTTCTTAATATTTATATATATATATATATATTATATAGAGTTTAGATGCACTAAGAAAAAATTGATATATATTATTATTAACAATCGTATACCGAGTGCAAAGGTACTATAAAAAATCAATACTCAACAAAATATTATAATAATTTTTTCATAAATATTTTATATGTTTATATGTATGTTTATATTTATTGTAAAATTGTATTCTATATGTTTATGCATATATTTTCATAACACCTAATCGTTGCAATTTAAATATATGTAAAAATATATGTGTGTTTAAATAAGTTAAAATAAACTAGTTATTAAACAAATATATATATATATTGGGACTTTCACCTCAAAATTCATTCACATATGAATAATGTTTATACTTTAATAATATTTTATAAAAGTATTGTTTTGCATATATCACCTTTATATATAATAATAATAATAATAATAATCTTACCACCAAAGCAGCACCACAAATTGTATTGATTATTGGATTTTATTTTTTTTTTTCATTTTGTACTTGTTTTTTTCTTTTAAATACGCTTTATGTGAACTCTCAATGGAATATAAAAAATTTGGATTGGGAGCATGCGTCAGAATTTAAGGGATTGTATTTTGGATGTATTCAGAAATTTCAATTGAAAAATCCAAATTAAAAGTCAAAACTCAATGGGCACAATATTTTCTTGTATGCAATTTCCATAACCAATTAGAAAAGGTGTTAATAGTGTACAATAAAGTCTATTATTGCTTTTATTATTGACCTTATTTATGGGACAATTATTTATTTGAAATATCATAATACGAAATATTTTTTAACAATATTTCTAAATATTAATTATTAATATTATCAATTTCGTTTATTCTAATCCATGTCCAAGACCGATGTATTTGAATATGCAATTTCGTTAACTACCATATATATAAATGAATTGTTGAATTGATGAAAGTTGAATTGTTAAAACAAAAAAGATTCTATTTGACTATGAGTTCTTTTTTTAGGATATATTGTCCAGTGGTGCAAAAATCATTGATAGTGGATAAAATCCTTCAGATTTTGACAATTATTTGACAGAGATATGTGAAAATCTTATCTGTAGTGTATATTTTCTTATATTAGTTATGTTAATGAAAAAAAAACACCATGAAATAAATTGTAAGATACTCGCTCATGGTAAATTTTCATAGTCATTTCCATATCAACTATTTGAATTACGCTATCGATACAGATTATTTTAACGAGGTACCTGATGAAGATTCCCACCTGATACTTCTTTAACAAAAAGATTGAATTAAAAATAGCCTCCAAGCGATCCTTATTAAAAAGACAACCGGGAATTCTTTTTAAAAATGTGAATAAATTCTGTATAAAATTCTAGTGGGAAATTCTGTATAATTTTCTGAAGAAAATTCTGTATAATTTTCTTTTTGAATAATTTTCCTAATTTCTGAATTAAATTTCAAAATTATATTAATCGCAATACTTTTATCTATATATCATACTTTTATTATTATCAGTTCATTTGCTCAAAAATGCACAAATTTTTTTTTGCTTTACCGCTTAAACAAACATCTGAATATAAATTAATAAATTGTAAATATTCAATGGATATATTTAACAATAATATTTAAATTGAATCGCAATAAAAGTATAATAAACATTTGTTGTATATAAATTTAATGTAAGTGCTAAAATAAAATAAAACTTTATCAAAATAAATGAAAAAAAAATAATACTTAAAAACATTTCGGCAAAAGGTATTTCAATGCCAAAATTTTACGAATTATCTGATGTGCTTGCGTGTTAAAAAGAAAGTTAATTTTTATTTTTATCAAATCAAGGTCGAAATTACTACAAAATATTTTTTTTTATAAATAAATAAACAACTAATTAAATGTTTTTTTTTTAATAATAATATTAATAATAAAAAAATGTCTATGTGCCTCCTCGACAAAATTATAGGTATAGAGGTATACATTCATTATTCATATCATATCATATATATTTACCGCATATATTAAAAAAGTATAAGTGAATTTCAAAATAATTTTGTCTATGTTTATATATTTTATTTTGGATATGTGTTTTGTTTTTGGATTTTCGTAATTTATTATACCTATACACCTGTATGGAAAATAATATTTTATTATTATTTTTATATGTAAAATGCAATCGTTTTATTTTTTTTAATGTTTGAACAAAACTTTTAAGTACATTATTTTATGCTAATGATCAAATTATTTTATATATACGCATATCTATATCAACGAGATGCGAATTTTAATTCAAAAAAAAAACATTATAATGATAATAATAATGGTAAAATCAACAAACAAATGCATACTTTTAATTTGTTTAAATCAATGTTTTACCTGCGTAATTATTATTATTATTAATATATTGATATGTGGTTAATTAAGTATTTGAATATTAATTTCGATGATGAAAGAGTAAATTAATATATATATATATAGCTTTTATATACATTAATCATATAGAATCGATAGACAACAATAATAATAATAATAAAACTTAAGCAAGAATTTGCAATAATTTTCATTAACACCGATTTATTATTAAATAAAATGTAATTAAGATTTATAGGGTAATTGCAAAACATTACATTATATAGCTATATTTATAATAAAGATTTTAATCTACACGATTATGATATTTAATCACTTTTGTTATATATATCATTGACTATTTTTATATATACAATACATATTTGTAAATTTCAATTTCTGCAATTTATTGGTGATTATTTTGCGTTCATTTGAGTCATATACATATATAATATTAGTTAATCGAATGCAGCCTGATTTCTTTTGTCTAAATTTGTCTATATTTGTTTGTGACTATTTTTTATTATGACTTTGTTCTAAAACCCTACGTAAGATTATTTTTTTATTATATAAGGGGTATAGTAAAAATGCCATAACTTGGGTTCCTGTTGAGATAGAATAATGGGCAGAACATCAATCGATAGATAATTAAATTCTCTAAAAACTTTTCGTACTTATCAAATGGGGTTGCAGAACAAATTCTATAGTTAAAATCTATAAACGTGAAAAATTGTCAGTTTACCCTTACTCTTTGCATGTACATCCCATAATATTATTTTAAATTCGGAAAATTCAGCTTATTTTACTTAAGATTCACTCTTAAAATCAATACCATTTCATGGAAATTTCACCCTTAAAAAGTGATTGATTAGTGGTTGATTTTGACCGATTATAGGTAAAAAAATGCATTTTTTTTATTATATAAGGGGTATAGTAAAAATGCCATAACTTGGGTACCTGTGGAGATAGAATAATGGGCAGACCATCAATCGACAGATAATTAAATTCTCTAAAAACTTTTCTTACATATCAAATGGGGTTGTAGAACAAATTCTATAGTTAAAATCTATAAACGTGAAAAATTGTCAGTTTACCCTTACTCTTTGCATGTACATCCCATAATATTATTTTAAATTCGGAAAATTCAGCTTATTTTACTTAAGATTCACCCTTAAAATCAATACCATTTCATGGAAATTTCACCCTTAAAAAGTGATTGATTAGTGGTTGATTTTGACCGATTATAGGTAAAAAAATGCATTTTTTTTATTATATAAGGGGTATAGTAAAAATGCCATAACTTGGGTACCTGTTGAGATAGAATAATGGGCAGACCATCAATCGACAGATAATTAAATTCTCTAAAAACTTTTCTTACATATCAAATGGGGTTGTAGAACCATTTCTATAGTTAAAATCTATAAACGTGAAAAATTGTCAGTTTACCCTTACTCTTTGCATGTACATCCCATAATATTATTTTAAATTCGGAAAATTCAGCTTATTTTAGTTAAGATTCACTCTTAAAATCAATACCATTTCATGGAAATTTCACCCTTAAAAAGTGATTGATTAGTGGTTGATTTTGACCGATTATAGGTAAAAAAATGCATTTTTTTTATTATATAAGGGGTATAGTAAAAATGCCATAACTTGGGTACCTGTTGAGATAGAATAATGGGCAGACCATCAATCGACAGATAATTAAATTCTCTAAAAACTTTCCGTACTTATCATATGGGGTTGTAGAACAAATTCTATAGTTAAAATCTATAAACGTGAAAAATTGTCAGTTTACCCTTACTCTTTGCATGTACATCCCATAATATTATTTTAAATTCGAAAAATTCAGCTTATTTTACTTAAGATTCACTCTTAAAATCAATACCATTTCATGGAAATTTCACCCTTAAAAAGTGATTGATTAGGCGGTTGATTTTGACCGATTATAGGTAAAAAAATGCATTTTTTTATTATATAAGAGGTATAGTAAAAATGCCATAACTTGGGTACCTGTTGAGATAGAATGATGGGCAGACCATCAATCGACAGATAATTAAATTCTCTAAAAACTTTTCTTACATATCAAATGGGGTTGCAGAACAAATTCTATAGTTAAAATCTGTAAACGTGAAAAATTGTCAGTTTACCCTTACTCTTTGCATGTACATCCCATAATATTATTTTAAATTCGGAAAATTCAGCTTATTTTACTTAAGATTCACTCTTAAAATCAATACCATTTCATGGAAATTTCACCCTTAAAAAGTGATTGAGTAGTGGTTGATTTCGACCGATTATAGGTAAAAAATGCATTTTTTTTTATTATATAAGGGGTATAGTAAAAATGCCATAACTTGGGTACCTGTTGAGATAGAATAATGGGCAGACCATCAATCGACAGATAATTAAATTCTCTAAAAACTTTTCTTACATATCAAATGGGGTTGTAGAACAAATTCTATAGTTAAAATCTATAAACGTGAAAAATTGTCAGTTTACCCTTACTCTTTGCATGTACATCCCATAATATTATTTTAAATTCGGAAAATTCAGCTTATTTTACTTAAGATTCACTCTTAAAATCAATACCATTTCATGGAAATTTCACCCTTAAAAAGTGATTGATTAGTGGTTGATTTTGACCGATTATAGGTAAAAAAATGCATTTTTTTTTATTATATAAGGGGTATAGTAAAAATGCCATAACTTGGGTACCTGTTGAGATAGAATAATGGGCAGACCATCAATCGACAGATAATTAAATTCTCTAAAAACTTTTCTTACATATCAAATGGGGTTGTAGAACAAATTCTATAGTTAAAATCTATAAACGTGAAAAATTGTCAGTTTACCCTTACTCTTTGCATGTACATCCCATAATATTATTTTAAATTCGGAAAATTCAGCTTATTTTACTTAAGATTCACTCTTAAAATCAATACCATTTCATGGAAATTTCACCCTTAAAAAGTGATTGATTAGTGGTTGATTTTGACCGATTATAGGTAAAAAATGCATTTTTTTTATTATATAAGGGGTATAGTAAAAATTCCATAACTTGGGTACCTGTTGAGATAGAATAATGGGCAGACCATCAATCGACAGATAATTAAATTCTCTAAAAACTTTTCTTACATATCAAATGGGGTTGTAGAACAAATTCTATAGTTAAAATCTATAAACGTGAAAAATTGTCAGTTTACCCTTACTCTTTGCATGTACATCCCATAATATTATTTTAAATTCGGAAAATTCAGCTTATTTTACTTAAGATTCACTCTTAAAATCAATACCATTTCATGGAAATTTCACCCTTAAAAAGTGATTGATTAGTGGTTGATTTTGACCGATTATAGGTAAAAAAATGCATTTTTTTTATTATATAAGGGGTATAGTAAAAATGCCATAACTTGGGTACCTGTTGAGATAGAATAATGGGCAGACCATCAATCGACAGATAATTAAATTCTCTAAAAACTTTTCTTACATATCAAATGGGGTTGTAGAACAAATTCTATAGTTAAAATCTATAAACGTGAAAAATTGTCAGTTTACCCTTACTCTTTGCATGTACATCCCATAATATTATTTTAAATTCGGAAAATTCAGCTTATTTTACTTAAGATTCACTCTTAAAATCAATACCATTTCATGGAAATTTCACCCTTAAAAAGTGATTGATTAGTGGTTGATTTTGACCGATTATAGGTAAAAAAATTCATTTTTTTTTAATATATAAGGGGTATAGTAAAAATGCCATAACTTGGGTACCTGTTGAGATAGAATAATGGGCAGACCATCAATCGACAGATAATTAAATTCTCTAAAAACTTTTCTTACATATCAAATGGGGTTGCAGAACAAATTCTATAGTTAAAATCTGTAAACGTGAAAAATTGTCAGTTTACCCTTACTCTTTGCATGTACATCCCATAATATTATTTTAAATTCGGAAAATTCAGCTTATTTTACTTAAGATTCACTCTTAAAATCAATACCATTTCATGCAAATTTCACCCTTAAAAAGTGATTGATTAGTGGTTGATTTTGACCGATTATAGGTAAAAAAATTCATTTTTTTTTATTATATAAGGGGTATAGTAAAAATGCCATAACTTGGGTACCTGTTGAGATAGAATAATGGGCAGACCATCAATCGACAGATAATTAAATTCTCTAAAAACTTTTCTTACATATCAAATGGGGTTGTAGAACAAATTCTATAGTTAAAATCTATAAACGTGAAAAATTGTCAGTTTACCCTTACTCTTTGCATGTACATCCCATAATATTATTTTAAATTCGGAAAATTCAGCTTATTTTACTTAAGATTCACTCTTAAAATCAATACCATTTCATGGAAATTTCACCCTTAAAAAGTGATTGATTAGTGGTTGATTTTGACCGATTATAGGTAAAAAAATGCATTTTTTTTTATTATATAAGGGGTATAGTAAAAATGCCATAACTTGGGTACCTGTTGAGATAGAATAATGGGCAGACCATCAATCGACAGATAATTAAATTCTCTAAAAACTTTTCTTACATATCAAATGGGGTTGTAGAACAAATTCTATAGTTAAAATCTATAAACGTGAAAAATTGTCAGTTTACCCTTACTCTTTGCATGTACATCCCATAATATTATTTTAAATTCGGAAAATTCAGCTTATTTTACTTAAGATTCACTCTTAAAATCAATACCATTTCATGGAAATTTCACCCTTAAAAAGTGATTGATTAGTGGTTGATTTTGACCGATTATAGGTAAAAAAATGCATTTTTTTTATTATATAAGGGGTATAGTAAAAATGCCATAACTTGGGTACCTGTTGAGATAGAATAATGGGCAGACCATCAATCGACAGATAATTAAATTCTCTAAAAACTTTTCTTACTTATCAAATGGGGTTGCAGAACAAATTCTATAGTTAAAATCTGTAAACGTGAAAAATTGTCAGTTTACCCTTACTCTTTGCATGTACATCCCATAATATTATTTTAAATTCGAAAAATTCAGCTTATTTTACTTAAGATTCACTCTTAAAATCAATACCATTTCATGGAAATTTCACCCTTAAAAAGTGATTGATTAGGCGGTTGATTTTGACCGATTATAGGTAAAAAAATGCATTTTTTTATTATATAAGAGGTATAGTAAAAATGCCATAACTTGGGTACCTGTTGAGATAGAATGATGGGCAGACCATCAATCGACAGATAATTAAATTCTCTAAAAACTTTTCTTACATATCAAATGGGGTTGCAGAACAAATTCTATAGTTAAAATCTGTAAACGTGAAAAATTGTCAGTTTACCCTTACTCTTTGCATGTACATCCCATAATATTATTTTAAATTCGGAAAATTCAGCTTATTTTACTTAAGATTCACTCTTAAAATCAATACCATTTCATGGAAATTTCACCCTTAAAAAGTGATTGAGTAGTGGTTGATTTTGACCGATTATAGGTAAAAAATGCATTTTTTTTTATTATATAAGGGGTATAGTAAAAATGCCATAACTTGGGTACCTGTTGAGATAGAATAATGGGCAGACCATCAATCGACAGATAATTAAATTCTCTAAAAACTTTTCTTACATATCAAATGGGGTTGTAGAACAAATTCTATAGTTAAAATCTATAAACGTGAAAAATTGTCAGTTTACCCTTACTCTTTGCATGTACATCCCATAATATTATTTTAAATTCGGAAAATTCAGCTTATTTTACTTAAGATTCACTCTTAAAATCAATACCATTTCATGGAAATTTCACCCTTAAAAAGTGATTGATTAGTGGTTGATTTTGACCGATTATAGGTAAAAAAATGCATTTTTTTTTATTATATAAGGGGTATAGTAAAAATGCCATAACTTGGGTACCTGTTGAGATAGAATAATGGGCAGACCATCAATCGACAGATAATTAAATTCTCTAAAAACTTTTCTTACGTATCAAATGGGGTTGTAGAACAAATTCTATAGTTAAAATCTATAAACGTGAAAAATTGTCAGTTTACCCTTACTCTTTGCATGTACATCCCATAATATTATTTTAAATTCGGAAAATTCAGCTTATTTTACTTAAGATTCACTCTTAAAATCAATACCATTTCATGGAAATTTCCCCCTTAAAAAGTGATTGATTAGTGGTTGATTTTGACCGATTATAGGTAAAAAATGCATTTTTTTTATTATATAAGGGGTATAGTAAAAATTCCATAACTTGGGTACCTGTTGAGATAGAATAATGGGCAGACCATCAATCGACAGATAATTAAATTCTCTAAAAACTTTTCTTACATATCAAATGGGGTTGTAGAACAAATTCTATAGTTAAAATCTATAAACGTGAAAAATTGTCAGTTTACCCTTACTCTTTGCATGTACATCCCATAATATTATTTTAAATTCGGAAAATTCAGCTTATTTTACTTAAGATTCACTCTTAAAATCAATACCATTTCATGGAAATTTCACCCTTAAAAAGTGATTGATTAGTGGTTGATTTTGACCGATTATAGGTAAAAAAATTCATTTTTTTTTAATATATAAGGGGTATAGTAAAAATGCCATAACTTGGGTACCTGTTGAGATAGAATAATGGGCAGACCATCAATCGACAGATAATTAAATTCTCTAAAAACTTTTCTTACATATCAAATGGGGTTGCAGAACAAATTCTATAGTTAAAATCTATAAACGTGAAAAATTGTCAGTTTACCCTTACTCTTTGCATGTACATCCCATAATATTATTTTAAATTCGGAAAATTCAGCTTATTTTACTTAAGATTCACTCTTAAAATCAATACCATTTCATGCAAATTTCACCCTTAAAAAGTGATTGATTAGTGGTTGATTTTGACCGATTATAGGTAAAAAAATTCATTTTTTTTTATTATATAAGGGGTATAGTAAAAATGCCATAACTTGGGTACCTGTTGAGATAGAATAATGGGCAGACCATCAATCGACAGATAATTAAATTCTCTAAAAACTTTTCTTACATATCAAATGGGGTTGTAGAACAAATTCTATAGTTAAAATCTATAAACGTGAAAAATTGTCAGTTTACCCTTACTCTTTGCATGTACATCCCATAATATTATTTTAAATTCGGAAAATTCAGCTTATTTTACTTAAGATTCACTCTTAAAATCAATACCATTTCATGGAAATTTCACCCTTAAAAAGTGATTGATTAGTGGTTGATTTTGACCGATTATAGGTAAAAAAATGCATTTTTTTTTATTATATAAGGGGTATAGTAAAAATGCCATAACTTGGGTACCTGTTGAGATAGAATAATGGGCAGACCATCAATCGACAGATAATTAAATTCTCTAAAAACTTTTCTTACATATCAAATGGGGTTGTAGAACAAATTCTATAGTTAAAATCTATAAACGTGAAAAATTGTCAGTTTACCCTTACTCTTTGCATGTACATCCCATAATATTATTTTAAATTCGGAAAATTCAGCTTATTTTACTTAAGATTCACTCTTAAAATCAATACCATTTCATGGAAATTTCACCCTTAAAAAGTGATTGATTAGTGGTTGATTTTGACCGATTATAGGTAAAAAAATGCATTTTTTTTATTATATAAGGGGTATAGTAAAAATGCCATAACTTGGGTACCTGTTGAGATAGAATAATGGGCAGACCATCAATCGACAGATAATTAAATTCTCTAAAAACTTTTCTTACATATCAAATGGGGTTGTAGAACAAATTCTATAGTTAAAATCTATAAACGTGAAAAATTGTCAGTTTACCCTTACTCTTTGCATGTACATCCCATAATATTATTTTAAATTCGAAAAATTCAGCTTATTTTACTTAAGATTCACTCTTAAAATCAATACCATTTCATGGAAATTTCACCCTTAAAAAGTGATTGATTAGTGGTTGATTTTGACCGATTATAGGTAAAAAAATGCATTTTTTTTATTATATAAGGGGTATAGTAAAAATGCCATAACTTGGGTACCTGTTGAGATAGAATAATGGGCAGACCATCAATCGACAGATAATTAAATTCTCTAAAAACTTTTCTTACATATCAAATGGGGTTGTAGAACAAATTCTATAGTTAAAATCTATAAACGTGAAAAATTGTCAGTTTACCCTTACTCTTTGCATGTACATCCCATAATATTATTTTAAATTCGGAAAATTCAGCTTATTTTACTTAAGATTCACTCTTAAAATCAATACCATTTCATGGAAATTTCACCCTTAAAAAGTGATTGATTAGTGGTTGATTTTGACCGATTATAGGTAAAAAAATGCATTTTTTTTATTATATAAGGGGTATAGTAAAAATGCCATAACTTGGGTACCTGTTGAGATAGAATAATGGGCAGACCATCAATCGACAGATAATTAAATTCTCTAAAAACTTTTCTTACATATCAAATGGGGTTGTAGAACCAATTCTATAGTTAAAATCTATAAACGTGAAAAATTGTCAGTTTACCCTTACTCTTTGCATGTACATCCCATAATATTATTTTAAATTCGGAAAATTCAGCTTATTTTACTTAAGATTCACTCTTAAAATCAATACCATTTCATGGCAATTTCACCCTTAAAAAGTGATTGATTAGGCGGTTGATTTTGACCGATTATAGGTAAAAAAATGCATTTTTTTTATTATATAAGGGGTATAGTAAAAATGTCAAAACTTGGGTACCTGTTTAGATAGAATGATGGGCAGAACATCAATCGATAGATAATTAAATTCACCAAAAACTTTCCTCTGAGTACAAATAGGGTTGTAGAACAAATTCTATAGTTAAAATCTATAAACGTGAAAAATTGTCAATTTAACCATACTCTTTGTATGGACACCCCATAATATTATTTTAAATTCGAAAAATTCAGTTTATTTTACTTAACATTCAGTCTTACAATCAATACCATTTCATGCAAATTTCACCTTTAAAAATTCAATGATTAGTGGTTGATTTTGACCAATAATGGGTAAAAAAATGAATATTTTTATTATATAAGGGGTATATTAAAAATGCCATAACTTGGGTACCTGTTTAGATAGAATAATGGACATACCATCAATCGATAGATAATTAAATTCTCTAAAAGATTTCCATATTATTTTCTATTAAAATAATTTGTGTTGTTGTCGATACTCATACATTTTATAAGTAACCGGTTAACGTTTAAAAAAATATATTTCGATTGGTTGTCTGTTCGTTGAGATCGGTTAACTGGTTCAGAAAATACAATAATTTTAATATACAGGTAGAATATTTTCAATAATTTACCTTTTCCTTTATTTTAACTTAAAAAATGAAAAATCTCGGAAAATACCTATATGTAAGAAATTAAAGTGATTTTCCTTTAGTAATATTTTATGAAATTCATAAAACTGTAATTAAATTAATTGGTTGACTTGGAAAATCGATGAGTAATGACAATGTTTATCTAACAATTGAAGTAGAACAGCTTTACTATGATTAACAAATTATATATTCAATTTATTATAATTCATATTTCGCTTTTATCAATTTAAGTTTAAAGTACATTTATAATAAAATTCAATGTATTCGCAATGCAAAATGACCTATGCATCATAACCATATTATTTTTAGCCCAAAAAATCCTTTATTTTCAAATGTCACAACAGAATTAATAAAAAAATATATCAAATATATAATGAAAATGTTATCCTATAATTCACAATGAAAAAAAAACTTAAATTAAAAATTAATTTAAATCATATAATCTCGTGGATTTCAAAAAAAAAATGAATGCTCATAATTTTTTTTTTAATAAATTCATTTAACGTAATGCAAAAATAAATAAACATTTTTTTTTTCTTTTTAATAAATTGTCATTTCATTTTATTTGTTAAAATAACAAACCGCTTGTAAACAAACAAATACAAAAAAATAAAAATAAAAAGACCATTTATAATCATGATTTGAATATTATATATTTGGAAAAACCACAAACAAATATATTTATTATAAATTTGTATAGTGATTTAATTCTTCTTCTTTTTTTTTTGGTCAATTTTCTTTCACAAATCTATAGATTCATTAGTATATGTATATGTATTTATATATAATAAACTGCGTTTTTACAAATTGTGATGACCAATAAGTATATTTTTTTTTATTTTAAAATCAATAATAAAATAAAAAAAAAAATTAACAAAAAACTAATAGAAATTTTTAAAAGAAAATGAATATATTCTCATAATATATATAATGAATATATTATGAATTTAAAAACACAAAATAAATAAACATTAATTTCCATTTACGTACATACAATTTAATATATATAATTCGTTAATTCTTATTCAATATATTTTTATATGAAAATTATAAATGTGTGAATTAATAAAATCACATACAATGGAAATTATCTTATATATTCATATATGTATATATTTAATTAATTAATTACTATATCTGCGGTATATGTGAATGCGAATATATATTTATTTGAAAATTTTATATTATAAGTACACATATAATTGTGGTTTTTTACATTCTTCTTCTTTTTATTATATACATCAATATATATATGTACCTAAGTATAATAATTTAATAAATTTGTAAAAATAAATAAATAAAACAATTAAAAAAAAATCATATGATTGTGTATTTATATAAAGAATAAATTGTCAATTTTAGAAAAACAAAAATTAATATCAAATATTTAAAGATTTTTAGCGTATGTATAAAAAGATACATATTTTTCTGACCTTCAATTTTGAATTAACAAAATACATATATATATAGAAACATTTTTATTATTCTTATAAAAAAAAATTAACTAACCATATAAAATAAACGGAAAACAAGAATGTGTTAAAATCTTAAGATAATTGCGTTTGCCTTATGATATTTTAGTTTTATATATGGTCTTTTGGTAGAACTTTTAAAATTATATATTATATGCAAATGAAAGATTTATTATGAGTTGTAAATTGACCAAATACTATGTTTATATATATATTCCGTATTATAAGATCGATATTTTCTAGAATATATTCCCGGATATTTGCATATATTCTTTTGTGCTGCCCATATATATTGACATATTATGTTGCGTTCTATAATATTACCTATATTTATTTATATATATACAAAAGTTGCTAATTCATTGTATTGGCGGTATTGCGGTTTTTTATTTATTCTTTACACTTATATGTTATTTTATAAAATGCTAATATTCTATAGAATTTTGATAAATACTATCCAAATTTGCAAAACAAAAACTAAATAACAAATCGCGGTGTAACAAAAATGTAATTTTTTTTTACAATCCCATCATAAAAGAAAAAAATATTTATTCACAGGAAGGCATAAAAAGTTACAATCAAATAAATAATTATTGTTTTATGTAATAATATTATATATAATTGAAAATTTTATTAAATTTGGTAAAACATAAAAAGAAATATTTGTATTTATTTGTTATTTGATTATTTGTTCTTAATATATAAAATAAATACTTTATTATATACAATTAACTATCCCATATATGACGTGAATTCCTATATATCGATAAACTTAAGTCATGTAAATATATTTTACCTATATATATATATAATGTATAATTAATAATTATTTATTATATATATGTACGAAGAAACGTATTAAATTTAATCATTAAGAAAATCCATTTATTAGAATTAGATTAAATATCGAATTTATATCGGCTTAAAAACAAATTCAAAAATATATAAATTTTTATATATCAATAATAATGTAGAAAATTATATTAAACCAAATGATCGCCAATTATCGTGCGTTTGTTATTTATTTCAAATTTGCGTATACGACATTTGAATGACGTCTTTTATATATCAGACGTATAATAATAAATCTATTCTATTTAATTAAATTACAATTAGATTTGGGTTTATTTTTTTTTTTTAATTGATAACTATATAATATATAAACTATTTTAATGTGATATAGATATATACTCGCATTTAAATTATACAAAAACGATTTTCAATTCAATTAAATGGAATGCTGATCAAGTACGTCCAAATTCTTCTAATACTATTCAGAGTTCATTCCAAATGGATAAAAAATAACGTGAAAATGATTGATTAACGAATTGTCAAGAAATTCCAATCGGAAATTCATTTTTTATATGGTTTTTCATACAAAATATAATAAAAATCCGGAAATTCTTGGAAAATTCTTCATTCTGAATCAGTTTGCACTAGGAAATACACCTGAACATTTTTTAATGGATCGCATCACTATAGGCATTATTAATATATCCGGTCAGCAAATCAGTAGTTAAGAGAATTGGTTAAGAACTTTCCAAATCAAAAATTTATTTTTTATATAATAAAATACATTGGAAAATGTGTGAAAATCTTGGAAAACTCTTTAGAAAATTGTTTATTGCATTTGGTGGAAAATTCTCAAATCTGAAAGTATATAAATATATCCAGCAAATGGAAACAAATGGAAAGCTAGTCCAATATTTTACAGATATCATTTAAAATGAATTATAAGTTTTTCATGATTTTTTTGATTGATTGCGATTAACGATAATTTTCATGAAATATCTCTCAGAAATTGACTTAGGATAAGAATAAGGATAAATAAATATAGATATGTGAAATGAATCAATGATTATATCAAAATTATATAAAATTTTATAAAATCTCCGCATAATATTACCAATTTTCGCGGATTTCTTATTTTTAAAGCACGGCAAATAAATATATGTTCTATTTATAAATAATATAAAAAAAATATTCCCCGAAATATTATTATATTGAAAAATAAAAATAGATCATAATCATCAGCATATATAGATATCCATCCATCAGTAATCATATCGCGGCCATTATTATTTTTTATTTTTTGTTTACATTTCATTAAAGGTATAAATTTTTTAAAAAATATGGTCATTGACCTTTTAATTACAAAAACAAAACAGAAGCCATTTTTATTATTATATGCTTAGTCGTCTATCCATCTATTTATCTATATACGTATCCATCAATGATGATGATATATAAATAAACCATATGTTTTTATTTTCTATATATAGACAAAAATGATCATGATAAATTCTCATATGCTTAGATATTCTTATATATATGGTATATATGGAAATGTGTGAGTGAGTGTCTGGTGTCTGCTGTGATGTCTGCTGTTATATTTTTTATTATATAAATATTTTAGTCCTTTTAAACACACTGAGCTCCATAATAAAATATACCTTTTAGATTAAAACAAATTTTTTTAAAGCATTTATTTCTATTTTATTTCATTTATTCAAATATTGAAGTATAAAGTTTTTAATGTGAAAAAATGATAGTATAAAAATACGGTTTAAAATGTTTTTGAAATAATTATAGCTTAATCAAATTCTATAAAAATTAAATTCTTATTCTGGGAATTTGCTGTTTCGAAAACACCAATAAATACATTAAATTAATTATTTATAAATTGTTTGGCAGTTTTTCCCCTAATGAAAATTTAATTCAATGACTACATAATAAAAAAATGTTTGTACTAATAAAATTCTAATTGAATTTATCATATATATACTTAATAAATTGAAATAATTAAAATGCAATATAAAATTCCTTTGATTAGATATAATTAAAATTTTCCCCTTTGTCCAATGTGTATATCTTTATCTGTATTTATTTCTATATATAAAGAAATTAAAATGTTTATCATAATTCATCGCGTATATAAGCGAGGAGAATGGATACGAAATTTTAATGAAATGAAAGAAACAGAAAAAAATAAATGCAAATGCATTATTAAAAACAACTTTTTTTTCTTTTAATACTATCGCATATATTTTTATTTAAAAACAAAATTTACACTGGCGGATTTTGTTTCGTTTCTGTATTAGTTTCAGAGACTGTATTGTATTTATACAATTTAAATACACGAAACACGACTGTATATATAAACTTCTCTAAATCTATTTATATAAATGTATTAATAAAATTCTTTGTATTATTATAATGCTATTTATATGCATACGCAAGTATGTATATCTATAAATATTAACAAAAATACTCTCATGAAGCCGAATTACCGAACTCATATATATATTTATATGAATTTTTCAACCGTCGTATATTGTTATCATATGGCATGCTATCCCTATCACAATTTTTTTCCAACCAATCACTACCATCGATTATGGTCTGACTAAAATGATTTACGATGAATATGAAATTTGCGCACGAAATCATGTATATGTTCTAATTAGAATTTTCCCAATATTCATTTAAAATTTGATGGGAAATTCCAGGGAAAACGATTTTCCTTTTGACCTCCACACAACATTTCTAATGAAATTACCGAGTAATTTGGAAAATTATTCGGACGCAAATCAATACGATATGTGTAAATCATTTTAAATTGTTATAATTGCCATTGTATGCGGCAGTATTTAATATTTTTTATTTTGTTGAAAATTCATTTCATTCAAAGCATTCGACTTGTTTGGACGTGCGATAGAGTGGTGGTTTTTTTTTGTGTTATATATATACTTCATCATCTCGTTATTCTCAAATTATTATTATTATTATTGCATTGTTTAGTTGTTTTCATTTTTGATTTTGTTGTAATACTACATATATTGAATTTTTCCAATTGGTCATCATATTAATTAAAGTATATATAATTATCTGCAAATAAAAATAAATAAATAATTTTTCACTTCAACTTCAATTATATTTATATCGTGAACAGCTGTATTACAAAAAAAAAAAAATAATATCTTGAAATAATTTCATCAATCAATAAATTATAATAAACCTATAAGAAGGAAAGAAAATCATTTGATGATGCTATTTAATTCTTTGACATCACAAAAAGTGAATATAAAATAATAATAAATAATTAAATCAAGTTTAATTATTATTATTTAAAAAAAACATTTTGTGTTTAAAAAACAAAAAATTAATATCGAAAAAAAAAACTACTCACACAACCTCGCATTATAAATATTCAATTTATTTATATACCATTCAACCAACAAATAAACAACACCGCAGTCAGTGTCTAGAAATAATTCAATATAAAATATAATAATACATACAGTCTAAATTTGTATTATATTGTGTACGGTGACGGCGTTCGGTTCATCATATTTTAAACAAAAATTATTAAAATCGTATTTATTATTATAAAAATAAATCAATAACGCGATAAATCATCATACAAAATAAAATTATATATTTGAAGAATTAATGTAAAAAATTTAATTGAATAAAAATTAAAGAAAAAAAAAAAAAAAGGAGTGCTGTGTAAATTTATATTGTGATTATTCAATATATTAATTAAATTAATTAAAAATATATATATATATTTTTTTTTGTTTTTTACGTATAATATTCTTTTTTTTTTTATATATATAAATAAAAACTCTTTATAATATATATGTGATAAAGAAAACTCTGAATAGTTTTAATTATATATATACAATTTAAATTTTACAACCAAAAGAAAAATTAGTGTGAAACATTTTAAATTTTAAAATTGTTTGTGATAGCGTAATTAATTTTTTTTTAATTTATAAAAAAAAACCCTCTATAAAAATCAATAAAAATGAACGGATATCATCAGGATTTATCGACGAATATAGAAAACAGCCGGTAAGTACACACATCTATTCAAGTAAAATATTATAATATAAACCAACAACAAAATTAAATATATGTATATAAAATGATTCATCACCCACAATAAAGCGCCATACACCCAAAGTATATATATAGAAGAAAATTTTATAAACAAATGAAAATTCTTGAAAAATATCGTACGATATTTTTCATATAAATAAGCTTTTTTTTATATCTCACTCTTTTTCATTGCATATATATTTTATTAAAAATATTTGATATTTTCTCATTTATTCCTTTTACCTGTATTTTTTTTTTTTAATTATATTTCTACCTGTTTTTTATTTTTTTTTTTGCTTCTTTCATTTATAAATACAGTATAAAAAAATGCATTGATTTTTTTTTATTGGTATCTTATTTCTTATAATTATAACTTAAATTCGCAGAGTTTCTCAAACCAAAAATATTCAAATAAAATTTCATAAATAAAATATTTATTTATTTTTTTGATTATTTTTTTCTATTTATTTATTATTATTATTATTATTATTTAACAACTAATGATGTATGTAAAATGCCAACATTAGTTTTTAATAAGCACTATGGCTGCTAGGGCCTTTGGCTTTTACCGGAATTAGAAATCATTAATATTATAATTATTAATGTAATTTTAATAATGATGATGAGTATTTATTATATACTTTCATATATAATTGCGAATATGTGTGTGTAGTAGACTTTGTAAATCTTTGGCTGCGTCCGACACAATATACCAAAGATATTCATTAATTTGATCCCAATGAATAAATGGTGACTTAGTTCATGAATTCAAATCATAAAAAGCACAGAAAAAATTTTCCGGCCAGGATTTGAACTCGTGACCACCCACAATTGGGTTGGATGCTTTATCAACGGCACCACCAAGTCGTCTATTTATTTATATATTATTGATTAATAATGTATTTAATTTTTATTATATAAATAAATGAATTGTTTTTTTTTTTGTTTTTGGTTGTCATCAATATAAATTTTTCACATTTTCGTAATATTATATTTCTTTTTTCCAAGGTTGACTTTCGATTTTTTTTTCTTCTTATATTTTTATATTATATATATATACTTACAAAAAATAAAAATCAAGTTGATAAAGTTTAGTATATTTATTTAAAATTATCATGATCATTCATATATTTTTACTAAAAATAATAAGCAATATAACTATTGATATATTCATATATATTGAATGATGAATATTATATATTATTATGAAATGCATATTGATGGATGAATGGATATGTATGAAAAAAAAATAAATATGATCTGAATGATATATAATTGGATTTTATTTCTCTAATTTAATTATATATTTTATTGCATTCCATGCATACGTTCTTTCTTCTGTTTTGCTTTTCTATACTTTTTATATGTTACGTTTTTTTTTTGTGAAAATGAAAAGTGAAATAGTTTCTTTTTTTTAAAATATATATAACAATATTATTATTATTTCTCGTTATATGTACATTAAATAGATAGAGGTGTATTGAAAATGTATTTAATTTTTTTTTTCTATAAAATAAAATTACATAATATACAATACGAAGAAAATTATATATACATTTATGAAGAAATATTGTAATAATTTAAAATATGAATCGCAAGATACATATATAAATTATTATTAAATAATCATATGTATATTTCTATTCGCTTTATATATCATAATATAATTCATATATATATATAAGTATCGGTTTATAGAGTTTGTTGTCATATTTACAAAAAAAATGTTATGTAAATTATAATATATATATATATTATATAGGTAATGTATAATATATAGGAGATTTTTTTGGTTTAAATCAATCAAATCAGATTAAATATCTATGGGCCAATTTATTGTAAAACAGTCAATTATCAAAAGTAAAAACAAGTATTAGAAATGTATACGAGTAATGATTTTCAGTTTTTCATAAATTTGTCTAAATTTGTCTAAATTTTGGATGCAGTTAAACTTTCATTCATTCAATTATATGTTAAACATTTATAATACATTAATATCTAGAGAAGAAATGAAATACGTCCGCCTAATATGGAGGAAATTTCCATCAAATGTTTTACAGAGATGTAAAAGTTTCAAAAGAAATTGATTTTTCATTTATAAAATACATTAAAAAATACCTGAAAATCTTGGAAAATTCTTAATTCTAAACAATTCCTTTCCCCAGAAAAAGCCCATCCAATATTTTACAGAAATCAGCCGTAACCCATTTTAAAGATATTTTGAAGTTTTCTAAAAGATTTAAAATAATAATGGGATTATCAAGATGTCGTTATATAAAATATATTTTGTATAATTTTTAATATATAAAATACATAGAAAAAATGTTAAAATCTTGGGAAATTTTCAATTTTCAATTGTAAATGAATGCGTCCCAATGAAATATATCACAAAAAGATCATCTTTAGAGATAATGCATCAATAATATTCGTATAGTAATGATTTACTAAAACCAATCGGATAGAATAGAATTTATTTTCCAGAAATGAATTCACAAAAAAATATTGAGGAAAATCTTTCTAAATACTCGATTACAAATCAAATTCTCGAAAAGAAACTCATCATTATTTGCCAGACATATATTTTTGAATAGATTGGTAAAATTATCAAAATAATAGGAAATATACGAAATTTTCAATAAATCACTATATTAGGAGAATTGATTTCGTAAAATTTTCACATATAAAATAATATTAAAAAGCACTTGAAAAATGTTGGAAAATTTTCAATTCTTAATAATTTCGTCCATTGAAAAAAAAAAAATCCCATTGAATATTTTTTTTAAAAATAATGCGTTTTAAATATCTGTTAAGTTTTCAAAATGATGGAAAATATTAAAGGGATTTACAATACATCGAAAAATACACAAACAGCTTGGAAAATTCTAAATTCTGAATCAATTGTTTCAAGAAAAACTATATATATATAGTCTAATATTCCGAACACTAAAGCATAAATTACCTAAATCATAAATATGAGATCATTGTGATTGAGTTAGAATATGTTTCCAAATAAAAAAATCCCATATTAAAATCAAATTAGATAACTTTATGTAAAGAAAATATCACGAGATGTTTCATATATAAATTCATATACATAGATTATAGATTACGTGAAAAAGTACAATTAACCTAGAATATTTCTTTTAATTATATTTGTTATGGTTTTTTTTTTATTAAATTATTCATTTACATTATTTAAATTGTCACTATATATAATTATAATTGAATATAACACTAATTTACCTCATTATATCTATAAACACTTTGTTGTTCTTATATATAGTTGTTTCTGATGTTATTTTTTGCTGTAATAATTTGTGACGATTGTCATTTAAAAAATATATAAAAAATATAGGTACTTAACAGTTTTTTATTTTTTTTTAATTTTATTTTTTCTTCTATTTATAAACAACTTTAAAAAACTCATATATACGTTATATATCTATTTCGAAACCATTTCGTAAATCATTTCAGTTGTTTGTTTTTTTTTTAATAGTATAAAGTTGAGTTTACGTTTTTATCGTCGTCGTTGCCTTTTTTTTATAATTTGTTATAAAATAAAATAGTTTGTTTAACCATTAAAATATATACGATGATGATTTTTAGGTGTGTATATGTTTATTTAATTTTTTGTATAAGATTTGCGAAATATATATCCCATGCGAAATTCTCTTGTAATCCGAAATAAAAACCAAATTGAAAAATATGAAAAAAATTAATCTACGGATTATATAGGCTAAATGTATTTTTATATAATTATTATCTATTCGTTTTATTTGGAAATTCCCACAATATACTTTTGGACAACAAATAAAAAAAACGCATCATCATTTATATTTACTCTATACCATCGTACTCCATCAATAGCCATAAATAAACAAATACTCAACAATTTTGTTGCAATAATATCGTAATATATAAGATAACAAAAATTAAATAAAAAAAAATGTATATATAGTATTAAATAAATAAACTGTTGTATGTGCAATTTGTATAGATAGACTCTAGAGTCAGTCCATCCAATGTTATATCAATAGATCAAAAATAAAATAAATAATGAATATATAAAATAAATATGTAAATTATGTAATATATTTATGCTAATATTATGAATGAAATTCTTTGATCAATATCAATAATAATAAACGCTAAATAATTTTATTTTGATTGTATATATATATATATAAAGAAGATATGGTGATGATCAGCATCTCATCTCATCTCATCACTTATAATGTATTTTTTTTGTGTGTTTATTATCGCGCATTTTCAACAATTCAAAATGTATATAATATAATCAAAAATAATATTCATCATCATGTTTATAATTTAATTAAAATTGAATTTTAATTTTTATCCATCATATATAATTTTCATTTTCACAGATGAATTTGTGCGGATATTTTCCAAATTTACAATTTTCAATTAAAAGGTGGAGAAAGTATGATAAGAAAAATCATACAACACCTTTGAATATCCCTTGACTGTAATTTTAGTTAAGCACTTCGCTACATGGATCTCTATCGGTGATATGAATGCGACTTTTTACTTTCCTCAATCGAAATTCATCTGGCGAAATGACTTCTGATTTTATCATTTTACCGCAACATGTAAAAAAAGAATTTAATTTAATTGAAAGCCTCAAAACTAATTCGTAATTAGAAGAATCAAGATTTAAGAAAAAAAAAACCATACTCCGACCAAACTCTTGTAAATAATTTTCCATTACACTTAAAGCATTTTTCAATACAAATTTTTTGAATGATAATGAAATAAATTAATTTATTTCTATATTTTGTTAAGAATATATAACATAATAAGTTTTACCATCAAATCACCAAAAAAGTTATAATTATGAAAATTATAATGGATTTATTCACATATCGCGTAAAGGCCCTTGATTCATCAGGCCAAAATCAGCTGATATTTCTATAAATATAAATATAAATAACTTTAATCGTAATGCTATGATATTATATTTTATCCGATAAATTTTGTACGCATTTTATAAAAAATGTTATAAAATGATCAAATGTTTATTTACCTATTACGTATATATATATATTATTATTATGTTATGTTTTTTTTTTTTTCGTTTGGTTTGGTTTTGGGAATTTTAAGTATTATATATTTATTAATAAAAAAAAAAAAAATTTATTATGTAAATTTATACAATGTTTTTTTTTTTTTTATATTTCTATAAATATACAATAATCAATATTCAAAATATATATACAGAATGTCTTTGTGATCGAAGTCCATTCAATAAAAACATACCTTCAAAAACTTAATGATTATCTATACATAAAATTAAAATTTAGGATTCATACAAAAAAGTTTGGAATCAAAAAATATAAGAATTGTAAATCTAATTGTTTAATATGCGGTCTTTATATAGTTATATGAATGTGGTCCATTTAAAAAGAAAAATATGTAATTGAAATTTTCACGATGATCTATACACAAATTCATATTATAGTGGAAAACTTTTGACACTCAATTTTGTTATTCATTGTATAACTTTATATTTCTGAATGAATGTCATTTTTGCGTTATATTATATACTAATAAAATATTTCTCTATTTCAATATGTTATATCGTTATATATACATAAACTGCTGTATCTGATTTAAATTGTAAATGTTTCTTGGTCAATTTTGTGTATTTTATTATACTCGGTACAAGATTTTATAATTTTTTTTTTTATTTTACTTTATACTGTCTAAAAATATATCACGTTATTATTACATCATTTTATTTAATTTAATTTATCTCGGTTTGTTGTCTTATTCTGCGCGTTTTTTTTTGTACAATTCATCAGTGTGATTGAATGGCACACACGTGTTTTAAAAATGTACAATCATATAGGTTTTTTGTGTGATTGTTTCTTTTATGTATATGTGTTTTATAATAATTTATCAATACATGGATATACATAATAATAATTATAAAAATGAAACAATAAAGATGATGATGTTCGTCATCTTAATATGTATCATTTATTTTTTCTATAATCAAATCACAACCAAATCATATATCGCCCGCATAATCAATGTCAAACAAATACTATAATCAATTCAAGTTTAATTATATATATATATATAGAAAGAAACTAAGCTAAAATTTTTCTGAATTCTATTTTTAAAAGTTAATTTGAAACAATTTAATATATGTATACAGAGATAATGCGAGAAGAAAAGAAAGTAAAATGTTGGTGTTTATATAAATGAGAATGTGCCAACAAAAAAAAAATAAATAAAAATAAAAATATAAAAACTAGTACTTGGCCAAAAAATTACAATGATTGATATCTGTTTTTTGTTTTTTGTGTTCCCTTGAAGTATGAAATCTTTCTATATGTTATATACCTAATTATAATATATAAGTATAATTGATCAAAATAACAATATCCTGATTGATTTTAGTTGTCTTATTTTTATAAATATAGTTTTCATTGTATATATACTCGCGGGTAATATGCGATAACAATGTTCAAAAGATATGTAATCAATCATAAAAACAACAAAAAAGTCTCGAGTGTAATTTCATTTCATAGAGTCAATGACCACAAAAATAATAATAATAGTATTTACATATTTTTTGTTACCATAATTGTCTGCATGTGTGCAGGTCTTATAAGATCGTAAACATTTTTAACCACGCGACAAAAAACAATAAAACAAAATAAACTATATCGCCATTTAAGAAGAAACAAAATATCTTTTTGCACAAATTTTATTTTTTTATTTATATGCTATAATTTAACATATTTCCTGATCACCTTGCGGAAATGAACGTGTCTTTTTTTTTTTGTTTACAAATTATATATGGATACAATTTTTTGTGTTTTTTTTTTAATATACCATAAAGATAGTTCTCAATCGTCCGTCGTCATATTACAAAAATTTGTGGGTGTTTTTGTTTAAATAAAAATTTATTTAAGTAAAGGAAATTCTTTAATTAATAACATATTAATCATAAAATTAATCATTCATATGAAAACTAATTTAATAATATTTTGTCGTCGCATTTTATTAATTATCAATATATAATATTACATACGCGTGGTCATTCTTTTCGTAGTCGTCATTTATTACAGATACATCAATTTCCTGATTACCTTGAATTTATCCAAAAATATAAAAACATAATTATTTAATTTTTGATTTAAAATCAAAATAAAATCTATTGAAATTATCATTAAATAATAACTCACTCAGTTTTTAATATAAAATATATATAAAATAATTATAATATTTTTTAAATATTATAAATTATGAATTTCCATATATGAATATAAATATTTTTAACCATTTTTGTGATTTGAAGGGAGTTTTTTTTTTCTTAAAATACCTATTTTTAAATTATAATCAAATTTAAATGGGGGGTTTTTTTTGTGTGAATTATGTATGATTAGGTATATTAAATTTATAAAATTGGCTAACGGAAATACCAATTTTTTTTTTTTATATTCAAAATTAAATGATTCATTTTGAAAAAATATTAAACCCCGTTGCTTATTATATATGAATCCGACAATGGCTAAAAGTTATATTATTTTTATATTTATAATCTTCACTGATTAAAGAAACCGACATTTGATAATATTTTGTTAAAAAAATATTATAATAATTCTATAATTTGTATAGAAAACGATATCTTCTGCGTGAAATCAGTTCTTAGGTGTTCCCCTTTGCAACTTTTGTTGATCAATTGTGAGATTTATTAATAGATTTTCAAATGCGTCAATTGATTTTCATTCATACCATAAACAAAAAATAACTTTATCGCGCATTTAAATTGATTTTAAAAACATATTCTGTCATTTAATTCAGATATTTTGGTTTTTATAAAGGATGAATTTTCTAACTCCGAATTAGGATATAATTTGTAATATCTTTTATATAATTAAAATTTCCATATCCTCCATGCAAGCAATTTTTCATATCTATTGGTATGATTTGGGATTTTTATTTGATTTTTTTATATTAAAAAAACACGAGGATAAATTTTAACTGAAGTGAACTTTCCCTAAATTCAATAGGTAATTAAATTTTCCCATATATTATACAATTTTAATTTTCATAATCAATATTTAAATCAATTGCTTAATTGGATTCTTATAAATGATGCGGTTTTTTGTTAAAGATAAAATCACACCTAATCGATCAGCATAAAATAAATATAAAAATTTATTTTAATAATAGTTTTACCTGTTCTTTCTTTTTTTTGTATATCCATCTATATATAAATTCCAATACATATTGTTAAAAATTGTATATAATTTCGAACGCAAATCGAACCAAATCGAAATGAAAAATCTTTGAAATTAATATATTTATATTATTTTTTTTTTTTGTGAATATATAAACAAAACAAAAACAAAACAAAATGAAAACTAAAAACTGTATAATATATCTTATAATGTTGTATATATCGTATCTGTAAAAAAAAAACAATTTAATTCTATTTTTAAAATCGTAACGATTTCTTTTTTCTTTCGTTTTCTTATATATATTATATTTTTTGCTATATATAATTATATTTTTTTATTTTTTTTTACCACAAAACATCTCATTTATGATTCGCAAATTGAATAAGCGGCAACATCACGCCACTATCAATTTATGTACTGAAAATTAAATAAAAAAAATTTACAAATGAAAAATTTATTTATGGTATATACTATATATATATGTGTATTAATAATAATAAACTATGTCAGGTGTATTAAAGAATGTCTATGTATATAGAAAGAAATGTTACTTTTGTTGTATATATATAATTTAATATAATATGGAAAGAAATTATTTGATGACACGATCATCAAATTCAATACTCATATAAATCGTATATAATTATAATAAAAGAAAGATTAATTTATTATATATCGAATCGAATATACATATAAAAGGAATTACCATTTAAATGATTCTTATATATTATATATATATTTCAAATTAATATCGATATCTTTTCATATGCACACCGGGATATATAGTCGGTGCTGTGAGTTGAAGCAAAATATATATTTTTATTTTGCAAAACTTGAATAATTTATATATTGTTTTTCTTAAACCGGTCTCACTCAGCTCTATTGTTCTGTGCAGAAAATCCGCATATTTTTATCAATCAAAAAGTATAAAAAATATTCAAGTTATTTCTGTATTGTATTTTGAATTTTTGTTATCAATCCATACTCTATTTTGGTTTTAAAATAAAATAAAATACCAGGTGTTTATATAAAACTATTTGTACCCGAATCTCGAATTTTGCCAGATTTGTAAATTAAAAGATTTCAACAACAGAATAAAAAAAATCACCTGATTTATTAAACGGATTTTATATACATATATAGAAAAAAAAAATTTGTGGTTTTCTTATAAAATCATATATTTTCGTTTGATGCGAATACTCATAAAATACCAAACATTTTTACAGTAAAAGCGATTATTAAAATATATTAAAAATTTTGCAGAGCTTGCGATAAATGAAATTACTTTATTTTTCATATATATAATGAATTTCAACATTCACATTATTATTATTATTAATATTTTACAGACTTTCAAAAAAACTTATTCACAGATTTATTTATACCTTTTATTTTTGGGTTTTTTTTTTTGCTGATGATTATTTTTTATTTTAAATGTGAATTTTGAAATATATAAATTAATTGGTTTTTGTTTGTTTAATTAGACTGTAACCCAATGGATGTTGGTACGATCGTTTTGAGAAATGATTCTTAATATTAATATATTTAAAATATAAAAAAAATAATTAGAAATTTTCCCCATATTTTGACTTAGAATTAATTCAGTTTCCAAATTTAAAATAGTTGGTATAAAATTAAGTTCTAATTTCATTTTAAATGTTGATTTAATATTTTTTACTTATATTTTTTGATTTTATTCTATAATAAATTGAATTAAACTTGAAGGTTTTTTTTTGTTGTTCATTCTATCTCATTAACATCGAGAGATTTATTTTAATAATTATAAAATCAATACAGCAGCAGTATGGTTACATATGTATGTTTAACGTATATGTGCTTATGTATGCGAAATCGAAACATAGATTTACAGATTAAATATAATATATTTTCTATATAACGATTTAATAAATTAAAATTATATTTCGTATGTATATCTAAAATATATCCATTTAATATTTGAATGTTAATTAATTGTTCAAAGTATAAAATATAAATTTTTCTTTGGTATTTTTTTTTCTTTTTATTAAAGCGAGTCTTACTAAGTCCAAGTTTTTTTGTGTTTCTTTTGAAGGTTTTGTCTATACAATTTAAAATAGTTTAGAAAAAAAATTCTCTAGCAAATTTATAAAAAATAGCTTCTGTGTAGAAAATCTTCTGTGGTTTTGTACACAAAAAAAAAATCCTGACTTTTCTATAAATAGAAGAATCTTCTGTGTGTTCCGATAGAATAAATTCTCTGATCTTTCTTTACATAAAAACATCCTCTGATTTTTCTGCATATAATAGAGGATTCATTTCTTTTCTTTTCTAGGAATCCTCTGAATTTTTCTTTATGAAAATAATCTTTCGAATTTTCCTTATATAGAAAATTTTCTTTATTTTGTTTATTTTCTTTGTTTTCTTTATATAGAAAATCTTCTTTATTTTCTTTACTTATAAAATCTTCTTTTATTTTCTTTTATATAGAAAATTTTCTTTATTTTCTTTATAACACAAATGTTCGGCATTTTCCATGTACTTAAAAATTCTTGAATGTTTTATAAAAACAATCTTCTGGTGCCGCTGCAATAGAAAATCCCACTGCCTTTCCCATAAACCAAACGGAAAATCTTTTTTTTTTTTTTGAACTCACAAGCATTTTAGTTTTGATTATTATTTGATAAATTTTATTAATCAAAATAATAATTTATAAGATTTAAATATTATTAATTTATGAATTTAAAATTGAGGTCTTCTAAAGATATGTTATTTTTTTTTAATTATGCTATCCAGTTTATTATAATAGATAAATTAATTCTATTTTACTAATTTTTTTCTCTAATAATATAAAACGAATTTCACAATCCAATCCATAATACAATTCTAAAATATAAATCATTTATTTTTTAATTATCTAATAATAAATGTTGAAAAAATTCAATATTTTTTTAATCATATAAAGTTTTGTTTTTGTTTTTGTATGTGAAGGATAAAATTTTATCCATTGATGATGACGTACAATAATTATAATTTTATAAAATTAATTTTTAAAATTCAATTTTGTATTAAACATTATGAAACAACACTTTATAAAGTGTGTGTTTGTATAAATTCAATAAAACCTTTTATTTTTTTTTACCAAATCACCATCAATTGAATTCATAATCCGATTGATCCCCGATTCATATCACATCATCAATATAACAAAAAAAAAGCTAAATAAATAAAAACCTCAGCACCTAATTTTTTAATATTTATTTAAAGACAAAAAGAAAAAAAAATTAAAGCTAAACACGCAAAATTTTGTGAAATTATTACAATTAAATATTTTTACTTTTTTTTTTTTTTTTGCACACCTTTTCAATTTTATATATTATATTTTTATTCATTCATTCTCTTTGATGATTGTTTAAAAATAAAAATTGAAAAAATAAATGAATATAGTTTTTTATTTTTTTTTGTAATTCATTGCGTAATTTTCGTTTATTTTTTCATAATGTGTGTTAAAACAAAATTAAATTAACTTTATGTTTGTTTATTTATTTATTTATGTGGATGATTGTTAGTTGTTTTTGGTGGCTGATGATGGTTTGGCTCTCTATATATAAGTGTTTAAAAATACATAAATCTATTATTAAAATAAAAATAAATAATATTTTTTTATAACATATATATAAAATTTTATATCATGTTTATAATATATATGTACATATATTAAATTGAGTGACCTTCTTTCGATAAATACATATGTATTATATTATATATATATACAAATATAGATAAAAATATACAGTGCAATCTTTGTAATTCGAATGTTTGAAATGATTAAAATAATCATAATTTCGGGTTTATGTAAATATTCTGTAATCTAAAACATTCTAATCTAATTCTATATAATTAAAATATCCACAATTAGCCAAAAAATGTACAAAAATCCCAACAAATTGAAATGTTGAATTATTGAAAACATATTCATTGATTCAACCATTCATAACATTTCTATATGTAAAAAACAACTTTACTTCATATGCATTAAATATTGATTGAACTGTATACATTAATTAATTTTATTTTTATTGTATTGATGAATTTCGAATGCATATCATCGATATTTTTCGTTGTTGTTATTTTATTATACAAACGTTTGTGTCCATATATATACGATGACAAATATGATGATGTCGACGACGACGACGACGACAACGATATTATCAATATAGAAAATTTATTATATTATTATTTTATGTATAGTCTTCAAAATCAATTGGTTTTATTTTTTATTTTTTCATAAAATATCGTTGGGTTTTTTTAAAGAGTCGATAATATGCGATAGATATAAAGTGACCATGTACAAAAATAAATAAATAAATAAATAAATATTGCATGCCAATTGTGTTGTTTTCATTACACTTGTTATTTTACATATGAATTATATGAAGGATATTTCATTGTTTTTTCACTTTATGATAATATTGCCTATTTAGAGTTTAAAGATATTTTGGAATTGACCAAAGAAAAAAAAAAGAAAAGAAATGAAATGAGCTCATTTGCTTTATATTCAAACACAAACTAATTGTTTTTCTTAAGAGTTTTTTTTTTTTAGTTTTTTCTTAATAACCAAATACACATAACAAGACCATAAGAAATTTCTTTATTCATATATGGTTTTATTGATTATATATTTTTGGTTTATTATGAGAAAAATTATCCATATAGATATTTTGCAATACTTTTTACTTAATTTTGTATACAAACAAAAAATATGAATCATTTATCTTTAATAATAAATATATGTTAGTGTTATCATAATTCGATTAATATAATAAATAATAAACAATTGTAAAGTAATAATGATAATAAATGAATAACATATATGAGTAACATTTAGTTGAGTAACTAAACTTATAATTTTGTTTTAAAAAAATATATGGATTAAATGTTTATGTAACTGCGATAAAGATCTTTATACGAACCTTCAATTGTGATTCATAAAAAAAAAACTAATGAACTTTCATTTCATTTGTGCAGGTTTTTTTTAAGAATTCCCGTCATAATAACAATACTGCTTTTGTTCTTTGTGGTTCCTGCGGAGTTGCGGATCTCTTATCATAAACATTTTCTCTTTACAAATATTCTAAAAATTATTTACCAAATTTCAAATGTTTCAATCCAATTTTTTTTTTTTAATTGAGTTTATAAACGTAATTTATATTGAATACCGCATGATTTATATTATTACAGTTTTTTTTTTACTTTAAAGTATTTATCAAAAAAAAAAAACAAATATTCCTTGAAAAAATATTTATCATGTTAAATTAAATTAAATATAAAATTTTTGTTTTTGGTATAACATGTAAGATTTTTATCTCTGTAAAGTATTTTTTTGTTTGTAGGTTTTTCATTCTTGATATAAATTATATTTAGATTTTAAGAAGATCTTGACGACTAATTTTTTTTTATTATATATAGTATATTGAGACTAATTTTATACTAATTTAATATCATAAAATTGCCTTTTACGGAACATTAATAAAAAGATATGGGTTGAGATGAATTTAAAATACCGTTCACGTAAATTCCATAATTTGTAACTTTTAATATTAAATTCTTATAATTTTTAACTTCTTCATCAAATTTACATATAAAATTTTCATATAACAATTAATTAATCTAAATAAAATTAATTAAAATAATAAAAATAATTAAAATAATCTAAAACAAAAAGAAATTCTACAAAAATGAAGGAATCTTCTATAGAAACTATAAAGAAAATCTATAAAACCCTTTAACATAAGAAAATGGCTAAAGGAAAACGCATTAATTGTTTTTGTTCTATGTAGAAAGAATAAAATTCTATAATTTTTGTCTAACCAAAAATGCGAAACAATGAAAATTTCCGACCATAAGGAAAATTCCTCAAGGAAAACTCATTATATTTTAACACAAAATTGTTGCATACTATAAAAAAAATATCGTACAGTAAAACTCATTAAGCCATAGAAAAATATTCAAGATAACATTCCTGAGTAGTGAGTATATAGAAAATATCTCAAGATGTAATGTAAATGACATTTGCTATATCGAAAGTAATTTTCTATAAATAGAAAGAAAACATCTTTATCAAACATTACATTAGAAAATACCTCAAGAAAAACTCATTTTAATAATAGTTAGAATAATAATAGTTTTAATAATAGTTAGAATTAATTATTTTCGATAAATTCAACAATTATACACAATTATACATTCATCTGATTTGATCTTTATATGTTGAATTTTTGGTTTTTATTTAACTAATCTTGTTGTTTATTCTCTATTTGATCCGCAACTCATATACAAATTGAAAATACCTTTAATTTTTTTATTTTTAATAGAGTTAAATTAAATTACCTATTCAAAAATTACATTACATCAGAAATTATATATGAATAATAATCATTTCATCACATATCATCAGCGCGCGTATATGGACCACAGATTTAAAATAAAATAATTATACTTCTGTGTATTTTAATAATACTACGTATATATAAATAAACAATCCTTTATTTTTTTGTGGTATTTTCGTTTTCGTTTTTCATTTTTAGGTGATCGAAAATTATTATTTATATATATTTTTTGTGTTTGTTTTTTTTGTATATATTATTTATAATAATTCACACACTTAAAGTATATTCACCCAAAAATAAATGTTTTTTTTTTTGTAAATTAACCTGATTATTATTTAATGCTCTTATTCACATAATCAAAATAAAAATAACAAAAAAAAAAAGTTCAACACACATAAATATTACGTAAAAAAAATAAAATATTAAATAATATACAATATTTTTTTGTAAATAGTCAAGAAATATCATTATGAAATATCATTTTTTGCTTGTTTACATTCGTTTGTATGCTTTATTTTTTGTTTTTACTTTTCGTATCTGTTAATTGAGATGAAAATCATTATATTTATATATGGTAACGCTTTATCTGCAATGGTATTTATTTATACTATTTAGTAACGATATGTATCAAAATATATGAGTTTTTATTTTTATTTTTTTTTTTGCACCATCGAATCGAACGAGCGTGATTTCGACCAGATGAAATAAAAAAATAAAATAAACATAAATACAATAAAATACTATCACTCTTATTTGTCCACTTTGTTGTTTATTTGTGTGACCATAACACAATATTTAATATATTTACCATATATTAAATAACAACTCTCAGGTATTTGGAATTGTTCGTATTTTTATTTTTTATTATTATTTAGTTGTGTATATGATAATAAAACGTCTGATTTAGCATCCAGTTTACCTTGCTTTATATCGTGTCTACTATATGGATAGATAATTACATGAATAAATTCATTCGT
Source organism: Dilophus febrilis (assembly GCA_958336335.1). NCBI lineage: Eukaryota > Metazoa > Arthropoda > Insecta > Diptera > Bibionidae > Dilophus > Dilophus febrilis. Next base: position 55,540,659 of record OY284469.1, on the reverse strand, counting down.
TTTCTTTATATTTTATCAATAATTAAATGTAATTTTAAGTGACTTTTTGATTCATTTTTAAATCGTTTTTTAAAGGATTTCTTATCGTTATTTATATACTTCAACATATATAGAGTTAAATTTATGGAAATTTCTTTTTAAATTAAACATTTTTCCGAATAAAAAATATTCTTTATGTACTCGAAAGCATTCGATCGCATCATTAAATTACTTTTTAAAATTCATATTTATGCGCCATGCAATCAGTCGTTAAATTCTTCAATGATGACAAAAATCTACAAAAACAAAAACAATATAAGAAACAAAAATAATTGTATTTGTAATAAAATTGCGTTGTTCTGAATTATAAATCTTAATAAACGTATTTAAATGACATGTTTTTTATCTACGTTTTTAAATTTATTAAAATTAATTGACTTAATACGTTTAGAATTTTAATTCTTAATAATAATAAGTGATTAGAATTTCAATTAAAATCGAATTCAATTATTTTCTACGGGTTTTTTTTTTTATTCTTTAGATTTTATTTATACTATATTTAAAAATAAAGAAACTGTTTTTAAAATTGTCTGATTTTACATTGTATTTATATTTTTATTTATATGAGCGAGAGTTAATTAGCGAGAATCGGTGCCACGGTCGTTACTATGTTACGATTCAAACTGTTACGATTGTTCCATCAGTAGTGCGGGCAAGCTTTTGATAAAAGAATCTTCTTTTTATCGTTGATAAAACCAAATCATTGACGTCAAAATTTCAAGAATTCTCGACAAAACAAATCACACCTTTTTCCTTCTTAATATTCCATTAAAATGTGATTCTTTCAATACAGAATTTTCAATAAAAACTGATTTATTATAGAAAACAATCCATCAATTGTATCAATATCAAATGATCAAATGTTATGTTTTCTTGCATTACCTATAATATAATGTTGTTTGTTTTCAAGTAAACTATACAATAATTTTTCGCAAGCAATGAAAACTTTCATATTTATTTTCATTAGAAATTCTCAATTTCATATTATTATTATAATTATTATAATTATTATAATCATTTACTATATAGAAAAAAGCAAAACACGATGCAGATATTTATTTTTATGTTTTCTTTATACATAAATATTTTTTTTTTTACAAAATCCATTTGTTCGATTAAGTAATGAATGCACGACGATTAAAAAATAAATAAATTATTATCGTATATAAACATATAAATAAATAAATTAAAAAAATGCTATATAAACATTTTTTTTAATTACAAAATTATTATATAATAATTATATTTATGTGTATTTAGATTTGTGATTATTATATCTAAATATTTTCTATATATTGGAGTTGTTTTGGTTATGCGGTCGTATGCGAGGTTTATGTTTCGAGGTGGTATCTCTATATCATTTCAATATATCTATCTATCTATTGTATATATAGTCTAGTCTAGACTATTTTAGACTTTAAACTTTATAGTTTTTCTTTTTTTTGTAATTTTTAAAGACTCTCTATACAAATATATGATTATCTAATCTTTTAAAAAAAAAAATACACGCATAATGCATATTCGTGCATGTTACTTCATATTTATATATATTGTATTTAGTTCATAAATGAATTTAATATTTCTTTGGGGGTTTTTATATTATTATCAATATCTAATATATATATATATATGTAATACTACAAAATGTATATTTATACACTCACAATTTATTCGTATATGCAAACATATCATTTAAGTTTGAGCCCGCACCGATAATCTTTGTGTGATTATAAACATTTTTTGTCGGTGTATTTTGGATAATAAAAGGGGGATTTCTTTTTTGTTTTATTTCTATATGTTTGCGAATATATTAAATGAAATAATGTGTGCGAAAACAAAGTGAAAAATTAATTGTTTTTGTCATACACCATATATAGATTGCAAACCAAAAGTTATTTATTGGTAGAATAATAAATACAGATAATTTTCCAACATTTTTCGATACATAACTCAATTTCTATTACGAATAATTCCTTCCAATGTTAAATGGAAAACAAATGATTTCATAATACCAACTGTTCGAAGATAATTGAAATGTTCAAGATGTTCAGGCTCAGGTTCAGGCATAAAAGTTTTCTGATATGCATCGCAAACTTGAAAAAAAATATTCCTAATCATTAAACTTAAATTTTTAGAAGATATTGTTTCCATTATTGATAGTTTAGTATGTTCTCCTCTTATTCAATCACATATTAACGAGAAATACAAATCTAATACTATTGAAAAAATCTCGTCTTTAAATTAACAATAGGAAGATTTTGCAGGTTTAATAAATTAACAATAGGAAACTGCCGGTTTTACTATACATTTTGAACTATATATATCTAGAGGATGAGAAACTATCCTTGCTTATAGAATGCATTCAGAATGTCTTTGGGACTGCTTTTAGAACTGCATTCAGGATACCTGCTTTAAAAAATACATTCAGAAGAACTTCTTTTAAATTTATTCAAAGTTATCTTATAACAAATTCATTAAGTCTTCTTTAGTATGCCTCATATCTTGTTTATAATTCATGAAAATATGTATCGTTAATTTGTGGCGATTTATACAAACATTTGCCAATAAGTCTAAAAATGTCGAAAATTTATTTATGTATAATTTTCTATAAATGAAACTATAAATAAAAAATTGATCAATATGAATTAAAAAGGGAATTATTTGATATGGAATAATCAAATAGATGTGTTTATAAGTTACTTAGAAAAATATTTTAATTTGATTTATAAAAAAATAATATCTATTTAATAAAAATGATTTTATGTTTATTTTCGCAAAAAAAAAACACTAAAAAGAAAAAGCGAATGATAATGAATGAAAAATAAACGTTTTATATAGATTATGCGAATGCGACGATAACAGCTATAAAAAAAATTCGAATTAGTTTAAAAGTGCTTATCATATATGCGAATTTTTTGTTTTTCCAAATATATATATTAATTTATACTCACGGTGATTATATTATCACTTTTGGTTTGTAAAATATATATGATGTAAAAAAAAAAGGCTGTACTGATTAAAAGATTAATGATGATATAGAAAATTTTTGTTTTGAAATTTGATTACATTTCATTTAATCATGGTGATAATTGCAAAAAATAACATAGAAACAAAATAAAAGTACATTAACATTTCCATTTTATTTTGGCTTTATACTAAATGATGTATGTGTCTGATTGAAATCGATTCACATATTCATATATTATTATTATAGAAGAAAATTTGACCATCTGTCAAATTTACTGATTTTGAACTTATGATGGATTTATAATTTTACATATAATCTAAATGGTATTCACTGTATAGTATGTACATTATCACTTATTCTTTTATACCGCAATTAATGAATAAATCATAAAATTGTATATTGTATGTTCTTTAAATTAAATTTTAATTCATATGTACTCTAAATTTTTTAATATTATAATAATATAAATGTAAAACATCGCGGTTAAATATAGAAATATAGAACACAAGAAGAAATATTTTAATATGACCTTAAAAATAGATATAGTAATAATAATAATAATTATAATATACATATATTTATATTTTGTGTTGGATTATGCAATTGTGTGAAAATTTTTTTTAATATTTTCGTTAAATTTTATTTGTGTTATGCATATAATTACAGAAACAGTTTAAGGCGTATTGCCAGAAATGATGATCATGAATTTTCCAGAGAAAGTATTATAAATTTAATGGAAAAATTTGTAAAATCTGTAAATGTTATGGATGATACAATTTTAGTGCCATGTCGTTTAATGGATCATGCTGTAAGTATTATTTTAAATTTTTTAATCTATTTATTGATCATAATAATACAATATCGCATTCGGATTTCTTTCAAATGACTTTCCTTTCGGGTTGACTTCCGTTTTTCAGTTTAAAACTTTAACGTTTTGTACGATTATGTTTAATCATTTTAAATTTTAAATTCTTTTCACAAAAGATGTATTAAACAAAACAATTTTTTTTAAGCATAATAAATGCGCAATTGGGAAGACCCCAAAACTTGATCAATGAAAAGTCAATGGACACAAAACAATAGATTATATTTTGAAACAATATTACCAACATCTCTAAATTCAGAAAATATTAAACATTTTCAAAATTCTATAGCAAGATTAATTTATCGGTCTCCCTATAAAATTGATATTTATACAAAAAAAAATTATCTTTATTATAACAATTTATTATAATACAAACAGTTTTTAAGTTCAAAAATATTCTTAATACAGAAATTAAGTGATTATTAATTTCAATATGAATTTTAAGGTTGGCGATTCAATGGATACGGTTGTCATACAAAAGAATTTTCATTTGACTAATAAAAAGAAAACATTATCGGTTCATGATAATTTAAATTCAGCTGAATTATTTAATTTATATACAATGTTAAATAATGTTAAAGTTGATCTGTTATGGGGACGTAACAGTGAAGAACAACCCGAAGAATTACAAAAAGCCAATTCAAAACAACAATTAATTCAACAACAGCAACAACAGGCAAATATTTTAGCAGAACAAAAACAGCAACAACAACAACAACAACAACAAGCATCTCAATTGGCAGCTTCTCAATCACAAACACAAATTAATTCACATCATTTAATACCAACAATAACATCACCTCAATCATCACCGCAATTATCAACATCATCCACAGCAACAGCAGCAGGTTTAGCTCCATCATCACAACCACAACAACCTCTTAATTTACAATCACAATTACAAATTCAACAGGGAATTACAAATGGAGTGGTTACTGGTGGTGGTGGTGGTGGTGGTGCTGTTAATGGTTCAACACAAACACAACCAATTGAACAAATCCTATTAGCAGATAATACAAAAGATATTAAAGGACATATACGTCGTCCAAGTACAGCATCGGTAGCCTCATCGAATTCAACGAATACATTAAGTGATTCCGAAAGTGAAATATCCAATGAAAATGATTCAGGTATTGAAACGGAAAGCAGTCCTGATAAGGATAAATCAACAGAATTGGCCAAACAATACCGGATACATTTATTGGGATTATATAGATGTTTAGAGCAAATGACTGAGGCTGCCAATTATCTAACAGCTAGATATCAAAGTGATGTTGGACCATTAATTTAGAAATAATAAAAATAATCATAATTATTTTATTCTTTTTTTTTTTTTTCGTTTTAAATTAAATTCATATTATTGCATTATTGGCACAGAAGGCATCATCATCAAATAATTGCCCCACATCTTATCCAAAAAATAATTAAAAAAAAAAAAATCGAAACACAGACACAAAAAACAACTTTATTTATTATATATTCAGGCAGATCGTAAGTTTTTATTTTTTGTTTTCAGATAGTTGAACTTGAAAATAATTCATAATAAACGAACATTTTAATTCAGAAATTATAAATCATAGAAAATATAATTAACATTTATTATTTATATTTTTAAATATAATAATTATTATTTTACAAATAATAATAATAATATATTTAAAAAAAAAATATAATAATAAATAAAAAATAAAACAAAACCAAAATAGCGAACTACACAAATACTATTTTTAAAACAATAAATCATAAATCAATTAAAACATTTTTAATGGATATACTAAATATTTATATTGAATAGTTTTTTTTTTTTAAATAAAAACCTATTTTTTCGCGTGTGCAAATTATTAATGCATATATATAATATAAAAACTTTTGCTACAAATTTTAATCGTCGTCGTATAATAAAATAGAATAAAAGATTGTAAAAATAAAAAACACATTCCATCATATATAAGAAAATGAAAATCAAACCCTTTTTTTCTTCAAAATCATAAAAAAAACCTGAAAAAAAATCCATCTCTGACAAAAAAAAAAACAAATTCGCACCAAAAAACATTAAATAAAATACATAAATAATTAAAAATAATAAATAAAGGTATGTAAAAATCGAATGGAAAATGAAAAATTGTTTGTGTGATTGCTTGACAAAAAAGAAATGAAAAAAAAATTGTTCGCTCAAATTTTTTTTTTTGTTTTTAATATTATAAAGAAAAATAAAAAATATTTAAATTCAAATTTAAAAAATAATGAAACAGAAATAAATATTATAAAAATGAATGGGGTTTCGATATTGTTGACTGCAGTTGGATTTTTCATTGTCTTTTTTATTATCATTGTTTTAATTTGATTTTTTCCTTTTTTTTTTGGTTTTGAATTAATTAATTATAATGAATTTTATTATTTTATTTAAGGAGGTGAGTTTTTAAATAAAAAAAAATTATAATAAAATATTCATATATTTTTTTTTTTTAAATATAAATATAATTAATTAAAAATGAAATTCATTTATTTAATATATATTTTTGTTTTCTTTTATTTACGGTTATTTTTAAACATTTCTATTTGGAAAAGGATTTTTAATTTATTAAAAATAAAATAAATGAAAACAAAAAAAAAAAGATAAAAATAAATAGTTGATTTTAAAAATAAAACGCTAAATTAAAAAAACAAAAAAGGCTCGGGTAAGATAATAATTTTGTGTGTTTTCTATATATTGCATTTCTTCCCCTCAAATAATTTAAAAGATATATATAAATCTAGTCTTAAAAAAATGGTTTTATTTTTATGTTTTTTTTTTATTAAATAAAACAAAAAAGAATAATTTGAATTTCTTTATTTCTTTATTCTATATTTAAATCGTTACATTTTTTTTTTTTTACAATTTATGATTGAATAATTATTTTTAATAAAAATTAAAGGAATATAAAAGAATTAAAATAAATAAAAATTTGAATTCTGCGTACGTTTTATCATCTTTGTACTGTTTTTTTTTTTTTAATTTTGCCTTTTCGTCTTTTATTTAATTTTATGGATGGATTAAATAAGTTAAAATAGAATTAATTAAAATTAAAAATAAATAAATATATACATCAGAGAGGTAGCTTTAAAAAAAAATAATTTAAATTAAAAATAAAAAAAAAATCATTTATTTATTTTTGATGTTGCTTATAGAAAAACAAAAAAAATAAAATGAATTATTATTATTATATTTGATTTAATTCTTTTTGTTTTTATATTACACACACACACATACACATTCATTCACTCAAATCCGACACAATTAAACAAATTAAAAAATTAAATATTTTGATTTTATTTAATTATTTGACAAGAAAAGAAAAGAAAAATTATTATTATTATTATTATTATTGTTCTTATCGCTAAGCAAATATTTATTGAAAAAGTTATATTAAAATATATATTTTCATTCCGACTTTAATTTAATTAAAAATAAAATAAATTGAAAATAAATCACACATTTTTGAATGTTTTTATAGAAATTTATTGTTAAACAAAAAATTATATTTTATTTATAAATCAAAAATTATATATATATATATATATAATACATTGTTATATGTTAAAACAAATGAAAAATTCATATTATTAATAATTAAAATTATATTAAAAAAACAAATTAAATCAAAAAAATACACAAAATATAATTTACGGAAACAAAATAAAATAAAATAAAAAAAAATATGTGTGATAGCGCTTATTAGGCACAAATAAATATATAATTAAATTAAAAAAAAAACTATAATCATATATTATATATATATAAAATAAATACTAAAAATTATAAAATAATTAATTTAAAAACATACCAATATTTTTAATTATAATAAACAACAAAAGAAAAAAAATAATGCCAGCAAAATATAAAATTTAAATGTGATGTGTGAAAAAATTAATCAAAATTTTATTTTTTTTTTTTTTGATAAAATTAATTCAAATAAAATTTTTCAGTTTAATTCCACAATTGCTTTTTTTTTTTTTTTTAAATAAAAATTAAATAGCATTTTTTTTTTTTGCAAACACCTCCATTAAAATATTTAAAATTAAAATTCCTGTACACGGAATCTTTTTCTTCTTCTTCTTCTATATATTGAAAATTTTTAAAAAACTTTTTTAATTATTTTAATAAATATTTATATAGAAAATTAATTAAAAAAAAAAAAAATCAAATTGAAATTAAAATAAAAAATACTATTATATTTAATAGATTATATATAAAAATATATTTAATAAAAAAATAAAATTAAAAAAAAAATTAAAATTTAAATTTATTATATGATGGCACGACTCTTTATGAATACATGTGTAATATATAATATATATATATATTATAATTATATAATAGGAATGAATATTAATTAAATTAAAATTACAGCAAGATTTCTGTATATTTCAGTCGAGAAATAATTATGTAATCTCATATAAGAAAACAAAACAATGAAAAAAAAAAAATTAAGAAAAATAAAGTCATTTAATAAAATTAAAAAAATATATATATAAACATTATTTATCCATCGACGATCAAATATAGAGAGCGAATTTGCATTGCAGTATAACATTTATATTAATGGAACTGTTTGCTGTTAAAATACTAATTAAAAAAAAAACAATATTCGTATTAAATGCACCGCATAACACTTAGAAACATTACAGTGATATTCGCAATGTTTGACTACAAAAAATTATTATTTGTATAAATCTTTTTGGTTAAACTTTTGCGTATATAATCATCATTTTTTCAACAGGAAATTATTGTCTATTTCTAACCAGCGAGTACTTAAATTTCCCAAATAAGCAACGCAATAAAAGTGTTTTTTTTTTAATTATTATTTAAGAATTTTATTAATATTTTCTTTGGATTTTAATATTAATATTTTTCCAATCACATTTTTTGTTCATTAAGGGTACAAAAAACAAAGAAAGTACTTTAGAATAGAACCTAAAAAACCTTAAAACCTTGGGTTTAAAACCTTGAGATACCACAGCGAATGATTTGGAAATTCCTATCAATTGTTTGTTTGTAAATCTCATATTTTGATCAATGTTTGGGGAATGAAAATATTCGGAATCAACAATAAAATTCTGATCGACAGAACAAATATAGCAATATTTAACTAAGTAAAGTAAATCAATTTGTATTATGAATTACTTATTTATATTGATAAAATATACATTTGGAATAATAAGTATCGAATTCGATTAACATAATTTGAACTTTCTATTAATTCTAATAATCTTTTTGATTTAACTTAATAATATTCTCTTTAACTTTATAGAGTTGTTTTTTAGAAGTGCTGCGTGCAAACAAAATAAAGACAAATTCTAAAAAAAATGGCCTGAAATCCCCCTTTTTTAATTTTACACAATAAAATCATTCACAGATCATAAATCAGTTTTTCCTTAAAAATAAAATATAGAATTAAATTTTTTATTCGTAAAGAACATACAAAAAATACCATTAAAATTAATACCTTTTTTGGGTTTGGTTTGTTTACTGATATTATAAGCATAATGCAATCAATTTTCCAATTTTCCAGTTAACCAATCTGAATGAATGTACCACTTATGGAAAAGGTATTTCGCCATGCTCTATAAGAATAAAGTAACATTAGATAAAATTCAAAATTAAGTCATATTGATAAATGATTCTAAATACTCATTGATTCCAAACGTAATCATACAGGTATTTTATTGCATACAGATCTTTTGATACATTGCTTTAAAAAGGGTGTTTTTTTCACAATAACAATAAAAATTTACATTATTTTAATCACTAAAAATAAATTTTCAATTCCTTTCGATGACACAATCGATGAAAATTTCTCTATATAAAAGAATTTTATATTGTAATAATAAATTAAATACAATAAAAATTATTGAAATAAAATGGTTTAAGTTTTAAAAAATCTTTTATAAATTATTATTTATTTATTATTATATTTATATTATATTTATTATATGCTCATTCCTCATTCGTATATATATATAATATAAAATAATTCAAGGCAAATATTTTATACACAATATACTATATATAAATAAAAACAATTCTTTCAAAAAAAAAAATTATACGCAATAAACTTCCTTATTTTTTATTTATATATTTATTTAAAAAAAAAATAAAATAAAAAATATTCACTTATTTATACATTATTTGTATATTTTGAATTCTTTTATAATTTATTTATTTTTTTTTGTGGTTTATTATAAATATATAAAATAAAAATACTTTATTGTATTTAAAAAAAAAAAAAATAATCGTATTTTGTCAATTTTTTTTTTTTTTTGGTTGATTTTGTTTATTTATTTTAAAATAATTAAATAAGTTGTCGCACGATTTTTTTTTGTGTCTTTTATTTTATTTTATTTTATTATAATATATATATAATTTAAATCAAATTTAAATTTACTACGAAAAAAAAAAATGTTACGGAAAAACGTAAAAAATAAATTTAAATTAAATTAGAAAAACAAAATTTTAATTTTATGACATTACGCATATTTTTAGCAAATTTATTTTGGTTTATTATTTATCAATGAAATAAATTATCATCGTAAATTTTCGTCGTAACCTTTTAAAAAAACACATTTTTGTATATTTATTTATATTTTTTTTTAGTGTGTATATTTAAATATAAAAGCACGCAAAATATGCAAATTTATAATTGTTTTGTTATATTATACAACGCGATTAACAATATTTACATTATATATTGTAACAATTCATTACATTATTTGAGTGAACTACTACTTTGACCATTATAATATCGGACACTACTCATATCATAAATACGCCACCGCTAATCTCCTTTGGCCATTTATGACAGCCTCCATTCTCTTAAACGTGGTATTTACTACATTTTTACATTAATCCGGTGTGTTTGAGTTTCACGTTTCAATGAGTTTTCCTTTCAATTTTTCCTCCTTCAATTTGCAACTTTCGGATCAATTTTTATTTAACTTTGTTTCACAATGATTCTATTGGTTAGAGTAGTATATATATATTATACTTGAAATTAAATAGTAAAAAATGTTTATGATCTTTTGTTATTCAACGAGTTTATCTCCTAATCTTAGTACGCAGGTGGAAAACTACTATTTTTAATCAATAAATTTAACAAAAATCTTTTATATTTTTCTATGGAAAAGTTTTCACCATTTTCTTTGCAGATACCGCATAAATTGAATTCTAATTAATGAAATATGACCTCTGCGTCTAATACTATATTATAGCTATATACGAATTGAGACTCAATAATTTCAGCTGTATTACATTAAAAAAAAAAAATAAAAACGAATGTATGTATATTTTATTTACCTATTATATTTATATAACTAACTATATATTAATTTTTTTTTATTTTAATATTTTTCAAATATATAATGATAAAAAAAATTTATTTTAATAATATATATATATATGTTCATATATAACGCGTCAGAACGTCTATCCGATACCTGCCTCTTTCGCCAATAATCTTCGCGTATACTATCACATTTATTCATCTTATAGATGTAATAATAATAATAATAATAATATTGAGAAAAAAAAAGTTAAAATCAATATACGAATATACAATTATAATTATATATATACATATAATATTTGATGATGTGATCATAACAAATTACTTAAAGAAACGAAAAAAAAACAACATTCATGAAGTGTGTATATGTATGTTTATAGTGGACAAAGTCCAATTTGTTTTTTTGTTTTGTTTTTGTTTTATTTACCTGTTGTTGATATTTTAAGTGTCATTCAGGTATAAAACTATATATTATATACTGATTAAAATATATGCATTTAAAATTTGAATAACTTATTGCGAAAATCGTATATACGCATATATATTTTATATGATTATACTATTTTATATATTGCGGTCTTAAATTCGGTCGATTACGAACATCTATATATATGAGCTGCAATGATACTTATAAACTTTTATGATGATAATTTATTATAGAGTAACATAACATAATAATCAATGTCTGTTTTTATGGAAAATGGTAAATTGCTGATCGTCCGCCGAGACCACCGATAGAAAGGTATTTCTCTATTCTTTAGGAATAAAAAAATATATCAAAGTTTTTAACATAAAAATTTGCCAATACTCAGACATTTTCCAAGTCAACCAATCCATTTTTTAAAAAGATCAAAAAAAATTAATAAAGGTTTCCTTTCATCACTTTAGTTGCTTTCATATGAATTTTCCGAGATTTTTCATTTTTAAATCGAAATAATGCAAGATAAATTATTGAAAATTATCACCTATATTAAAAATATTGTAACTTCCAAACCACTTAACCAATCTGAACAAATAGACCATCAAAAGAACGGTATTTCTCTACTCTTTAAGAATAAAATAACATTTCAAAGTTTTCAACATAAAATCATATATAAAAATACAATTATTTGATAAAAATTGCCAATACTCAGACATTTTCCAAGTCAACCAATCCATTTTATTGCATATTTAAAAAGATCATAAAAAATTAATAAAGGTTTCCTTTCATCACTTTAGTTACTTTCATATGAATTTTCCGAGATTTTTCATTTTTAAATCGAAATAATGCAAGATAAATTATTGAAAATTATCACCTATATTAAAAATATTGTAACTTCCGAACCACTTAACCAATCTGAACAAATAGACCATCAAAAGAAAGGTATTTCTCTACTCTTTAAGAATAAAATAACATTTCAAAGTTTTCAACATAAAATCGTATATAAAAATACAATTATTTGATAAAAATTGCCAATACTCAGACATTTTCCAAGTCTACCAATCCATTTTATTGCATATTTAAAAAGATCATTAAAAATTAATAAAGGTTTCCTTTCATCACTTTAGTTGCTTTCATATGAATTTTCCGAGATTTTTCATTTTTAAATCGAAATAATGCAAGATAAATTATTGAAAATTATCACCTATATTAAAAATATTGTAACTTCCGAACCACTTAACCAATCTGAACAAATAGACCATCAAAAGAAGGGTATTTCTCTACTCTTTAAGAATAAAATAACATTTCAAAGTTTTCAACATAAAATCATATATAAAAATACAATTATTTGATAAAAATTGCCAATACTCAGACATTTTCCAAGTCTACCAATCCATTTTATTGCATATTTAAAAAGATCATAAAAAATTAATAAAGGTTTCCTTTCATCACTTTAGTTGCTTTCATGTAAATTTTCCGAGATTTTTCATTTTTAAATCGAAATAATGCAAGAAAAATTATTGAAAATTATCACCTATATTAAAAATATTGTAACTTCCGAACCACTTAACCAATCTGAACAAATAGACCATCAAAAGAAAGGTATTTCTCTACTCTTTAAGAATAAAATAACATTTCAAAGTTTTCAACATAAAATCATATATAAAAATACAATAATTTGATAAAAATTGCCAATACTCAGACATTTTCCAAGTCAACCAATCCATTTTTTAAAAAGATCAAAAAAAATTAATAAAGGTTTCCTTTCATCACTTTAGTTGCTTTCATATGAATTTTCCGAGATTTTTCATTTTTAAATCGAAATAATGCAAGATAAATTATTGAAAATTATCACCTATATTAAAAATATTGTAACTTCCAAACCACTTAACCAATCTGAACAAATAGACCATCAAAAGAACGGTATTTCTCTACTCTTTAAGAATAAAATAACATTTCAAAGTTTTCAACATAAAATCATATATAAAAATACAATTATTTGATAAAAATTGCCAATACTCAGACATTTTCCAAGTCAACCAATCCATTTTATTGCATATTTAAAAAGATCATAAAAAATTAATAAAGGTTTCCTTTCATCACTTTAGTTACTTTCATATGAATTTTCCGAGATTTTTCATTTTTAAATCGAAATAATGCAAGATAAATTATTGAAAATTATCACCTATATTAAAAATATTGTAACTTCCGAACCACTTAACCAATCTGAACAAATAGACCATCAAAAGAAAGGTATTTCTCTACTCTTTAAGAATAAAATAACATTTCAAAGTTTTCAACATAAAATCGTATATAAAAATACAATTATTTGATAAAAATTGCCAATACTCAGACATTTTCCAAGTCTACCAATCCATTTTATTGCATATTTAAAAAGATCATTAAAAATTAATAAAGGTTTCCTTTCATCACTTTAGTTGCTTTCATATGAATTTTCCGAGATTTTTCATTTTTAAATCGAAATAATGCAAGATAAATTATTGAAAATTATCACCTATATTAAAAATATTGTAACTTCCGAACCACTTAACCAATCTGAACAAATAGACCATCAAAAGAAGGGTATTTCTCTACTCTTTAAGAATAAAATAACATTTCAAAGTTTTCAACATAAAATCATATATAAAAATACAATTATTTGATAAAAATTGCCAATACTCAGACATTTTCCAAGTCTACCAATCCATTTTATTGCATATTTAAAAAGATCATAAAAAATTAATAAAGGTTTCCTTTCATCACTTTAGTTGCTTTCATGTAAATTTTCCGAGATTTTTCATTTTTAAATCGAAATAATGCAAGATAAATTATTGAAAATTATCACCTATATTAAAAATATTGTAACTTCCGAACCACTTAACCAATCTGAACAAATAGACCATCAAAAGAAAGGTATTTCTCTACTCTTTAAGAATAAAATAACATTTCAAAGTTTTCAACATAAAATAATATATAAAAATACAATTATTTGATAAAAATTGCCAATACTCAGACATTTTCCAAGTCTACCAATCCATTTTATTGCATATTTAAAAAGATCATAAAAAATTAATAAAGGTTTCCTTTCATCACTTTAGTTGCTTTCATATGAATTTTCCGAGATTTTTCATTTTTAAATCGAAATAATGCAAGATAAATTATTGAAAATTATCACCTATATTAAAAATATTGTAACTTCCGAACCACTTAACCAATCTGAACAAATAGACCATCAAAAGAAAGGTATTTCTATACTCTTTAAGAATAAAATAACATTTCAAAGTTTTCAACATAAAATCATATATAAAAATACAATTATTTGATAAAAATTGCCAATACTCAGACATTTTCCAAGTCTACCAATCCATTTTATTGCATATTTAAAAAGATCATAAAAAATTAATAAAGGTTTCCTTTCATCACTTTAGTTGCTTTCATATGAATTTTCCGAAATTTTTCATTTTTAAACCGAAATAATGCAAGGTAAATTATTGAAAATTATCACCTATATTAAAAATATTGTAACTTCCGAACAACTTAACCAATCTGAACAAATAGACCATCAAAAGAAAGGTATTTCTCTACTCTTTAAGAATAAAATAACATTTCAAAGTTTTCAACATAAAATCATATATAAAAATACAATTATTTGATAAAAATTGCCAATACTCAGACATTTTCCAAGTCTACCAATCCATTTTATTGCATATTTAAAAAGATCCTAAAAAATTAATAAAGGTTTCCTTTCATCACCTTAGTTGCTTTCATGTGAATTTTCCGAGATTTTTCATTTTTAAATCGAAATAATGCAAGATAAATTATTGAAAATTATCACCTATATTAAAAATATTGTAACTTCCGAACCACTTACCAATCTGAACAAATAGACCATCAAAAGAAAGGTATTTCTCTACTCTTTAAGAATAAAATAACATTTCAAAGTTTTCAACCTTAAATAATATATAAAAATACAATTATTTGATAAAAATTGCCAATACTCAGACATTTTCCAAGTCTACCAATCCATTTTATTGCATATTTAAAAAGATCATAAAAAATTAATAAAGGTTTCCTTTCATCACTTTAGTTGCTTTCATATGAATTTTCCGAGATTTTTCATTTTTAAACCGAAATAATGCAAGGTAAATTATTGAAAATTATCACCTATATTAAAAATATTGTAACTTCCGAACAACTTAACCAATCTGAACAAATAGACCATCAAAAGAAAGGTATTTCTCTACTCTTTAAGAATAAAATAACATTTCAAAGTTTTCAACATAAAATCATATATAAAAATACAATTATTTGATAAAAATTGCCAATACTCAGACATTTTCCAAGTCTACCAATCCATTTTATTGCATATTTAAAAAGATCATAAAAAATTAATAAAGGTTTCCTTTCATCAATTGCTTTAATTGCTTTCATGTGAATTTTCCGAGATTTTTCATTTTTAAATCGAAATAATGCAAGATAAATTATTGAAAATTATCACCTATATTAAAAATATTGTAACTTCCGAACCACTTAACCATTCTGAACAAATAGACCATCAAAAGAAAGGTATTTCTCTACTCTTTAAGAATAAAATAACATTTCAAAGTTTTCAACATAAAATCATATATAAAAATACAATTATTTGATAAATATTGCCAATACTCAGACATTTTCCAAGTCAACCAATCCATTTTATTGCATATTTAAAAAGATCATATAAAATTAATAAAGGTTTCCTTTCATCACTTGAGTTGCTTTCATATGAATTTTCCGAGATTTTTCATTTTTAAATCGAAATAATGCAAGATAAATTATTGAAAATTATCACCTATATTAAAAATATTGTAACTTCCGAACCACTTAACCAATCTGAACAAATAGACCATCAAAAGAAAGGTATTTCTCTACTCTTTAAGAATAAAATAACATTTCAAAGTTTTCAACATAAAATCACATATAAAAATACAATTATTTGATAAAAATTGCCAATACTCAGACATTTTCCAAGTCTACCAATCCATTTTATTGCATATTTAAAAAGATCATAAAAAATTAATAAAGGTTTCCTTTCATCACTTTAGTTGCTTTCATATGAATTTTCCGAGATTTTTCATTTTTAAATCGAAATAATGCAAGATAAATTATTGAAAATTATCACCTATATTAAAAATATTGTAACTTCCGAACCACTTAACCAATCTGAACAAATAGACCATCAAAAGAAAGGTATTTCTCTACTCTTTAAGAATAAAATAACATTTCAAAGTTTTCAACATAAAATCATATATAAAAATACAATTATTTGATAAAAATTGCCAATACTCAGACATTTTCCAAGTCAACCAATCCATTTTATTGCATATTTAAAAAGATCATAAAAAATTAATAAAGGTTTCCTTTCATCACTTTAGTTGCTTTCATGTGAATTTTCCGAGATTTTTCATTTTTAAATCGAAATACTGCAAGATAAATTATTGAAAATTATCACCTATATTAAAAATATTGTAACTTCCGAACCACTTAACCAATCTGAACAAATAGACCATCAAAAGAAAGGTATTTCTCTACTCTTTAAGAATAAAATAACATTTCAAAGTTTTCAACATAAAATCATATATAAAAATACAATTATTTGATAAAAATTGCCAATACTCAGACATTTTCCAAGTCAACCAATCCATTTTATTGCATATTTAAAAAGATCATAAAAAATTAATAAAGGTTTCCTTTCATCACTTTAGTTGCTTTCATATGAATTTTCCAAGATTTTTCATTTTTAAATCGAAATAATGCAAGATAAATTATTGAAAATTATCACCTATATTAAAAATATTGTAACTTCCGAACCACTTAACCAATCTGAACAAATAGACCATCAAAAGAAAGGTATTTCTCTACTCTTTAAGAATAAAATAACATTTCAAAGTTTTCAACATAAAATCGTATATAAAAATACAATTATTTGATAAAAATTGCCAATACTCAGACATTTTCCAAGTCTACCAATCCATTTTATTGCATATTTAAAAAGATCATAAAAAATTAATAAAGGTTTCCTTTCATCACTTTAGTTGCTTTCATATGAATTTTCCGAGATTTTTCATTTTTAAATCGAAATAATGCAAGATAAATTATTGAAAATTATCACCTATATTAAAAATATTGTAACTTCCGAACCACTTAACCAATCTGAACAAATAGACCATCAAAAGAAAGGTATTTCTCTACTCTTTAAGAATAAAATAACATTTCAAAGTTTTCAACATAAAATCATATATAAAAATACAATTATTTGATAAAAATTGCCAATACTCAGACATTTTCCAAGTCAACCAATCCATTTTATTGCATATTTAAAAAGATCATAAAAAATTAATAAAGGTTTCCTTTCATCACTTTAGTTGCTTTCATGTGAATTTTCCGAGATTTTTCATTTTTAAATCGAAATAATGCAAGATAAATTATTGAAAAGTATCACCTATATTAAAAATATTGTAACTTCCGAACCACTTAACCAATCTGAACAAATAGACCATCAAAAGAAAGGTATTTCTCTACTCTTTAAGAATAAAATAACATTTCAAAGTTTTCAACATAAAATCATATATAAAAATACAATTATTTGATAAAAATTGCCAATACTCAGACATTTTCCAAGTCTACCAATCCATTTTATTGCATATTTAAAAAGATCATAAAAAATTAATAAAGGTTTCCTTTCATCACTTTAGTTGCTTTCATGTGAATTTTCCGAGATTTTTCATTTTTAAATCGAAATAATGCAAGATAAATTATTGAAAATTATCACCTATATTAAAAATATTGTAACTTCCGAACCACTTAACCAATCTGAACAAATAGACCATCAAAAGAAAGGTATTTCTCTACTCTTTAAGAATAAAATAACATTTCAAAGTTTTCAACATAAAATCATATATAAAAATACAATTATTTGATAAAAATTGCCAATACTCAGACATTTTCCAAGTCAACCAATCCATTTTATTGCATATTTAAAAAGATCATAAAAAATTAATAAAGGTTTCCTTTCATCACATTAGTTGCTTTCATGTGAATTTTCCGAGATTTTTCATTTTTAAATCGAAATAATGCAAGATAAATTATTGAAAATTATCACCTATATTAAAAATATTGTAACTTCCGAACCACTTAACCAATCTGAACAAATAGACCATCAAAAGAAAGGTATTTCTCTACTCTTTAAGAATAAAATAACATTTCAAAGTTTTCAACATAAAATCACATATAAAAATACAATTATTTGATAAAAATTGCCAATACTCAGACATTTTCCAAGTCTACCAATCCATTTTATTGCATATTTAAAAAGATCATAAAAAATTAATAAAGGTTTCCTTTCATCACTTTAGTTGCTTTCATATGAATTTTCCGAGATTTTTCATTTTTAAATCGAAATAATGCAAGATAAATTATTGAAAATTATCACCTATATTAAAAATATTGTAACTTCCGAACCACTTAACCAATCTGAACAAATAGACCATCAAAAGAAAGGTATTTCTCTACTCTTTAAGAATAAAATAACATTTCAAAGTTTTCAACATAAAATCATATATAAAAATACAATTATTTGATAAAAATTGCCAATACTCAGACATTTTCCAAGTCAACCAATCCATTTTATTGCATATTTAAAAAGATCATAAAAAATTAATAAAGGTTTCCTTTCATCACTTTAGTTGCTTTCATGTGAATTTACCGAGATTTTTCATTTTTAAATCGAAATAATGCAAGATAAATTATTGAAAATTATCACCTATATTAAAAATATTGTAACTTCCGAACCACTTAACCAATCTGAACAAATAGACCATCAAAAGAAAGGTATTTCTCTACTCTTTAAGAATAAAATAACATTTCAAAGTTTTCAACATAAAATCATATATAAAAATACAATTATTTGATAAAAATTGCCAATACTCAGACGTTTTCCAAGTCTACCAATCCATTTTATTGCATATTTAAAAAGATCATAAAAAATTAATAAAGGTTTCCTTTCATCACTTTAGTTGCTTTCATATGAATTTTCCGAGATTTTTCATTTTTAAATCGAAATAATGCAAGATAAATTATTGAAAATTATCACCTATATTAAAAATATTGTAACTTCCGAACCACTTAACCAATCTGAACAAATAGACCATCAAAAGAAAGGTATTTCTCTACTCTTTAAGAATAAAATAACATTTCAAAGTTTTCAACATAAAATCATATATAAAAATACAATTATTTGATAAAAATTGCCAATACTCAGACATTTTCCAAGTCAACCAATCCATTTTATTGCATATTTAAAAAGATCATATAAAATTAATAAAGGTTTCCTTTCATCACTTTAGTTGCTTTCATGTGAATTTTCCGAGATTTTTCATTTTTAAATCGAAATAATGCAAGATAAATTATTGAAAATTATCACCTATATTAAAAATATTGTAACTTCCGAACCACTTAACCAATCTGAACAAATAGACCATCAAAAGAAAGGTATTTCTCTACTCTTTAAGAATAAAATAACATTTCAAAGTTTTCAACATAAAATCATATATAAAAATACAATTATTTGATAAAAATTGCCAATACTCAGACATTTTCCAAGTCAACCCATCCATTTTATTGCATGTTTAAAAAGATCATAAAAAATTAATAAAGGTTTCCTTTCATCACTTTAGTTGCTTTCATATGAATTTTCCAAGATTTTTCATTTTTAAATCGAAATAATGCAAGATAAATTATTGAAAATTATCACCTATATTAAAAATATTGTAACTTCCGAACCACTTAACCAATCTGAACAAATAGACCATCAAAAGAAAGGTATTTCTCTACTCTTTAAGAATAAAATAACATTTCAAAGTTTTCAACATAAAATCATATATAAAAATACAATTATTTGATAAAAATTGCCAATACTCAGACATTTTCCAAGTCAACCAATCCATTTTATTGCATATTTAAAAAGATCATAAAAAATTAATAAAGGTTTCCTTTCTTCACTTTAGTTGCTTTCATGTGAATTTTCCGAGATTTTTCATTTTTAAATCGAAATAATGCAAGATAAATTATTGAAAATTATCACCTATATTAAAAATATTGTAACTTCCGAACCACTTAACCAATCTGAACAAATAGACCATCAAAAGAAAGGTATTTCTCTACTCTTTAAGAATAAAATAACATTTCAAAGTTTTCAACATAAAATCACATATAAAAATACAATTATTTGATAAAAATTGCCAATACTCAGACATTTTCCAAGTCTACCAATCCATTTTATTGCATATTTAAAAAGATCATAAAAAATTAATAAAGGTTTCCTTTCATCACTTTAGTTGCTTTCATATGAATTTTCCGAGATTTTTCATTTTTAAATCGAAATAATGCAAGATAAATTATTGAAAATTATCACCTATATTAAAAATATTGTAACTTCCGAACCACTTAACCAATCTGAACAAATAGACCATCAAAAGAAAGGTATTTCTCTACTCTTTAAGAATAAAATAACATTTCAAAGTTTTCAACATAAAATCATATATAAAAATACAATTATTTGATAAAAATTGCCAATACTCAGACATTTTCCAAGTCAACCAATCCATTTTATTGCATATTTAAAAAGATCATAAAAAATTAATAAAGGTTTCCTTTCATCACTTTAGTTGCTTTCATATGAATTTTCCAAGATTTTTCATTTTTAAATCGAAATAATGCAAGATAAATTATTGAAAATTATCACCTATATTAAAAATATTGTAACTTCCGAACCACTTAACCAATCTGAACAAATAGACCATCAAAAGAAAGGTATTTCTCTACTCTTTAAGAATAAAATAACATTTCAAAGTTTTCAACATAAAATCATATATAAAAATACAATTATTTGATAAAAATTGCCAATACTCAGACATTTTCCAAGTCAACCAATCCATTTTATTGCATATTTAAAAAGATCATAAAAAATTAATAAAGGTTTCCTTTCTTCACTTTAGTTGCTTTCATGTGAATTTTCCGAGATTTTTCATTTTTAAATCGAAATAATGCAAGATAAATTATTGAAAATTATCACCTATATTAAAAATATTGTAACTTCCGAACCACTTAACCAATCTGAACAAATAGACCATCAAAAGAAAGGTATTTCTCTACTCTTTAAGAATAAAATAACATTTCAAAGTTTTCAACATAAAATCATATATAAAAATACAATTATTTGATAAAAATTGCCAATACTCAGATATTTTCCAAGTCAACCAATCCATTTTATTGCATATTTAAAAAGATCATAAAAAATTAATAAAGGTTTCCTTTCATCACATTAGTTGCTTTCATGTGAATTTTCCGAGATTTTTCATTTTTAAATCGAAATAATGCAAGATAAATTATTGAAAATTATCACCTATATTAAAAATATTGTAACTTCCGAACCACTTAACCAATCTGAACAAATAGACCATCAAAAGAAAGGTATTTCTCTACTCTTTAAGAATAAAATAACATTTCAAAGTTTTCAACATAAAATCACATATAAAAATACAATTATTTGATAAAAATTGCCAATACTCAGACATTTTCCAAGTCTACCAATCCATTTTATTGCATATTTAAAAAGATCATAAAAAATTAATAAAGGTTTCCTTTCATCACTTTAGTTGCTTTCATATGAATTTTCCGAGATTTTTCATTTTTAAATCGAAATAATGCAAGATAAATTATTGAAAATTATCACCTATATTAAAAATATTGTAACTTCCGAACCACTTAACCAATCTGAACAAATAGACCATCAAAAGAAAGGTATTTCTCTACTCTTTAAGAATAAAATAACATTTCAAAGTTTTCAACATAAAATCATATATAAAAATACAATTATTTGATAAAAATTGCCAATACTCAGACGTTTTCCAAGTCTACCAATCCATTTTATTGCATATTTAAAAAGATCATAAAAAATTAATAAAGGTTTCCTTTCATCACTTTAGTTGCTTTCATATGAATTTTCCGAGATTTTTCATTTTTAAATCGAAATAATGCAAGATAAATTATTGAAAATTATCACCTATATTAAAAATATTGTAACTTCCGAACCACTTAACCAATCTGAACAAATAGACCATCAAAAGAAAGGTATTTCTCTACTCTTTAAGAATAAAATAACATTTCAAAGTTTTCAACATAAAATCATATATAAAAATACAATTATTTGATAAAAATTGCCAATACTCAGACATTTTCCAAGTCAACCAATCCATTTTATTGCATATTTAAAAAGATCATATAAAATTAATAAAGGTTTCCTTTCATCACTTTAGTTGCTTTCATGTGAATTTTCCGAGATTTTTCATTTTTAAATCGAAATAATGCAAGATAAATTATTGAAAATTATCACCTATATTAAAAATATTGTAACTTCCGAACCACTTAACCAATCTGAACAAATAGACCATCAAAAGAAAGGTATTTCTCTACTCTTTAAGAATAAAATAACATTTCAAAGTTTTCAACATAAAATCATATATAAAAATACAATTATTTGATAAAAATTGCCAATACTCAGACATTTTCCAAGTCAACCAATCCATTTTATTGCATATTTAAAAAGATCATAAAAAATTAATAAAGGTTTCCTTTCATCACTTTAGTTGCTTTCATATGAATTTTCCAAGATTTTTCATTTTTAAATCGAAATAATGCAAGATAAATTATTGAAAATTATCACCTATATTAAAAATATTGTAACTTACGAACCACTTAACCAATCTGAACAAATAGACCATCAAAAGAAAGGTATTTCTCTACTCTTTAAGAATAAAATAACATTTCAAAGTTTTCAACATAAAATCATATATAAAAATACAATTATTTGATAAAAATTGCCAATACTCAGACATTTTCCAAGTCAACCAATCCATTTTATTGCATATTTAAAAAGATCATAAAAAATTAATAAAGGTTTCCTTTCTTCACTTTAGTTGCTTTCATGTGAATTTTCCGAGATTTTTCATTTTTAAATCGAAATAATGCAAGATAAATTATTGAAAATTATCACCTATATTAAAAATATTGTAACCTCCGAACCACTTAACCAATCTGAACAAATAGACCATCAAAAGAAAGGTATTTCTCTACTCTTTAAGAATAAAATAACATTTCAAAGTTTTCAACATAAAATCACATATAAAAATACAATTATTTGATAAAAATTGCCAATACTCAGACATTTTCCAAGTCTACCAATCCATTTTATTGCATATTTAAAAAGATCATAAAAAATTAATAAAGGTTTCCTTTCATCACTTTAGTTGCTTTCATATGAATTTTCCGAGATTTTTCATTTTTAAATCGAAATAATGCAAGATAAATTATTGAAAATTATCACCTATATTAAAAATATTGTAACTTCCGAACCACTTAACCAATCTGAACAAATAGACCATCAAAAGAAAGGTATTTCTCTACTCTTTAAGAATAAAATAACATTTCAAAGTTTTCAACATAAAATCATATATAAAAATACAATTATTTGATAAAAATTGCCAATACTCAGACATTTTCCAAGTCAACCAATCCATTTTATTGCATATTTAAAAAGATCATAAAAAATTAATAAAGGTTTCCTTTCTTCACTTTAGTTGCTTTCATGTGAATTTTCCGAGATTTTTCATTTTTAAATCGAAATAATGCAAGATAAATTATTGAAAATTATCACCTATATTAAAAATATTGTAACTTCCGAACCACTTAACCAATCTGAACAAATAGACCATCAAAAGAAAGGTATTTCTCTACTCTTTAAGAATAAAATAACATTTCAAAGTTTTCAACATAAAATCATATATAAAAATACAATTATTTGATAAAAATTGCCAATACTCAGACATTTTCCAAGTCAACCAATCCATTTTATTGCATATTTAAAAAGATCATAAAAAATTAATAAAGGTTTCCTTTCTTCACTTTAGTTGCTTTCATGTGAATTTTCCGAGATTTTTCATTTTTAAATCGAAATAATGCAAGATAAATTATTGAAAATTATCACCTATATTAAAAATATTGTAACTTCCGAACCACTTAACCAATCTGAACAAATAGACCATCAAAAGAAAGGTATTTCTCTACTCTTTAAGAATAAAATAACATTTCAAAGTTTTCAACATAAAATCATATATAAAAATACAATTATTTGATAAAAATTGCCAATACTCAGACATTTTCCAAGTCAACCAATCCATTTTATTGCATATTTAAAAAGATCATATAAAATTAATAAAGGTTTCCTTTCATCACTTTAGTTGCTTTCATGTGAATTTTCCGAGATTTTTCATTTTTAAATCGAAATAATGCAAGATAAATTATTGAAAATTATCACCTATATTAAAAATATTGTAACTTCCGAACCACTTAACCAATCTGAACAAATAGACCATCAAAAGAAAGGTATTTCTCTACTCTTTAAGAATAAAATAACATTTCAAAGTTTTCAACATAAAATCATATATAAAAATACAATTATTTGATAAAAATTGCCAATACTCAGACATTTTCCAAGTCAACCCATCCATTTTATTGCATGTTTAAAAAGATCATAAAAAATTAATAAAGGTTTCCTTTCATCACTTTAGTTGCTTTCATATGAATTTTCCAAGATTTTTCATTTTTAAATCGAAATAATGCAAGATAAATTATTGAAAATTATCACCTATATTAAAAATATTGTAACTTCCGAACCACTTAACCAATCTGAACAAATAGACCATCAAAAGAAAGGTATTTCTCTACTCTTTAAGAATAAAATAACATTTCAAAGTTTTCAACATAAAATCATATATAAAAATACAATTATTTGATAAAAATTGCCAATACTCAGACATTTTCCAAGTCAACCAATCCATTTTATTGCATATTTAAAAAGATCATAAAAAATTAATAAAGGTTTCCTTTCTTCACTTTAGTTGCTTTCATGTGAATTTTCCGAGATTTTTCATTTTTAAATCGAAATAATGCAAGATAAATTATTGAAAATTATCACCTATATTAAAAATATTGTAACTTCCGAACCACTTAACCAATCTGAACAAATAGACCATCAAAAGAAAGGTATTTCTCTACTCTTTAAGAATAAAATAACATTTCAAAGTTTTCAACATAAAATCACATATAAAAATACAATTATTTGATAAAAATTGCCAATACTCAGACATTTTCCAAGTCTACCAATCCATTTTATTGCATATTTAAAAAGATCATAAAAAATTAATAAAGGTTTCCTTTCATCACTTTAGTTGCTTTCATATGAATTTTCCGAGATTTTTCATTTTTAAATCGAAATAATGCAAGATAAATTATTGAAAATTATCACCTATATTAAAAATATTGTAACTTCCGAACCACTTAACCAATCTGAACAAATAGACCATCAAAAGAAAGGTATTTCTCTACTCTTTAAGAATAAAATAACATTTCAAAGTTTTCAACATAAAATCATATATAAAAATACAATTATTTGATAAAAATTGCCAATACTCAGACATTTTCCAAGTCAACCAATCCATTTTATTGCATATTTAAAAAGATCATAAAAAATTAATAAAGGTTTCCTTTCATCACTTTAGTTGCTTTCATATGAATTTTCCAAGATTTTTCATTTTTAAATCGAAATAATGCAAGATAAATTATTGAAAATTATCACCTATATTAAAAATATTGTAACTTCCGAACCACTTAACCAATCTGAACAAATAGACCATCAAAAGAAAGGTATTTCTCTACTCTTTAAGAATAAAATAACATTTCAAAGTTTTCAACATAAAATCATATATAAAAATACAATTATTTGATAAAAATTGCCAATACTCAGACATTTTCCAAGTCAACCAATCCATTTTATTGCATATTTAAAAAGATCATAAAAAATTAATAAAGGTTTCCTTTCTTCACTTTAGTTGCTTTCATGTGAATTTTCCGAGATTTTTCATTTTTAAATCGAAATAATGCAAGATAAATTATTGAAAATTATCACCTATATTAAAAATATTGTAACTTCCGAACCACTTAACCAATCTGAACAAATAGACCATCAAAAGAAAGGTATTTCTCTACTCTTTAAGAATAAAATAACATTTCAAAGTTTTCAACATAAAATCATATATAAAAATACAATTATTTGATAAAAATTGCCAATACTCAGATATTTTCCAAGTCAACCAATCCATTTTATTGCATATTTAAAAAGATCATAAAAAATTAATAAAGGTTTCCTTTCATCACATTAGTTGCTTTCATGTGAATTTTCCGAGATTTTTCATTTTTAAATCGAAATAATGCAAGATAAATTATTGAAAATTATCACCTATATTAAAAATATTGTAACTTCCGAACCACTTAACCAATCTGAACAAATAGACCATCAAAAGAAAGGTATTTCTCTACTCTTTAAGAATAAAATAACATTTCAAAGTTTTCAACATAAAATCACATATAAAAATACAATTATTTGATAAAAATTGCCAATACTCAGACATTTTCCAAGTCTACCAATCCATTTTATTGCATATTTAAAAAGATCATAAAAAATTAATAAAGGTTTCCTTTCATCACTTTAGTTGCTTTCATATGAATTTTCCGAGATTTTTCATTTTTAAATCGAAATAATGCAAGATAAATTATTGAAAATTATCACCTATATTAAAAATATTGTAACTTCCGAACCACTTAACCAATCTGAACAAATAGACCATCAAAAGAAAGGTATTTCTCTACTCTTTAAGAATAAAATAACATTTCAAAGTTTTCAACATAAAATCATATATAAAAATACAATTATTTGATAAAAATTGCCAATACTCAGACGTTTTCCAAGTCTACCAATCCATTTTATTGCATATTTAAAAAGATCATAAAAAATTAATAAAGGTTTCCTTTCATCACTTTAGTTGCTTTCATATGAATTTTCCGAGATTTTTCATTTTTAAATCGAAATAATGCAAGATAAATTATTGAAAATTATCACCTATATTAAAAATATTGTAACTTCCGAACCACTTAACCAATCTGAACAAATAGACCATCAAAAGAAAGGTATTTCTCTACTCTTTAAGAATAAAATAACATTTCAAAGTTTTCAACATAAAATCATATATAAAAATACAATTATTTGATAAAAATTGCCAATACTCAGACATTTTCCAAGTCAACCAATCCATTTTATTGCATATTTAAAAAGATCATATAAAATTAATAAAGGTTTCCTTTCATCACTTTAGTTGCTTTCATGTGAATTTTCCGAGATTTTTCATTTTTAAATCGAAATAATGCAAGATAAATTATTGAAAATTATCACCTATATTAAAAATATTGTAACTTCCGAACCACTTAACCAATCTGAACAAATAGACCATCAAAAGAAAGGTATTTCTCTACTCTTTAAGAATAAAATAACATTTCAAAGTTTTCAACATAAAATCATATATAAAAATACAATTATTTGATAAAAATTGCCAATACTCAGACATTTTCCAAGTCAACCAATCCATTTTATTGCATATTTAAAAAGATCATAAAAAATTAATAAAGGTTTCCTTTCATCACTTTAGTTGCTTTCATATGAATTTTCCAAGATTTTTCATTTTTAAATCGAAATAATGCAAGATAAATTATTGAAAATTATCACCTATATTAAAAATATTGTAACTTACGAACCACTTAACCAATCTGAACAAATAGACCATCAAAAGAAAGGTATTTCTCTACTCTTTAAGAATAAAATAACATTTCAAAGTTTTCAACATAAAATCATATATAAAAATACAATTATTTGATAAAAATTGCCAATACTCAGACATTTTCCAAGTCAACCAATCCATTTTATTGCATATTTAAAAAGATCATAAAAAATTAATAAAGGTTTCCTTTCTTCACTTTAGTTGCTTTCATGTGAATTTTCCGAGATTTTTCATTTTTAAATCGAAATAATGCAAGATAAATTATTGAAAATTATCACCTATATTAAAAATATTGTAACCTCCGAACCACTTAACCAATCTGAACAAATAGACCATCAAAAGAAAGGTATTTCTCTACTCTTTAAGAATAAAATAACATTTCAAAGTTTTCAACATAAAATCACATATAAAAATACAATTATTTGATAAAAATTGCCAATACTCAGACATTTTCCAAGTCTACCAATCCATTTTATTGCATATTTAAAAAGATCATAAAAAATTAATAAAGGTTTCCTTTCATCACTTTAGTTGCTTTCATATGAATTTTCCGAGATTTTTCATTTTTAAATCGAAATAATGCAAGATAAATTATTGAAAATTATCACCTATATTAAAAATATTGTAACTTCCGAACCACTTAACCAATCTGAACAAATAGACCATCAAAAGAAAGGTATTTCTCTACTCTTTAAGAATAAAATAACATTTCAAAGTTTTCAACATAAAATCATATATAAAAATACAATTATTTGATAAAAATTGCCAATACTCAGACATTTTCCAAGTCAACCAATCCATTTTATTGCATATTTAAAAAGATCATAAAAAATTAATAAAGGTTTCCTTTCTTCACTTTAGTTGCTTTCATGTGAATTTTCCGAGATTTTTCATTTTTAAATCGAAATAATGCAAGATAAATTATTGAAAATTATCACCTATATTAAAAATATTGTAACTTCCGAACCACTTAACCAATCTGAACAAATAGACCATCAAAAGAAAGGTATTTCTCTACTCTTTAAGAATAAAATAACATTTCAAAGTTTTCAACATAAAATCATATATAAAAATACAATTATTTGATAAAAATTGCCAATACTCAGACATTTTCCAAGTCAACCAATCCATTTTATTGCATATTTAAAAAGATCATAAAAAATTAATAAAGGTTTCCTTTCTTCACTTTAGTTGCTTTCATGTGAATTTTCCGAGATTTTTCATTTTTAAATCGAAATAATGCAAGATAAATTATTGAAAATTATCACCTATATTAAAAATATTGTAACTTCCGAACCACTTAACCAATCTGAACAAATAGACCATCAAAAGAAAGGTATTTCTCTACTCTTTAAGAATAAAATAACATTTCAAAGTTTTCAACATAAAATCATATATAAAAATACAATTATTTGATAAAAATTGCCAATACTCAGATATTTTCCAAGTCAACCAATCCATTTTATTGCATATTTAAAAAGATCATAAAAAATTAATAAAGGTTTCCTTTCATCACATTAGTTGCTTTCATGTGAATTTTCCGAGATTTTTCATTTTTAAATCGAAATAATGCAAGATAAATTATTGAAAATTATCACCTATATTAAAAATATTGTAACTTCCGAACCACTTAACCAATCTGAACAAATAGACCATCAAAAGAAAGGTATTTCTCTACTCTTTAAGAATAAAATAACATTTCAAAGTTTTCAACATAAAATCACATATAAAAATACAATTATTTGATAAAAATTGCCAATACTCAGACATTTTCCAAGTCTACCAATCCATTTTATTGCATATTTAAAAAGATCATAAAAAATTAATAAAGGTTTCCTTTCATCACTTTAGTTGCTTTCATATGAATTTTCCGAGATTTTTCATTTTTAAATCGAAATAATGCAAGATAAATTATTGAAAATTATCACCTATATTAAAAATATTGTAACTTCCGAACCACTTAACCAATCTGAACAAATAGACCATCAAAAGAAAGGTATTTCTCTACTCTTTAAGAATAAAATAACATTTCAAAGTTTTCAACATAAAATCATATATAAAAATACAATTATTTGATAAAAATTGCCAATACTCAGACATTTTCCAAGTCAACCAATCCATTTTATTGCATATTTAAAAAGATCATAAAAAATTAATAAAGGTTTCCTTTCATCACTTTAGTTGCTTTCATGTGAATTTACCGAGATTTTTCATTTTTAAATCGAAATAATGCAAGATAAATTATTGAAAATTATCACCTATATTAAAAATATTGTAACTTCCGAACCACTTAACCAATCTGAACAAATAGACCATCAAAAGAAAGGTATTTCTCTACTCTTTAAGAATAAAATAACATTTCAAAGTTTTCAACATAAAATCATATATAAAAATACAATTATTTGATAAAAATTGCCAATACTCAGACGTTTTCCAAGTCTACCAATCCATTTTATTGCATATTTAAAAAGATCATAAAAAATTAATAAAGGTTTCCTTTCATCACTTTAGTTGCTTTCATGTGAATTTTCCGAGATTTTTCATTTTTAAATCGAAATAATGCAAGATAAATTATTGAAAATTATCACCTATATTAAAAATATTGTAACTTCCGAACCACTTAACCAATCTGAACAAA
The DNA here is from genome assembly GCA_958336335.1 of Dilophus febrilis. Classification (NCBI taxonomy): domain Eukaryota; kingdom Metazoa; phylum Arthropoda; class Insecta; order Diptera; family Bibionidae; genus Dilophus; species Dilophus febrilis. Next base: position 55,509,646 of record OY284469.1, on the reverse strand, counting down.
TAGACCATCAAAAGAAAGGTATTTCTCTACTCTTTAAGAATAAAATAACATTTCAAAGTTTTCAACATAAAATCATATATAAAAATACAATTATTTGATAAAAATTGCCAATACTCAGACATTTTCCAAGTCAACCAATCCATTTTATTGCATATTTAAAAAGATCATAAAAAATTAATAAAGGTTTCCTTTCATCACTTTAGTTGCTTTCATATGAATTTTCCAAGATTTTTCATTTTTAAATCGAAATAATGCAAGATAAATTATTGAAAATTATCACCTATATTAAAAATATTGTAACTTCCGAACCACTTAACCAATCTGAACAAATAGACCATCAAAAGAAAGGTATTTCTCTACTCTTTAAGAATAAAATAACATTTCAAAGTTTTCAACATAAAATCACATATAAAAATACAATTATTTGATAAAAATTGCCAATACTCAGACATTTTCCAAGTCTACCAATCCATTTTATTGCATATTTAAAAAGATCATAAAAAATTAATAAAGGTTTCCTTTCATCACTTTAGTTGCTTTCATATGAATTTTCCGAGATTTTTCATTTTTAAATCGAAATAATGCAAGATAAATTATTGAAAATTATCACCTATATTAAAAATATTGTAACTTCCGAACCACTTAACCAATCTGAACAAATAGACCATCAAAAGAAAGGTATTTCTCTACTCTTTAAGAATAAAATAACATTTCAAAGTTTTCAACATAAAATCATATATAAAAATACAATTATTTGATAAAAATTGCCAATACTCAGACATTTTCCAAGTCAACCAATCCATTTTATTGCATATTTAAAAAGATCATAAAAAATTAATAAAGGTTTCCTTTCTTCACTTTAGTTGCTTTCATGTGAATTTTCCGAGATTTTTCATTTTTAAATCGAAATAATGCAAGATAAATTATTGAAAATTATCACCTATATTAAAAATATTGTAACTTCCGAACCACTTAACCAATCTGAACAAATAGACCATCAAAAGAAAGGTATTTCTCTACTCTTTAAGAATAAAATAACATTTCAAAGTTTTCAACATAAAATCATATATAAAAATACAATTATTTGATAAAAATTGCCAATACTCAGACATTTTCCAAGTCAACCAATCCATTTTATTGCATATTTAAAAAGATCATAAAAAATTAATAAAGGTTTCCTTTCATCACTTTAGTTGCTTTCATATGAATTTTCCAAGATTTTTCATTTTTAAATCGAAATAATGCAAGATAAATTATTGAAAATTATCACCTATATTAAAAATATTGTAACTTCCGAACCACTTAACCAATCTGAACAAATAGACCATCAAAAGAAAGGTATTTCTCTACTCTTTAAGAATAAAATAACATTTCAAAGTTTTCAACATAAAATCATATATAAAAATACAATTATTTGATAAAAATTGCCAATACTCAGACATTTTCCAAGTCAACCAATCCATTTTATTGCATATTTAAAAAGATCATAAAAAATTAATAAAGGTTTCCTTTCTTCACTTTAGTTGCTTTCATGTGAATTTTCCGAGATTTTTCATTTTTAAATCGAAATAATGCAAGATAAATTATTGAAAATTATCACCTATATTAAAAATATTGTAACTTCCGAACCACTTAACCAATCTGAACAAATAGACCATCAAAAGAAAGGTATTTCTCTACTCTTTAAGAATAAAATAACATTTCAAAGTTTTCAACATAAAATCATATATAAAAATACAATTATTTGATAAAAATTGCCAATACTCAGATATTTTCCAAGTCAACCAATCCATTTTATTGCATATTTAAAAAGATCATAAAAAATTAATAAAGGTTTCCTTTCATCACTTTAGTTGCTTTCATGTGAATTTTCCGAGATTTTTCATTTTTAAATCGAAATAATGCAAGATAAATTATTGAAAATTATCACCTATATTAAAAATATTGTAACTTCCGAACCACTTAACCAATCTGAACAAATAGACCATCAAAAGAAAGGTATTTCTCTACTCTTTAAGAATAAAATAACATTTCAAAGTTTTCAACATAAAATCATATATAAAAATACAATTATTTGATAAAAATTGCCAATACTCAGACATTTTCCAAGTCAACCAATCCATTTTATTGCATATTTAAAAAGATCATAAAAAATTAATAAAGGTTTCCTTTCATCACTTTAGTTGCTTTCATATGAATTTTCCGAGATTTTTCATTTTTAAATCGAAATAATGCAAGATAAATTATTGAAAATTATCACCTATATTAAAAATATTGTAACTTCCGAACCACTTAACCAATCTGAACAAATAGACCATCAAAAGAAAGGTATTTCTCTACTCTTTAAGAATAAAATAACATTTCAAAGTTTTCAACATAAAATCATATATAAAAATACAATTATTTGATAAAAATTGCCAATACTCAGACATTTTCCAAGTCAACCAATCCATTTTGTTGCATATTTAAAAAGATCATAAAAAATTAATAAAGGTTTCCTTTTATCACTTTAGTTGCTTTCATATGAATTTTCCGATATTTTGAATTTTTTCAAAAATCCAAAAAATCAAAATATTCAAACAATTAAATAAAACGATATTTATCTTCGTTTTAATATTTTAGATAAATATTATTTAACATTTTTAAGGCTTAAAAATAAATAAATGAGATAAATAAATGTGACTGCAAAAAGATTGTCATATTGAGCGTCATAATTTACAAATGGTTGACGCCAATGACATTTGTCATTTTTTTTATTTGTTTTTGGTTCTGCATCTGTATATATTAAAATACAAGTAAAATTCTTTTTCTATTGGAGGTTTCTTCTATAAAATTATTCTTTTTTAATTTTTTATTTAAAATAATTAAGTTTTACTAGTTATTTGTTGAAAAATAATAACAATTTATTAAATCACTGTTTAGAAACTGTTGTTATGATGGATATTCAAATGATTTACCCGTCCGATTGATTGATTAAAATGTGAATAACTTTTGTACAACAATGGAAACACGGGACACATCTGCCACAACATTCGCATCAATTACATCAACAATTATCATTCATCTTGGATGACGAGATAAACGACAACAATCTAGATGTATTATGGTATAAATCCATTAGTTTTATTTAATCAAATGGATAACTAAAGTAATTGTAAAACCGGAAGAAATGTTCAATGACATCATCATCATCACTATCATATTGTTGTTAATCCGATGAATAACTGTTATACCTCATACGAAAATTTAACTTTAATAAATAGAAACCACAACTGACTGATAATAAAATGAATAATGTAAATTCATCAACATTTCTAATTGGTGAAAAATTTTGGAATCAGCAATCATTACCATTCCTATTGCTGGTACTATGCTGGATAATTCTGTGTTGGTTAATGATAATATTCATCAGACAGAAGACGATAATCTATTGGTAAATATAGCAATAAAAACAATAATCTATCGATGGATAGATAATAACAGAAAAAAATTCTATTTTTCAGAAACAATAATCAAATTTACAAAACAAACCACCAACCACAAATGTATTACAAATATTAAAAAAAAACTATCAAAGGATTTGGACAATGTCATCACCATCGGACACCTTAAATCATCCCACACTCCACGAATAAAATACTTAATGTATTCAACCATTGAAATCCAAAGCTGATTTAGCCCAACATACATTTAATATACGTAAATGATCAAAATTAAATAAAGAAAAATTGACCAATTGAATATGAATGATAAAAATAATCATGATGTTAATGAATTGAATGCGGTTATAGTGATTCAGTATCAGAAATAGGCGTATTGAAGTCACACAAACCAATCACCATCCATAACTGAATCATACAAAGTAATGAACCGATAAAGTGTCTTCGAATAGTTCCAAATTAACGTGTCATTTTGGGTAAGAGTGTTTGTAAAAAATATATAATTGATTGTATTATTTTGGTGACAATTTTGAATAATGCTTCCTTTTTTTTTAATATTTTTCTCCTCTCCTTTTTTTAGAATACCCATCGAATAACGACCATTTCAATGTAAAATATGTACAGTAAAATTTAATCAATCATCAGAACTTTTATGACCATCAAAAAGAGTATTCCATTAATGTGAAGAATCGGATGTTGGGTAAGTAAAACAATTGTATTAATTTAGTGCTTAAATACCTCCCAAAAACAAATCAATAGTCAGTTCATTTTGATTTGTCTTAATGAACATACTGACCTCTCGAATATTGATTAAATTTTTCATTATCAAAATGTAAATTTCCTTGGCAAGCCAATCATTTCAAGACGCTTGCCAATCCGAATTTCAATAATTGTTACATTTAAAATTTATAATTAATATTTAATATAAATAAAATTCATTCATTTCTCTTTTGATTTAACATTTGAAACCCTTTTTATTTAACATTTGGATAGATTTTCGTTTTTATCTATTTAAACCTTTTTATTTAACTTTTTAGGGTTTAGATTTTCTTCCATTTTATTTATCGATAAAAACCCCCTTTCTTATTTGACATTTGGATGGATTCTCGTATATTTTTTTTATTCAAACCTTTTTATTTTATTTTTTTAGGTTTTAGGTTTTCTTCCATTTTATTTATCGATAAAGAAAAAAAACATTTAGAGGATTTTTAAATGCCAAAAAAAGTTGAATACAATCTAAAAGAAAATTAAAAATGTTGAATAAAATCATGTTTATAAATCATCCAAAATTGGGAACAATAAATTAATTATAATTAAATAATTAATTTAATTTTAATTGAAACGCAACGAAAAAAAACATCAAGGAATAATTTATGCAGTAGCAGCAGTTGTTATTTTGTTTACAAAAGGACAAGCTCGTGAATAAACAAGTAAGTAAAATAATTACAATTACCGTATTTTTAATAATTATTTTTAATTTTTTATTAATTCTAAATTTTGTATAATCTTTTCTTTTACAGAGAGATACACAAACGAGGATTAGAATAAAATATAGAACAATCTCCTGGCTGTTGTCACTAAATAACTAAAAACAAAATGCATGGAAAATTCAATCCTTGGAATTAAAAAAACAACAGGCAGTTTCTACTGGGCTGATGGTGCTGATTTTAAAGGCATTATAAAGCAGAAGATACATTTTTGATACTAACAGTTTTTATAATCATCAATCAAAATATTCAACAAGATCTTCAATGGAAATGGGAATACGCTTCAAAATCAAATTGATTTGTGGTGTAGCAACGCAAAAAGCAGTGACTGTTTTTAAACATTTATCAACAAAAAAGAAAACAAACAATAAGTTCATCTCATCAACAGCAATTATCGCAATCAACATTAAATGTATTTATTAATGCATCATCAGGAAAAATTAATTAATCGTTATGTTTTTCATTACGTTGATGTGAAGAATTTTACAATACAAACCAAAACAAGACTTCCCGGCGAGGCATCAAAAGAATTTTAAAATATTATTAGATTGCAAAAACAAAACGCGATTTATATTTTGTTTTTCCATACATCCACTCTTCAAAGGCATTTAAATCGACGATAACTGAATCATAAAAAACGTGTTATTTTGGGTAAGAATTTGGATGAAATATAAAATTGATTGAATTATTTTGGTGACAATTTTGATAATATTTTTCTGTTCCTTTTTTTTTAGAAGAACGACCATTTCAATGCAAAATCTGTTTAGCTAATTTAATCAGTCATCAGCACTTTTATGACCATCAAAAAGAGCATTCAATTAATTTGAAAAACCGGATGTTGGGTGAGTAAAACAATTGTATTAATTTAATGCTTAAATACCTCCCAAAAAAATCAATAGTCGGTTCATCATTTTACCTTAATTCACATACTGACCTCTCGAATAGTGATTAAATTTTTCATTTACGAAATGTAAATTCCCTTCCAAGCCAAGCCAATCATTTCAAGACGCTTGCCAATCTGACTTTCAATAATTGTTTCATTTAAAATTTCTTTATTATCAATATTTAATAATATAAATAAAATCATTCATTTTTCTTTTAACATTTGAAATCCTTTTTTTATTTATAACATTTGGATGGATTTTCGTTTTTATCTATTTAAACCTTTTCATTTTTTGAAGTTTTAGGTTTTTTCTTCTATTTTATTTATCGATAAAAACCCCCTTTCTTATTTGACATTTGGATGGATTCTCGTATATTTTTTTTGTTTAAACATTTTTATTTTATTTTTTTAGGTTTTAGGTTTTCTTCCATTTTATTTATCGATGAAGAAAAAAACATTTAGAGGATTTTTAAATGCCTAAAAAAAAACGAATTAAAAATGTTGATGTAATAAAATCATGTTTATAAATCATCAAAAATTGGGAACAATAAATTAATTATAATTAAATAATTATTTTAATTTTAATTGAAACGCAACGAAAAAAAACATCAAGGAATAATTTATGCAGTAGCAACAGTTGTTATTTTGTTTACAAAAGGACAAGCTCGTGAATAAACAATTAAGTAAAATAATTACAATTACCGTATTTTTAATAATTATATTTAATTTTTTATTAATTCTAAATTTTGTATAATCTTTTCTTTTACAGAGAGATACACAAACGAGGATTAGAATAAAATATAGAACAATCTCCCGGCTGTTGTCACTAAATAACTAAAAAAAATGCATGGAAAATTCAATCCTTGTAATTAAAAAAACAACTGGCTGTTTCTTCTGCTCCTCCTGCTACTGATGCTGCTGATTTTAAAGGCATTATAAAAAAGAAGATACATTTCTGATTGTGATAATGATAGTTTTTATAATCATCAATCAAAATATTCAACAAGATCTTCAATGGAAATGGGAATAATCTTCAAAATCGAATTGATTTGTGTTGTAGCAAATCAAAAAGCAGTAACTGTTTTTAAACATTTATCAACAAAAAAGAAAACAAACAATAAGTTCATCTCATCAACAGCAATTATCGCAATCAACATTAAATGTATTTATTAATGCATCATCAGGAAAAATTAATTAATCGTTATGTTTTTCATTACGTTGATGTAAAGAATTTTACAATACAAACCACAACACGACTTCCGAGCGAAGCATCAACAGAACTTTAAAATATTATTAGATTGCAAAAACAAAAACCTATTTATATATTATATTTCCATACATCAAAGGCATTTAAACCGACGATAACTGAATCATATAAAGTCATGACGCGATAAAGCGTTTCGGATTACTTCCAATTTAACGTGTTATTTTAGGTAAGAGTTTTTGGTAAAAAATATAGAATTGATTCAATTATTTTGGTGACAATTTTGAATAATATTTTACTGCTCTCCTTTTTTTAGAATACCCATCGAATGACGACCATTTCAATGTAAAATATGTTTAGTAAAATTTAATCAATCATCAGCACTTATATGATTACCAAAAACAGCATTCAATTAATGTGAAAAACCGGATGTTGGGTGAGTAAAACAATTGTATAAATTTATATGAATAGTGATTAAATTTTTCCATTATCAAAATGTAAATTCCCTTGCCAAGCCAATCATTTCAAGAAGCTTGCCAATCTGACTTTCAAGAATTGTTTCATTTAAAATTTCTTTATTATCAATATTTAATAATATAAATAAAATCATTCATTTTTCTTTTAACATTTGAAATCCTTTTTTTATTTATAACATTTGGATGGATTTTCGTTTTTATCTATTTAAACCTTTTTATTTAACTTTTTAGGGTTTAAATTTTCTTCCATTTTATTTATCGATAGAACCCCTTTTTAACATTTGGATGGATTCTCGTATTTTATGTATTTAAACCTTTTTATTTTATCTTTTTAGGTTTTCGTCCAATATATTTATCGACATCGATAAAGAAAACCAAACATTTAGAGGATTTTTAAATGGACAAAAAAAAAAAGAATTAAAAATGTTTAAATGTTTATGTTAAGAACAAATACATTAAAAAATCGCTTGAATTTTTCATGATTTTAAATTTAAGAAAATTGTTATAAAATATATTGTAAGAAAAAACACAAAAATTATTTGCAATAAAAATTATATTTTATTTAACAGAATAAATTAAATTGATTTATTATTTATTACAAAAAAAAATAAAAAAAAAACTTTTAATCCCCTACTAAATTATAATATATTCTATGAGTGTAAATAAAATTATTTATATTTATTTAAATTTTTTATTTTTAATATGATCGAACATTTATTATGTTTAGTAAAATGCATGGATGGCAGAATGGTAAGAGTGGCAGCCGATTTCTACCGAAAGTTTTTTTTTCATATAAAATTTGATTTGTGGATTAGTTTTGAAATGAAACAGCAGCAGCAACAGCAGCAGCAAAAACCATAGCAGCAGCAGAGGAGATTTTCACCTGAAATGAAAATGAAAAATTAAATTTTTGATTTTTTTTTTGGTTAAAAAAAAAACAAGATATAATATCATCAAATATTAACCATACACAATATAATGCATGGATGGCAGAATGCTATGGTTGGCGGCCGATGAACAAGTAAAATTCATCATCAGTTTTTTTCATGTAAAATGTGATTCGTGTATGAGTTTTGAAATGAATCAGCAGCAGCAGCAGCAGCAGAGAACATCACCTGAAATGAAAAAGAAAAAAAAGGGAAAAATTAAATTTTTGCTTTTTTTTTTGGTAAATTTTGATCTGAAAAATACAAGAGTTAACTCTTGTAATTTTTTTTTTCACTTCGTCCTTGCGCCACCAAATTTTGTACAATTATAGACCATCACTTACTCTATCGCCTCCATAAATTGGAACTCTCTGGATGGACTCGGTGACTCACAATCTGACTTTGAAAATCGATTTTTTTGCATTTTCAAACCGTTATAACTTTTAATTTTCTTTTTGGAAATGAAAAACCACGCAGATAGTTTGAAAGGTTATCAAATTACCTTTCGATTGATACTAGTCCCATGGAAATCTCCCAACTGGTTTGGCCGGGAGGCATGATCAAAAATTGGATAATCCCAAGTAGACCCAACTGTCCGGATTTATTTAAATAGGAAGGAGTTGCTTCATTTCCAATTTTATTATATCATTGGAAAGCGTAAAGAATAAGCTTTCAATTAAAATTATTTTTAGAATTTTCCGATGAAAATTCGAGATTTTCCTTTAACATTGAAAAACCTCTATTTTCGATGAATTTCAAGGGTTGCTTCCGAGATGATCCCTTGAGATAATCATTCCTAGATTTTTAGGGATCAAAATAGAGGATATGCGACGTATTTTGTCACTACCGGGAATATTTTAACTTATCTGGTTTCGGTACAGTAGTGGCCTAAAGTTGAGTCTATATGAAAATTTCGTAAAATTTCAATTAACGCTCCTGGACCAAATTGGATGATTTTAAAAAAGTGGTAGAACAAATGTTTGCTCGTTCGACATCCTTTATCATGTCCTAGAAGGCCAGAGCTGTACTTTGAAAAAAGTGGCTTTTTGTCATTTTTTCAATTTTTTGGAAAAAAAATGAAAATTTTTTTTTTTCGATGGCAATCGATAGGGTTAATAGCAAGGAGTATTTTTAGTACTGACGACTTTAGTCTAACTCCTTTATTTTTCTCAATATAGCCCATGGAAATTTTTTACTAAAACTGACCAAATCTTGATATTTTACGAGGAAGTGTTTTTAAAATTGATGGAATCTTAATCATATAATAATAAAATATAATATTCAAAACTTACCCCGCATCTTCTTTCTATCCTTTTAATATTATTGTATTATTATGATTTGATTTGCTGATTGAAGCGTCTCTGATGAAATTTGATAATTCCCTATTTAATTTAATACAATAAAAATAATTCTGTTATGATATCTTTCGATGGTAATTAAACTGCTCTGCTTATACTTCAAAATCTTGTCATACAAATAATATTCAATTAATATTCAAAATGTAATGGAATCTGTATTAGAAAAAGAAGAAAAAAAAGAATTCAAATCATTAATAAATAATCTTTGGGCATGGGGGAATTGAATTAATTAGGCTCAAATTTTATTATGGCAAAAGCGGGGACTAATAAATAAAAATAAATAATTACCAAATTGATTTTCTTTCTTCATTTATCAATTTTGTTGTGTTGTTGATTGTTTAATTGAATTGAATTATCTGCAAAAACGTTCCTTTAGATCCTTCTTTTAGCACACCATTAAAATAATTAATTTTTTTTGTTGATTTGATTTAAATCCATCCACCTGTTAATAGCACCACACCATACAGCACGTATATTGTCTGGATTTGTAAGAATATCGTCCGTATATTGCGGCAGCAGTCAGCATTTAATACATCACGTAATGTCATAATAATAAACATCATCACCATCCTCCACACCAATGGCCGGTTATTAATCCTCGGCCGATCTTTGCTATTTATCGCCCAATAGACTATAAGCACGTTCTCGATATTTATGCCACAGCCGAAATACAATTCAATCAAATACAATCAAATTACAATCGCACGCACTCAGGCATTTATGGTTTATCAATTTTTAAATATCTTTGATCATGTTTTGAAAAACATAATATCAATTTCAGAATCGTACTCATTATCTATATTTTTATCGTGTCCGCTTCTGGTGGCGAATCTTTTGGTGGTGATATGGCGGCGGTGGTAGTCATGCGATACATTCCCATCTGCAGGGAGTTTTAATGTCACATGTCATTTATGCATCAGAGGGTGCAAAACTATCATGGCCACCAATCTAATAAATATAAACAGTACATTCAATTATTATAAATTAAGTAATTGTTAATATTTACAGTGGTTTAAATGTGAAATTCTCGCATTCATTACCTTCCAATTATATTTAGAAATCATCTCCTCTTATTTAAAATCCATTATTGATTGATGACATAAGGACTGTGTGCGAAGTTTTAACAATAATATTATTTTTACAATTAAAAATTGTCATTGATGATCACCGGATGACAATCAAACGTTTACTGATGATATAAATTATATATAAATGGTCATCAGGCTTCAACAATAATTTATACATAGTATTTTCTGCTTCTTTTCCATTTGGGAACAGTACAAAGCATTGTTGTAATACGGGTTTATATTATCTCTTGCATTATTCCATTAATAAACGTATACATAAATGATCCAGCAATGCTTTTAGTATGGTTGATTAAAAAATTCTGATGGTTCCTTTGGAAATCATTGGAATAATTCGTATTGTACATTTTGGATGAAATTTGAATTGAGTATATGCATCAAAGGAATTAATTATTCCGTTTACAGTTGAATGAAAACCATCAGCTGATTTGGAAAATGTCCCTTTCATCATATATACAATATCATGATGAAATATCAATCTTGGATTGATTTTATTCGAATTCCCTGTTTTAAATAACAATTTATTACATTGAAACATCATTAAATTCTTATCTGAATACTATTCATAATATCGTTATAGATCTGAATCTAAAATGATAATAAAAATAAATGGTAATGGATATAAATAATTTTGTATTATAGTTGAAATCTTGTCAAGATAAAATATGATAATTACCTAATTACAATATCATAACATTCCATATCCTTGATTATTTAAATTCCATTTCGGATGTTCTTGTTCTTTATTAACTATATATAAACAATAACAAACAAATTAATTTTCAATTACTTAATTGAATTATAAAATGCATTTAAAAAAAAAAGAAAAAAAAAACAAAAAATTTTTGAATTCTATCTAAACATTTAAAATGTTTAATTTAAACCTTTGAAGAGTTTTATCAATTAAAACTTTTAACATTTGAAAAGCTTTGACCAATAAACTCACCAAAAGATTCCATGGAAAAAATATCCCATCCACTACAAAAACCGCATTTGAATTGAGCAAATAGTGGATATTATTTTGACTTTTAGCACGAAGGGCAACTCAACCATATTTGTTTTTATTTTACGCGCCATAACTTCGTTTTTGACACCTTTTTAATCTGTGAAAGAAAAAAAATAAAAAAATTTTATTTTTTTTTTGTGCTTGCTGACTGAATTTAATTTAATTATATTATTATAGAATAAAAATTAAAATTCATTTCAGTCTATTTATTAATTATTTACTGTATTTATAAATTGTGAATTTTGTATTTATTTAATATCTATTTTAAAAAATTGGGGTTTTGTTTTAATGTTTAATTTTCAATAAAAAGAAAAAAAAAAAAAACAAACGCAAAGAAAATTTTCTATTGGATTACAAGGAAAAAATTGGTTTTAATTTTTTGGAGCCCTCAACCAACACAAAAGCCACACTATTCATAACAAAATTACAAAACAAAAAATTGTGAATTGTGAGGTTAATGAATTGTTACTTTGTAGTTTTTTGAAACAGCGATAATTGAAACAACAACAAGAAAAAAAAAAGAACCGCAACAATAATAACAGCAAAAAGCAAACAAAAAAAAAATCAAATCAAATCAAATCAAATCAACAAGATCAAAAATCAATAATGGCAAAGGTTCACATAACAAATATTGTTGTTTTGGATAATCCAAGTAGTTTTCTAAATCCATTTCAATTTGAATTAACATTTGAATGTATCGAAGAGCTAAAAGAGGATTTAGAATGGAAAATGATTTATGTGGGATCAGCTGAATCCGAAATACATGATCAAATATTAGACACAATTTATGTGGGACCAGTACCCGAGGGTAGACATATATTTGTATTTCAAGCTGATCCACCGGATGTAAATCGTATCCCCGAACAAGATGTTGTTGGTGTTACAATTGTCCTGTTGACATGCTCGTATCGTGGCCAAGAATTTGTACGTGTCGGTTATTTCATAAATAATGATTATGCTGATCCTGAGCTACGGGAAATGCCACCGGCTAAACCACAATTTGAAAAATTAACCAGAAATATATTGGAATCAAAACCACGGGTGACACGATTTAAAATCAATTGGGATGATGTACAGCAGCAGCAACAACAAAATGGATCAACATCCACGACACAATTGGATTCACTATTTGGAGGATCAGAATCACAGTCACAGCAATCTACTACACCACAGTCCTTTGCAACTGGTATAGAAAATACAGCGAATAATGAAATGTTATCAGCTGCTGACGATAATTCAACAATGAATTGTATTAAAACGCAACAATCAACTACTAATCATAATAATAATGGTGTTATGATGATGATGGATCAACATTTTAATACAAATATGGATGATGATAGCCAAATGATGATGTCATCGAATAATAATAATAATAAAACAATTTCATCATGCGATCCTAGAATTAATGAAAATTCCAATTCATTGGCTATGGAATGTTAATATATTAAAAATTTAATATTTCTCTATTCATTTTGTCAGTTTAAGGTAAGATTTTGGTCTAATTTTAGCATAATTATGGAACGTTTGTTTACATTATGAAATTGTATAGATGAATTACAAATTAAAAACAAAAAAATATATCGTCGTTTTGATAAACGTCGATCAATCAATTTCTCTGGCACACCATTTTTTTAATTCAATCATCTATATATTATATTTTTTCTAAATTGAAATTAGGATTATTCATCTTCATTAAAATAAGAATTTTGTAAAGTACTGAATTTATTTGTTTATACAAAATTTTTAATTATGATTATTATTATTATTATTATTATTAAATAAAAGATATAATATCTAATTTTTTTAAAAGTAATAATTGTTTTTTTTTCGGTTTTTTTAAAGTTATTTACATAAATAGGATGATTGGCCGGCAAATAACCCATGCAAGTCTCATCAACCAATGCAATTGATATGAACTCTTTGACGATAATCTTATATGATTCCTTATTGAAAATCTTATAAGTCTATTTATAATACAAAACATTCAATAATGTTTTTAAATAACCCTTTTGTTCGGACTGTATTTAAAATATGAGAAGGTATCACAGAGAACGTTAGAAATAAAACAAAAACACATAAATTTGAAGCGATTCAATTAATATTCAAATAAATGTCAACTACAAACGAATAAAATTACAATGGAATGACCTACAATTTAATGAATAGTTGAATGGAGCGCAATTATCAATAATAAAATGGAATTACCATTAATTTACCTAATAGTCGAATTAACCTCAACTACAAAATAGTCTACGAAATATCAATCAATTAAACTAACAATTAAATGGGTATGAAATACAAATGGAATTCCATTTCAGTTGAAAATCTATCTTCAATTTCAATCATTGTTGAATGCATCTCAACTGCAAATCAACAAAATTATAGTCAACTTAAACTAACAATAGAATTACAAAAAATTATAGACACCATCACCAATAGAACCTTCATGCATAATTATAAAATGAATCTAATCTATCAATTAAATGATAATCGTTTATGAATTACCAATCAATTATTCTCAACTACAAATTCAATTAATATAAAATCAAATAGAAATCCAATTTACTTCAATTGAAAATAGCTTAATTTACTAAATTATAGAATGAATCTCAACTACCAATTGAATTATCTTGGATTACAGATGCATTTACCATCAATTCAATCGATAATCAAATATATCCTCAACTACCAATCGAATTAACTTTTCAATGGAATTCAAATTACAAACGAATGGATGTATATTTCAATTTAAACCGGATTATTGAATGAATCTCTACTACCAAATGAATTATATTCAAATGATCGGCGAATTATTTTGAATTAAATAATGGAATTACAATAAAACCAACACCGTACTATTATAATTACTTATTTATGTTTGATTTTTTATATTTATAAAAAATACATTTGGTTTACGAATTACAATAGAAAAATTACAATCGACGAAATTCATTTAAAATCATTTGTGCTTTACGATCAATTTCTTCCAAAGCATTAATATCTTGTAATAGATTAATATGATTGGTGTTATTTCTATTGACATCAACGTTATTCATCATCGTTGTTGATTGTTTTCTTGTTCTTCTTCTTCTTCTACTATTGCCACCATTCGTTGATGTGGTTAGAAAATAAATGACATCAATTAAAGTAGATAAATTTGTAAAACATTTATAATTTCGTAAACTTTTATCGGACGTTGATAGATCAATCAATTGAATTGATTCAATGTTACACCAACAGCATCTATCTTGATGCATATAATATTTTGATTTATATTTAAAAATTGTAAATTGTTGTTTCGGATTATTTATCCTTTCCGCTGCTGCTACTATTAAATCTAAATCATTGCCATTATTATTATTATTAATATTTGTTGTTGTTGATGTTATTGTTAAAATTGCACGATCGGTAATTTGAAAAGCTTTTAGTAAAAGTGATCGAATATGATTTTTATCATTTGTATTTGTTAAAATCATTGTACAATTATGTTTTATGTTTAACAAAGATGTTTTTGATGATAATGAATTTAAATTTTTATCGTATTCCACAGAATCGGGGATGGTCTCTGATGAAGATTCATTTTCGGAAGATTTTAATGGAATATTTTTTACATTTTCTGATACATTTTCGAAATCAGAAGTTTTCAATTGTGTATCTATCGTCGATGGTGATGGATCTTTACCATTATTAGATATGGTTGATGCTGCTGATGAACTTTTCATATCCTTTGAATTTTCTTTAATGTTTTCATCAAGATCTTTTTTTGATTTTACTGAAATTTTGTTAGTCGTACTTTTTTTATTGACATTTTCATTCATTTCTTCTATAATATTTTTGTTATTTTTTTGGATAATGTGATTATTATTATTAATATTACTTCTTTCAATATCAATAATGGTACTAGTTAATTTAATTTGTTTATTATCATTATTTGGATCTTCAATTATTGCTGGTGGATCATCATCATCTGCTGCTGCTGCTGCTGCTGCTGCTGTAGGTACATCTTTATTTTCTATAGCTACGACGACATTATCAATATTTTTTGATGACTTTTTTTGTTTTTTATCATTTTTAATAGTTAGATTTTGTTGGTCCATTAACATTTCTACACTCTTTATTGATCTAACCGATGATGAAATTGATGTCGTATCAATTGATGAATTATCTTCTTCATCGAGTAAATTTTCTTGACTACTACTTATGGCTAAATCCTTTGATGATTTATTAGTCGTAATACGTCCCTTTTGTTTTAAATATTCTTCAATAGTTAAATTATCTTTTAACATTTCCATAATTTCATTAAAATTTAATCGATTTATTTTAGTAAACTTTTTATAATCATCACAATTGATTTTGTATTTTTGTAATTCAATCAATTCCAAAGGTTTAACATTTAATTTTTTCCATAATTTATATTCATTTGATAGAATTCCATTTTCTAATAATAAAACACAATCATTTGAATTTGTAATTCCTAATTTTTTCAATTTACCATATTCTTTTTCATCCAATTGTAATTGTTTAATTAAAATGATATCTTTTGGTGTTAAATTTAATTTTTGTAATTTAATAAATTCATCATAATTTACATTAAACTTGAATAATAATTGTTCAGCTTCTGATTGTGTTACATTTTCATTATTATGATATCTGGTTAATTCATTTTTTTGATACAATGCTAATTTAATTTCTTCAATTGTCAGCAAACCATCAACATATTTCATCTTGAGGAATTCTTTTATACCCAATTCGACGTATAACGAATCACTGGACTCGTTCGATTTCAATTGTTTAAATTCGATAATGTCATCGATTGTAATGGGATAACCAAATTTTTGAAATTTTTTATATTCAGCAATGGTTATTCCATTTTGTTGTATTCGTTCGATATCGCTCATTGTCAATCCGTAATTTGTCCAAATTTCTATATCCGATATTGTGATGGCAAGTTCTTTAAAGAGCTTTATTTCGGATTCGGTTCCGATGCCAATATTTTGTAAACGTTCATAATCCTCTGCTGTCGATAATCCATATTTTTCATATTCATTTTCATCAACTCGTTCACTTATCAATGTTGAAATTCCTTTAAAAACATTTTTATTTGGTAAATGAAAAAATCATTTTTATATATATCATTGAATATTTTAACAATGATGATTTTTCTTATTGAATTGAAAACATATTGGGATTGCGAGTAACGTTTTGTCGATTTTTTAGGTATTAATATATTGAATGAATGAATTGAGAATGAATACATTTGCAGGACTATTGCTGTGAATATTTGCTAAATGTTCTGAATTCTTTTTAAATATAATTTTAATTAAATATAATCGTTTATCTTTACTACATAAAAACAGACTATGAACCATGAATCAACAACTTTTGGGAAGTTAACTTTAAAGAGTTTTAAAATATCTTACTATTTAATATTCAAGCAAGATATATAAGAATGAGATCAGCATTGCAAGATCAAGATGAATTTAAGTGATGTGATCACAACGGGAGATTAAATAAGGGGTTAAATTTATCCCATTTCTATCTATACTTCTCATAACATTTTATAATATTAAGATATACTCGAACAATAGAATATAAGAATTAAAACATAAAAAATCTACCTATTGATTTTAAATCATCAAATTGTTTATAATTATAAATACATTTTTTGACCATATCCCAAGTTGGAACTATTTGTGTTTCAGACAAACTTGGCGAATCCAAATTAACAATTAACTTTTTATCCTCAATCATATCCATCCGGCGTTGTATTTTGCCAATTGAATCACCATCCGCAAATCTTGGAAAATCTTTCAATTTAACATATTGATTAAATACATAAAAATCATTTATAGATTCACATAAGGATTTTGAATCTATTCCATCATAATCTTCATTTTTATAATCGATAAAATTATTTTGATTCTTCACATCATTACCATCAACATCATGGTAATCATCATCGCCACCACCACCACCACCAGTAGCAGCAACATCATCAGACAATGGCGAACGTTGTAATACCATATAATTTTCCATTGCATTATTATTAACATCAATTAAATTACGTGGAATATTTTCAATATTTACAATTAAAATTGAATGAACGGCAAATTTTAATTGAAAATCTTCTTGTTGATTAATATTTGGAAATAATTTTTGAATTAAATTTCCCAAAATATTATCAAATAATAAATCAATTGTACTAAATATTTGAACATTAGCTGTAGGATAATTATTTTTTGTTGATTCTGGATGGGATTGCGGGTCTCGGCGTTGTTCATTATTATTATTATTGTTAGAGTTCAAAATTGAATATGGATTAAATAGATAATAGAACGTTTGTGATAACCAAATTATAAAATAATATTGACCAATTTGTAATAGTAAATTTTTGAAATTCAATTGTGATAATGATAATTTAATACAATTAAATATTTCCGTTAATGTGAAAACATTAAATTTAGTGCATTTACAAATGTTTGGTAAAATTTTATGTGTAAAACAATAATTTGCAATATGTACAATGGAGGGTATATTAAAAATTGTAATTGATTTTTCATAATCTTCATAATTATTATGATTAGATAATTCCAACATTCGTATTAAATTCAAATAGAATTCATTACCCAAAAGTAATATTTTATCAATAATTTTACTATTCCAATTATTTGCCGGGTGAATTTTACGATAAAATAATGCTGTAATACATGTTGTTAATCCTTGACGATTACGGGAATTTACCCGTTCGTTGTCATCACGCGGATTATTATTAAACATTGAATGACCAATTGATAGATTACCATTTAAAATACCATGAAATTCATTAATGGTTTCGTATCCGAAAACAATAGATGATGATTTTGAATTAATGTTATTTATAAAATATCGTAAATTGTCATCAGTTAAATTTAATCCTTTTATTAAATGTTTTATCGATATTTTATATATTACAAAAAATCCATTTGTTCTCGCCATCACCACCACCAATGAATTATTTTTCAAGATGATTTCATAAATTTCCCTAATTGAACTACAACAAATTAATGATGCAACAGTAGTAGTAGCACCTTGACATTTTTCATCATTACTACATCCACCAATCGAATCAAATAAATAATATACAAAATCTTTCATCCAAATTAATAGAAAATGTTCATTCAATTTTAATATACAAGCTGCTGCGCCTGTTTCATTATTTTCAAAATATTCAATTAAACAATTTAATAAATCATCAATTGGTGGTGGTTTATTCCCATCATCGTCGTTTATGGATTCATTTATTAATTTCTTCAATATTATTTGACCAATACATTTTGGTGATTTTGATATTTCAATTTGTATTGTAATTGTAAAAATTTCAAATAGTTTTATTAATAATTGTTTATCTTTTCGGATAGATTTTCCAAAATTTGGATATATTTTTTTAGTTGTTTCAATTAATAATTCTGATTTCATTAAAATATTATTCATATCTTGTGGTGTCCAAAGTTGTTCGGGTATTACAAATGTATATCCGTAGGCAACGTAACAACATGCTAAATTTAATATTGATGCATTACATCTATATATATATATATATATATATGTGTAAATTTATGTTGAGATGTAAAATAAACAGTTATGCATCGCATTAATTAATTTTTAATAGACATTTGTTTGAAATGGCTCGGTTGGATATCACCGGGTTGGGAAATAGAAAAAAATTGTAAATGTAAGAATTCCTTTTATAAATATATAATTTTATTTATTATGACAACAATCTGCGGGTTTCGGATTAAAAGATAGAGAGTTCTTTTAATTAAAAGATGGATTAAAAGAACTCTATCTTTTAAACCAGAAACCCAGATTGTTGGTATAATAAATAAAGCATATATAAATATAAGGACTCACAATTAAAATGTAAAAATTAAATAAAAATTATATAGACACATTTGAAAACTAAATGGTAAATGATAGTTGAACGGATATTTTAAAGATATATTTTTAAATTACGATTACGTTCGATGTTCTAATAATATATTAAGAATATTCTAATTAAATAATTTTAGATCATTGTAATTATATAGCCGTATATAAACTTACATATTTCGATATTTTTCTGATCTTTGGGCAAATGAACCTTGTAATAAACCCATAATGGGTGGTGGTGTTGGTGGTGATGGCGAAAATACATTATTTTTTATTATTTTTTTTGTTCTTTTGTTTTTATTTAATTTTACCATAGTTCTTTTGGTTTCTTTTAATTTTGGTAAACCTCTAAAATTCCTCCAATTTTTTTAAATTATCTCGAAATGGAAAAATTTATACTTAAATATTTGCAACAATTAAATTTCTAATACATGAAAAATAAACTAAAATTCTCAATTTAAAATTTGGAATCAAAATGATAATTTCTTTATATACGCACACTACAAAATTTGTTATTGATACAATTAAAATATTTGCGGTTCTTTCAATATATTTGTTATATAATAATATATAATAACTAGATTGAATCAAAAACAATTAAATACAATTGTACGATTGAAGTGATTTGAATTTGTTGAAATTTAGAATGATCGCATTGAGCCAATATATATTTATTATAAATGTAAAGGTAAAAGGTAAAATTATAGATTAAATGATAAGTCTATTCATTTCATAAAGCTCGTCTAATCGATTTATGATTCATATATCAAGATATATAGTCAACAAATTTACGAAATAAATTATTGAATATCGTTAAAAAAATGAAACAAAACTTCTTTAAGAAAATTATACAGAATTTCCCGGAAAATACTGGAAATAATTTCTTTGAGAAAATTGCAAAGAATTTCCTTAAGAAAGCTATAGAATTTCTTTGAGAAAATTGCAAAAAAAAAGTTATAGAGACTTTCCGAATAAATATCATCTTAAAAATGATATATTGCTGCTTTAAGTTTTGACAAATTGATATTCTTATTGATGATGAGGTTCAAATAACTATATATACGCTATAATTTACGCATATAGGGATCAAATATATAATATAAAATAAAACCGGGGGCACTAGAACAGTTCTGTACCTTTGATTTTTGAGCTATTGAGCGATTGACCGATTTCCACCTCAAATGAATTTAAATTTATCTATACAAAAAACAGACTGTACTTAACTGCACTATAAATTCTATTATTTTTATATTATTTGAATGTTCTTGTATGTATATATATTTTTAAACATTATTAAAAAAATTCATGAATCATTAATTTTTCATGGATTTTTCAGCTGTATCAATTACTGTATATAGATATCTATCACAATTAATCGTATATTTAGGAATAGTATTCTATTTGCAACAAAATATATATATAATTAAATGGCACATTTTTATTTACATATTTATATAAATACGATAATATATTTCTCATAATGATTTATTCACATTTGAATGAATAATAATATAAATTTATTAAATATACTATAATATACCGTGCAAATTATAATCAATTCCATTTCGAATTTCTCTGTGAATAATTATATCAAAATATATACATGTAGCTAATATGTTTAATAAAAAATTCATTTACACATTTATTATCATTTTAATAATAATTACATTGAATAAAGGAGGTTCTAAAATAGTTTGTGAAAAATCCCATGATAATAAAAATGATTTTAAAAAATTTTTTACGGAAAAATTACTATTATTGGATAATGTTGATCAGTGCATGGGCCAAGAACAATTACCAATTTATTTATCAAAATTTCGTATAATTGAAGAGGAAAACAATAAATATTTTACATATGGTGATGTACTTTTTAAACAAGATTTTCCACGTGGATTTCGTGGTATAATAGAATATTGAATTTATTAAAATTAATTTGTGAACAGTTTTTTTTTACTGTATAATAATACACATATATATATATATATAGTGAACGTTCACATTCGACAATGTCCATTGGATTATAATTTAAATGTGAAAAAATGTAAAACATTTGTAAATAATTTTGCAATAAATCGAATGTGTGATCTGTTGAATTCATATTCAGATGCCTATTCACCGTATCTGGAGAAAATCGAACCAAGACCGATGTGTCCATTACGAAAGGGAATGATGAGAGTTAAACGAATACCAGTTCATCAAGAAATTCTAAAGTAATTATATTGTGATTTATCTATTTAATGTTTTTCGTTTTGTAATTTATTATAAGTGAAATTTACTCTCTATATCTATAGATATATTCCAATTGGAGGAGTTATTATATGGCATTTTAATGTTACCGGATTTATAAAACAACGATTAGTTGCATGTTTTACGGTTGCAATGTCAATTAAAGATAAAAAATAATATACATGTAATTTTTTCTATGTACAAGTGTATAATTTAAATCGATTAAATTTCATTCAAACCCATTCAAACCTTAATCAAATAGATTAAATAATATAATACAAATGAAATTATTATTTTTGTTATAAATTATATAAAATATATAATCAATTTGATTGAGTTATATACACGTCTATTCGATACACATAATTAAATAACTTAATATATATTTTGATAATATACAAAAATACAAATAGAAATTGAAATAGTTTAAATCTCGTTGAATATCCAAAGTGGAAAAAAAATCCCTATACGCAATCAAAAGAGTTTTCGGATAAAAATTCCGGCAAGATAAAATAATGATGCACGTTAGTTGATATATTATAAAAAGAAATCGGCTAAGGAAGTCGGCATAGTAATAGAGGATATTACAGAAGATGTTATAATTGTTAAGTGCTCAAAATAAATTTGTTCATTAAATTTGTTTTTGATCCAGAAAAAACGAAATAATCATGAGAAAAGTGCTAATATATTGTTACATAAAAGATAATATACAGTTGGATCACATAATTTTGAAATAAAAGAATAATAAAGTGAATACCACAAACTCCAAAGGCTGGAATACAAAAAAAACCAATGACATCAAAATATAAGCAAACTCGAAGAGATTGACAAACAGTTGACAATTGATAAGAAGGGCCAATTTAGATATAAGAGAGTTCCACAACCAGTATTGAATATATTCAAAATGATGGAGAATATGAAATTAGAAATATTGTATCTTATTACTGATTATAGATTATAAAACATCATATAATATATAGAATAGAATGATCGAATTAGATTCGTTAAAACATTTTTTCTGGCACTTTTTTATACAACCATTCTTATTTTGTCAACAAATAGTATAATATATATTTACCCGCGATTGATTGATCTTTAACATAAGTTTGTACAATAATTTCCCTGTTTATAATTCCCCAACAAATGTTATAGTTATATATCTCTATATATAGATATATATAAATTTGAATCAAAAGTTATTATATAATCAATTAAAAAATAAAATTTTTTTTATTCAAAACTTCCGATTCTCGTTAGTCGATATAATTATTTATATATATTAAATCTATAAATGAATTATTATATAATATGAATATATTGTACCTTATTGAAATTGACTATATAATTTATGGATCCACAAATAATATACGAATATATTTATATAAAAAAAAATAACCAAATTGTTTTATCTTAAATCATCATATACATAACATTACAATTATATAGAAATGAAACAAAAAAAAAAACGTGGTTTATGTAATATACATTTATATATATATTGAATTATCTTTCACATCCATCAAAGCGATATATTCGGTTCAGTAAATTTATTAAAATATATTGTTTGTATTGTATATACATATATAGTATATAAATAATATTTTGATAAAAAATACAAAAGTGAACAAAAATTAAATTAAACTTGACAGTATAGTTAAAATAAATTACCGAAAAATTGTCAATAAAAAAAAAATCATATTCCTCATTTGAAATCGATCACATATATTAAATATATAGTGTATATATAATAAAATATAATATATATTTCAAGTAAAACCATGAAAATTCATCAATTTCTAGCGATAATACTATTTATTGTATTTTGTTCTTTTAACTATTGTAATGCAAGAAATAAATTTGTTAGTATGTTGGCACCTAAACAAGTATTATTGAAAAATGTTAGACAATGTGAAGGCAAAGATGATCTACCCGTTTATATATCACCATTGGAAATCGTACAAGAAGAAAAATATAAATACTATACAAATGGTGAAGTTATAATTAAAAATGATTATCCTAAAGGATTTAAGGGTATGTTTTATATGCAATTTAACAACCTTTTATATTATATACATTTTGTGTTACATATAAAGAATTTTAATTATGGCAAGAAAATTACATAGCTCGGTATTGATATAAATGCTTTTTTTTTAAGGAAATTTTCGAATTAAAAATCATTTAACGGATTCAATTTTTCGTTATGAGCTTCTTCTCTATATGTACTTTTATAGTGATTAGGAAATTCTACTTATATATTTTAATCTACAGTCGTATATTTTCAATTGTTTGGTGTTTGGTATGGTATTAAAAAAATACTTTAAATTTATATTTAAAACTGAAAAATCTCGGAAAATTCATGTGAAAGTCATTAAAATGGTGTAAGGAAAGCTTAAATAATTTTTTATGATCTTTTCCAACATATGTAATAAAATTGATTGGTCGTCTTGTTTGATTATCTATGAGTAATGACAATTTTGTTTAAATGATTGCATTTTTCATAACAACTTCGGTTCTATTATTTGGATGTAAACTCTACTTTATAGATTATATTAAAGATTTATCCTTTTTGCTAAGTTTTTTTTATAAATGTATAATTAAAAACATTTAATAAATAATTTCTTTACGTTTTTTGTTTTACAGCAAATATTGATGTAAAATCATGTCAAGCGAATTTCAATTTAAATAAATGTACAACATTTTTAAATAATTTGGGAACAGATCAATTGTGTGATTTATTAAAAGTCCATTCGGATGCATATAGTCCATTTCTTGATAAAATTGAACCACGTCCACGATGTCCATTGGCAAAAGGAACATATAAAATTGAACGGGTCCCATTAAGTGATAGTATTTTAAGGTAAAATTTTTATTTTTTATATTCCAGCTATACAATTGGACATTTTCCACATATTCTGTATAGTGTAAATGTTGAAAATAAAAAGAATATAATAGAAAATGGTAAGGTGACACAAAACTGAGCCTAATTTTTTTTTTAATTTTTATCTATAGATATGTTCCTATTCTTACTGTTTCACATTGGCATATTAATATAACTGGATTTTTTAAAGAGGAAATGGTCGCTTGTTTTGTTATCCAATTATCGATAACACCAAAACGTGAATAGAAATTATTAAAATTTGTATATCTATACGATTAAAAACTATTTAAACGCATTTATTAGCGATTAGTATTGTATTTAGTACTCCACATTTTTGGAATTTTTTTTTTATTTTAATATAAATGTAAAATTGTTAGATATTATAAAAAGGTTTGCAAGATTTTAATTGTGTTTATTGTTTTGTTTATTTATGATTTTTTTTTTTTTAGAATATAAATTAAATATGGAATGAAGGTGAACTGTGAATATTTTAGCTGATATACCGATTTCTTTTTTTCTTACAGGAATCTCATGCATCTTAAAGTATTCGCTGTTATATTCAGAATGAAAAGATTCTATAAAATAAAGTTCTAGCGGTAGTTTTTGGATAATTTTATTCAATTCTATTAGATTTTCTATATAAATCATTCATCATGCGTGATTGATACAATTATATTGACCTTTATATATTTTTTAAACACATATAAAATTAAACAATGAAACCAATACTTTTCGATGCACCCTCCTTAAAATATTATATAAACGAATTGAATATAAATACAATTTCTTATTTCGTATTGTTGCTATGGACGACATACACATTAAAATAAATTATTTAATCGATTCAGATATTAGTTCGGAAAAAACAATAACCAAACCATATAAAAAAAAATTAATTCATTAAAGAATTGACCAACAAAAATAGACAAAAATTTTCCCAAACACAAAAATATGCCAATCATTATTAAAGATTACGAATGGTCACAAGATTTAGAAACCGTTTATGTACGAGTTCCATTGAAAAACGTTCAACATTCAACGGAAAAGGTAAATCTTTTCACATATAAAACATTTATAAAAATTAATTGTTCACCATATTATTTGGAAATGTTTCTGTTCGATGAAATATCGGAATGTGATAGTAAATGTAAAATTTTAGATAATGAAATAAAATTTACATTGAAAAAATTACAACCAAAACATTGGGATCAATTAACGATAAACATTCCCAAATCGGATGTTCAATGTGAAAAAGAAAAAATCATTGAAAATGTACAACAATTGGAATGTGAAAATGCAAAAAAACGTTTTGAACAAAAACAACAATTTGAACGTACATTAATCCATAAAGAAGTGGATCGTGACGCGGTAATCAGAGAAAAAATTGATGATATCAAAAAATTGGCCGTAAACCATGAATTGAAAACGGTTGATAAAATATTTAAGAATAATAATTTACCTAATAAATCATTCAACAAAAAGATAGTTAATCAAAAGACAACAGAAAAATTGATAGAAACCTCAACTATAAATGTAATACCAGCCATACGGAAATCAAGTCAAATTGATATAGAATTTACAGCAAGAAAATTTATAACACCACAACGTGAATCACAAGAAGTAGCCGAACAAGAATGGTTACGAAAACAAAATGAAGCACGTAAAACAATTGGTTTTTGTCCGGATGATTTACGACCCGAAGAACGTAATCCGATATGGTTAAAAGAACAAGGTAATCAATTTCATGCGAAGGGAAATTATTTAGCTGCCCTTTCCGCATACACAACGGGCATTCAATTAAATGGTAAATTATATGAATTGTATTTAAATCGAGCCGCCACTCATTATCAAATTGGAAATTATAAACGTTGTGCCGAAGATTGTACAAAAGCATATGAACTGTTAACGCCACCCGTTAAATCTAATGAAAAAGCACGTATTCAATGTTTAGTACGTCGTGGTGCTGCCCTATCGAAACTCGGTTTTTTAACGCAGGGTTTAAGTGAAATGGAAGCGGCCGCACAATTAAATCCAAATGATTCAACATTGCAAAATGATATCACACAGATTCGTAATAAAATTGATGCTATTAATAATGATAATAAAGTATAATATACCGATTATTACTTTTATTATTGGAAAATCATTTGCAATTAACCAACATTGTCATAAAATCATTCACAAACTATATATTGCATACAAATTGAAAAGGTTTGAAAATGTAAATTGTCATTTAATTAATAAAAATAACGAAATGAATTAATAGTGAAATTACATGAAATTATTTTGATCAGAAAAACCAAATAGATTATATTCCATTAATAAATTAAGATGAATACCAGCGCTTTTATACAATCTTTTATCAACCTGTATAGCAGCGATATTCACGTAAATAGATAATCAAATATTCAAATACCAAAAATATATAAATAAATTCATATTATTGCAATTATATTAAACTCTATATAAGGTAGTATAGTTATACAAGTTATATGTATAAAAGAATAGAGATATAAATAATATAAGTAAATACTAATTAAATACATTTATTAGTTTAATTTTACCTATTCAAATACCTTTCCATTTTCATTCAAACACATTACATATATAGATTTTAAATGGTATGTACACGCGTAAATTTCATATACAATATCACCTCACATATAATATATATAACTAAACCTTTGTGGTTGTTTACATTATTATAGATATGCATTAACATTTGCATTTTTATACAGATGAATGAACAAAATACAAATATATTTCCCTTTAGGCAATCGCATCCGATTTTATAATTACATATATATATATATATATAATTTAAATATTATTTGGAAATCATTAATGTATTTTAAGAGGTTGATCCACAAAAGTTAATGTATTCGGCGATTAAATTGTAGTTCTAAATCTCTACTCTAGATCATGATCATATACATATAGAAAAGAATGAATTTCCGTATGTAGAAAAACACAGTTCAAAATTTATCTTAATTTAGTGAAGATAACATTTTTCTTATTTAAACTAATTGTACAAAATATGTTTGAAAATCATGAAACAAATTTTTTATAGTAATGTTATACGCCCTTTCATATTTAGAATGTTTGGTATTTTAATCTAATATTATATAGGAAAATTTGATTGTGAAAATGTTTGTAGGGATTCATTTACCTATAATAAGTAAACCCAATATCCGAGGACAATTCTATAAGTTTCCTTTATAACGACGACTATTAACATCGTTAAAGGAAACGTTTTTAGGCGTCTCTTTAGGCAAATAACAAATTCTTAAAAGGTTTAATGAAAATCTTCTAGTCAATCTATCAAAATTTTTATGTTTTTATGCAAGCCGTCAAATTTTATGTCAAGATATTTCAGGTATTAATGACATTTTTTCTAAAATTTCTTTTTAAAGGAATATTTTTTTAAACAGCTCATTACCTTTATTTGCAATCATCAGTTATGATTGGTTGAAGTAGAGTTGTAGTTGAATTTAAACGTATTGTTATACGAGTATCAATGATGAAGGCAAAAAAACAGTTACAACTATTGAAATAATAAAAAAAAACACAACATAATTTGCTAAATTACTATGAAGGAGACTTTGTTAGAAATATATTAGGAAGGAGACTTTGTTAGAAAATAAATAATAATTTTGACCAAAGAATAAGCATAATTTTTAATCTAAATATAGGAAACTTATCGAGCTGCCCTTATAATATGATTATATATGTCTATTTTTACCTATCCATATATATAGATTAGATATATACGTGTCTTTAATAGATACAAAATCTAACCATATTATTTTTTTTTTATTTGATGTCACGTACAAATGACCATTGTTTTAATATATAATGGTTTGGTCATTTATATATATATATATATGAAACTATATCTTTATATTATGTCTATATTTCATCCTTTATATATCAAAACATCGGATATTCTATATAGTATATTTAGAAAACGTGATGAGGTTAATATATATTGTATAATCTATATATAATATCATTTATAGAGGTATATATTTAATAAAATATATATATATATATATATGTTTAAAAAAACCATAAATGACTCTGTCCTTTGTCATATAGATCATCTTATATATACGCACATAATATATATGTAGTGTCCCTAAAAATATTATTGGGTTAAATTCACGCAATATCCAGATTATATTATACCAAAAAAGTAATTGTTTTTATCAATTATGTATGCAAGAAATAAGAAAAATAAATAAAATGAAGCAAAATTGTTAGGGTAAATTTTTTGTAAAGAAACTTTGTAATGAAACTTTCCTTCAGATGGTATTTCTCTTAGCAAAATTATATTGCGAGATCTTTTCAGGAAATTATATGGAATTTTCCTTATGAAAATTATATGGGATTTCCTTCAGAATACTATACAGATTTCCTTCAGATTTCCTCGAGAATGTTATAGACCATATATCTTTATAAGAAAATGATAGAGATTCCCCAATTAAATTTAATATATGATATTTTTTTATATATACGTCTTATAGAGCGAAGATCAACGTATTTTGTTTAATTTGGCATTCAAATAAATTACCTTAATATGGAATTATAGGTGATTTAAAGAAAATGTATAATATAAAACATACTTTTGCTATAGTACGTCAATGTTTTTGATATTATACTTTCTTTAGTGCTATATTGACAAATTATTTTGATTTATGATGTTTATGATGAGCAGATTAGATTCCCTCGAAAGATTTATCAAAAAAAAAAAGAAGCTGGATTCATATTTATAATCTCAAGGAATACACGTTAAATAATAAATATAAAATGTAATACGGAGTCGACAAAAGATTTTTCCATAAAATATACAGCAAAAAAAAAAAAGAGTGTTATAAATTTAATTTCAAGTTTATATACATTTAGATAAAAACAAAAGTCTGTATATATGATAATCTAATTCACATACACCTACATTTCTTTATATACCATATATAGATATAATGATGATTATTTATTATATAAAATGCGGTTGGTTACCTGTTGAGTTCCATCTTTGTTTGTATAAATATACATATATTATATAAACATATGTGAAATATGTATATATGGTATATCTTTTGCTTTATAAATAATGCCCTATATATATACATATATATATATAAATAAGTAAGTACAAAGTACTCGTAAAAATGGGGAAGTTATAAAAATGTGTATATGGTATATTCAATCATATATATCCCTATATATGCTTCATTATATAGCGATATGAGGTTCATGTTGAAGAAAAAGAAGAAATACAGGAAAAAAAAATAAACATGAAAAATTGAACTTCAAAAAGAACATCATTAATAAAACACACAAGTACATAATATATATAAATAAAGGAGAACTTCTTATGATGACCTTTTTTGTTCTTTTCTATATGCGAATATCATTTGTACTATACACCATATACATATATACAAATATATTATGTGTTTGATGTGGTTTGGATGCGACGATAGTGGAAAGATGATGATGTTGTTTGTTAAACATAAATGAAAAAATCTACATATAATATATGTATATATTTCTAAAAGACAATATTTTATTCATTTTAGTAGTACCACCGACTTTGATACAAATAAAAAAAAACATTGTTGCACACCAATTTTATATATTGTATGTATACTAATATGACTTTGAAATGGAAATAAAGTTTTGCTTGACTTATTTCATTTTTTTTCTTCTTCTTTTTCTGTTTATATTTTTTTAAATAAAAAGTTTTTCACTTCAATTATAATAAAGCGATTTTTGCATGAGTTATTCTTTATAGTTATTCTTTATATATACCATATTTTGAATGTATACATAAATATATGGTATAGTGATATAGCGATAATGATTAAGTTAAAAAGTGTATATATATATATATATATATATATATATTATTTTGGTACTTGTATAAAAACGATATAAGAAGAATATTCTGTATAACAAATTGTATCTTCTCTAAAGTGCATATATATATAAATACATATTTAGTGTGTTGTTGCATATATAGTTATATGAATTTTAATGATTTTTCTATATATATATATATATATATTTATTCATAAGTAATGGACGTTTGGATTGTTGAATATAGATATAGCTATATATATAGATAAAACATAAAAGGAATAATATATAAATACGAGCAATTTACAAAATTCTACTGAATATATATATACTTTATTAATTTGCTTTATGTTATTTGAATAATAAATGAATACGGTAATTAAATGTTTACTATACAATCAATTTTAAACTGTATAATGACTGGTCTTTGTTATAATATCAAAAAAATGTTCTTACTATAGTGATTTTAAAATGTATGCATTTGAATCAGCATTTCGCATTTTTCGATAAATTTAATTAAGATAGTTTTGGTTCAAGCAAACGATCCTTTAAACAAATTAAAAATATACGAAAATTTAGAACACATTTTAGAATATACCCAAATGTTCTGAATTTATTCTAAATAGATTTTTTTTTAACAGCATGTTCAAATTGTAGGAAAACTACTCAGAAAAGTTTCTTAAAGAATTTTCAATCAATGAAATAGTTTCCAAATGAAAGAAAACAAAGGGGATATAAATTTAATAAGAAATTTTCCGGCTTTTCATTCCTATATTTTTTTATTAAATACATTAAAATTAAAATTGTGATTCAACTAAACTCGAATACGGATTATTTTCATTTGTGATGCGATAAATAAATAAATAATACAATGGCACCATTTAAAATATTTATATATTACATATGAATGTATAATATAAAAGATATATAAAAAAAATATTTGTTATTTGTTTACTATATATGGTATTCATATAAAAATCGCACTTTTTCTTCTTTTATAAACATCTATAAACATTTATTTACTATAATGTTATTTAAACAAGAAAGCAGATTGAATTGAAAAAAGGATTTAATATTTTATACTTTGTGATATAAATAATATTCATATTTGCTGTATGTTATATATATCATTTATTCCTATATATGTATCTTATTTATATAAAGTGGGTTACCAAAAAAATTATATCATGCGGTTTTTTGGAATGAGTATTTTAGGTCGTCTTTTCTGCAGTCCAAATATATCATAAATAATCATAGAAAATTATTGTTTGAGTTCACAAAACATCAAGGTAATCAACTATATATCTATTTAGAATCCCATACACACAGCTAAAGACCTTACAATAATACAATTAACTGATTGGAAAATTCGTGGGAATTGACTCGGTAACTTGACAATCTTTGTTAAAAATCAAAAATACGAAAAAAATTATTATATTTGAACACAAAACACCACAACACAAAAACCATTTTAATTGAACAATTAAAAACTAAATATTTCTAATGTTGTTTCAATGATGAGTGTTATAGAATCAAATGAAACCCAAAAAGGAATACCCACAAATTGAAAAGAAAAAAATACAAGAGGTTATTATTATTATTTCATCAATTCAATGCACCCCATCGTATCGCATAACCTCTATTCTATATTCTATATATATATATATATATTGTATTTTTTTGTATTTTGTTATGTAGTTGTATTTTCTTTTTTTTTTCGTTTATTTCAATTCTTTTCAATTTCAAAAAAATAAATAAATGAATATGTGTTCAAAGAAACCGGGGATTTTGTCTTTTATTTTATTTTATTTTTTTATTGTAAATTAAATAAGAAAAATAAATATACCAAAAATATATAAAAAAATAAAGAAAAGGATTCTTCATTTTTCTTCTATATGTAGTATATATATAAATAATAAAAGCATAAGTGAAAGATATGCATAAATACAATATATATATATATATAATATAATATTTATATAAAAATAAAAAGAATATACAAAATATATAAATGAATATTTATATAGAAAAAAGTTGAGGTAAATCACAGAGAAAAAAAAATAAATTATATCTATATAATATGGTAAAAAATAAAGTTCAAAGAAAATGTTGTTCTATAGATTTGGTAAAATGTAAATTGTTTATACATAGATTTATTCTTATATGGTACATATATATTTTACAATTGAATCAACAAATATCTTTCTTATTTGCAATGTTATTTATAAAAATCCATCGTTTTTGAAAGATGTTTAAAACGTATTTTTTTTTTGTTGTCGTTTTTTAATATAATACCAGATATTTCACATATTTATGTTGGCTTTCTTTTTCTTTGGTATAAGAAACAAAATGTTATTAGATATGATATAATCATTAAATGATAATACACAAAGCGAACTATGAATTGGGGTCATAAAAATCAACAATATATGTTAAAAACAATGAATGTTTAAAAAGGGTTTTATTATAGTAATAATATCGCAGTGTATCCTTTTTTTCATTTACAATCTTTAATGAATCATTTGGTATTGACATCCGTATAGAAGGAGCATAATTTAATGCATGTCTTTTTTTCCGTGAAGTGGAATAACATTTAAAAGTTACACTAAAAATTATGTACGAATTGAATATTGAATTCTAATAGCAATTTTGTTTTCTAATGTATACAACAAACAATTTTATATAAACATCCATAATTATGTTTTGTACCTTGTCTATTAATTATAATATACTCATTAAAATATATGTATCTTCCAACATACATATATTTTCTAATATCAAATTAAAATTATTATCTATTCTTAAAAGACTTGATCATAAGTATATCTATGCATGGTATACGTTTTATTTAATAAACATATATGCAAATGAAGTGTTCTTTTGCAAAATAATTTAAAGTTGATTGAATATGTATAATACATATATACGAAAAAGTATTTGATGATATATCTAAAGCTACATAGTATATAGAATAGATATATAATAATTACATGTACATGCGGTTTAAAAAGTATTTAAATTCAAGTGTTTCAACAATAATCAGTTTCATTTTATATTGTACATTTCATTCATCCATTCATTTATCCATCTGTATACTATTATACATATATAAATCCGTGTATTTATTATCTTTTATCGCGCGAAGAGTTATAGAAATTGTTATTTATTTATAAATATATTTCTGAATTATATTGAATTTTTATGTTGTTGTTTATGTTTTCACGTATATTAATAATAATAATATCCTTTGACGCACATTTTACACTATCAAAGTCACTATCGACATAATAAAAAATTATTTGCTAATGCAAAATATGTATATATATGAATATAAATACACTTTGTTGCAAAACTATAAATCTGGACTGAAAAGTCTCAGACTGTATAAAAGGATTGATTGTATAAAATGTAATTTTTAATATATCTTTATTCTATATACAGTTAAAAATAAAAACCATTTTTCATTTCGATGAAAACACTGGAATTGTCAAAGACTTGTTAAGATATCTGAGATGAAAGAACTTTGAATGATTTCAAAGTTGAAAGAATTTTAAAATTTTAGCTTATTCTTCTTATTAGACCAGACTATAGAAACAATACGTTTATGTTTTAAATAGCAGATTGTTATGATTATTCAAAAGTTTAATTTTGGTTTTTCCCCGTGATAATTTACAATACTGACATAAAATCCATTAACAATACCACAGATCATTCCCATGGACATGAAAAATGTTTTATTTTTAAACGTAACGCTTTCAAAGAATAGAATTTTTGAATTCCATATTGCTTATACTACCATAAAACTCTGCCGATTTTTTGTGAATGAATTTATAATTTTTCAACAAAAGTGTAACGAAAAGTACACAAATTTATAATAGAATTCTAAAGGAAATCTATATACAATTTATATATATGTATATATATAGATGCGGATATATATATGCGAATAGATATACATATTCATTGTCACACATGTATTTTATGTGATTGTCAACAATATCATATTATATCACACATAAATGATATTTTATATACTTATTTTTATCGATATATATATACTATACATCGCATTTTATTTGTATCCATATTTGAATTAATTTTACAATGTCGTGTCTATCAAACAAAAAAAAATACAGAATGTATTTCATCATAAAACCCTTAATAATCACAGTTCACATATTGATAGTTTGGATTACATTTTCATATGGAATCTATATGGATATAACTTTAATAGCTCAATATATAGAATTATTTCACTATATAATGAATAAAATAATGAATACTATTCATAATTTTTGAAGTATTTCATCGCACCACATAATTGTGCGAATTTTTAATCTAGATATTGAAGGTATCAAACTTGGGATTACTCGGGATGGTAAATATTTTACATTTTTGTAAATAAAAATTTCATTTTAAGTCCTGAGCAGTCAACTGTTTTTTCATCCCCTGACATTCATATATATATATATTTTTTTTATGAAAACGTGTAAATTGTTTGAAAACTTTTAATCAAATGGATGATCAATAAAATCTATTTTTATATATCTATCTATCCATCTTTCCATCCATTAGTATAAGTATATGATTATTATTATTATTCATTTTTAGACGTGTACAAAAATGAAATAAATAAAAAACGATAAAAATATCCAATCATTTTATTCCAGGTGTTGAAAAGTGCGATGATGTTTATTAGAAGTTAAATGAACATGTCATTTTTTGTTAACCTATTTTCATTTATATGATAGTTGTTTGTTACATAATATTTTTATATTAGAATGAATAAAGGCAAAAATAAGGAAAATTTAAAATATGATTTTATGCTTTAAAAAATGTATATTTATATAGTTATATTATATTGATCGCTATTAATAACCGAGTAGAATTTAAGTAAATCGAGAGAGCCAAATATCCTTTTGCGGTAATATTTTCTTTGCATAATTGCCGGTAAAAACTAATGAAACTTTGAAAAAACTAAACAATTTTCCAAAACTAAAACTGATGGGTAAGATCGTACTTAACATTTTGCCCATATTAATGATTTTTTTTATCCTTTTTTAAACAAGATAAAAGTCATATACATGAATAATTAGAAGTGTACATTTTAACGTTTTCCACACCGCGTATATACTTTTTTTCCTATAGTAATGTCATGATACAAACAAAAAATATATACATATATATATGTTTTATACAAAAAAGAAAATCCAATTAAAAAATTTAATTATATCTAATTAAAGAAAATTTTAATTTAAAAGTTCAAAAAAAAAAAAAAAAATAAAAGGAAAAAATAAAATAAATAATTTGTATTAAATTGAGAGACAAAAATCGATGTGTTCAATTTTTCCTATACAATTCCTTTGTCTTTTGTTGTAGCCTTTTATTTTATTTTCGTATCTTTTGTTTAATGTTAAATTTTATATTGTTATATATATATATATATCTCTCGCAGGTCTATGTATATCTATATAGAGATACACATTCATTTATATCGGTCTATATATATTCAACACATATTATAAATAACATGACATATAGAGGCAATGAATGGTATAGGCATAATAAAATATCCCTCTGTAAAATCCTTTATATATGCTTGCATATATAGTTATAGGTTCATATACTATATACAGATACAGAATAGATGTTGGAATTTTACATAAAAGCATACAGTCTCTGTTATGTTATTTATATATATATAACATATATAATACAAGTATTTATAAAATTTTATACTTTATATTCAATTATTTTGCACCCAAAAGCTTTTTTGTTTCATCTACATCCAATTAAAAACATCCGTTGCTTTTAATTAGCAGGATATAAAGCTTAATATATATCTATATATATGGATATTTAAATATATAGCGAAATGTAAACACAAAATAATATACACTCGCATATTCGCATATATATATAATATAATAAATATACAATACATTTCGAGATAAAGGATTAATAATGTCTATGCATTATTTTATATAGATATAGACATATATTGGATACAGGATCTATATGGTGAAATATTAAATTGTTCCAATTTATAAATATATGGTATATATAAACTAAACCCAAAACACTGCGTGGGTTATTTATATATAAATTCATTGTATTATTGTATATACAATCAAGGATCAGAATAAAAAAAAAAAAAGATTA
Organism: Dilophus febrilis; assembly: GCA_958336335.1. Taxonomy (NCBI): domain Eukaryota; kingdom Metazoa; phylum Arthropoda; class Insecta; order Diptera; family Bibionidae; genus Dilophus; species Dilophus febrilis. Next base: position 55,472,742 of record OY284469.1, on the reverse strand, counting down.
CAGATGAATTGAATTAAAATAGTATTCATATATGATTTAAAATTCAATAAATCAACATTCCTATAAATTTATCAAATACATTATTAGTCATTCATTTATAGATTTATAGAGAAATGGAAAAAGAGTGCGATCTGCTATATTCCAAATAGACATCGTTATAGAATAAAAATAGATCCACAATCAGGGCAATAAATCGCTAAAACATTTATAGACGAAATTCTGCGGGATATTTACAAACCTTGTAAATTTACATTATTGCTATATATATATATATATATTTAAAATTTTATAGATATATATGAATAGAGTTTATAGACATTTTTACTATATATATATTGATATTGATATAATCCCATTTCCATCGAATTTTATATATTTATATAACAGAAGAACAAAAAATAACAAATAAAAAAACAACAAGCATATACTAATAATAAAAGCAATATGAAAATGCCAGGCCAAAGAAGATCAACAAAATTAAAAATAAAAAAAATTTATTTTCATTAAAAAAAAAAATAAAGAAAAAGGGATAAAAATAAAAAGAAGATTGCGATAATTGAATGTCAGCTTTTATATCTATATCTATATGGTAGATATTTAACAAATATTTTCTCATTTAATCTATATTATATATAAATATTATAAGATGTATCAAAATAGATATTATAATATATATATATCTAATAGTATATAGATATATATGTTTATGTATATATATGGAAATTCATCAAGTACGCCTAAGGAGGTGATATCGTTATATAATCAAACCGGGGGAAACAATCAAGTGTATTTCTAAAAAAAAAAAAAAAAAAAGATTATATTTTTTTTCGAATTTAATTAAGCTTTTTAATGATTATTATTATTATTATTATAAAATTTCCCAAGTGGTTGATTGATTGATTAATTGATTGATTGATTGATATAGGGATTTTAAAAGTAGTAAAAGTTTTTTTTAAGAAAAATGAGAATAATAATAGTGGGCTATATCGCAGAGATTGTCAAATGAATATATTCTGAGATTATAAAAAAAAACCCAATGAAATTCAAAATTCAATGATACAACTATTTGAAATTATGAATAACATGCAAGAACAACGTTTGAAAAAAGGTAGATTTCAATACCGCAGAACAAGAACGTATAAAATAATGATGAATACATGGATATGTTCGCCTATTATGTACACATGAAAGTTTCTATAATAATCAGATCATACCCAAATGATGAAATCAAATCTCTCTACAGAAACTTGAATAACCCAAAAAAGGACATTGATCGATTGAAAAATTAATAAAATATTATGAATTATTAATAAATGTTATTAGAATGGATCAAAAAACCAATACAATTTCAATTTTAATTTATGACAAACAATAATTGAAATTAACAGAGGCAATATTATTACGACAGGGTTGGAAACGGTCATCTTTACTATATATAGTAAAATATGAAATACAAATTACATTTAAAATTCAATAACTTAAACATATGAGCTGAAATTTAACAAACAAAACCTTTAGATAAATGCCAAAATAGTGTGAAAAGTTTAAAAAAATTTAATAACTGTTTTTGTTTTATATTAAAATTCGAATATATGGATAGCAAAATCCAATAGTTATCAAGAGATTTCAGATACGCGGCGAACTATTGCTGCAATTCAATTCAAGATCGAGGCAAGATTTTTGCCAAACCATTAATGAAAGTTTATTGTTAAAAGAAAATGATTATGTTTAATATATTTTTATTATACAATTTACTAATCCATTTATGAAATTATAGCTCTATAAATGTGTTACAAACAAAGAAAATATTTTTTCTTTATATAGTGAGAATCATAAAATTGACGTATAACCAAGGAAAAACTTTAAATTGATGAATAATATAAAAAAAAAAATAAATAATGAAAAAATTATACATCCATATTTGTATAATATATAAACAATATTGCAGTTAACATTTTCAAATACAGTACAGGATATTTTAATAATAATATGATACATATGAATATATGTATATAAAAGAAAATATAGGATATAACTATTATCATATATACAGAAACCAACCATAAATATATTTACTATTATTTTTTACGTAATCCATTAATCTATTTTATCAGAGCTGTCATATATATTGTACTGTAATATATACACAATGCGCTTTTGCTTATGTTGCACCTACACCCACACACATATATTTCAAATGCATCCATATATATATATATAGTAATTATTATAATGTGCATTTCATTCAATTTTATTTTATATTTTTCCACATATTCATTTTTTATTTTAAAATTCTATTCTTCGTAATAATAATAATAATTCTTTTAATGGATTATGAGAAAATTATGATAAATTTAATATAATATATAAGAAAAAAGTTTTATGTATGATAAATTTATTTATAATAATAGATTATTTAAAAAAAATAAGAATATTATATTTATAATAAATGGGAAAAACAATGTATTAAAGGAAATAAAAATATAAATATAAATGGTATAAAAAATTTAAATTATAATAAGAAAATTGTGTAATAAACTTTTGAAATGTTATTTTGCATAAATATATATATATATATAATTACGTGCAGATTATTTTAATGTCCAATAAAATATGGAGTATGCGGTCGCATACAATAAAATGAATGATGTGGTAAATATTCGCTGAAGTCTAGTATAAGTAATTTATAAAAATAAAATTGGGTTAATGAAATGTTTGTTTGAATTTCGATAATGATATAAGAATTTATGAGTCTTTGAATGCAACATAATGTATGTATATACATTAATAAATATTATGAATGTTTTAAGGATAAAAATTTCTATTTATTTTAACATAAGAATGGTGTATTCAATTGTATAGATCAATTATGATGGTATTTTTTGGACGAGTTTTCCAGTTGAATGATGAACAAGTAAGACTATCAAGTCAACGACAATCTAATTTCAATCTAACCTTTCTCAGTTTCTATATTTGAATTATATGATTATTATCGTAAAAATGAATTATGAAAATTAAGTTATTAATATTTTAAAATATTTATGATTTATTCATACAACACGAACGGATTAGAATGGAATGCAAAAATAAAAGGTTAGAAACAAAAATTCGATAGCAACAGATAGAGTAAAAGAAGTGATCCGCTTGGATGTGGTATTACTTAAGATACACAAAAATTTGACGTCAATAGCCTAATTCAAAGCGTATAAAAAATATCGAAATTTTGAGCAATTTTAAAAGGGAAATTCTAAGAGTTATCTTTGACTGGGGGATAGCGTTTTTGATGAATAGAGATTATATTATTCAAAAATTAAGACCGTTTTCTATAAATGAAGAAATTGAATGACAATTGAATATTTAAACAATCTGATAGTCGATGGAAATGAGGGGGATCAAATGTATTTAAATTATCATATACAATATAATATTCATTTAATGACAAAAATCCGTTCAACAATTGACCATAATATAGTAACATATATAAAAATGATTACATAATAGAAATGAACTATGAAATAATATGATTCTTTTTAATTTAAAATTTCACCTAAATGACTTTAATATATAGAAAAGAGATGATCAAAATAATCTCATTTAGAATGTATGTTAAGAGAAAGACGCTATTTTAAAATAAGTGCAATCGCTTTTCTATATACAAAAACAAATTTCTTTCAATTTTATTGTGCTGTATATAACGAAAAATTCCTGAAAAAGTACTGAAATTTGTTAATATTTAATCAAAATACAAACAATAATAATCAATGTAATATGATCTTATAATGAAGAAAAGAAAAAAAGGATATACTGCCTATAATTTTATGATCAACATTAAATAATAAAATAGAGTCACACATTTTTCTTTCTACACAGTTTCATCTTTCTTCTATCCGTTCATATATAAGATATAATATAAATTATTGTTTTATGTGTTGTTATATATTAATAAAAATTATATATATAATTTATTATACACGCGTCGCATACACAAATATGTATGTGTGTATATAGTTAATAAAAATTAATCCCATCAAATTGTCTTATATTTTCTTTTCATACATACTAAAATAAAAAAAATATTCATGAAACAAAACCATCCAAAAACCAAAATCATTATATATGTAACTATAAAAATAAGCCAAATGGTTTTAATAACATTAAAAATAAAAAAAAGAAGTACGAAAAACATCATTAAATAATTTTCTGCATAAATACTAAAAAATATTATAATATTATATATAGATATAAGGCTGGCGATGAGAAGTAAAAATGAATAAATTTGTTATTTTTTTTTTTTACATATTTTACTTTTTATATTATCAATTTTGAAACCGCATGGCATTTTTGAAATTTATTTTTCTGCATAAACAGAAAATAATATATAAAATATAAAATTTTTCTAGCTGAGTTTATAATAATTTGGTATTATTTCAAGAAAATTTTTTTAAAAAGAGGCAAACAAAAATATTGTATATTTTATTTTGGACACGTTTTTCTTTTCATAACTTTTACTACTACGACCATCATCACCACCACCATATCATCCCATATACATTACTTTATTTTTATCATTATATTATCATTAAATATTAACTCTATATATGATGATGTATTTAGATATTATTACTCCTAATGTATTTATGATGCTGTGTTATAAAAATAAAAATATAAGGAAACGGTTGAAATTATATGGTTGGCAAAAATTATGAAAATTAAATGGTCAAATTATATACAAAATATATATTATATATACGGAGATAATTTTTTTTTTATATTATATATAAAATTGTTATATGATAACTATACACATATTTAAATGTTCATATAAAATCATTTTAATATTTTATACGACGATACAAAGATGTTACCGCGTTGATGTTGTTGATGTGATGAAAATATAATATTTATGTAATTTTATATTAAAACAAATAATAAAAGAAATGTGATCAAAATACATAAGAAAATTTTGACTCTAATAAAGATATCATCATAAAACTTATATTTATTAAATCAAGGTCAGAAAAGTATCATGGAATTTTAATTTTAGTATCTGATCTATCGAAGAGAGAAATATATTATCATGTCATAATGTTTTAAACAAACCCCTAATCTAAGGTAAATTGGATATAGACTAAATGCAATTGTTACATTATCAGAAATTTAAATGATATCCTCAAAGTTAAATCATTTTTATTATACTATAAATTTTCTTTCCTATTGATTTTGTATACAAGATACAAGATTCCGAAACCAATAATTAAAATATTAGTAATTATTATAAAACAAGTGATAGCATAAAAAAAACAGTTTTCCAAATTTATGATTATCATATACCTCATTTATTTTATATGAATAATATAAATAAAATATATGTATATTTCATATTTGTATATACAATATATATAAATAAATATGTCTGTTTTTGTTCTTAATTAATTAATTAATTCATTTCAAAAGTATATATTATTTATACAGGCATATTTATTTTTAGAAAGGAAAATGATGTTATTTATATTATTTGTTTATGGTTATATATATATATTTTGTAAACCGGCAAATGCTTTTTTTATATTTATATATATTATAAATAGGACGATAGGACATAAACATTTTATTATATATTATATATATATATATATAGCTTTTTTTATTGTTTTTTGTATAAATGGTAAATAAATTATCAAATGTGAATTTTAATATATTTTTTAATATCGTTTTGTTTTTTCTGTGGTTTATTTACTTTATATATTTTATTATATTTATTAGTATATTTGGAATTATTAATATATTAGAGATATATGTAAATAAATGATGAATAAAATTCTTAATGCAATCGTAACATTAAATTATACAATTTTTTTTTTTTTTTATAAAAGGTACAGAAAGATATAGGTGCACATTTGAGATTAAATTATAAGAATTAACATTTTTTTAACCCTTGTATATTTATATGGTATTATATTATCTGTGTTGGTTCAGTTTATTCCATTATTTCAGATTCATAGATGTGGCAAAACAAATATAACAAATCTTTTTTTAATTTATTCGAGTTTATCAATGCGAATTCCATTCGAGTTTATCAATGCGAATATGGAGACCATTGAAAGATTTTCTATTACCAGAAACATTTCTATTGAAGGAAGCATATTCACAAAGGATTGGTTCACAAGATTTCCTATGGTTCTTTGAAGGAAGATTTTTGTTTTATAAACATTATGAATATTCATTATAAACCGTAAGTGTGATCTTATATATTCATTATATGTATACAAAAATCAAATGCAACGCAACATTTTATATATTGTATAGACACAATAAAGTTATTTCGTACAATGAAATAATAATGCCGATTTTTTTGAATGATAAAAAAAACTAGTTGATTATGTAATTAGAAAACTAACAATTGAAATTTGATCCTTGTCACATCAATCATCAATACAAAATGACTAATCAAATAATCAACAATAAATGTACGTATCTCGAAACAATTTTCGGAAAACAAGAAATAAAGAACTAAACTTACATCTTGCGAATAGAAATCTAAATGTTTATTATTACAATATACGTTACAAGGACAATAAAAATAGATTAAATTTTTTTGGTATTAAAAGGATATTTAACAATTAATAAAGTTATCTAAAACTGATGTGATGTTTCTTACATAATTATATGAGGTAAGTTTCTTATCTTATACCTATATGTTATTATATAAACCAATTTAAGATGACAGATTTTCGTCTTATTCAGAAGAAACATACAGTAATAAAAAAACAAAATTTTCCTTATGTATAGTAAAAAGAAAATATAAGCATTATATATAATTATATAAATATGTATGCGGTTGTATATAGGTACAGGACTTGTGAAAATGTATGAAGGAGTATTCTAATGGAGAAATGCTTAACAAACCAAGAAAATTATCAAAAAGAATGTAAGGGACAAAAATTTGCTGAATTACAAAAATATTAGATTTGTATATAAACAATATGTTCCCAAATAAATTTGATTTTATGGGGGTTAGAATGGGGAAAATTTACTTATTTTCTTTTATTTGTGAACGCAATATACATTTAACTTTAAACTCTATTTTTATTTTAAACGATAAAGATATTTTCTATTCTTACATCTTATAAAATTTTATAAAAATACATTACATAAATCTACAATCAGCTCTATCTATATTGTAATATATAGCCATCATATGGTAATAATTTCCAAAAACACCAAAAATATATGCTCGACAGCTTTTGTATACGAATTATAAATATTTTAGTTGTTAAACATACAAAAAAGTATTTCTATTTGAAAACTCGAATATAAAAATCGCAATGAAAATATCCTTAAAATTTAGTACAATTCATTTTATGATTTTGTGTGTGTGTGTCTTTGAAACAAATGGGGATGGAATTCAAAAGGGGTAAGATATTTTTATTATTGATTATATACTTCAATGATTAGTTCACATTATTTTATTGTATTATCAAATGTATTTGTATATAGAATTCGTGATTAATGATAATTTTTACCAAAAAATAATTTGAGATTAATGTTTATAGGTAACTTTAAATTTATTCATCAATCATCAATCAGATATTTTATTCATTTTTATTTTGATTTTTTTTTAACTTTCTTTATATAGATTAATTTATTTACTTTTCTTATTAATTCTATAATTGAACTGAATATATATTAAATATAATGAAAATTATTTAAATGATTGTCGATGAATTAATGTAACAATTATCTAAAAGGCCCGAAAGATCAAATTAATCCGTAAGCACAAAGTATTTTATCATTGTAACACAAATATGAATAATTGATAATCATTTAATATCGTAATGTTAAGTATACATCAATTACATGAAAATAAAATATAATTTCAAGTATGTTAACAATTTCTTTAAACTTCTTCATATACAAATAAGCATATATAAATATATTCACGGGTGGTCGGAATTGAAACCTATTTGTGTTCTTCTTCGAATCTCAAATTTCGTTATACACAAACAATATATAAGTGTTTAAAATTCAAAACCATAATTTATATGAAAACCCTTGAGTTTTATACATATATGTATATATATATAACACATTATTATAACAACCTCTTAAATCAATATCATTTGTGTGTATGCGGATAAATGGATATAAAGTACAATATAAAGATTGTTATTACTCTATTATTATACTATATATGATGATTATTATTATTGTAACAAAAGTGAAAGACCTAAACGTATAAACTCATATACATTTATATATATATGAAATATATGTTCTTCAAAATATTACATTATAAAATAATATGACGTTATGCAAAACAAATCAACAACAAAAGGGTTCTTACTATTATTATTTTATAACTTTATATAGTCATATGTACTATATATTGGATTTATATAGAACGGATATACAAATATAACAAATTATGTAAAAATGTTCAATATATTAAAATATCGGTGTTGCAATTTTGAATATTATATACAATATATATGTTAATATTTATATTATATGATATATGACAAAGTTGTATGATACAAAATGGTAAGAAAAATAAATACAATAACCCTTTTTTATTATTATTATTATTATTTCATGATTATGTTATTAGTGTCTTTATTTATGATTGTATAAATATTGAACTTGTGTACCCTCCTCACAAAGTATACTTAAAAATACCCACATGTAAATAAAAAGGGCTTTTAGCAACAATTTTTTTATTTTATGATAGAAATGTAAAGGTGAATGTTTAACCTATAATGTTAACTTGAAATCGGATATTAATAGTAAAATAACACATACATATAGATTTAGATTTAAAAGCTTACCCTTAAGCTAAAATTATTGTTGGATAATTTCATTTATATATATTTTAATTCACATTATATCGGATTAAAATATTTTATAGTTAAATCTTTTGTTGTTATTTTTTCAAATGCAATGAACAAATTAAATATTAGTGTCTTATTATTTTAGATATACGAATGGCTAAATAATACGAAAGCGTGCGATACCAAATATAAAGAATTCAGTTTGCAAAACAATGGATCAAGATATTTTAAACAAATTAAATTTCAAAAACGCATTGAAAATGTTTGAAATATTCGAACAATTCTTAAATTGGAATGAAATTATATAATATTCTTAATATTATTATCATTATTATTATATATACATAGAATATGTTTAAAATTTGTATATATATAGTATTATACCTTATTACTTTTGGTATAGTTATTAAGAATAATAAAAAAAATTAATAACAAATCATGCATGGGAAATTCACTTAATAATTTACCTCCATCATAAAGGTAAACAAAGTATATATAGATATATGCATAATAAATAAATAAATTATGTATGGAGTACCAAATAAAAAGAAAATAGAGCGGAAAAAGATTTAAAAGAAGAACGAAAAGTTACAAACAATTTGTAATAATTTTTTTTTTTATTTTTTGATATACAACATTTATGTTATAAAATAAAAATCTGTTCTTCAACTTTCTTTTGATTTCCATAAACATGAAGCAAAAAAAAAATAAAACAAAATTATATAATATATTTTTTACCTTAAACTTTTCATAAACACAACAATTGAAATGAAGCGAGAAATATTTTCCATAAGAAAAAGAAATTAAGAACAAGAAAAACACAATTGAAAATATTTTATCAATTTTATTTTATTTCATTTATATTTTTTTCCATTTGAAATAAAAAGGATAATAAAAAAGAAAATAGATGATGAATATAAAACGAAATAATATAAGATAAAAGAAAAATAAAAGTTTAAAATTTTCGTTATATCTCTATATTTTTTAATATCATGTAAAATCCATAAAAGTATACGAAAACAACACTCAATAATAAAATTTAAAAAATATTTGAATAACCATAAAATTGCTGAAATCATATGACGCGATTTCTTAATAGTGATAGTGTGGGATGTGTAATATCAAATAACAAACATTAAATTGTCTTTGGGTTAATGTTTTATATTCTATATATAGGGTGTAAAAATCGATCTATGTATTTTATTTATATATATTTATATATATATAAAATGTATATTATTAGACGGAGATAACATCTTGGATAACAAACATTTCATATATACATAATATTGAATTTTAGAAATATATTAAATGAAAATCAAAAATGGTTATGAGAAAAAAAGAAATATAAACATATGCGTCGCAGATACTTGTTTACAAAATTTTCAATCAATTATTATGATTGTCTTTTGCAGAGAGAGTAGCATATGCGAATGAAATTTATATTAAAAAAATGTTAATTTTCAGTCGTAGTTGATTTCTTAATATAGTTTAATGTTATTTTTTTCTTTAAGGTTTATATTCTTTTTGTATAAAAAATATAATGAACTTAAGATTGAAATGAATTCCGTCAAAATATTCTGCCTAAAATTTAATTAATCTATAGCTTAGTTATATTTAATGGACGATAAAATTTACATAAATTATTAACAAATGGTAAAGTTAATATAAAACTATTTTATGTTTACTTAAAAGTTAAGTTTTATGTTTACTTAAAAGTAAAGTGTAAATAATATAGTGGAATATTTTTTTTTATCGAATATTAATGGTTAAACATATAAACATGCATATTAATATTTAATTAGAAATAAAATTTAAACATGCAATATAAATATAATAAAAAATAATAACTAACTAACTCAAAAAGGGAACTCAAAGTCTAGACAATTTTAATTCCCTTACCCTCCGATGTCCATTACCTGCAAAATAATATTTATAGAAACTTAAAATTACCCTAAACAAGCCCAATATTAAAACAACGTTGTCAGGGGACCTATCAGACGGTTGGATAGGAGCAAATACTTGGCGCGTAGTCAGTCCGTTTGACGGGACCAGAGGGCTGGACCCAAGCATTCGTGGATAGGATTTTTGTGATTATTGATATAGGATAAAAGTACTAATCAGAAGTTTATTCCATTAAAAGAAAAAACCACTTGAAAATTATACTTTTTTTTAGGGTTAATATTTTGGGATAAATAGGACAAATTATATTTTTATAAACATTTATATAATTCAATAAAATAATCTATATGTTCTACAAAATGAGTTAATACTAAACTATTGTCGAGTTCACGGTAGATATTTCATGCAAAACTTGGACAAATTAATGGGTTCTTTCATTAAATTAATTATAAAATTAAAATATTACGATTAAATGAATTGATTATTAAACTGAAACGTACTACCACAATTTTATATATTTTATTCCCATAAACGGGAACAATTTTTCAATAATTTACAGAAATATTTTAAACCCATTAAACATATACATATTTAGTTTAACAAACAAAATAATCACAATTGTATAAATTAATTGAAATTCTACGATCTACCATGAACTCTAAAAATATATATTTTGTATTTTATTAAAAGAGATTAAATAAATAAATTAAATTTGTGTCCAATTTGTATTTTATTTCGATTAAACTTAAACAAATAACTAATAAAACATATTGAATTACGATCACTTAATTTATAAATTCAAAATGTATGTTCACTAGAAAAACAAAATGCAATTCAAAATCAGTTGATTTTTAATGTCAGCGGAAAAAACTTTTTACGAATTTTTGTTATTAATATTTAACACGACGACTAATTTAATTTTCATTTTTTTAATATTTCCTTTAATAAAATACAATAAAAAATGTTCTACTCACATTGGTTGGAATTTATAATATAAAATTCGTAAAGTTGGCAGATAAAAAATCACACTTACCTGAAAATAGATAAAGAAAAATAAAAGAAATTAATATAAAATTACAGTATAACATAAAATATATATATAGTAAATAATATAGATAATTGGATTCGAATGGATATCCCAAAGAAATTCATTAATTGGTGTGGTTTTTTTAATGAAAGCTATATGGAAAACAAAAACAGAGCGAGGTATGCGATAGTTGACCAAGATTGATTGCGATAGTTGACCAACCTTGCATGATTATAAATATTTAATTGTAAAATGAATAATATAAAAATGTTTTTTTTAATTTAAATCACAAATAAATATTTTGATTGTGATAATAAAATAATAAAAATACTTTTATGATTATTGGATATATGCGAACAAATCTTATATGTAAAATTATCTATTAAAATTTCAACAATATTCAAAATCAAATTACATACCATAAAGGACTATTGAAAAGTGATTTAATCCACAGGATATTTCAATGTTGAACTACAAAACGAAATCAGCTAAAAAGAACTGCATTAGATGAGACGCGGATATTTCCCTTTGATTGTTCAATCATTTTTTTCAGAAACCACAATAAAAACACAAGAGATTACAATCAAAATAAAATATTAACCAAAAAATAGGATAATCTTTTGAATTCAAGAACAACAATTCACAAAATTATCAATTAAAAACATGTAAATAATAAAATATATTTTAACATCATTATGGAAATAAATTGACAATTTTAATTTGATAAAAATGAAAACATTTTTTAGAAAATTATTAAAGAAAAACATTCAGTTTAATGTGAAAATTTAACACTTTACTAGATTAGGAAAACTAAAAGATTTTAAAATAACAACCGATTGAATGAAATATAAATTTATTTATTCGTATACATAGTACAAAAATCAAAATAAAATAAAAACAACCGCAACAATTGATTTTAATATAATAAGTCCCGCAATTATTTATTATAATTTAACAAAAAAGTGTGTGTAAATTATATTATAATATTTGATAACAGCCAGCAAATTCTCTATATATTGAGTTTGTTTATAGAAATTAAATTATGTCTTTGGTATTTGTGAGACCATCGTTCGATATCAATACAAATCAAAAACACATTTGATAATAAATTCAAGTTTTATATGAGGTCATATAAATTATTAAAAAAAAACCTGATTTTATTTTCAATATTGATAATGAGGTATATGATGATAATGCTAATGATTATAAATAGGGTACAGGAGACCGTCATAATTTTGAAATATGAAATCGAATTGAACTATTATGATACAGGTATCCGGCCAAATTTGAAAAAAAACCAACTACATTTATGAGCTGGTGATCGTAGAATTAGAATATACAATTATTTTTATAAGTTAATAACATTTACAAAAATCAACATTTTGATTTGAAATTCACACCGTATTCTATATGTATCTTATATGAAAATTACATATTGCATTATATCAAAAAAAAAAAAATAAAAAGAAAAGAAGAAATTGACATAACCAAAATTGAAATACCAAATCCTAAAATATATAAATAAGCATAAACATACATAGCGAGAAAATGGAGTTTTGTAAGTGTACGAAAAAAAAAATCAATTTTTAAAACATTTTAATTTTTCTATTTTCTATTTTTTTTTTTTGTAACGTATATCGTATCATAAACACATCTCATATAATGCATCAATCGTTGCAAAATGTACAAATTTATTAAATTGAGTGGAAAATAACACCTTAAAAATGTGTCGTTTATTTATTTATGTTTTTTTTTTTTTTATATCAAGCACAAATATATATATTATAATATAAATATATACATATATAATATATATATGGTATTGAATGCGGATGGTAAAATATGCAAGAGAATTTTAAATGACATTTAAATTTGATTTATTTTTTGTATATACCTTTCACATATTTTTCTATATATATATATCTGTAAAAGAGGTACAAGCCAGCAATCAATGATTTCTTATTTTTTATTTGTATCGATTTCCATAAACAATTAATTATATATATATATATATATATATCCTATAATTGAATGATTGATATATACAGGAGATGTAGAATTGGAATTGATATAGTCAGATCAGAGGGATTATCATTTTTTAGGTTTACGATTTAATTAAATAAATGTTTAAAAAAATAGCGCATTGGATAGAATCGATTATATACTAATAGTTTATTGTTTATGCAATAGAGATCATAATTAAAATCATATACATCAATTGAGATTTTCTTTCAATTTACATATACACACAATATATACATACATTATTACTTTCATATTATCTGAAAAATCGAGGATAAAAACATTCCTATCATCATTTTGGATGAATAAGTGGCAAAAATATAAAAACAGAAGTAACCATTACATTTAGAAGAGTTGAAAAATATTATACAAAATCTAAAATTTCATCTTCAATGCATCCAAATTTAAATAATATTTTGATGAAATTTGAAACGCTCGTTTGTAATATATGTTTATACAATTTTTGACATTCTGTATATATGTTAACTTTATACTATGTTTGGATAATATAATTATATATATATAGAGATGATTATATAGATTTATTTTTTTTTTTTGGTTTATATATAATCAGACTCACATCATCCATCTATCCATCTATCTATCTATTATTAAATAAAAGTACATATATATATATATATATATAGATGATGATGTGATGTACTCGGAATTTTTACAATTTTCTTCTATATATTTTTATTTTTTGTGTAGATAATACATTTTGGAGCAGGGAGACCGAATTTATACCGAATATTATATAATATATAAATAGTTGAATACAAACAAACAAAATAAAACAGAATAACATCAAAACAAAACACAATCAAAAAAAAAAAAAAGCAAAAGAAATGGAAAAAGGACGAAAAGGAGAAAGTGTATATATATTAAGTATTACAATAAATTTTCTTATGGTAATTGTGTGTTTTATAGAGAATTTTTTTACATATAAACGCGTATTTATACATATATCCTTTGTGTTGAGTTACTCGACAATATATAATTTATTTTTTTTTTGTATACTAATATTATAATATAAGTAAAAGGAAAATTCTTTTCAAATAAAACTAATACAAATATAAATGATTATATATATATATATATCGGAATAAATGGAAAATATATATATAGACATGAATATATACCAATATTTATAAATGTTTACATCATTTTTATATCTATCTGTATCTATATATATATAATAGGTATACTATATATATATATATTATATATAGATCTACCATAAAGGATATATTGAGATAGAGTGTATCGGTATATTAAATATTGTTGATTGTGTAGGTCCCTTCTATTATATGACATATATATATTATTACACACACAGAAAATGTTCATCACAAAATTGAAAAAAAAAAACATAAATATAACAAAAAGGAAAAGCAGGGAAAAAAGGAAAAGTAAAAATTAGTATATGATGAATGAATTTCAAGGAGAGAAGAATTTTCTCGTTGTTGTCGTCGTCGTCGTCGTGGCGTTCTCGTCGTTGTCGGTTATTGTGCGTTTTGATATCGTGCGTGTGCGTGTTGAAAAATGTGTTACACTTTTTCCATATTACAATATATCTACTAGTTAATATTTTACACGTTTACACGAGATACAATATATATATGATGATAATACAATACAATAAATTTTATTCGTCAGATTTGATATTTTATAACAATAATAATCATAATCATTTTGATAATAATTCATATTAGTAAATATTTTATTTACAAAACAAATCCTTAGAGCTTTCTTTTTTAATATATCTATATAAAGAAACAAATTTATTTATTGTTGTTTAGTTTGTGCTTTAAAAATCAAGATAAAAAGAACATTTTCAAACAGATTGTAAGGTACATTCAATTATATATATATGTATATTATCGAAATGTGTAAATAAGATAAAGTACAATTTATTTTGTTATTAATCAACGCTATATAGAGGAGATCAAAGTATTTATATATTGAGATTCATATTATATTTATCATCCTCAAGAGTGTATTATTATTTATTATTTTTAATTGTGGATTTTCATTTTAAATAGCCAAATATGTTTTTATTTTGATTGTGAATTCAGTTTATTATCCGATTTTCGAGTTCAATACTTTTATTTAATATATATATATATATATATAGATATTATATTATAAATTTTGAGATGTATATTAAATAAAGAACTATAAAGACGTGATGTGATATTAAATGGAAATATTCAACATTATCATCATCATCATATATTGATTATGACTCATCAATTTTTGTTAAGATGTGTTTTTTGTGTTATGTGTTTTTGTTGTTGTGTGGTTTGTTGACTTTGTGAAATATAATAATGTTTTTATCATGTTTTTCATTCAATATGTAATATGAACGATGATAGTATAAAATAAATAAAACAGGGTATTGTGCGGGCGGCATACATATATATATATTATCATGTATCGTATTATTATTTTTCATTATTTATTTTTTAAAGAAAATTGATAAATTTTGTATTTTCATTTAATATATATACATAGATGTACATGTGGGTATATCATTTTATCGCACGTTTATCATCATACAATCGCAACAAGTATATTATATTATTATTATTATTCTATATCGTATATTCATTTTCAATTCATTCATTTTTTTTTTCTCACTGTATTTTTTCCATATTTACAAACAAACAAAAAATTCGTATTAATTTTTCATGGTTTTATTGTGAAATATAATAGAAAAAAAAATAATAGAAAAGAAAATAAATATAAAACATATGTTAGAGGAAAATTGTTATAAATCACGATATTTTGTGTATAGTATTGTATATATGTAAAAAAAAAGAAGAAAATAAAAGGAAAGTACAACAATAAAAAAATCGTTTGTTATGTGTGTGATGATGGAATATATAAAATCTATTATATTATATTATATTATATATAAATGGTGATGTGCGATGAATATAAAAATCCATATATCAATACGCAGCTATTTATATCTATATATATATAATATACACGCGTTTAAGGATGGTTAGTATATTACATATATAAAATATACTACGATACTTATTATTATATTATGAATTATTATCAACACAATAATTTGTATATATAAAGTCAATTTCAAATTAAATATTAAGTGTATTATAAACATTTATATATATTTGGGGTATAAAATATATTATTTATAACATATATTTTTATATAGATGACATTTTTATATTATACTATTTAGAATAATAAATAAATCAAAATTTGATATTGCTTATAGATTAACCCCATTTTTTGATATTCACACAATATTAGATTGTGAAATATATAATTTATGGATTTATAATTATGTTCAAATTTGTGGTGATTACAAATAATGATGGAGAACGATCAGATTCAAAATTCTATATATGTTATATATGTATTGAATAAAGAAAAAAGTATGTGTAAAGTAATTATAAAGTAAATGTCACAAGAGTTTTTAAATGGCAATTTTACGTAAAACTGTAAGGGTTTGCCTCACGGATGATGGACTGGACACAATATATAGAGCATCTTATCTTATCTTATTAAGAGTTAAGCTCAATAAATATAAACGTGTAAATGATACAGAAATAAAGCCCTTAATTTAAACGCAATCGTAGGAAATATCTCATTTCAGAGTTTAAATCCAGTCACGAATCCAAACAGACCAACAAACCAATAGAGAATTTAATAATGAAATCATCAAGAATTTCCTTTACAATTCATACGAAATTTGTTATTAGTAAATCAAAAAGAGTTTCCCAACCATATGGATTTTCCACATAAAGAATTTCCTTAGTAAATTAAAAAGTCTTTTATTATAGAGCGACTCACTTATTTCCATAATATTTACCATATTTACCAATATTTACCATAAATAAACTAAAAATATTTACATGGATTCTTTGAGTATATTTCTGAATCTTTTTTAAATGCTAAATGAAAATTGAATTAATAAATACAAATACGATAATAAAAAATATATGCAATTAGGTTATTGTAATTGCTGTTGGTAGTCATAAGCTCATAAAACAAAATTGAAATAATATTTTCTATTACTTTTTATATGGTTATAGATTTTAGTTCAGCAGTTAGAACAGCATTGATTTTATACAAAATTTTTTTAAAAGTGAATGTGAATTTTCTCGGAAAATTCGTAGGCTAGAATATATATATATACAATTCTATTCATTTATAGATCATGAAATGGTATTAACAACAAAATCCTATTAGTATTTAAATATGAATAATCTTTAAAATATTCTAATCTTTATATGTTATTTGATAGACAGAATTACATCGAAAATTAGACATCAAATAAAACAATATATCGGTTTAAAATAACATATATCTATATATATATATATATTAATACCCGTTCGCTGTCTTTTTATACGAAATATATGTATATTTATAGTGCAATCTCAATATAAAGCGAATTCAAAGAAGAATCAGTTCAAATATATAAATGAAATGGTTTATTAAATAACTGAAATGATTGGGGCCTTTTCAATATATAAAACAAATCAAAATGTATGATTGCATTTCAGCTGTTCTGATTCCGGGCAACTTGTGATAATACCAATATATTGAATGATCTTCGTTTTTAGCAACGGTTTTTACATATCTAAACAGTCTTTGATTCTGTTTAGCTTCTGAATAACTTCCAGATATTTTTCAAAATGTTTTTCATTCATTCATTCAATTCTTTCCTCATTAGAATTTATATAAATGAAATCTGTACGCATTTTTCTATGGATATTTTGATTGATCATACTTACTATCTCATTGAATGGCATGATTGAAAGGGTGAATAAAATTATAACAGGTCTTTAATTTGTAAATATTCTGATGATTTCACTGTAAATTGCTTTTGGTTTAATATAATTTTAGGCTTTCTAATATAAATCTTTTACAAGAGTATTATATACGTATATATAGCAATAATAATAAATAACGATATATGTAAATAAAATATAAATTTAAATATATTTCTATTTAAATATATCTATATAAATATAAATAAATTATTTATTTGCATATACATTATAAATTAAATGTGTACGAGAAGAGTCTTTTAATAAATCGATTTTTTACAATTACTCCCATTAGTATTCGAACAATATCTATTGTTTATTTAATGTGTAATATGGTTAATTAACATAATTTATATCTATATATCTGTTTTAGTCTTTCTTAATACAATGTATAATAAGGGTTTATAATATCAATTTTGGAGTGGAATGACTTGTTAAATTCATAATCATTAGGGTACTAATTTACAAACAAATAAAAAATTGATTCTTGGAAATATATTAGAAAAATCTGAATTGGTTACAAATAAGTATATAGCCATTTTCCTTTTCAGCCAAAAATACCCCATCAATGGGTGGTCGATTCGTTCAAATTCATTTTTACGAAATGGTTCAGTTTTTCGGGAATATTTGTTGTTAAAAGTGAATATTTTATTATAAAGGGGGGTTCAATCAGTTAAGCGATTAACTATTACGAAAGTAAAGTATAATATAAATTTTATCAAAATAATATAATATATATAAATTATTTAAATTATTTTATATTAAATATTTCTTATTGTTTTATTATATGCATGATTATATGGGGGTATGTAAAATAAATAAATAAGGGTACGTAGATCTATATATATATATATAAAACATTCATTTAAATTTAGTATATAATACATATATATATAAATACAATATTTTTAGTTTTATTACTATATGCACAGCAGATGATGAAAGACACAAAATCATATAAAATCGTATATATAAGTTAAATTTTGTATATATTATAATATAAATAGATTTTCTTATATTGTATATATATACTTAATTTATATTAAAGGAAAAATGTGGTCGCAAAGAAAATTTCAAATTGTATAAAATGCAATATATAATATATATTCAAAAGTAAATATAAAATTTCTATATGTAAAAGTTTATTTAGAATATATAAAGAATATTAAATTTTGTTTATAGAACTTTAAATTAAACATATTTATATAAAACCTCATTGAAAACTATTTAAGTAAATTAAATATATTTATATATATATATGTAAATTAACTTTTCTATTTATATATAAATAAATAAGTATATATACATGAATGTTCTTTTAATATATATCTATATATTATATATATTTGTTGATTTATATTATTATAAACATTTATGTGGTAAATATTTGCGTATGATTAATTTGAAATTATTCCTAAATATATATTTTATTTTTCAATGTCTATATATAAAAACGTTTAAATTTAGAATAAAATCATTATTTCAAAAGTATTTCTCTTTAATTTACATTACGGAAAAATGTTGAATGTCCTGCAGTGTGTATTCCAAAAAATATATTAATGCACACAAACGAAACATTGCAAATATATATACATATTTTTAAACATATAATTAGATCACACCGCGCGTCATAGAATTAATTATTATAATGGATATATATAAAAATAAAATTTCCATATTACAATTTATTGTAATTTTCTCAATGTATTTTATGATTTAAATTTAATATAATTTGACAATGTAATTAAATGAAAATTTAATAAAAATATATGCAAATTTATAAAAATAGATAAAAATTAATTTATTATGAAAGGTTTGCACCCCCCTTAAAAAATATATTATTCAAATATTTATAATTTAAATTATATACATATATATAGGATTGCAAAGACAAATTTAAATAATTTCATTTGACTAGAACGTGATAAAAAAAAAACGGAACTTTAAGTTTTCAATTATTTTTTTCATCTACTTTTTTATTTTATAATTTAATTATGGAATATATGGAATGAAATTAAAAAAAAAAAGAAAAACTACTGAAAAATTCAAACTATATACAAGTTAATTTTTTTATTTGTATATCTATATATAATATATATATATATATATATATATATATATATATATAATATAGATAAAAAATTAAATACAAATAAAACTATACATTTATATATGAATAAATACATATTTTTACCAGTCGTCTATACATATATGCCAATGGATGGATGGAATTGTATTCATGTCTATATATATTATATATATAAATAGAATATTCCGTCAAGAGCTTTCTCAAGTGGTTTTTTCTTATTTATTTTATTTGACTTATAGAGTGGTTTCGTATCTATCTATATATTATCTATCTGTTCTGTTGATTTTATACAAGAAAAAAATACGTTTTTTTTAAAAAACATTTTATTTTCAAGAATTGTATTTCTACATATTTTTTTCCTGTTGTTTAAATCTATATATGCATTAAGTTTTTTTTTTCATTATTTATAATTAGAAAATAAAAGGAGTAAATATATAAAAAAAATACTTGTGAAATGTTTTCATTAAGTTTTTTTTTTGTTAAGAAAATTTTTTTATAGTAAATTCGCGGTTGGGTTTTTATTTTGTTCATTCTATAAAAAATATCATATAAGAGTTGCTTTTTAATTAATTTAAAGTGAACGTAAATAATTGAAATTATATAAATACGATTTACGAAAAAGGATATGTAATTTCATTAATACAGTAGACAGACAGTATTTTAATAATCAATAATCTTCCATTTGAAATTGCACAATTTCTTTTTTGAAAAAACAAATTGTTTATATATAGAGAAAATTAAGCAAATGTTTAATAACTCATTTTTTGTTAGAGCAAAAAAATACACTAAATTGTTTTTTAGTACAATTGAATTTGATCATACTTGGATTTATTCGTAAACGAAACACTTTAATATTAGATATTCCACTTGTGTAAATAATTAAAATTGTAACCTTTTTTGGAAACGTTATTATTTTTCCTATATCTCACTGATGTTAAATATCAGACAAAGAGAATTAAAATGTATTAGGAATGAAAGAAAATATTAATAAATGTATATAAAAATAATTTTATATGAGATTTTTACCACATTCCAGTATTAAATGAATTTATTTAACACATTTTTATTAATATATGAAGGATCTACCTTTATTTTAAAAGAATGAAATTTTTTATTCCAATAAATTTTCCGTTTAGATTAATTGATTATCATTCAATACAAAAATCAGATCATCAGAATTTCTAATACATATAGTATTAGAACCCTCCCAAAATTGTCTATACATTTTCGTTCAATTTATTTTATAATAAAATCATGCTATACTAATATACTAACAAAACAATTTATTATTATGGTTTTTTTTAAGCCATAAGTGAAATATCTTAAAATTTGAAATATATTTTCAATGAAAATATTTATGATACGGTTGATGACACTCAATCAATATACATATACAGATTCCAGATACATATATAATTT
This sequence comes from Dilophus febrilis, assembly GCA_958336335.1. Classification (NCBI taxonomy): domain Eukaryota; kingdom Metazoa; phylum Arthropoda; class Insecta; order Diptera; family Bibionidae; genus Dilophus; species Dilophus febrilis. Next base: position 55,450,641 of record OY284469.1, on the reverse strand, counting down.
AGTTATATATACAAAATCTTTTCCTTTTGGTATTTGATATCTCTATACGGCAGCAATCAATATGCAATATATTATTATAGATAGATACAAACATCGCATATACTATGTGGCAAATAAAAGTTTATTCTTTATTATATTACGCAGAAAATCCTTTAAGGACACAGTTATACATATAGGTACGTACATGGATAGATAGATATATTAACTAAACGACTACATATTACATGATATAATGTATTATATATATGAAAACTTTGTTTTAAGGATTTACATAAATTTTAACTTTGTTCTTATTATAATGTATAGTCTAGTTTTTGTATTATTCTTTTACTTCTTCTTCAACATTTTCTTCTTTGAAAATTTCCCATTTATTTTATATACCTTTCGATATATCTCAATATACAATATATGATGCATATGACCTCTATAACATACTCTAGTATACAAGGTGTCAACCCTAAAATATTTACATCTTTACAATATACAATATATATAATAGTATATCTTCATATTTTAATTTTATGTGGTACGGGAAATCTAAAGCAATATATCGTTCGCCCATTTACATATTATTTTCGGTATATCCGAAAAGAAAGCTGATATTTTATGGTATTAATAAAATATATATATATATATATATATAATAAATCTATATAAAGTAAAATAAAATATTCTTTGAAGTATTCCCAATATAATATTTATTATTATTATTAATAATAATAATAATAATATTGTATGTTATAATTTCTGTTATTTATATCAAGAGCTTTATGTATATATAACATTATACATTTAATTTTCATGAAAATATATATCTAGAGATGTAAAAGTAGGAAGAAAACGGATGTAGAAATACATACATATATATATATATAATTTACTATTCAAATATCGTTGCCAATCATCATCATAATGTAATAAAAACTTTATGCATATACTAACATCTTTATATTATTATCGATGATATTTACTTTATATAGCTGTATACAGACATATAGAGATAGATGTTTTATTGCATGCGACTTTATGTAGGTACATTAATATATATTTATAATATCGAAAAATATTATATAGAGAATAACGACATTAAAAATTCAATTGAATATATAATATTTAAGTCTTGATTTGAATAATGAATGGAATATTATATGTATTGTATGTATATATAATATATATGAATCGAGAAAAGTGGATAGGTAATATAATATCCAAAAAATCATATTGTTATATTTATATGAATATTATGGATATATAAATATTGATATCGACTATTTAATTTTGCAATAAGTATAGAAATATAAATAAATAATTTAATTTGAATATGAAGAGATGTATTTTTGAATCTATATATATATATATATAGTTAACTACTTTAGCAATATATATTTTGATTATTTTATTTTATCCAAATAATTTATGCATAAATTGTAATCAGTTTGTTATGAGTTAAACACAAACCCACACAAACGAGCATTATTTTACGGATTCTTTAGATTTTACCACATGCCCAAATATAACATGAACAAAATTTTCATTAAAAATAAAATTAAAACATTGAAAAATTCTGAAAATATTCTGAAACGATTTTGTAACGTCGAATAGTATCATTTTAAAATCAATATAAAATGTATATGCAAAGTAAATATGGCAAAGTTTGATGAATACATAATTTTAAAATGTTATAAAGAAGTTATACGGTTTTCGTTTTAAAAAGGTTGTCCCAACCAACCAACCAAATATAATATTATCCTTAATGGACATTAAATAAACTAATTGGGAAACAATTAGGAAATTTTATTTCGATATCAACAGAGACATTTCCTTTTAAAAAGAAAAAGGTTGGCATATCTTATATATTTTGAATTTAAATTAAATCTACATTTTTAAAATGGATTTTTTAATATTAATTTTCCCGATTTTCTTGTTTGTATAAAAAAATACAATACAATAAGTAATTTGAAAAAGAAAAATCATTCTAGGGAAAGTCTCATAAAAAATCTAAATGTCAAATGACTGACAAGAATGAAGTTTTTTCTCTTGATGCGAAATAGAATGATTATTTACGTTTTATATTACATCATTTTCCGATACTAAATACATTAGTACAGTAGAATGTTATTTTAATATAAAAGAAGGTATATATGGGTGTCGTATATGACAAACGCTATATAATAAAGTACGGATTGTGTCATATATGTATAGTATATATATAAAAGATATGTCTCTTTTAATACTCAATATATATTTATATAAACAACTTTATATATTGGTAATTTTTATATATATACAATATATATATAGATAAATAAAATCGAAGTTTATTGATTTTATTCGAATAAAGAAAAACAGAATATAAAGACGAAACAAAACAACAAAGATGTCATGAAGCAATTTTCATTGAAGGGAAATTTAAAACATAAAACAAAAAATATAGTTCAGGTATATATAGTTTTATTGTGGTATAGGTAAATGTAATATAAGGAAAATATAAAGTAATAAAAAATTCCTATAAAATCCAGTTCGGTATTCACTTATCGTATAAATTGAGAGTAATGTAAAATTTATTCTTAGTCTTATGGGGATTATTAAATAATCAAAAGAGTGTATTTACAAAAGAAAAACAATATGATAAATTTAAATTAAATTTAATTGATATAAACATCAAAGGTACTGAAACTGAAAGATTGTGAGTGTGTGTGGGGTAAAGTGAGGATTTTTCTACCCACACATAAACTTGAAAATTTTCTCGTATAAATAATTGAAATAATAAATTGAAAATTTTCATATATAGAAATTTTTTTAGAGGTTCACCTCAAATATGTGACCCTATTTTACTTTAACTGATGTTTTTTATATACGACACATACATGTATATATATATATAAATTTTCCAAATAAAAAAAAATATAGTTAAAATAAGAACAGCTTTATATTTTTTGATATCCATATTCGGTATTTTCCTTTGGGATCAATTCATATTTTGTCCCCGTAGCTGTATTTTTTTTATATATATGTATTAAATAAGTTAAGTTGGATATTTTATGTGCATAAAATCGTATATACATTTTTTTTTGTTTCAAAATTTTTCTTTCTATAATCACCTTTTTGTTATATTTATATATAAATATATTTTGTGAAAAGATTTCTTTTTTATCTTAAAAATGAATAAATGAAACAAAACTAATATACATTTTCCTCTGTGGAAAATTATAATGGAGTCGCGGCCGGTGTATATATGAAATGATGTGAAAAAAAAAAACAATATTTATTTGTACATTAACGGAGTTTAGTCAGCTTTATATATATTGGTATACTGACGACTAATTATAATATCAATTTGGGGATTTTCACTATATATAAAGTCGTATATACAGAGTGAAATTTTACTTATATTCAATTCAAGTTCATTTTAAGATATAATAGATAAACATTGATGTAATAATGTAAAGTTACAATAAAGACAAAGTATTATACCAATTATACTTTTTTTAGGTTTATATTTTGGGAAAAATAGGACCAAATGACATTTTTATAAAAATTTATAAAATTCAATAAAATAATCTATATGTTTTACAAAATGAGTTAGATATGAGTGAGGTAGATATTTCATGCAAAACTTGGACAAATTAATGGGTTCTTTCATTAAATTAATTATAAAATTAAAATATTACGATTAAATTAATTGATTATTAAACTGAAACCTACAACCACAATTTTATATACTTTATTCCCATAAACCGGAACGATTTTCAATAATTTACAGAAACATTTTAAACCCATTAAATATATATATAATTTTAACAAACAAAATAATCACAATTGTATAAATTAATTGAAATTCTACGATCTACCATGAACTCTAAAAATATATATTTTGTATTTTATTAAAAGAGATTAAATAAATAAATTAAATTTGGTCCAATTTGTATTTTATTTCGATTAAACTTTAAAAAATGACTAATAAAACATTGGATTACGATCACTTAATTTATAAATTCAAAATGTATATTCAAAAGAAAAACAAAAAGTAGTTGTTAAATAAAAATTAGTATACACTATCTAATGGAAATGCTATCTTGTATGATTGGTATTTGGAACCCTAATGGATAAATTTTTATAGCATGTTTTTTAAATTAAAATTGTTATTCCATTAGATGTTTTAAAAATAAAGGAATGAAACTGGTAAAATCTAGAATATATCTAAAAGCGAAAATAGTCAATTCAAATATCTCTAAATTTTGGTTGAATTCCAAGAGATTTTCAATCAAATAAAATTATATTTATTTATAAAAAAATACAGATTAGGGTTAAAAAATAAAATATACATATTATTTTTTTTATTTTCTATTGATTTTAAATTCCATTACATAATTACATCTATTATACGAAGATGTTAAAATTTTATTTTATTTCAATAGAATTTATGCTTACATTCAGAAAAATCATATTTTAATGAATCATTATATTAAACATATATAATTTTCTCATCACAATAAAAGTATTAAAAAATGAATAAAAAAAATATTAAAGCATATAAAAAAGTATATCACAATTATATGAAAAAATAAAATATTTCTTTTCTTTTCTTTTCATTGGATACGCAGGTAAATTTTGTGGATCATGCAAAAATATATTCTACATATAAATAGGAATTATTATTATTATTATTATTATTATTATCGTTAGCGTTGTGGTTCAAATAATATAGAACAAATTATTCCACATAGAATAGAAATCGGCATAAGATGTAAATATAAATAAGGTCGTTCGGTGTGCGGTGCTTATAAAACGAGACGAAAATATACAATGACTGATAACGCAATGGATATAATAAAAAAGAGACATAATATAAAAGAAAATTATTCGTAAATACCACAATATATAGAATGTATATATATAATATTACAACTTTATTTTTTATGAATTTTAAATGAAAATTATATAAATTTTCAACAGAGAACAATAAAGGAAAATATTTAAATATATATTTATATATATATTATTACAAAAGAAAAATGTAATGAATTTAGCAGCGCAAAAAAAAATTAATAAAGGTTATAACAAATGAAAATATATATAAATATTTATATTATATTAACATAAATAAATAATAAATACTAAGAATGCTAAAAAAACAAGTACCTAACTCATTTATTGGTGTAATGCAAAATTTTTTTTAATTAAATTTTCCTATATGATATTATTTAAACTTTATGAATTGAGTGAGTTTATTTTTTCCTTAAATACTCTCCAATTTAGTTAAATTTAATGATATATTAAAGATTACAAATTTAATTCACATTAATTGCTATATAGGATTCAATAATTTAAAATTTAAAGTAAAAACTTCATCACATTTGTTTCATCACAAATAATATTCTTCCTAAGGGTAAAAAAAAGTACCCTCATTAAATATGTCATAACCATGTATATATTTATATATATGTATATACACAAATAAACAGGAACAACAAACCGCATACAACCCAAAATACAGTCAAATACATCACAAAACCATATATACAATTAAATTAAAAGAAAATATTCATTTCTTTTCGATATGTTTTTCATATATATATACATTTAACCATAAATTTATGTGTATATGACATCATATACATAAAAAATATATATACATAAAATGAAAGTTATGTTTGTGAAAAATGTTTTGTTTATTTTATTATAATTGAAATTTAATATTAAAATTTCATAAATATATTCATTGAAGTGAATAAAATATTTTATATGCATAAATTGCTTTGATATTATTATATTTTTTGAATGCTTATCATTTATGAAATGAAATGAAATGGGAGAAATATAAATCCATATATATATATCTATATATATTTATTTATTGTGCTTATTTATCATACACAAATGTATAAATACATAAATATATAATGAAAACAAACAAAATGTGTGTTTAAAACTTTTCTTATAAAATAGAGTATGTTTTTTCTTGTTCTAAAATTGTGATCAAATAAACGTTTACATTTACTACTTAAAATGTTGGTACCATCATTACCAATGGGATCACCAGATCATCCTATACCATCAGCTGCCGCTGCTGCTTCAGCAACTTCATCAACAACAGCAGCTGTATTTTATGATGTTTCAGCAACAGCCAATTATATGGAAATTCAACAAACACCATTTTTGGATAGTAATAATAATATTAATAATAGTCATTTAACAACTACGGCCACCACAACGATGGCCACCATTAAAATGGGATTGACAATTGATCAACAAACAAATCAAATAAATGCCATTGATCAATTATCAACAGCATCGATAATAACATCACCATCAGTACAGCCACACACCGATATGGATAATCTAGTATCTTCAACAAATCCATCAGAATTATTGTGTTTAATGCCAAAATTATATTCAACAACCACAACAACGAAAACCTCATCATCTTCATCCGCATCATCGTTAATTTCCACACAAACCAATTTAAATGTATTACCACCACCATCTACAATTGGAATTAACAGACATACTAATAATAAGAATACAAGTGCAATAATGGAATCATCAACATCGTTATTATTGGGAACTACACCTGCATTATCTACATCTACAATATTACCACCACAATCAGCATCTCTACTATCGTCATCACATCATCACCAGCAGCATTTAATTCATCATCATTATCCAAATCTTAATCATCATCTACATTTAAATCGTCATAATCCATATGTGCATCCATATTCTCATCAAGCATCATCAATGGCATTATCAATTTCAATACCATCATTATCGGTTCCATCATCAGCATTACCATCACCAACATCATCAGGGTATCAAAATAATCAACCACCGACATCATCGTTATTATTACCATACGGTGCAATAAAATTATTTATCGGTCAAATACCAAGAGAATATTTAGAAATTGATATACGACCATTATTTGAACGATTCGGACCAATTTTTGAGATATCGATCATCAAAGATAAAGAAACGGGATTACCAAAAGGTGAGTTACAATAATTTTTTTTTGTTAAAGTTAAATTACTTCTAACGTTTTGAATTAAGTTGTTTGTTGGGGATGTTTTTCTTTTTAACATTTTTGTCCTTTTGTGTGCTTTAATGTTAACTTTACTCAACAAAAAAAATCTCTAAAATATATAGCATGTGAGCGTTTAATCAAATCTGTATAATTTCGTATATATATATATGGAATAAATCAAATTCAAATATATATGTATATATAAATAAAAAAAAAAATTAAGCCCAAATTTTCTGAAAAAAATTTTAAATAAAAATCTTTAATATACACATATCTTTATATAACGAATGACCCTTGTTTTTGTAATATTTGTTTATCCATATTTATCTTATTTTGAAAATATATATAGGGATTGATTTTTGAAAAAGGGAAAATTTGTGACCGTAAATTTTATATAATATTATCCTTGTACAATAAATAAATATTTAAAACATATACAACGCAGAGGCTATAATAAAATTACAACTTACAAAATCATCTTCAAAGAGAAATCAAAATATACACAAAACATACAAACATATTAAATAATACTATATATCCTTTGAATATCCTTTTTGCTAATGCAAAAAAAAAACACTTTTACACATATTATGAATATTAAATTGTACAAAAATGTATATACATATATATGAATGGATATAGATTACATGGATATAGTAAATATACTGAGAGATGAGGGTACGTATTTTAGAAAATAAATTATTTATAATATGGGAATGTTAATTACACTTTTATACCAACATCCACAACAAAATAAGATACAAATAAAATACAAAATTTATTGTAATATACATATATGTATATATAAATAAATATAGGCAAAAAAGTAGAAGAAGAAGAAGAAACAAATTTTAATGCTAATTGAATTATTATTTTCACATATATAGAAAATATATAATGTATTAAATTAATCCTATAATAATATCTATATATTTTTTGATAATACGTATATATATATACACAAAAGGATAATTGAAATAGGCAATAATCTCGGATATATGAAATTATTATATAGTCTAATACCATATTTGTATATATAGATAGATAGAGAATTGAAATTAGAAGATTATCGACAGCTATACACAAAATTTATATTATACGAATGTTATATTATATAAAATTTAGAATATATTTTGAAAACTATATATATTTATATACTATAAAGTTATATTATGTGTGGTTATCGCTATTTATTAAATGATTCATGTACTAAATAGAAATGAATTTTGTTTGGGAAAATTTATAGATACCTCCTAAACATACCGAGTATATACAATAATAATAAATGGTGATATCACATTTAGAAAGGTATGTGAAGATTGTGCAAAACAAAGCAAATATATCTATATATATATAAGTAATTGATGTTATTATTATGTCTTCTTCTTCTTATATATATATCCACGTATAAATTGTATGCTTACAGAATGACAAATATTATATACACTCACAATCAGATATCTATACAACACATTTATTATCCTTAATTATAACACTTTTTCGTTTCACACAAATGCTACAAGATATTATGTGGTGGTGTGGGTTGATTATAGTGTGTGATATTGAACATAAATCTTCTATATGTATATATAAACGCATGCAAAAACGCTGTAAGGCGTATAACGTGTAGAATAGAAAGTACGTATGTATTGTCAAGCGGAAATTGTTAATATAATTATATTCAATCAACTCCTAATGTGCAGCCACACTCTAATATATTGTATCCAATGTAATTCTCAAAAACACCATTGGATTTGAATGATTTAGAAATGTTTTTTTTCTTTCCATTTTTATTAATCCTCCAGATAAAAAATTTCAATTGAATCAGTTAGAATCTCCACGAGATAAAGTGATCAGGAATTGTATTAGAGAAAATTTCTGAGATTATAATTTTTCACATACGCCAGTTAATGATCGATCGACCAAAATACTTTTGATTTTCCAAAACTAAACAATTCACAAACTGTTCGTACCCTCGTATATATATATATATATATACATCCCACTATAAACAGTAAATTAGACATTGAATAATTTAATCATATATAATGTACTGATTCTATGGTATATGTGGAGTGCTGTTCAATGATATATATACACACATTTTAATGTTGTTAATACATTTAGTTATATAATAATATATGGAAAGTATATATATGTATATTCAAATTAATATAAGCAACATCAGTAAGATATATATATGGATATATAGACAAAATATATATAGTTATAATAAATAAATGTGAATAAAAATTGCTCAATATATTGATTGAATAAAACATAAATAATTCACAGATAGGATAGATATATTTATAGGTAAATATAAATCAATGTATTATTACTAAATTATGGATTTATATTCCATATAGATAAATGAAAATTTTAAATAAAAATGGGTATTTTTGTTTGTACGCGATATGGTTTATATTTTTTTATATACTATATTAAATATATCCATTTAATTCGTGTATCAATGTATCATTTATAATGTTATTTCATGTGCTTAAGAAATATTGCGCGCCTGATATAATAGAAAATACGGTAGGGAATTCTCCAATTAGCCATTAATAATTTATAAACAAATATATATATATTAAATAAAAAATAAATAATAGGCACTAAAATCCAATTAACTCAAAAAGGGAACTCAGAATCTAAAAAAAAATCTATTTTGTAATTATAACTTTAATTAAAAAAAATGGAGGATTTATATGACAATTATTATAATGATTGTTATTCATTGTAAGCTTTCACATAACATTGAAAAATGTATATGAAATATAATCAAAGAATAACTCGTATCCTGATTTAGACAAGAATTTTCATTATGTTTTTTTTATGCAGTTAATTTTTTTTTATTTAATTCTTAAGTAATGTTATAAACACAAAGTTTAATAAATTAAAAGAAAATATTACATTCGTATACAATAAACATTTAAAAATTTTGAAAAATGATATATAAAAAATGAAAATGAATGAAGTTCTTAAAAATTACATTTTTTATTCACTATGTTTTTTATGGCCGATAATGCGATACAATTGAAATATGAATGAAATAATTTTTATCTGTTTTTTAGCAAAAGTCTTGTTTGTTTTCTTTATGGCAAAAAGCACGTTAAACTTCAAAGAAACAATACAATCCCGCATATTATGAATAATTAAACAAATAAAAAATTATAGTTATTTTAAAAAAAAAAAAAATACAGCAAACCCTTAAATAATCTATGGTTGTTAAAGAGATTTTTCCATTTTAGTTTACACCTTAAAAATGTTTCATCAAAGGGATATAATAAACGACAAATTTTATATGTATATACTTTTATCTATGTATATTCTTCTATAAATGAATTCTAAAGAATAGAAGCAAAAAACAAACAAATAGATAAAAAGGATAATTATCACCTTTTTATCTCTTCTCTATCAATATCATATATCAAAAAGTCAAAGAGATAAAAAGTGTGATAAATATAAATAATATGCAAATTATTTTATGTATATATATTACAATATACGATACTTAAACGATATTTCATTCATTAAATATACGAATACGATATTTAATGTATGAATTAAAAATTCCTTTAAGATATTTATTATGCACTTTTTTTTTCATTTTTTTATTTGTATTTGCATATACATATATTCAAAAGAGCATTTTATAAAGTGTATTAGCACGAATAAAACTTTGTTGATATTTTCTATTTTCTATTTTTATGTTGGATTCATAAATGATTTAATATGGAAAGATTTTAAAAATGTGTGTTAAATATATAGAGTTGTGTGATAATATAATTATAAAAAGGAATACTTTGTCTATACACGCAGTGATTCAAATAACTAAGGAAAAATCTATGTATGAGCATCAATATATTATGCAAATTAATGAATTAATCAAACAATTTTAATATTCTCTTTATATCGGTGAAGGGTAATGGAGGTTTGGTGGTAAATAGTATAATACTAAGGGACTCCTGACATCATTTGTAAACTGATTAATATAAAAATGTATTAATATAGATTAATATAGAAATTATAATTGTGATAATAAAATCTTAAAAACACCTTAATGAATATTTTGTTTACGTACGTAATATATGCGTTGTGTTTCAATGAATGCGTTGTAATTATTATGTTAGATCGCTAAATAAAACCATTCTATAAGAGGATCGAATCTTGGAGAGTTAGTGTTTGGTTGACGAAAGAAAAGAAATCGCATTACACGATAGCTAATATACAAATTTTATAAAATCATATAATTAGTATAAATATAAAATTACCATATTGTAAGGGTTCATCATCATCGATTTTGTAATTTTAAAATCAATATCGCATAACGCATTTCATTTATAAATTTAAAATATATTTATTACAATAGACTCTAAATATATGTTATTAGTAGGGAAAAACATCACAACCAAAAAAATACTGAAACATTTTTTTCTTTATTAATATTACATACATATATACCTATACATTATTTATAAATTCTGTTTTTGGAAATGTACATGTTTTTATATAATCAGGATAATTCACTATATATCTCATATAGATACATTAAATATACATTTATATTCATATTATAACTTTTAACATTTAACATTTATAATACCGTCTTCTTTATACGAAACAAAGTCATTGACTATATATGTCTCGCGTATGTTCATCATGTTGTTTTCCAACATACATATATCATATCATAAAACATATAAAACATTTTAATATAATAAAAAATAAATAATGTTTTTGAAATGATTTTTTATATATTGACCTAAAATACAAAAATGATATATGTAACATATTTTTGTATTTATAAGAGACATATATATATGAATATTTAGATTTATAAATTATGCATTAGATGCGTATATATATATATATATGATTTTTGGTGAATGTGTATATGTATATTAAAAATGTACATCGTCGACAGTTACATGTTTTCGTGATCCTATCGTATAAATCTATACATATTAAATAGAATAAGAAGAACTGAAGTAATCCTTTGCGGTTAAAATTGCAATTTTATATGTAAATGCTAATTTTATTGCTGAATTGAATTGTACAATTATATTTCACTTTACTTTAAAGAATCAAGAATTTATTACAAAAAAACAAAAATTATTGAACACAAATACGATATAAACACGAACACAAATACGATACAAATAAACATTCATTGTTACATTTGTCCTAACACATAATAACAAATAATCAAATGATCATTACTTTTTAAGAATGAAAAGGCTTTCATGATTATTTTTTAAAGATATCTCGACATATAATAATAGTCAGTTAAATTTCTTGATCGCCTCTTTCCGATCGCAGTTCATTTCTATTAATCTGGATAATTCGTTTTATTATTTAATCGACCGCAGAATTTCTTCAGAGAGGGAATTTAATAGAACCATGTTACCCTTAACCATTTCAAATTCAGTACAAAAAAACATTTAATTCGATTATCGATTTAAGTAAAAATGAAAATAAATCGCATGCAAATCCGTATATATACAATATATAGATACCATTTAGGGTAGACAATTATCATATATATAAAAAATGTATATTTATTTCTTGAAAGCCCATTTAAATATATATACCTAAATATTTATTATAATATATACGTGAAAGTGAATTATTATCATTATTATAGTACTTGTATGTAAAATGCCTCGATTCTATATTGTATACAATATAAGGAAAATCTATAATATATTTATATATATATATATATGATATGATGGAAAATCTTTTAGTGAATTCATAATTTCACATCATTTTCAACTAAAAATAACTTCTCTGTTTTTCAAGCAAATAAATTTTCTCCCACATAACGAAATTTTGCATCCACAAACAAAAAAAAAGGATATATGCATGTATACAATCTCTTTATAAAATTTTCCACAATATTCTCATTATTACAATTATGCAATTTTCCAACCAAGTTTCCAATTGAATATGTAATTTTTTACATATAAACTCAAATAACAATATGAATATAAATATGTAAGAGAATTTTATTTTCCAAAATTATATACTAAATATATATGGTTTTACATTACACACATATACGTATGTGTTTATGTGCATTATATATGAATACTCATCATATATTGAGTGGAAAACATTGGAATTTTCTTTAAACCATGACGTCACATACCTTTTTCAAACCAAAACTAAATATCCTATTTTGACATTGGTATATGTTTGGATATGTTAAATTTTCTATAACTATATATAAATATTTAGGTTTCATTTGTGAATGATTATATACCGACAACATCAATTCCTATATGCTATGTAATATGGATAAAAGATAACTAGTATTGTGGCAAAAGCCGCTGAATCAAGTTAATTTATATATATATATATATATATTTATATATCGAAATATTTCAAACATATATAATAAAAATTTAATTGTTAATTTATTTGTGACAATAAAAAAAAAGAGCTATTATTTTTTATTATTATTATTATTTTTTTCTTCCCATAGTTAAAATATCATTTTTTATTGAATTTATTAGTTTTGTGCGATTTTTTTTTTTTAAATTCCTTTCTATTTTGAGTGTAATTCGAATTTATATAGTTAATATGTTTTTGTTAATATAACATTATAAAATTTTTATAAAAAGGATTAGTCGGTACACGGTCGGTAAAAAATGATTATCGTTTAAATCGCATACTATATAGAAATTGTTATGATGTGAATGTGAATTTAATACGTGAATTGAAAGAATAGAAATACAAAATCCATCAAGGCAATTGAAAAAAAAGCAAAAAATTCTTTTGTTAAATGATTGAAAAAAATAAATAATAAAATTGCCTATATTGAAAAAAATATGTTGAATAATTTTTTATGTGTGTGTTTTCATATATTTTGTATGGTAAATATAAAAAAAAAAAGGATAATCAAAGTTTGTGATTGAAAAATGTATAATAATCATAATAATAATAATAATAACCTGTTGTTATTTACACTATATAAATGTGCTTTTCCTGATATTCTGTTTATCATCATTGGGGTAATACGGATTTTTTTTTGATAATAAAAAAGTTAGTTCATAATAAAGTTTTTTTTTTCTTTTGTAAACCAACAATAAAAAATAAAAGTGTTTTTTTTTTTTTGATTTTTGATTAGTGAATATAAATGATTATGTAATTATATTACAAATATAAACACAAATGGAAATCAAGCTTAAGATATTATAATAATAATAATAGTAATAATAATATTTATAATCTTCGCATCATCAATATATATATAAATACATAAATATATATGTAAAAAATAAAAAAAAAAAAACAATATCACATTAATAATGCATTATTTTATATTAGAAAGAAAATTTTACTATATAAATTGTTTATATTTTGCTGTTTTCCTTTTATTTTATAAGAAATTATAGCTGCTTTATCAACAATAATTTATAAATATATATACTACCATAAACAAAACAAAATTGTATTATTGTAATCAATCAGGATATTAAAGTGCCTATTATTATTATTATTATTATTATTACAGATAGTATTAATATAAATATAAGATAAAATTTTACAAAATTCGTAATTTAAATTGTGTAATAAAAATGCTATTAAAAATTATACATATATAAAATCGCGTTCGCTAGTTTTATAAATTTCATTAGCAGTTTTGTTCGTAAAATCGTATTCATAACATTAATGATAAATAATACTTTTTAATTATATAAAATCGTTTTTTTTGTTTTCATTTTGTAATTTGTTTGCCATTTCTTTACATTTATTGTATAAATACAAATTGGATTTTTTTTCTCTTTGATCATGTGATATTTTCTATATATTAAACATAAAATATAGAGAAATAAATGATAAAAATTTAATGAGCCTTATAAAATAATAATAAAAATATAATTAGTGTATATATATTTTAAATACAAAAATGCATTATATAATCTTTGTAAATATATAAAAAAAATGAAAAGTGAATAGTGAAATGTAAACATTCTTTTTCATCTTCCTTACATCAAAATAAAAACAAAATTGTTAAAAATTAAAAAAAATGTTTTGTTTATATCCAAATATTTATTTGACATTTTCTCAAAAATATTTGACAACATCATTATAATAAAAGAAATTTTTTTTTTCTCATAAAAGTATGTGATATTAAATTTCCACATGTAAAGCAAAAGCAAAAGCAAAAAAATGAATGTAAAATTTCAAGAGCTTATGTAAAGTAAAAAAAAAAAATTTACAAGATGAAAAACAGTTTTTATTAAGATTAAATAATACCTTGATTTTTTTTTTTTTATATTGTTGTGTTTTCATTTTGGTATTTTCCCTGTGAATATTTTTTTTTTATGTATCTTTTCTGTTGTTGTTTGTTCACATGTGTATTGTGTGTTAGCAATTTGTTAATTTTGTTTTTTTCTTTTGTGTTTCTTTCACAATTCAATTTTTAATAATAATGGGAAAAAATACAAATGTGTTGTTTATTAATTTTCAACATCATATGTGAATATTTTTCTTACATGTGAAAATTCCTAAGAGAAAATTCCACGAGTTAATTAAGTTGTTTATGCATATATTTTATTATTACACTTTTGCATATTAATATATTTTACATCATTGAAATACACAACAATTATTCTTAATGTTCGATAATTCGTGTTCAAGTAAGTGTCATGAAGTTTTTTTTAATTAAATAAAATTGATTGTACATATATTACAAAAAATAAAAAACCATTGTTTATTATTTTAACACAATTCAAATCAAAAGTGAAATGATTATATACATATAAAATGGGTCTAACGTCCGTTTACAGTAGTCACTCGATCGATTTTCATATAGTCGAACTGACAACAGATATCTTTCGCACTGTTCTTAATCGTTTTCATTCAAATCATTAATTTATCCTTAAGGATATTACCAAGTAAAGTCTGTTACGCTCATTTGTTTGATTTAAAGAAATCATAAAATCTATGGACCAAATCCCCATCGCGTAAAGCGGTTTTAGAACAATTATCGGTATGAAAAAATTATTATATATAAAATATGTGTAAATAGAATTGAATATAGAATAAAAAATAAACAATAGAAACAGATGATAAAAAAAAGTCATCCGCAGATATATTTTATTATATATTGCAGAATTTTGTTTAGAGCTATATCATATATGTTGCTATTTATTATATGGGAAATGCGGTCAAAAATTGTGTGAAAATTTCATGTAAAATTGTTTGTTAAATAAGAAAGCTAGATAGTTGGATAGTTGGACGTTATATTTCGTTCAATGTTTAATCTTCATATTATTTTCATAATCTTGAATTGTATAATGAATGTGTTTATCTGAGATATTAAAATTAATTGCAATTAAATTCCAATTTGTTCCAATGATATATATATATCGAAATCTCTACATATCTCTATAATTGTTAGAATGTTTAAAACATTCAGTATATCATTATATAAAATGAAAAATATAAACTTTTACAATTGATTTTATAAACTATTGCAATATATTGAATGATATACATAATATCAGTAAAGAGGTGTATTTGTGCATAAATTATAATGGAATTGCGATTTTACTGTTTATAAATATAAAATATATACAAAATATATAAAAATACAAAATAAAATAAAACTTTTATTTATTTATCATTTATTTTTTTTTTTTATTTTTGATCGGTCAATCAAACACACATTAACTTTTTTTTTCTATATTTATATATTAAATTAAAACTTTAAAACTATATATATATATATAATCAATATACATATACAGATACCATAACATTTTATATACAGAGTCGATAGGAAAACTTTTATGAAATAGTTTATACTAAATATAGAATAAATTTAAACTCAAACAAATTTCAATTGAAGTTCAAAACTAAAAAAAAAAATAAAAATAAAATGTTTAATATAATTTTTTTTTCTATATAAATATAATCTACAAGTTTATTTATTTTTTTTTCACATGTTTCGGTGCAAAAAATAATGTGAAATAAATATAAAACTATTTGAAATCTACCAATAACTATACAAATTTTTTATTTTATTTTATTGCAATTGATTTTTGCAAAATTGCAATGATCCTTGTAATTATTATATATATGTGTATATATATTAAAAATTAAATATCATGAACAGGGCAAAAAATTTGTTAAATGTTAATCATTTATATATATATCTATATATTGAATGTTGGATGATATTTTTTATTTATTTTAATTAATTTTTCAATATAAATTTTTTATAAATCAAATGTCAATATATTCATTTTATATAAATTACATCAGTTAATATATATACAATGTATATTTATTATTATTGAACATTTTTGTTGCATATATATCACGCATCAATTTATTGGATTTCAGAAAGAATATTACATATTGAATGATATGATATTCTGTGAATATATATATATATTGTCAAATATTATATATAATAATTTATATGGATAAGTTAAATGAATAAAATTTCAAAATCAATATAAATATTTTTTACCTATACGAATATATTAAATAAATAAAATTTCATGAATTCATATATAATATAATATAAAACGAACGTCATCAACATATCAAATAATTTAACTTTTGAAACGTAAAAATGAATTTATTAAAAGATTTAATTTAATTTAACAATTTAAGTATTTATTGATAAATATCCTACGAAAAAGAATTTATATATTTCAATAGTTATATTTATTATTATATTTACATAAACAATTTTGTAATTAAAACTTTTTTAAATACCATACAAATATTAAGAATTCTACTGATGGGAATGGGAATCAAAAATTAATAAAATGGTTTCAAAAACACAAAGAGTAGTTAATGGAGGTGAAAATTGTATTCATTATGGAATACTAAAGGTAAAAAATCTTGGGTAAATCCTACTGATCCATCACTGCTAAAAAGAAATATTCATTCTTATAAGGTTATGTTATGTGTTTGGTTTGTAATGAAAAAGGTATTGTGTATACTTTCAATTGTTGAAAACTTCTGAAAGATATCACGTGTCATGTCTACCACCGACGATAACTAACTGATTTTGAAATAATTATTTTTGCTAAAACGATCAGAATGGATGAATATAGAAACAACAAATTGATGATCCTTTTTTTAATATCTATAACTCCAAACTATATACAAAAAAATGTTCATCAATTATATTTTCTTTATAGTAAAATTTGTTTGATATCATTTTTGATAGCAAACAAAAAACTTTGATATAAATATACCTTTTTATATATATCTACCAAGTTTTAAATACTTTTTAACACACCTTTTTATATGTTATACAATAATATTTATAGAAAAAAAAAACTTTGAAACTTAATCACACACCACATTTGTCCAGATATACTATTTTATTTATTTACATTTTTGTAGTTCCCTTTCCATACATTTTATCCATATGTATACAAAATTTGTATAGTTATAGATATCATATTCTGAATTTTTATTCAATATTTTACCATATGTAAATCATACAATTGGAATAAAGCTTATATATGTTATATTTAATCACCTATACCTCATCGCATTTATGATTTTGTTAAACAAATAAAAAATAAATAAACTCTATACGAATATATAACCGTGATATTTGAAAAGGCCTTCGTCTCTTCCTCATTGCACAAAAAAAAGAATATTCTATCAGTGTATTATTTGCATTAACACATTCGTCTGTTCTATTTGAAACCGTGCAACATATAATATAATTGGAAAACAGAATAATATATCAGTTTTTTTTTTTAACAATGGAATTAAATATATTTCATTTTTTGTATCGGTTTATTTTGCTGAATGTGCAAGAAATGGTATATCAAGTTTGATTTGAATTTAATTTTTGGATAAAATCAAATGAAATGAAATTTGGATATTAATTTGAATTTGATTTGATTTTAATCGAACAAATACTGGATGTGTTAATACACTGAAAACCTATTCAATATTCATTTAAATTATCCTTATTAAATGAGATTAAATAAACCAAATTAATAAACTAAAAAAAAACAAAACCAATCACAGAAATTGCAAAAAAATCTACTAATAAAAATTCAAATGAATTTATATGTGAGTTTTATTAATCTTATAATATGAATAAAATTATGTTTCATATTCATTGGAATGAGTTATTCAAAATAAATTACCTTTAATTATTTGAATAGTTTAGTTTAAACAATGTGTTATATTTACATATACGAATATTCATTTGTCTTTTATATACCTGTATATGCATTTATATGTGCGATAATAAAGATTATAGTAATTACGTTTGGCTTCACTTCAATATGTATTATATTTTCTATATGTATATAGATATATTAACATTCGATGCAATCGTGGCGTGACGGCAACAGCGTCAATGGCACAAGGGAGTTTTTAATTTAAATATTTTCTTAAGTAAAAAGCAGATTCTAAATTCACATCAGATATATAGACGATAGATGTATACATACCATCTATAGATTTTAAATAAAATGTTGTATATATATAGTCTAACAACTAAAAATACGTCTTATGGTGTTTGAAAATAGTATAAAAGTGTATATAATACAGTATAAACTTTGTGTCTAAAATTTGTTTAAATACATATGTATGAATAGAAAAAAAAATGATAGAAGAAATTATATTTGTAGAAGATGAACCTACTTTTAGGCACGATGGAGGAAGGAATCTGTGAAAGATTTCCTAGAAAATACTACATAATAATAATAATAATATAGAAAGGATATCATTTCATAATTGATGGAAAAAACATCTTATTAGATCATTTTCTATTCAAAAAATAATAAAAATATATAAATATTGATTGATAAATATCTTCGAAACGATTTGATTTTGATTAAATATATTTTTTTTTCTTATTTTCATCAATGTTATTGCTAATTGTTAAATATATGGTTTGCGTATTTTTGAAGTGTAATTGTTTTTAATACTTGAAGCATTTTTATATGCTTGATGCTTTTGTTATAATAATTTTTTGAAGGATATAAAATTGAAAAAAAAAAAAGATTATGAGAACCATCCTGTGAATGTATGTATACCGTTGACTATATATATAAATAAATATAATGTATGCAGTGAAATATTTTTATAACGTATGTATAAGTTTTTCAAGTTGCAAAGTCGTTTATTGTTTTAAATATGTTTTCCCTTTTGTTATATTATTTGCTATAGCTCTACGAAGATTTTCATATCCATATTATATACATTTTTGAGATGTGCATATATACAACTATTAATAATAGTATATAATATAATATAATTATATAGGATTGTATGTGAAAATTAATTAATTTTATATAAATGAATGAATATATGTGAAAATTGAGTCAAATGTTATTTATTATTTTAGATAATATAATACATATACATAATCGTTTAAGTGCGCATATAGATTTGATGTTGAACTATATTATATTATTGAATTTTCTTTTGTTTTTCTTTTTTAGTTTCAAAGAAAATATTCACGATTGATTAAATATTTATATTGAATAGAATAAAATAAAATTAAAATTTCCGTTGTTTTGTTATAATACTTATAATTTTTCTTTAATTTTACTTTTATAATTATTATTAATACTGTGATAGTTTATTATTTATTTGCTTATATGATAAGATACGAGAAAATAAATAGATATTTTTACTATTTAATAAAGATCCATAAATGAATTCATCATTAACAATGTCGTTTTCCGAAAAAATATTACAAACAAAATTATTTATCCTTTTATAAGAATAACATCCTTATTTTTCCCATGTACAATTCGACTTCTATTTACATCTCTATAAAAAAGCAAATTATCAAATTACCATTTGAAGAGCAGAAAATAATATAGCAGATATGTAACATTTTCGCATAAAACGAAGATTCATCATTCAGATAAATTGGTGACAATATAAAAAATGAAACCATCACGTATAAGAATGTAAATATATACAAAAATTAAACCAATGAAAATGTTAAATTACAAAGTGAAAGAAAATAAGGCAAAAAAAAAAAAAAATTACTTGTAAAATTTAAAAGGAAATTTCCAAACTTGATCAATATTATTAAAAGTTTTCTCAACATATAATTTAGTATAAAATATGATGGCATTATTTTTTTTTTAGTATGTTCTGCACACCAAAATATCTATCTATCTATCTATCTATCTATATATATATATATATGAACTTATATAACTTTATACATTTTTCTAGAATTAATGTAGTGATGGAATGATGGGTTACGTGACATGATTACTATAGCATATAAATAAATAGATTTGACATAGTTTGTTTGTATTACAACGAAAAAATAAAATAAAACTTGTATACAAAAAATAATAATAATAATGATAATAATAATAAAAGTGTAAAGTTTCGCATCGTATTATTTGTATATGATGATGATGTGAACAACAAATTTCTTTCTTTTGATATATATGTATATGTATATGGATAAAATGCGAATGGAAAATGTATATGTATATATAACATGGAAAATTGAGATCTAATCTATATCAAAAGTTTGAATTTTTATGTATATATCTATCATACGTATATTATATATATAACTATAAAACTGTTGTAAAAAAAATGTATATTCTTTTTATTTTCATGTCTGTCTCTTTGGATCGCATTTGAATTGAACCAGGTTTTATATATCCATATTCCATATATATATATTTGTATAATATAATAATATACATACCCCAGCCAGGTTATTGCAAAAATGTAATAACCAATATATATATATCTCATTGCATATTATCTTCTTGGTACTATCTGACGTCTATACAAATACAAATTGAACAAGAATATAATATATATATATTTTTTTTATTATTGACTTGCATCGGTGTATTTTAATATACGTATAAAATAGCATATAGAAAAATTATATAAATATATAGGTAAAGGTATAATAAAAAAAATTTTTTTATGTTCAAATTGACAGTATATAGAAAATTATTTATATGATGAGAATTTAAAATTTTTATATCATGACAAAAAAGAAAAAAATTTAGCGTGAAAAGGAATTTTTCATTTTACAATTTATTTATTTCTTTTTTCAATCAATTTTTTTTTTCTTTATTTTATTTTCTGTTATGAAAATTATGTATTTTTTATATGCATATGCAATTTCATTTCGAAACTTTTTTATATTTTCTTTTTTAATATATGGTATATGTGATATGTGTGTTTTATTTTTAATAAAAAATTTATTATAATTAAATTTCTATATTTACTTGGTTAGGTTTTAAATCATTTTTCGTATTTTAGTTGAAAATATTTAATATTTTTAGTTTGGTGTCAATTAATTTTTGATGAACAGAAAAGGTTAAGAATATTTTGGAATTTATAAGAAGCGAATATCATTATTATCAAAAACATTCTAATCTTTATAAATATGGTAAAAAATTGCATGAATTCATTAAAAATTTAGTGATTAATAAAATTTTCTGGTGTTATAAATCATATAGCAATAATATGCAATATTTTTCAAATATTTTTATTTCAAAATGAACTATTCGTAAGCATATGATCTCAACATTTTATCACAATTTTACATTTGGCAAGTTTAAATCAAATCAACCCTCAAATAAAGTAAAAGAAAACTATTATTAATTTGGAGAAACTATTATTAATTATAATATTTTTTATCAATTTATAGCTCAATAAAAGTGAGGTGAATAATTCATATTCTTTAATGTTTTTTTTCAGTTAAATAGGGATTTTGTATATCGGTAATATACACAATAATTTCGTCTTTTAAATTAACAAATTTTTTTTTATATAATTTATTATATAGTTTATAAAATAGAAAAATTCATAAAGAATTCAATTTTAGAAATATAAATTCTCCAGATTTCAATAAATACGCAAAAAAAAATAATCAAATAATCAAAATCGTTATAATATTCATTCTATAAATCATCTCTATAACTCCAATTATATAGTATTTAGTTTTTTTGCTAATTCTTTTTTCAATAAATGACTGATTTTATTTCAATAAATTTTGTTATATTCATAAAAAAAAACGAGTAAAAATAATATTATTGAATTTTTGAAAAAATAAAAAAAAGGACATTATTTATTTTTAGAAGCCTGTAACAAACAAAAATGTATAGATATTTAATAAAGAAAAATAAAAAAATATCCATAAAACTTTTCCATATCATTATATGCATTTTCCAGATACGTATTATAAAATAATAATATTTTATAAACATTTAGAATTTATTTATTTTTTTTATATAAAATATTTCATATATTAACAATTTTTTTTTTGTATCAAATAAAAGCAAAACTATATATATATATATAAAAATAAAATAAAATAAAAAAAAACTATATTTTGAAATAACTGAACCATGACGAAACATTTTCATTTTTATGAGAAAATTCTTTTTCTTGAATTTAAACTTTTCACTCCTATATAATATAGAGTTTTTTTTTGCATTTTATTTTCATTTTTTTGCATTTTATTTTACGATTAAATTGAAATTTAAACTTTTTTTTCTCTGTTACAATATTTAGTTTTTTTTATATGTATATATAAACGTGTGTATATATAATTCATGAATGTTTCCAGGATAACTATTTCTATATATGGATATGGATATATAATAGACATTCATTCTGGTATATATAATTTTTTTTTTTTTACACTTTAATATATACATGACCAGATGGTATTTCCTGATATAGAGGTTTTTTTTTCTGGGTTTCTTTTTTGTTATTATTATTATTATTATTATTACATAAAAACTCAAATTTCCATTCAAACATTTTCTACAAATAAATATATATATGTTTGGTTCCAACCAACAACTTCAATGTGAAAATAAAATGTTGTATATGGCAAAAGCTCTTTCTATATATATATATATATAGTACCTCGTTTATATATGATTTTGGATGTAACAAATGGATATTATACATTTATCGATTATATTAAAATATGTTGTATAGGTCGTATATGTATACATATATAAGATTTTTATCGGAAATATAAATTTCAATAAGCATAAAAACACTAAACAGAACAGTAACACCAGCAGCAGCCTGACTGCCTCGATATTTTATATATATATATATATAAAAAAATATATATATGAAATTGTTTTTATATAGAAAAAAATATATGTATTTTATATCGCAATAGAAAATTAAAGTATAGAATAGAGTAAAAAAAAAGTAACCAAAGATTTGCATAAATTATAACAAAATTTAATTTGATTATTTACTTGAATTTTTCCTCCACCATTCTATATAGGAAAAAATACAATCATTTTTTTTATCTGAATATTATAAAATAATGGTTATATATTCGCAATTTTACTAATAACAAAATAATGATAATTTACAGCAAAATATGTTTTTGTTATTTTTTTTTACGTATATGGCGGTATTTTGAAGATAAAGTTTTGTGTACGGTGTTTTTTTTTTTGGAATGGATGGAAATTGTATTTGTATGCCGTCGTATGTTATATATATTATAGCTTTATATTTTTAAATATATGTATTATGTACATATATATTGTTGTAAATTTAATTTTTTTTAATAATAATTGATATTTCATTGGAAAAAACATTTTGGTGGAAAATTTGTTTATGATTTAGAATAAATTTTTTATTAAATCAAATAAGGACGAAAAATATATCTTAAGTTAAAAATAATTATAAAAGGTTATAAAAATTTCATACACAAATGACTTGATTATTAATTGTTAAGTTTACCGAAATTATATGACCATTTTTTATTGGATATATGGAAACACGAAATGAATTACAAAACTTTTGAAATTGGTAAGAAGAAAGTGATTGAAGGAAATATAAGAATAATAATTTGACCGTTGAAATAATATAGAAAAATAGTTAAAACATTCCAATGAATAAAAACCTATTGAGTTTAGAATCACATCGATGTCGTGTCCCTTACACGTAAACGAAGATGACAAAAAAAACAATTTATTTCCATAATTTATATTAAAATCTTTATAACCACCAAACATTTAGTTTTGAATATCATGGAGTAGATTAAAGGTTAAATTGTTGCGGTATAATTCTATTAAAAAAACCAGACAAAGTCAGCGCTTATATACGAATAATCTACAATAATTAGTTGCACCTAATTGTATTTATATATCGGTACGAGTGAGTATTATGAAAAAAAAAAAAAAGAAAAAGTATTAAGTTACAATTATAAATAAATTTAATAATATAGAAAAGTATACAATAAATTTAGAGCATAATATCAATTAAACTAAAGTTCCATAATTTTTCCATACATAATATCCTTTTGCATTATACAAAATAGGCGCATATATACTATAAAAAGGATATACATATTTTTATATAACTATAAGTTAAATACAATTTTTATATTGTATAATAAATTTATTATAATGTATAGGTGGTATGTGAAAATTTATAATTATTCCTAACAATTTTTTTTTTGTGTTCACTATTAGTGTTTTAAACACAACCATCAGATAGAAACTATATATATACATTATACACGTATGAGACAAACTTTATCCGGATACATACGCGGGTTATAGTATACGATATGCGGGATATACAATATAATTAAAAACATTCTCTATCATATATGATTTTGTTTGTTTATATTTTTAGTTGAATAAAAGAACCATGATTTTTTTTTATTTCATATATCACACTCTATATACATTTATAATATATATATATAGTATTATATTTACGATAAACTTTCAAATTATATATTTATATGTATATGAAATGGAAAATTCCTATAAATAAAAAATTTATAAATACAATTATGACGAAAAATGTGAATAAAAATAAAAAAAAAATCGTTAATGGATGGTGAATGAAGTGTATAGGAAATGTGTTACTTTTATTTTTTTTTTATAAATGGTTATTGATATATTATTATTATTATTATAGATAGTCATCATATCGTTCTATAAATATGTACTATTATGTATATTTCGTATAGATGCGGAAAATAAAAAAAAAAAAACTATAAATATATATCAATATAGAGACAAATATTTGAATTTATGTGTACAATACAATAAGTTTCCATTTAAATATTTTATAACAAAAAAATAAAAATAGAAATATATAACGCATTTAGTTGAAAAGAAATGCGATAGCCGTCCATTAATTGTTGTTATGGAAAATTGTGAATATTCAAATTGTGAATATAGTTTTTTTTTTGTTTTGGTTTAATAGGGATATAAAAAAACATCCATACATACATTTATTTTTTAATATATGTTACATGAAAAACGCAATATAATAGGATATATACAAAATATCTAAACATATACAACACACGTATATTATATATAGATAAAATGTATATAAAATTTAACACATTTTGTATATTCTATATGAATATATAGTGAAATTTATATGCTTAAACATAAAATACTTAAAAAAATGTATATATATAGATACAATGTTCTCAATATTGTTATACAGATATATATATATATAGCTCAATGGATATATTATATATTGGTATATAAAAGTATTATTAAAGCCTAACATATACATATATATATCTCGTATATATGGATTTAACTAAAAAGGATTTTCCTGTTTTTCCATTTCACACATAAAAATGTATGTATAATATATTATATTTCATTTAAAATTTATTGTTATTGGCTGCCAGCGTCGTTGGTGTAAATGTTTCGTTTTTCTATTAATTTTTTTGATTGTTTATAGTTTTTTATTATTATCATTATTATTATTATGATTATTATATATACGATGGAACATTTTTGATGCGTAAATAGATATAGATATATGAATTAGATCCCTAACCAAATGTTCTAATCCATTCTAATGTCCATTTAATTGGATATATCCCGAGCTTAGTTACGTTTTAATATAGTAACTTCTACATCACCGATTAGTGGAAGACTCAAGTAATACAAGTAAAATTCAACATCATTTTGCTTTAATAGCGAAATAAACTATAAGGTAATAGGTGAACTAAAAAAAATCGCAGTGAAGTATTCCCGATTTCATTCTGTTAAAAACAGTATTCTCCCACAGCTTAAATTTTTAAATTGTCCTATAGTTCAAAATGAATTATCATGGACTATAGTAAATCAAAATCTTGAAAATTTGTCCTAATATACGTAATTTTGTCTATTCTTTTTTATCAAAATATTTAATTGAATGTTGAAAATATAAGAAAACCAACTTAACCTGAAAATCAAATTATAGTATATATAGAATATTCAAATCGAACCATTCTATTTATAATAATATATAACAAAATACAAACAAAATTATAGTTTACATCACTTTTCTATATACATACATATGTGCCTATATAAATGTTTTTCAAGTTATCACAGAATAAAAACGAACAGAAAAAGAACAGAAAAATACAAATATATATAGTATAGTTTTGAAACAATTGAAAGAAACTTATAAATGTGCAGTTTTGTATATATTGTTATATATATATACGGTTTTGTTTGGGGTTCTACTGCGATGGCCATCGTGAAAATTGATATAGTTTTTACGTGAAGAAAAGATAAAAACACATATTTGTATATAAACCTAAAACTCTATATATATGATGGTTAATGAAAGAAAAGTGATGAAGAAGTTTTGCAAACAAAACAACACAAAGAAAAAATTATACTTTCTTTGGATTGAATTACTTATTCTTAAATATAAATTTGGGATTTTGTGTTTATGTACATTTCCACAATTTTTTTTATATAGTAGTGTATATGAACTGTATATATATATATATATATAGAGATGGAAAACAAAATTCTGTGTGTATATATACAAATTGAAACAAATAATAACCAAATTCAAACTTTTCTAGTTTATTTGCGGTAGAAGTAGTGGTGGTGGTATCGGTGGTGTTAGTGGTGGTGGTGGTTTATGAAGATGATGATACTGATGATGGAGGGTTAAACAAATAACGATAATAATAATAATAATAATAATAATAATAATAATAACTTTATATATGTATACCTCAATTCTCTGTATATTATATGACATATGGATGTTACCGAAAATATATGTATATATGATTTTATCTTATATTTGTGTTAAAAGGGAAAACTCTTTTTATTTGTTTTTCCAATCGTTTCGTTTTGTTTTTTGTTTCTCTTCAAATTTCTTTTATGGAAATTTATAAGGAGAATTTATGAATATTAAAATTTCGGAATGGTATACAATTTTTCATTTGAATATATTATATTATGCAAATAATAATAATAATACAAATAATAGATAATCAGAAGAAAATGAAGAATAATAAATTAATTTAATATTTAAATATTTACAATATAATAAAATTGATTGTGAATAAATATTAAAAAATACTATATATACCATATCTAATTATTATTTTTTCTTTTTTATTAAATGAGTTATTTAAATTGTTTTCAATATAAAATTCAGATAAATTTCAATAATTGACTGTCATAAATTTACATAAAAACGGGGTTCCAATCAGAAAAATAAATCTGAAACCTTAACCGAATAATTTTTCTTTAGAACGTTTTCATATTACCCATTTTTGATTGAATACCATTTTTCAAATCATTTAGAATGCTTTTATGAGCAAAATTTTCATTGGATGAAACTTGCCCATGGATAGAAAATTAATCAGAAATATTTTTTTACTAATTTTTTATTGTTAGAATATTTGCTACAGCGCAGACAGAAAGAATTGACAAAAAATCTAGCTAAAATCTTTTCTGAGGAACGTTCCTTTTAAAGGAAATTTTTCAATGAATCTAAAATCAATTCAAAATAATTTTTCTTTTGATTAAATATTTCCATTTAAATACAAAATCATTTCGAAAACATTCCTTTATGCATTGCTTTCTATAGAAGAGATTTTCTAATGAATTAACAAATAAATCAATTAAACAATTTTCCTTTTGTTGATTCATTTATTATGATAGAAAATTAATTTAAAATTAAAATCATTTTATTACCAAAATATATTATATAATTCAAATATATTTCAACAACAATAGATATGTAAATTACAATACAATACCAATCTATCGCATCCCATCGAATGACCATATATGGTATATACTCGTTAATGAGCTAACCCAATTATATTATATATAAAATGAATTATTATATAAATAATTAGTTTATTTGAAATTGATTATAAAATTATGTATAATATATTTTAAATAAAGTATATACATCTATAAATATATAATTTATATAATAACAAAAATATATAAGTTAAATGAAATTTTCGATTATCAGAAAAAAAAATCCACATTATAGTGTATCAATGCTGATTAATTTTTTTTTTTTGCATTTCAAAAGTATAACATAAATAAATACAAAAAAAATGTACAATACAATTTGAAAACCAATTATAATGATAATTATATAAATTATACAAAAATAAATAAATATATGAATGCCAATATAAAAACAACGAGTATCTTTTTTGCCATAAATATATATACAATTTCATAATATTATTTATCAATAATTTTATATATTTAACATATACAAATTGCAAATATAATTTTTATTCAATCATTAAAATCTATATAGAGAGTACATTAATATTGTTTTTTTTCTGTTGTTGTTGTTATTCATAAAATATTGATAATTATTATGAAATAAATAAATGTATTCACTAAAAAAAAAATTGAATGTGAATGATTTCCTGATGCGTACATTTTTTTTTTGTTGTTAAATCCAAATATATTCAACATGAATTTATAATTAATATGCGTATTTTTTTTTTTGTTTTACAAAATAATATATTAAAACAATTGGATTATTTTATATAACATAATATGTATTTTGAGAAGGGAATGCTGGGTAAATACATCCCTCATATATATATTAATTTGTCATGGTAATTATCAAATAACGTAAAAATAATGTAAAAATTAAAACAGAAATATTATGTTTGCATCTGGTACAAAATGTTGATGAATGTCCTGTAACACGTTTATTTATTTTGTTTTTGTGTATGTTAAATACTGAATATTTTTCGGTGTAAAAATTTGATATTTGATAATAAGGTTCAACATATCTATAGTTTATTAACATTAACTTTGAATGATAAAGTAATTGTTTTTTGCATTTGATTTTTAAGAGATTATTTTATAATAATATAGATTTAAAAGTAAAATTAATCGCCCACCGTTTTCAGGCATTAATTAAAGAAGAAAATGTTATACATATAAGGATATTAATACAAAAAAATACAAAGCTATTTTGTTGGATATTGTAATGGTTTGACAAGTATATGCGTTGAGCAATATGAAAGGACACCCAGTAAAAATTTTAAAATATGTATTATTCTTTATTTTTTTCCGACATTCAATGGACAATTTATGATGACACATTACATTGTAATATATATATATATATATATAATATATGATTATTATCATCACATTAATTTTATTTTTTATTTACTATATATATAGGGATTTTATTAGTATTATTTTAATTTTTAATCCATTTATTTATTTTTTTTTTTGGTATAATTATACAAACTTTCCGTCAGTCATTTATATTTTACATATAGTTAGTTATTAATCCATATATACGACGAGATAAATCCAATTTCAGATTATATATATACTGTGTAGATTATATTGCATAATAAAATAGATGTATTATATTTAAACTTATATAATTATATGAACATTTGATCATATTGTGTATTGATTCAAATTAGTTAAGTATAATATTTAAAACGAAGTAACAACAACCTATGATAACATCATTAAACGAAATTAAATATATAATTCCGAAATGGTTCAAAGCAAAGGACCCAAGCCCGAAGGTAATTTAATCTTTAAACAATATCAAATTATTTTATTATCCATTATTTGTGAAATTTCAAATCCACGCACTCACACCCACAATATAAATTCTAATCGGTATCAGATATACGCATATAACACATAACACTTAAATCACGATCAATGATTGCATTATAAATACGCACACATGATATGTATATAAAGTTAAATTAGATTATGTCAGTATAAATTACATTTATGGAATGAATATGGCATTTATAATTTAAGATTTATTTCAAGATATATATCTATATAAGATAAGAATATGAAACCAGGATAATAATAATAATATCATATAATATAAACAACGTATATACATTAAAACGAAAAGAAAATAAACAAAATTAAAATGAACATAACAAAAAAAACACTGGTGCGTTATTCCTTTAATTTTATATATTACTTTATGTACTTCATTCAAGCATAATATATTTATATTTCTATACGGGGTGATCTAAACTGTACGTCGTATATAATTTTTTTTCTTTTTGTGTGTTACGAGTTTTTGTTCTGTATTTCCTGCAATTTAATACATATTATATAGTAAAGGGTTTGGAAATGGATATCAGTTTGTTAAACTATTAATCGAAAGGTGATGTAATTTTTACAATATTGGGCCTATACATAAATTAATTTTTTCCATTTGTGACTAAAAACCTAGACAATGGAAAAGTATAAACAAGATTTTAAATATACTCGAATTTCTTAAAAAAGTAAAAATCCAAAACCGAGAAAAACTATGGAATAATGTTGATTTAGTATCCAGAATCACCAAAACTCTGGCTACTATAGCAATTTTTAAAGCCCAGTATATAAAAAATTCATTTACCTAAAAGAACATCAAAAAAAAAACGTTGTGCATTAACAATCTATATTCTCAAATTCATGTATAATATGTACATTATCATAATAAACCCTCATTTTAAATTAACGCAGCACCAAAATGTGCTTTGATGGTGGAATACACATATTTCTTTTATATATAATATATGAAATATCAAATAATCTTTACACAATATTAAAAACAAGAAAAATATCCTTAAACGTTATACAATATCATATATATTATACATAAAAAAAAGTGTATTAAAAGTTTTTTTTGTTTTGTTTTTTATTATGTATATACATACATAACTTTTGGGTGAACTTGGATTCGCAGATTCTAAAATAAAATTGAAAAGTATGAGCGGTTTTTCAATGAATTTTCATGCGAAATTATATAAAATTATAAATACACAGTAATAAAACTGATAAGCTAATATTCATTATTTATTGTTTTGCAGAAAAGAAAATAAAAACATTTACAAACAAGAAGAAATAAGACAAAGTGTAATATATAATTGTAAAAAATTATGCTTAGAAAAATATATAGATTATCCGATAAAAGCTAAAATTAACATTGTCTTCTTATATATACTTATCCTACATAAAGAATGTCTTATATAGTATGAAAAACTGAATGTATATAAGTACATGAAAGTTTATATATCACAAA
Source organism: Dilophus febrilis (assembly GCA_958336335.1). Taxonomy (NCBI): domain Eukaryota; kingdom Metazoa; phylum Arthropoda; class Insecta; order Diptera; family Bibionidae; genus Dilophus; species Dilophus febrilis. Next base: position 55,418,291 of record OY284469.1, on the reverse strand, counting down.
AAGGAAAAGAAAACAGAAAAACGTGCGTGTTTAAAATTCTCACGTAAATACATTTTAAATGTTGTTCGCGTTTTACCTATGCCTGTAAAGTTTTCAATATATATATATAATTTACATGCATTTATATATTGTTATCGTCTTCATTTTCATCATCATCATCGCATCAACTACATACCATAATAATGTAAGACATTTACCAAGAATGTATTTCCCTACATACGGTATGGTATATATATATTCATATTTATCAATATATACACTGCCCTCAAGAATGGATGCAACTATAAGAAGTATATGTACTATGAATCACAAGACGTAATACGCAAAGTAAATTAATGTAATCTAAAATAAAATAATTTCTGTGTATTGTAAATTTAAAATAGTTCAATAAACAAAAAAAGATTATACTATAATAATTTTTTGTATAATTGCGTAAGAAAATTCTGTATAAATGAGGAAATTGCTTGAGGAATTTTTAAAATGATTTAATTGAATAAACGTTAAGATTAAGAACTTATAAATGTGATTAAATTAATTTTCTTGAAAAGTACCCGATTTATCATAAAAGATGGTTAACAATATATATATATTTCTTGTTTGTTACATAGATTTCCAGACTCACTGTATATATATATGAATAGATTGATACTTAATAAAAATATATATACATAGTGCACGTACACGAGTGCTTGCAATGGATATTATAATTTTATAACAAATACCCTTCTCATATATGAATATATGTACATATAACTTTAAATTATTGTATAGAATAAAATATATACACGATAAGCGGTGTAATTTGAGTCAATAAATTATGTATGCATATTTATTTTTGTATATATCGTCGTCGTTGTTGTCGTTCCCTGTTCGCTATATATCATTTTTTTGTAAAATTAAATATTTTATATGGACGTACCTTATGTTTATAAATAAAATATAATATTATGTAGGTAACTAACTATTAACAAAACTATATAATTATTATTATATGTATATTGTATATATACAAACGAAAGATCGATATATTATTACAGGTATTTTGTTTTTTTAATTAATTTTTTTCTATATGGATTTTTTTTTTAATAGATATATGCAATTAAAAGTTATGTTTAGCGGGTGTACGTTTTCTTTTTCAATATATTTTGCTTTTATTTTTCTTTGTGTTTCCAGAATTATAATTTTTCTTTATCTAAATATTAAACAATATACCGGTATTTTTTTCTTGGGGGAAAACAAAATCATTTTTTTATAAGAATAATAGATTTTAAAATGGAGAGTAATCCTATACTGAGTTATGAGGTATATTAGACTAGAAATATTTATTAAAATAGATAAACTAAATATCTTATATATAGTTTTTGAAGTGGATTTAAATTCCAAAGAAGGGAAATTAATTTTAAGCGTTTAAACATTCAAAAAAAAAAAAATAAATATATTTTCCATAATATTCAAAACTATTGAAAATTATATAAATTACACCGCTATTTTGCAGCATTTCTATTACTGAAGGGATTCAATTTATTCATGAGGCATACAAATGAAATAAATTCAACTTCATAATAAAATAAATGAGAAACGTTTTGTGCGGTAAAAATTCAATATAAAAATAAAATGCAATTTCATTTATAAAACTTATATTGAATTATACATAGCAAATTATATATTCATCACAAAATTAAAAAAAATTATATGTATAATATATGAAATAAAATAATTTATATGATTTTTCCCCGAATATATATACGATAAAATTTTACAATTATGTAATTTATTAGATTATTACAATTGAAAATGTTATACAAAAGTGATTTTTTGTTTTTAATGAATTAGTTTTTAGTATATTTTCACAGAATATTTTATTAAATTATAGAAATTTATGTGAATTTCTTATTTTTTTTTTTAATATACGAATGGTAGAAAATTTATATAAACCTACCAGATTAAAATGTGTCTAAACTTTTAATCATATTTTCAAATATATTCATTCATGTATTCTTCTTATAAATGAAAATATAATATATAATGTAAAAAGCATATACATATCCAAACTTTAGTTTAGCTTAACGTTTCAACTTGTATACATTTTTGACAATTAGTTATAATTATAATAAAATTTTACCATATATGTAATCTTTCATATAATAGTAATATAAATTTTTCTTATGGTAATTTAAATATTTTTTTTTTTTACAATATGCTTTTTTAGTTGCACGATACATGAATGTCATAAACATTTTGTTCGCATTTAAGTCAAAGCATTTCCTATCTCTATATGTAAAGCACATGTTTAATTTTATGTACTGCGATTGTGAGAATATATATTATGCGAGTACATATCGTACATATAATAAATTTAATTTAAACATGTTATATATGTTAGGGAAAATGTATGTTTGTTTTTAAAGTATACTCGAGGAAATTTCATTTGATAATTAGATATATCTAGAACAAAAATTCAATTAACATATTACACAAACTTTTCCAAAATAATAATATGTTAATATTTTTTTTTTTACTTTTATTTTTCTGTGTACATTTTATATATTATATTTTCGTATTTTTCTGTAAAAAGATTACATTATGCTAAAAAATTACTGGAATTTTTCAATTTAAATAATTTAAAAAAAAATTAATTTTTTATTATGTAAGGGGTGTAGTAAAAATGCCATTACTTGTGAACCTGTTGAGATAGAATAATGGGCAGATCATCGATCGATAGATAATTAAATTCTTAAAAAACGTTCCATACATATCAAATGGGGTTGTAGAACAAATTCTATAGTTAAAATCTATAAACGTGAAAAATTGTCAATTTAATCTTACTCTTTGCATGGACACCCCATAATATTATTTTAAATTCGGAAAATTCAGCTTATTTTACTTAAGAATCAGTCTTAAAATCAATCAGTCTTAAAATCAATATCAGAATCAGTCTTAAAAATTGAATGATTACGTTGATTTTTGAGTTGAGAGATTTTTGAGAGTTTCAATAATATCAGGTGTATATTAGAGATTTTTTCATTAATATACGCGGTAATAGATTAATAACGATTTAATATTTGTTGAACTCTATAATAAAGAAAAATAATTTATTAGAAATTCGAAGACAAACAAAACTCACAAAAATTTATAATATTATTATCAACAGTTCACATTACTTTTTTAGCATAATGTAAATAATATTTAGCATAATGATATAGTAAATTTATAATAATTATATAATATTAAAACAAAAATGTTCCTGAAACTTGTAAGTTGGACTTGATAAGATTATTATATACATATACTTATATTACATTTTGTGTAAAATTTGAATATATAGATATCTGAATATACACATCCATTCGCATTTGTATATCGTATATATATAAATATATAATAAAATATAGTTAGGTCGTACAGTGGCTGCCAAATGTATTAAGAATAATATATTTTTGTAAGATTATATACTACAAAACCATTTGAATAAATAATAAAATTTGAAAAGAAAATAGAAAAGTATCTGATCCATTTATATTATATCGCTTTGTACAATACTATCATATATACTTTATCATTTCTTAAATAACATTGCTTTCATGTATTTAATTATTAAGGTTATATATAATTTAATTCATGAAAATCCTTTTTCAGTCAATACACGTTTAATATTAAGTTGTATTAAGATTTTCTTGAATACAATTTGAATTTACCGAGGGAAATGGTAAAGAAAAAATGTGTTTTTATTAAATTTGGAAGTCATCCTCCGAAGAATTTTCATCAAAATTCGTATTATCCCGAATACATTTTACAGAAACTGTACACACAATTTACACATATGCTAATATATTACGTATTTTATATGTTTGTTGATGTTATTATATTATATTATATAGTAACTATATATATTATGGATAGAATCGTAATATATATCGCTATATACTATATGGCAATAAGCTGATATTTCATTATGCATATATAGTTTTATATACATATCTTTTTCGTATATATAATCAAGCTTTTTAACCCTCGAATGTATTTAGGTAGATAGATATAAATCCATATATATATATATATATATAATATAATACAAATAAAATAAAATCTAATTTAAGTCAACATACAAAAATAACATGCAGTAAACAAATCTATATGTGCATAAATTATAGAGCTATTATCTATAGATACACATATTTATATATATACGTAGCCATATGTGAATCGAGAAATCCAGATACATGCGTTTATTTTAATGTTTTAAAGAATTTATTCATACATATATATTTATAAAAATTTATATATCGTAAGTAAGTACATGAGTTAGTGCCTATATACGTATTTAAAAGTGCTTTTAAAACAAACATTTTAATCTTCTAACAAATATTCTTTATATATACCAGATATATATGCAAAGTATATTCATAAAACACGTACTCTTAAACCGTAAAAACCTTAAAACATGTAAACGTGTATATAGCATGTATATATGGTAGATATAATACAAAAACAATATGATGGAAATATAAATTACGAAAACATGAAAATTTTAAATGAACATTATTTTTTTTATATACAAGTAAATATATAAAGAATATTGTATGTATTAAATTTCATTCCAATTTTTAACATACGCAACGTGATCGAATCTTTTCAAATATTTATTTATTTATATATATTTACACACACACCATATTATGGATAAATGTACATCGATATTATATTGGGTATTATAATTAGACAAACATGCGAGAATCGGAACAAAAAACATAGACATAACGTATTATATATGTATCTATATGGTATAAATATATGATAAACCCATATATGCATATATCATTTATATATCAATAGAACTTATTGGAAAATTATCGATTGTAGGTCAATTGGATTAACTTTATAATTTAGTTTATAAAAATAAAATGTATAATAATACGTATACAATATACATATATATAGAGCTATTGATATGATTATATACAGAAATGGAAAACATATTTCTCATTAAAAACACGCAAACTTTATTTATAAATATCTTTTTTTTTCTATATATGTACGTATAATATAAATCCATATTCATATATATAAATAGATTTGAAAATAAAACAGGGTATTGAATTGATTCGTGAGGATTGTAGAACATGTAATCTTTAAAACAAAATGTAAAAAAATCAGCAATCTTTATCATTGAATTATATATAGATCTACTTAAAAAATTGGCTCCTTTTTAAATCTATCATTATTTTATATTGATTTCATTCATATCACTTCATTATAGTTAAATCTATGACGAAAAAATGATTAGGTTTTTATAAAAATTACGTGGTGGACAGTTAGTTATAGTTTCCTTTATCGATATCTATATTTGTGAATTGGATATATTTTTCTGATGTTTATATTGGAAACAACAAACAGTTACAGGGGTCGATGGACGATCTATCAAAATACCTTATAATCTACGGGTAATTAAATTAAACAAGTTTTGTGTTGTGCGGATAAAAAATTAGCATATTTCAAGTTTTTGTTGCAATTCATTTTGCAATTTCTACAGATACACCACACTATCAAATAGGATATTTGTAATAATATTTAAGTAGTTTGTCACCTTAAAGAACCTCATTTGAAAACGTTTATTTTGGAGTAAGTGAATGAAAAACACGATAGCATGTGATTGTAAAGGATTAAAAAAAATGTATTGCAAGGTGACAAACAACACTAGTTATGCATTGAAATGAAAAGGTAACTAAAGTAAAATATTGATTGAGGATCTTCAATCAGGCAAAAATAATAATATATAGAAAATTTTGATTGAGCTTTATCTGGATGGTTTGAATAATGAAAGATTAAATACAATATTTTTGGTTTACAAATGCCTGCATAATGAATGTTAATTTATAAATATTTAAATTATTTATATATATATATATATAAGAAAGGATATACATTATATGGCAAAGGACATTTAAGCCATAATATTATGACAATCACAAGTTGTTGCATAAAATACAAAGAATGGTTTATTTAAAAATATAATTAATTAATATATTTTATTTTATATATATATGAAATCCTCAATTCAAGTATTGTGTCGGTAATTTTTCTTTTTTTTACCCCACATATAAGGTGTATTAAATTAAATCTTTTATCAGCACACACTTATAATATAATTGTTGAGTGCGCTTTGTTAATTAAATGTTGAACCATCACGCAATCCCATATATATATATATAAATAAACTGAACATTATTTTATTGTTTATTATTAGGATAATTTTTTTCTTATATATATAGACATATAAATTTCTTACGCACATTTTATTTTAAAAGAAAACATAAAAGTATAATAATAATAATAATAATAATAAAATAAACCAAAAAGAAAAAAAATGTTTTTGCCTTCTAAAGTAATTAAAAAAAAGTAATTAAATAAGTAAAACAATAAAAAATAATATATCGCGTGTCGTACATTCATATTTGTTTTTATAGATATTGTGGATTTGAGGGGATGAAGAAACAGCATGTGGAATATCATTACATTTAGAGATGGGAAAAATCTTATATACCTGATTTTTTTTTATGTATTTTTATATATTCAACCGAGTGGTTTTCCGTTAGTACACAAAGTACATATTTTTGTATTAAATTTACTAAAAAAAGAATTCAACAACAACAATTGAATATGGAATTTATGTATCAAAGCTGTACTCACTTTATATTATATGTGTGTATATAATAAATATATAGCGTTGTTTTATCAAATGAATTATAAGATGAAAAATAATATAAAAGAAGTACTTTTTTATATATAGTATATTTAGATTTTCTTTTAAGTGCAGTATATATGTATACCGATTATACATTGCGGTTATGATTGTGTATATATATATATATTTATACAAATTAAAACAATAAAATTAATTATTATGTGAATTAATAAAGAGATTTTATTATACAAATATTAAATTAAAATTTATTAATTTGTTTTTTTGAATATAAATTAATGTCTATATGTAATAATGATATAAATAAACAATGAAATGAATTAGAAATATGTATACCACCTACACTGATATATTACGATATTTCTTAATTCATTTATTACTCATATTGTATGCGGTTGGTATTCGGTTATGTTAAAATATAATCATTAAAAGTCCTAATGGTTATTTACTTTCAAAGGGAAAATTAAATTGATAAAGAATCCTTTAAGAAGAATGTTACAAAACCGATATTGTTTTGATTTTTACCAAAATAAAAAAAAAATTGTGTCATTGTCATTTTATCAATGAATACCAATCATTTATTTCTTAATTCAATAAACAAACAAAAGGGTGTCTTTCAACAAAAACTATCCAAAAAATTTTCCTTTTATAGAAATTATATTTGGTGGTTACAAAATTTATTTTGATTTCAAATATAAAGTATTACATAAATTAAACTAGAAATAATTTATTTATTTTATAAAATAATATATATTGAATTCATTTGAACAATAAAAAACTTTTAAGAATTCAATCAAAACTTTAATCTATCTCAAACCTTTAATATATACATAACATACTCATATTATTATTACAACATGCAAATATAGTATTTTGGTTTATTTTATGTTAATTTCTTAATATGGTCAATTCAATTTCGTATATGCATTATTTTATATAAAGGATATATTTATAAATGTATAAAAGCTCTTGAATTAAATTTATTTACCATATCGATATATATATATATAGATATATTTTTATCGGGAAAATTCTATTATGCATTTCTATATATATCATATACAGTTAAATATTTAATGTGACTAAACTTTGGATATAGACTAGACTATATATTGATATATTCAGTACGCATTTATTACGATTTGATTTTGCAGTCAAAACTTTGTATATGCATTTCCTATAATTTCATTATAACAACGTTTAATTGATTACATTCTATAGATTAATCAACCCTTAAAATGAGGTATATATATAAAAAGATATACAAAATACTACACAATTTAAAATATTTCCTAAAAAATACAGTAAATGAGGATAAAACATAAAGTAATACCCATTTAGGTGAGCCCATTTATAGAAGAAAACGCATCCTGTATATATAATTTTACTTATAGATTTATAGTTTTTAACATACATATAAATAATACATTGATGACTATTCATTTTATTCCAAATTGTATATTGAATAATTGGTAAAACAACACAAAATGCATATATCCTTCTAATGTATAATATTAATGTAGATTATTTTTATACATAAATGAATTCAAAAATATTTGAATGAAATAGACAAAATGTATTTTAACTGCATGTCTATTCAGACAAAAATATCATAAATAATGAATGATTATAAATACAACATAGCATTACCTATTATTCTTACATATATAGAAATAAGTATAATGGTATAATATAAAAAATAAAAATAATACTAAAGCCTATATTTTTACTGCATTCCTTCATCAATATACGATATCATTATAATTTATTTATTTCTTTTAAATTATAAGTTTTTAGTTTTTTTTGTACATTATTTAACATTAATAAACCTAATGGAATTAACTTAAATAGCATTCACGAAAGAAACCACAAGAAATTATCGCATATCGGTATATAAACAATCCTCTGAAATTCTTTAGAATAACTTAATTAACTTACATCTTGAAAATATTATTATCTTGCCATAGTTTTTTTTGTACTTAATTCTATTTAATCAAAATATACAAGGTTTATACAGTTCATTAATTGTTTCTGTTAAATTTGAATACCAATTTTGAAAAAAAAATATGGCAAATAACAAACGAATACCATTAATTGAATTTAATTGCAATATTATACTTTATATAATAATACACTCTGTAAAAAATTCTTAAAATAAATATAATCAAAAAAGAAAATATGCAGACAGGGCAACAACCAAACTGTAACAAAACAAAAAAAAACAACACACACCAAATAAAATACTTATACTTTTGTGAAACCATTAATCTTAATTTCAAATCTGTTTTTATTTTCTATGTGATACTGTTATATATATTTAGTATATATATATATATCTACTTCTTCTTCAAATCTCATTCCTGTGTCTAGATTATGTAATGGATTTTATGTATAAATATATAGAGTCCCTTCACAATTTCACATATTATACATACAGTTTAACAACCATATACATAGAGGTTTACTCTTTTTAAATACCTAATGTTTATATAGTATATATATATAATACTATATTGATTTATGATCAAGATAAATATAATTAATTATAACTTAATTTTTTTTAGACACTGTGTGAAAACCAACAAAGAATGAAAACAAAATTAACAAAATTTTGTGATTACACACCGAGTACTTTTTTCCATCTTCTTCTTTTTTCTATATATATTATTTCTATTATAATTTTAAAGCACTTTTTATATATAAATAAAGTATAATGAATGATACAAAATTTTCCATTATAATATATAAATACTATATTTAATTTATAGTACCATCAAACTTGGAATTGTGTTTATTATATTATAAAGGTTAATATTTGGTCTGTTTTTATTTTACATTATATTTTATATATGGTTTAATTTTTTCCATATTGTATTATACTATATATAATTAATGAACTTTATTATTTCATGGAAAAAATACCCGAAAGAATAACATAATGGATATCATTTATTAGATATATATATATATATATATATATATATATATATAATTTTTATAACACAATATGACATCGCACCTGAATACAAAAATTAACATAAAAAAATATAAGATTTAACAATCTTAAAATACACCTCAAAATTTCAAGTTATATAGAAGAAAAACACAAAACAAAAAAAATATAAGAATTTTATTTTTTAATATAAATTGTATATGCAATTGAAAAGTTGTTCACCAAACAAATTTTTTTGTTGATTATATTTGTATAAAATATATAAGTATTATCAAATGAACCAAAATATGTCTGTTGATTAGTTTAAAAGTTTTTCTATATGTATATAGTTTTTGGTATAAATAATTTTCCTATTCTATATAGGTATTATCTAGGATATACGATTCGGCGTGAAAATTTATAGTAAAAATAAAAATCAAATCAAATAATTTTCTGTTTGCCATTTTAATTATATATTGATGAGAGGTGATTATATATAGAAAGTCAAATATTTTATAACGATTGAATCAATTGCAATTTGTTAGAATTCATTATACTTAATAAAGATATTTGTGCATAACATACTGCATTTATATATTGTATTACAATGGTCATCATTTTAGTGTTAAATACATTGATCGATTCAGTGAATTGCAACAGAATCTCACAATCGATTGTTTTCTCAACTATCATTAACAACCCCGTTGGTGACTTAATTCTCACCCAATCATATTTATAGTAACTTAATAGAATTCAATAATTCAAAACTTATCTGAAAATGAATGTGGATTCTTCGGAGAATTAACATAACTTATTCCAATTATTGAATATAATTAACATGTGAATTTCCCAACCTGTATAAAAATTTTTCTTTTGTATTTACTTGTGTTTTTCTGGAGTTTTCATATTAATATATACCTATAAATATCGTATATATTTGGAAAGGAAATGGACTAGATATAAAATTACAAAAAATACTTCTATTTATATAAATGGCGTTTATTGCATTGAATTATATATAGTATATAAATAATATATAGAAGTACATAGAAAGAAAATTGTATTCTATATATATTTTCTAAATATAGATTTTCACAAAAATATCACATATAATATAATAACAAAAGCGATTTTATATTTTCCTTTTTTTTTTTTATTTTGTATTTTAGGTTTGTTTATATATGCAATTGAGTGGATATACATATATTTATTTATATATAGGATATAAAACGGATCATCAAATATGGATCAAATATATTTAAATTAAAATTAAAAAAATATTCATGGCATATATTTATTTAAAAATAATTCGTGTGTATAATAAATTGCTTCTGGTTATTTATAAAAATTCTATTTTGAAACACCATAAATTTTGGGTCACTTTCATACATCTATTAGCAACACGTGTTTCATCAATGCGATATCCAAAAATTAGTTTAATCAACGTTGAAGATGATTTTTCAATAACATTGTTTAAAAGTCTATGTTTTTAGTATTATATTGACATTTTTAACTGGTTAAATTCTTATATATGTAACATCATAAACACTGAATGGAATTTTTAAATTAAGGAAATTTCAAATTATCAGATATTTGGCTCTATTATTTGATTACCCTTTTTATATGATTATTTTACGAACAATATACCAGATATGCGATGATAATATAAATGTGTTTATATATTTATAAATATAAATATTGTTGAATATTCCTGGATATATTTGGTATATAAATATAATATCAATAAAATATATCTCTAACTTTGAATTTACTAAATAATACATTTGTATATATTTATTTTCATTATATGTACTATATACTCTATACGTTCATGATCGCGTATATTTATTTATATCTATATTTAGAGTTATTTGTATATATATGTATATATGTTTATAGGCGATGTTTATTATCAAAATAAACTTTATCGTTTGCTTCTTTTCATGTGTCCTTTTTTTATATGTATATTTATTTATTTATTTTAATATACAGGTATATATTTTTATACAAGAACGTCCATGTGACATACTTTATTATATGTTATATAACTATCCTGTGTCTGAAATGGTTTGTTATATATATAATTGAATAAATGGGATATATTATTATTTTATATTGTGTTTTATGAATATTTTATATTTATAAGGATTTAGTATGAATGCTGATTTCTTTTTTTTTTATTTTAAATTTCATATTGAATTTATTTATATTTTTTGCACTATAATATATTTTTCATATATATATTATTAAAGTATATATTTAAACCCATTCAAATATTTAACTTGAATCTGTGTTTTTTTTTGTCTTTATAATATGAATCTAATGATTTTATTGTGCAATTTATTGTTGAACAATATAAATAGATATTCATATGAATAATAAAATAGCAATAAGGATGTTTTTTGGTTGTGCATATATTCAGTGAACTTTTCGGAAATCCCGGAAATTTTTCATGTATTACTTGTATTTTCATGTGGTTCATTACATCAATCGATTAATTGATTTTCTTTTTTCTTTTTATTGATTTAAACACCATTTCGTGTAGTTGATCTATGATAAATTTGGTCGACAAGGAAATTTAAACGATATTCTATCACAAGAAAATATATTAAGATGAGATTATTGATTCACTAATACTAAAATACTAATACGAAAATACTCACGAGGAATTCTTTACAACTTTTCTATTAGCAGAAAAATGTGTATTTTAGTAAAATAGATTATTTAATGATGTTTTATCAGTAGGAATATTTTAATTGACAAAAAAATATTCAAAAGAGTTTCTTAAAGGATTTTCTATCACTAGAAACATTTATATATTAAAAGAAAAGTGTTCACAGGGGATTTGTAAACGATTTTTTATAACCAGATATATTGAAAGACATTATTTCAGAGATATTAATTAATGATTTTCTATCACTTTAGGAATAGTTATTTTCAAAGAATAATGTTTAAAAAATGTATTTTCTTCATCAAGTAAGGATTTTTGATGCAGAAAATTGAGTATTGAATGAAACGTTTTCATATTAATAGTTTGAAATGAACTAGAAAAACTTGGGTTCTAGAAAGCAAAAACTTTTTTAGGTTAATTGGAAAATCCTTTCATTCATACATACAATTTATTCTTACAAACAATTCTATTTGTAAAATCTATATCCTATAATCTTCAAAATTAGAATATCTGGTCATTTATGCTTGATGCGTAAATGTTCATATGTATTTTGTTATGATAATCAATATAATTTTAAATATATCTGCATATTATTTATACATAAAAAAATATCTGACAATCATTATTATATATAATAGGAAAATTATAAAAAAAAAATTAAAGGACGTATTGTTGCAATATGAAAATTGAACAAATGTTAAAGAATATAAATAAAGAATAACGAATGAAAACCACACACACACACAATCGTGTCATGCTTGACAATGAAATCCACACAAAAGAAACACAAATATTGTTCGTTATGATGTAAACATATCCTTACAAAAGAAAAAAAAACAGACAATATAATCAGATATACCTGAAAATATAAGAACGCCACAATAAAAGGCAATATTATATATATATATGTTATAAAGATTTGATATCTTGTCCATATGAACAGAAAAACATAACGTCATGTGTGTGCGCGAAATGTATATTACAAAAATATAAATATATATATATACCATTGTGGTGGTTTTCTATTGTATAAAATATAAATACATATATAAAAGGATATATATAAAGGACGAAAAACATTATATATATATGTATAAATATGATGGAGAATATAAGATAAGATTTATTTTTTTACATAAATAAAAATGGTATTGTGTTTTATATATAGTTTTTTTTCATCATATCGTTTTATTTAATACTTTTCGTATCAAAATATATTTCATAATATAATATCGTAATACATATAGTATATATACGATTGGAGTGAGCATATACAGAAAAACATAAATAGCAATTACATTGCATAAGCGTTTTTTTTTGTTCATCATATATATATACATGGTGAAAAGTTTCTTACTTCATTATAACTTGTAATATTTGAGGGTGAAATGATTTATTATCATAATTAATGTTATACTTATTTATACATAAAAATAAAATAGTGATAATAATGCACCGTGTATCTAAGATAAAGATAATATAATAATAATAATAATGTTCAAATACCATACAATGAACATTTATCACATTATACTTGAATTCAAATGTAAATATACTCGTAGAATTTTTTAATTTTTTTACTTTGTCTGCTATGCATTTTCTATGCATTTTCTTTTTAAATATTAATAGATATTTTATTGGTTCGTAATCTTCACAAGTTCAATGTTTGTATATATTAAAGTGTAAACAATGAAATTAAATTAAATATTTTTTAAATGCAGTGAAATAATTATAATTAATTATGACTTTTGTATATGAAAAATGTTTACAAAAATCTGCAATTTGGTTCAATATCATGATATCATAAAGTAAAAAAATAAATATTATGGTATCGCAAAATTTATTCAATTGTCTGTGTGATTAAAAAATCTATACGATATCCGTGCTACAATTACTCGGATATTCCATTAAGTAAAGCCGAAAAATATAAAAGTTGCAATTTGAAAATTTTGTTTATATTTTATGTAAATTTCATAAATCATTTTTAAATATGTTTAAAATTGTTTTTTTTATTATTTATATATTATTTCTTTTTTACACAATTATAAAGTAGAGAAAAAAATAAATAAAGTTTGTTTAATATATTATAAATTTTAGTTTCGATGCGATGTTACAGCACAGATATCATATATAAAAAAGAGCTTAATTCATTTTTTTTATTTCATAAAACACGATACACATTATTTTCGCAATTTTTTTTTATGTTGTTTAAACTTTGATACCAAAAAATAAAAATATATAGGCAATAAATTTTGATTTATGTTATTTTTTTTTGTTTAATCTTTGCAATATTCAAATTAGTTTTTTTAGGTCGTATGTTTTTCTATCTATTTGTTATAAGCACAAGTTATAAGGGTTTTAAAATTGCAATGTATATATAATAAGATTTATCTTCATAGTTAGCTATAGATTTTTTATACACAAATTGCATTACAATATAATAAATATTCTCCATTTAAATCAATAATATTAATTTCATAAATCATTGGATTATTTTTATCCTCAAATGAATATATATTATGATACAAAATCAATTTCTTTTCTATGCATTTCCATAATTAGAAAATATGTAGGAAAATATCAAATGTGTGGTCCAAGTGCTTTAAAAGTCGCATTCAAAAGAAAACTTCAAATATTTATGGATGATAATTTTTCGACATCACTGTGGTTGAAGGAAATTTTGAAATATCCAGTGCATAAATTATTAGTATGAAATATTGATTAGTAAAAAAAACCATCGCTCATGTGAGAGACAAATACAAAGGCACTATTTTTTAATTTGTCACTTAAAACAAACGATACATAGTATATTTTTCCCGAATGTTAGAAACTTTACTGTTTTTAAACTATAGTTCTAGTCCATTATACTGAAAATTTCTATTAATGCCTTTGGGTGTGCATACACAAGTGAGGAAAAGGCATCTTATGTATCAGAGAAAACATTATGATATATTTTAATGTTAAAGAACATTCGCAATTTTATAAAATACATTTTTAAAAAAAAAACTATATGGAATATAAAAACACGTAATATAACTATAATTGATAAATTTCATTAAAAATGCATTTAATGGTACTAATGAATTTTTTTATTTTTATTTTCATTTTTCAATTGAATATAGGTTGTGCTTTTCTGACGTACTTCAATCCGGAGAGTGCGGTAATCGCTCAAGCGGCATTGCATGAAAAGTACATTTTACCTGGGGTAAGTTTTATTTTATTGTTTCATTTTTCTGTTTTCTTCTGTATAAAATATATTATGTAATCTGAAAATGGTTATGTACTATATGGACTATATAAACATAAATGAAATTATTTATTTGTGAGCATTTACAATATAATACTGTACAAACTGCATACCGATTTTTTTACTATACAATTAGCATATAACACATGCATATAATTAAAAAATTACAGAAATTTAAAAAAAAATAACATAATTAGACACAAAAACATTTAAAATGTGTAATTTTTGTATTACGAAAAATAATATATGAATGAATCGCTTCATAAGGACATCAAAAAAAAAAAAAAAGAAATAAAATAATAATTACAAAATAATTAACACTTATCATTATTAATAATATGTTATATTTTGTACACGGCACGGTACACATTAATATATAAAAAAAGGTATATATAATTTTTTTGAAAAGTCTGTTTGCAATGTAATTATTATGTAATTTTAATAGGCAAAAATAAAATAAAATTACGTATATACACATTTATTATTAGTATTATTATAAAAGGTGTGCGAGAGGTGTTTTTTCGGTACGCTCTATGCAATTCATTGAATTTAAAATGTATCCACACGTCGTACGAAATAATAATACAAATACATAATTATATAAGTATATATTTTTAAATAGATAATAAAATTGTTAAAATTAAACACAAATACACACACGAAGGTACGAAGGTTTTTTTCCTCAAATTTTTTTTTTGTCTGTTTTCACATATATAATAATAAACAAAGGGAATGCTTGCATAATTGTATACATTATATATATATAAAAGATCCTTTATAAATATATTATATAATGTTCAATGTATGTAATGTATGCGTAATTGTTCTATTATTTTGTTAAATTTAAAATTAAATATAATTTTAATTGTTTTAAGTACATAAAATAATTATAATAATTTCCCAATGGAATTAACTATATATACAATACATACATATATATATTGTTAGTTTTATACATATGGATATTTACTCATATTTAATCGTTTAAATACATTTACAAATAATGTAAAATTTATAATAAAATGCATAATTTATTTATGTATATAATATATATATAATATATATAATGGTTTATATAAAATAGAATTTAATTTTTTGCTTTTACGTTACGATATCTATCCAGCTATTTAGATATACCTTTATTCACATATAGTACATATTTATTTTTATGCAAAAATTATGGTATTGTTAGTAAAAATCATTAAATTACCTATATTAAGACTTCATCTTAAAAAACACAACACAATGTAAAACATATATGGAAATATATGATACATTGACGTGCATAGTTAAAAATATATTTATTAACAATATAAATTAATTATCTATAGAGCTACTTTAATTTGTCTATATATAATATTTCTGTATAGCTATACAAAATTCAAGAATATTTTCCTCAACACTTTTTTCTAATGTATAAATTAAATAATAATAATAGTTTACATTATGAAAACCCATATGGAATATATTTAGAATTTGTTGGTAATAGGTATATATATATTACAGAGAGAGCATATTTAGGCGAGGCGGTATTTTTTCTTAATATATTCTATATACAAAACGAAAGATAGAGTTATATAACAACACAATATTTTATTTATTAGTGTATATGCGATATGGTAAATGTGATCAATACATCAAAACGAATCTATAAAAAAAAAATTCTATATTTAGAATAATTTTATCGCATACAGAATAATAAAAAATATAAATAATAATAATAATATAAATTTTATGAGTTTCAAAATGCAAGTAATAAAAAATTTCAAATGTTGTATATAAAATGGGTTTTCTTTCCAATACCTTTAATATATAGTAGTTATTTAATATATAGTTTAAATTATTACTTCATAAATTTGAGAATTATAAAAAAATCATGAAAATATATTGAAAAATAAATAAATGTTCTTTATTACAACATTTTATATTATAGTTTGATGGATATATAAAATGATTGTATGAAAATAGAATTTATAATATTAATCTAAATATAGTCGATTGTTAATTCTTATATATGAACCAATCGTTTTGGAAATGTTACACGCAATTTATAATAAATTCTAAATACGGCTGTGTTTAAATATTGTAAGGTGATTTACTTTGAATAACTGATTCAGAATTGAAATCGTGTATATTGAATTTTTACACAATTCACGCGATTATAAAAGATATAATTCGATTATATATCAATCGATATTACTTGTATTGTTTCTTTTTTTTTTTGTGAACGACAAAATTAAAATGAAAATAATATTTTGGAAACATGTAATCAATTCAAATCAATAAAATATGTAATTTAAAAAAACCTATATCCATTTATAAATATGTATAGGTGTTTTTATATAATAAATTATTAATTTATATATTTGGAAAAAAACATATACATAAAACGATGATGGAAAAAATTCAAAATATAAAAAATACCGACACATTTTTTTATGGTCACTATTTATTCCTATATATAGTATATATATTTATACATATTATAAAATGACACAAATCAACATCGTCCTGTATTATTTTATTTATAATTTTTTGTTTCCCTCATTTTCATTTATTTTTTTTTTTTCATTTTAAACATAAAATAACCATTAAATAATTGATGTGATACATCGCCCGACACATAGAATATATTCATATATAAGTGCGGTGTATATATAAAACTATACCCTAAAACTAAATGTATTATTTTTTTTTACCAGGTCCTATATATCTCATATGTACTATTAGTAAAATATATTGTAAATACTATACGAAATTTTTATGATGGATCGAAGCTTTTTATCATGACATTTATGAATTGATTTTCATTTATATATACATATATATATATTATATATAGTTTTTTTTTATATATAGTTAAGAATCATTATGGATATAGTTTTCATATACCTATCTACATAACAACTATTTAGTTTATAAACTCTATTAAATATATATGATAGACATATAGACGCAGATAGATGAATATGTATATGTATATATATATAGATACATAATGCTTTTTATTCCTACGTATATATATATTTAAAGTTAGATATGAAGAGGACAAAAAGAATGATTCTATATAAATAAATAATAATAAGATTAATGGCGCCAGACTGATTCATTAAATGTATATTTAATACATTATATATATGGACGCTTATATAAGTATGGTCATAAATTATTGATTTATATAATAATAATAATTATATTATTAGCAGCAAAATTGGTTGTACCATACCACACCAAAAATTATTAAAATATCAATGAAATGAATAAAAAAAATTGGGCCTGTCTAAAATGAAATCTGGTTGATTTTATGGGAGAATTCAAAGGAAAATCGGGAGAAAGGTTTCATTTTATACAAAATACAATACAAAATAAAGGCATAAAACCAAAGATATTTATATGTGGAAAAGTTTATTATAGAATAAAATTTATGTCGCTTATTAATTTGAAAAATATTAAGACCAAAGTGTTTATTATGATAATACATTCCAAATCTATGTAAAGCCACCTAAAGCATAATATAAAAAATCAAACATGAATTAATATAATAAACTAATTAATATATAAAGCAAAAAAAGTTTATAGTTACACGACTTTGACCTAAATTTTATTATGATACAAAAATATTATAAATTGGAAAATATTTGGAGGCACTTGCATACCTATAAACAGATTTACCGAATATAAAAATCTTACAGTAAAATAACAATATGTGAATATTTCACATAGATTATTATAAATATACAAAATAATAAACATTTTTTTCTTATATTCATTCAATTTTCATTAAATCGTATTTCCTGCTGTTGATGTTTTTTTTATTATTTTTATGTATAAAAAGAAAATTATTACACAATTTATATTGAAAACAAAAACCAAACAAACAAAAAACCGATAAACTCAACAAAACAAAATTCAATGAATTTATGAATATAACAATTTTCTAAAATTAGATTGATCACGTAAATAAGAAGAAAAAAATTTTTATAATAAACATACATTTGGAAAATTATTTATTTAATATGAAATTAAATTTTTTTTTTTTGCTTCTACTTTTACATATGCAATTATTTTGAAAATTTTCCATTTTTCTCATCTCATTTGTTAATTTGTTTGTGCATGCATAACACAAAAAAAAATTGGAATACGATCGAAACTTTATCGATCATATCGAAAATATATTATTATATTATTACTATATATATTCTTGTTGTATATACAAATATGCAAACCATAATATATTTTCCATACGCTCAAATTAATTTACTCATATAAATGTACAGATATAGATATAAAAAACCATAAACTCAAATATTTTTATACATTACACGTACATATATTATAAGATCTGTTTTGATCAAGAAAAATGTGTAAATGAAAACTCAAAATTATATTATTCATACACATTTTGTTTTATATTCCACATTTTTCTCATATAACAAACTAAAAAAATTTGTAGGTATACAAAGTTTAATTTTCCATATATACATATATATATATATATATAATATATAAATCTAAAAAAAATATCTATAAACATTACAGAAGAAAATATATAGTGTATAAATAAATGATTTTCAAATAGATTTTATTCTCAAATTTAATAATAATAAAATTATTTCAACTATTGTATATATATAAAATATTGGTTTTGTGTTTTTTTTGTTTAATGTATGCATGTTATGTTTATAAGAAGAAAACACAAAACCAAATGTTAAATTTCGATTTAAATTATTCCTTTATGGATACGGTCAGTTTCTTTTTAATCTTTGTGCGGATTGGTATATTATTTTGTTTAATATATACATATATTTAAACGATGATAAAATTTCGAAACAAAATACAAATATAAAAAAAAAAAAACAGATACACCTTTAGGTAATTTCGTTTTAATTTGTTGAGAAACGTGGGTTTATTTTAATAAGTTGCAAAAGAAATTAAAAAAAATATAACTAAATACAAAATTTTAAAGTCATTACGGATTGTGTTTTTGTTTTTCTTGTGTTAAAAATTGAATAGTTAATGTTTCTAAAGTCATACAAGTCTTTTATATATATTAATTTTGTGTTTGGTATCGTTAGTTTTATGTTTGTGTGATTGTTAAATCGGAAAAGTTTCGTGCTGGGTAATGATTTTCAATTTCCAATTAATAAAAAGGAAATCAAATATTACAGAGAAAAGCGAGTATCAAAAAAGTGTCAGTGAATCAAAATCCATTAAAATTTAATATTATTTTGAGGTCAAAATAAAAAATATGGAAAATTTATATGATATGATTGTATTACCTGAAATGCCAGCAGGGTGTTATGATTCTATATTGGTATGAATACACAATTAACATTATGTATAAGATATTAAGTATACTATATTTATTTTTGTGATAATGGTCATTTGTCATATATTGTCAAATAAACATTTATATAATCATGTACTAAAGTAGAGAATAATTATAATTTTAGAAAAAGAATTAGTTTAATCTTTTCTCAATTAATTTCAATCTAGACAATTAATTTCGTAAGGAAACTTTTCGCAGAAAGCTTACCAAATCGATCAATGATTATGAGAATTGATTTTTTTTAAGTTATCAATCGTGGTTTGGAAATTTAATAAATTTAATTTAATTTAATTGGGTTTAATATCTTATGGGTTTAAATCTTTTGTCAAAGATTAATTAATTAATAATACAACGAAGGATGGTTATCTCTTCAATATATATAATGTTCTAAATATTCTGTAAATAATGTTCTAAAGAAAATTTCAAAATTTGGAATATTTTTCTTAAGAGAATTCTGTATGGTTTTCTAATTAGAATTCCTGTATGATTTTTTCTTAAACTGATAACACTTTTAGTTCTAAGAAACATTATGTAATATAACAAGCATTCTTATACCTTTCCACATATAATTCCAAATCAAATTTAAGTAATTCCATTGAAATAAATATTATCAGTCTCTTAAAATTAAAACTCTTAAATTAATCATATTCAATGATATATATAGTAAATATTATTATATTACACATTAATCCACCATGGACAAAAAAAAAACATCTAAACCATTTCTATATACATCACGAAAACTATAACAACAACTACAAACTATTGAATTATGTATTGATTGTATCTATATAAAGAAACAAATAGAATAAGAAAATTTATAGAATATAGAAAATAAAAATGTTGTTGCAGATTGAACAGTTTTAAACCTTTGCTTATTCTTCATGTATATATATATATATATACATATACAAATCTTTCGATTGAAACCGAATAAACAAATTTGTTCTATTTTTGTACGCGAAATAATAAACATTTAAATTTCCAGAGAGATTCGTTTTTATTTTTTTTGTATTCATTCTGTTTCCATATTATATATACAAATCATTAAAAAAAATCGTTTTATATAGAGATTTACATATATATATAGTACACACATAGAGTACAATGAACATTTTATGATGTAAATATGAATATATATAGTGTTATATGTATATATCATAAATGTGCGTTAATTTTTTATATATACAATACAATACAAAATGTTCATATAACTTCAATATAATAATATCTGTCGAATATATTCGTGTACGATGGATGGATGGATAGATATATATATAGATAGAGATGTAAATGGACGGACGGTTGGTTGATTTTTAATGAAAATTTTACATATATATTTTAAATTACAAATTTTGTACCAATTCTTATAAATATTCATTCGTTTTAAATATTAATAAAAAAATAAAAATTTAACGCATATATTTATAATGTAAAATATAGATTTATATATTTTCCATACAAATACCACGTTTATATAATATAATTTAACTATTTTTATTTTACGATTTTCAAAAATGTTTAAAATATACATGTATGTATATAATGTATATATGAATTGTAATTATTATATTATATTGAAAATAATAGAAATCCGAAAATCAAACACATATATTTCATGTATGAATGAAATATTTTGTTTAAATCATTTCATATTCGGTAAACATCAAATTAACAAATGGAACACCAACATAAATCAAAGTACCATGCTGATGGAGTACAGATAATTCAATTCAATCTATTGACCGTATATAAATGATGGTTTGAAATTGTTTAATAAAAATCAATTGGATTTTGTAGCAGTGTTTCTATCAATAAGTTTTCCAGTTTTTCAAATTCGAATTTCACACAGAATTGTACATGTTTCCTGTATGGTTGGTCGTATAATCGACACCGTAAAAACAATAATAGTCGTGTTCTAAGATCAATGATCTTAATTCGCATAATTTTTGCAATTAGTTGGTTCTTCCTTTAAAGAGTAACTCTCTCGATCAATCATTTTCTAAACACACATATAGAATCATTATAAATCTAATTCGGTTTCTACTGTAAAAATTGTTATAATTACATAATTTAAATATATACAAAATATGATATAATAATAATAATAATAATAATTAAAATAATAACACAATTACAAATAAAACTAATTATTTGTATATATTGAAGTTTTTCGTTTTTACATTTTTCAAAATTTTCATCATTATTATTATTATTACAATTTTTTTTTGTATATACAAATATTTTTCTCTAGCGTTCATTTCAAAAAAGAATACAAAACAACCATAAAACAAAAACATACACAGAAAAATTAAATTAAATGTTTACAAAATAATTAACATTTTATATTTTTTTATGTATTTCTTCTTCTGTAAATGTATCCGGGTAAATATGCTAGAATTTGAAAATATATACATTAAACAAAAATATATACACACACAAACATATATAAATACACGCAATTCAAATGTTTAATTATAATTTTCAGAATTAAACTCGTAAATATATAAATATATTTAAGGTGGAGTGAGTAATATTTTCAGGAGGATATTAAAACAACAATGTTTTTAATTTTAAATTATATTTATATTGAAAAATCGATTATATGTATACCCATTTGAAATTAATTGTTTTATTTTGAAAATTCGCACTCAATTATTTTAAAATCGAATTTTATAATAATAGAAATTTAACGATTAAAATCCGATAGTTTAAAGTGTGAAATATATTTTTATCCTTAATACACATAATCATGTTGATCGTTTTAATACAAAGAACACACTTTAATTGCGATGCAATGGCAGTCCTAAAGAAAGTTGCAATGGTTTAAATTTTCTAAAATGCAAAATGTTCTACAGAAAATTATATTTCTTAGAGAAAATTATATCGATTTTAAGAAATAAGAAATTATTACACATTTAATAAGATTTAATTCTCTTATTAAATTACATTTAATAAGAGAATTATATAAATAATGAGTAAATCATTCGAACAATAATGATAATGGAAGTTTATTATTTAATATATTGATCTTATATCTGATTTCAAATACTTTATAATTAATATATACTTGTATGTTTTTTTTAGTAAAATAGCATGTTACAAAATAAACTGATATTTATTTATATACACAAAAAGAAAAAAAAACGAAAATTAATAATTTAATTACAGGTAATAAACATCATCGATTTATGACATAATAAAAAAATTAATATTTAACTGATATATACAAAGAATTATTTGCTATATCTTTCATGCGTAAAATACGATCTGACCAACATCATGATGAAAATCGGTATGTCACTTGTGTAATCAAAAGCTAGTATATGGTTTTTTGTAAATTTTGTTTAATAAAAACAGTCAGTTTTCTTGTAATTTAAATGTTGTTGATACATCAGAAAAATTAAAATTAAATAAATAATTAATTTTTTACTGAGAGTTTGTTAAACTTATAATTATTTTGGTTTAATTTTTGTGTTTTGTTTATAATTTTTAATGTTTGTAATAATTTTTTTATATATCCCTTAATCATAAAACATCTAGTATTTATTTATAGAAAAGGATAACAAATTTTTTTGCAACAAAATAATTTTACCTTAACTAAATATATTTTTAAACCAATATATACAAGAGTATTTTCTATATATCCTTTAAAGGACGATTTTTTTTTCATCGTGATTGTATTTAAAGAAGAAATTGTGATTATTGTGAATGAAATTGCAAACAATTTATATAAAATTTCAAATTAAATTAATTCTTTTTCCTTTTCACCAAGAAAATCTCATCAGTATTAAATATATATAGTAAAAATATAGAAAAATTTAAATTAAAATCAAACTATAAAGTTGAATTCAATTACTCGTTCCCCATAAACACAAAAAATATAAATTTAAATACCACACGATTGGCTGAGCTTTTCATTTTATCATATCCAACACACATGTATATAAATAAATATATATAAGGTTTGTTCCATCCATGAATTTACGCTGATGATGAAAGAGAATAATTTAATTCATTCGCATTCATACATAAATGTATATAAATTTAACTTATTTCTTCTACGTAACTCCCTATACAAGAATCATATACAATTTAATTTCCATATTATATGAATAAAAAAAGGAATTATAGTAAATACGACGATGAGATTTCTTAAACTAGAAAAATATTTAAAAAAAAAATCCTCTTTAATTTCAACAGCACTGGATTATTGTGTGTATTTATTTTTATTTAATATTGTTTTTTCCATATAGAATTTTTTTTATTTTTATTAAAGCTTTAATCCTTGATATAATTTCTTCTTTTTTTTTTTTTTTTTTGATGTTTGTTTAATTATATACAAAATATATTTTTTTTTTATCATCCTTGTTTTATTATTATTTTAGTATATTTAGTCCTTTTTTGTCGTATTTTATAATTACACAGAATGAAAAGAAGAAAATAAATAAAACAAATAGAGTTGTTATAAAATACTGGCTTTTGGTACATTTGTGTCATTATTATTTTAAAGTGTGATATTAATTTTTTTGATTGTTTTTTGTTATTTTTTTGGTGTTATATTTATAATATAATTAGATTTTGACTATGTATATTTATTAAGAACGTTATTATTATCATTATTATTATTATTATTTTGTTAAAATAAATGAAAAGTTGAAATAAAATAATATATGTAAAAAAAATTGGTGTTTTAATTCTTTTTATGTTTTTATTTTTGTTTTTCTTATAATATTTTTGTTTGTGTGTGTTGTGTGTGAACTTGTTGTTTTATCTTTTAATTTTTTTTTTTTTTTGATGTCGTTATTGTGTGTGTTTTTTTAATGTATTTATTTATATATTAATTATACGTATATGGTTATGTTATATAATTATTTGTACATTATAAATGTATAAGATAGAATTTCCATTACAGAAATGTAAATATGTGAACATGAAAATATAATAGAATAAAAGTCAGTAGATTTTTGCGATCTGACCAAGAGAAAAAAAGGTTAATTTACTATATAAAAGATTTGGTCCTGATTACTTTTTTTGCTTCGAGGAAATTTTTATGGTTTTGTTAAATTAACTTTAAAGTTTAATCATATATATAAAAATATAAAAAATAATAATCTAGCAATATCTTGCAAATGGTTATTGAAATATTTTTTGAAATTTTTTCTATTTATATAATTCAAATTATATATCAAAGCGAGGACGGAATATTTAAAAAATGATCATAACCATTATTTGTTCCGTGGGAATCCTATCAAGGATAAATTTTTCGTATGTAATTAAAAGTTATTAAAAACACGAAAAGCATTTTAGAATCATTGGTTAATGATTCCGATAAACAATTTTTTTGCCAACAAAATACATTTGAAATAAGAAAACCAGGTCACAATTTTATGGAAGATAGACCAATTGAAAATCGTTCCTAAATTCTGAATTGAAATATTTACAATTAATTTGACAATAAAAAATTAATTAATTATCACGATAATTTAAATACCAAAATTGATATACAATTACTTATCTGAAAATACTCTTAGAAAAAGTGCCCTTTACAGATAAAATGTACACACACAAAATCACATCACCTTCAAAACAGAAAATATAATGAAAATTCACATATTATATAGTCAATGCGAAATCATTTTTAATATAAAATTTAATCCTATATATGTATAACATAACCGCTGGTAAAACAAAACACACAGAAATTGTCTTCGTTTTTTGTTTTATATATACATATCATAATAAGATTATATCGAAACACCGCACACACAAAAAAGTATATATATATACATAATACGATAATATAATGACAATGAAAAGAAGAAAAAGTAACTTAATAATCCTGTGGTTTACAAAAGAGACAATATACCTTTATGCATTATATATATATAAACAGTAACACATTATTATAATAAAGGAAATTCACGAAACAAAACCTTATATAAAAAAAAAGAAAATATTAAATAACTAAAGTTATAATTAAAGCAACACAAAAACAGATTAAGATTGAGTTTTGAATGAATTAAGTCATTATATTTATATAATGTAATGTATATAAACCAAGAAAAAAAGGATATATAAGTTCTGTCTATATATAGGTTTATATGCATGCATATAACTTTCTTGTTGTAAATTTTACCACCACGTTTACATTTGTATATATAATATTATATAAAGATTAAGTATTTTAAACACGGGTTTTCAATTATAAAAAAAACACTTCCGTGCCATAAGGATCAATATAATAACTAAATGATAAATTCAGTCAATTATTAAAGAAATCAACGATACAAAGAAACAATTTGAAAATGTATTAATATTACCGAAAAATTCCAAATTTATAAAATATATTAAACTATTTGAAGAAAGTATATTGTAGGCCCCCATCATCAGCCATCCTGTTTATATATTTGGATGCGATTTTAAATGTTTTTAAATATACGATTGTATTGTATATATAAAATTTGTAACATTTTGATGGTTTTGTCCTTATATATCCTTATTTTAGATCTATATATATATAATTTTATCTTATAATCTAAATGCATGTCTCTATATTCTATGATGAAAAACAAATTATAACCAAAACTAATCCAACACAAACGTCATCATCATATGGATATATATACACAAAATAACATTTATATATTATACAAAAAAAAATTATAGAATTTGTATCCTTTGTCTTCGTATACACAATGTTTATATATATATATTTATAAATATACAATACAAAATTCGTATCGTAGAAAAACAAAATGATGATATGAAAACAACAAAATGTTTAGAAAGTTCTGTGAAATTTAGAAAGTGTGGTATATATATACAATATATATATAGATAAAATAATTATATATTGCATCAAGTTTACCAAGATACAGTTTTAGCTATACATAACATAATAAATCTAATATAATTTAATGTGACATGGAATACAGTAAAGAGAAACTTTTGAAACAATGTATTTTCATTTCACCATCAAAATAATAATCTAAATATAGAAGAATATAAAATAATAATAATAATAATAATAACCGATAGACTAACCACAACAAACCAAACTAATAGCTAAAATTCAGTAAAATATAGAAGGATATAGAAGAAAACATTTTCAATTATTTATTTATATATAAGATTTGTTGAGTTGATACGCGTACAGAGATCATCGATCTATACCATGTATTCTATATAAATAATATTTGTTTTTTAATGTATTTTTGCTGATTGTCGCAGTAAAAAAAGATAAAATAGCACTTGATATTTTTGGTGTTATTTGATAGTTATATAATTATTACATTGTAAAATCTCGTATTATTGTTTTGTATTTGATTTGTTTTTTGTAGTCTTGTTTTCGTTTTTTGTAATGTTTTTTTTTAATTAATTGATTTATTAAATTTTCATAATTAATAATCTATATGTTTTATTTTCTTTTTTCTGTTTCTTTTTTCAGGTGAGTTTTACTTGAATATTATTAATATATTGATTACGATCAGGTATTTTGGTAAGATTTTCTTTTCTTTTTTACATAATAATTATTTTTGATAAATAAATAAAAGAATCGAATAAATGGTTAAAGAAAATACATATAGTTGATAAAAGGAAATTTAAATCCATAGACTCAAATATATTGAATACATTTTTTTTAAATATGAAACAAAAGAAACGATTAAACTTGAAGGATATTTTATCTCCTTGCACAAAAGTCCAGATGCACATTTTTTAGATAGTGACGCATAAAAAAAAAGTTAAAGAGAATTAAACCAAATTGGTTGATTTGGAAAATTGGAGAATATAGTTTTAGATTTAGATTTTATACCCGGATATTATACGAATATTCATACGAAATCGTAGCGTAGATAGGCAATTGAACCGAAAGATGTAAATAATAATAAAAAAGGACCAAAAACAAATCTAATTTCCGGGATTTTCTGGAGATTCTAAATCATTTATCGCAATATAACGTAACGTATAAGTCAAAGAATATAATCCAAACTAATTCCATCATCATATTGCATTTATATTTCCCCCATTACGAAAGATATTTGCTTTCCCTATACAATTCACTATATAAAGACACATATTTAATTTAAATTCAAATTGATTCTAATTGTCTTTTTTTTTGGGTTTAAAAAGATATTTCAATTTTTCCGCATACAGCTTTCATCACAAAAAAAAAATAAAATAACAATCATAATCGTCTGTTTTAATAAATACAAAACGAAATATTTCACATATGAAAAATTCATTATACTTGCATATATGATACTAATATAGAAGGTATAATATTGAGATATTTCATTTCGTTCAACAAAATTTTTTTTTTATATATGTACGCGTACACAACGTGATATATTTTCATATTACAAAACTATATATAATAAAAAAAATAGCATATATAAAAATAAAATAACCACAAAAACCATTTTATCTCTATAAAATCCTGACCAATTCATATACATGAGCGCGATGTATGCTGTAATGAATGGTAAAAGATGCGGTTGGACTATTATACACACAAACACAATAAAATGGAATGTTTTAAGCATGTAATAAAAACTTTAATTGTCTATAACAAAAAAAAAATGCCATCCTAAAATATAAATTTAGCTATATATATATATGTCTATAATATATAAAAAGTATTCAGGAATAAAACGTATAAAATTATCCATCCATGTATGGAGGTATAACGATGATAATACGTGTGTATTATATATTGTTTACAACGCATAAATTATTTTGAATTTCATGTGGATCTATAAATTCATCTAAATACATACATATATATGTGCCTCGGTGACATCCGATTTGGCACACACATAACTTTTCATGTAATAAATTTAATAAATACTTTCTTCTTCACAACCATATGCCTAAATGATGTTTTATATTCTCAATATACATATATATTATTAGATATATAGAGGAATACATCTTTTTTTTTTAAGACAACGAAGAGCATATGGGTATTGTGTTAATTCTATTACATACCATCTGTAAGCTTTTCCATTTTCTTCTTACATATAGTACTATATATGAATATATATAAAATAAAGGTATACATATGTTTTAATTTATGCGTATTTATACATACAAGTTACTTTTTCTTGATATTATCAAATTTATGAATACATTTGTTTTTTTTCTCTAAACTTCTATATGCGATATATAGCATTTTAATATTTTAAGTTACATGCGGGAGTTTTTTAATATTATTTATTTTGCGATATGGTTGTTCTAGTTTTTAAAATATTAATGAAATTCTTTTATTATATGGTTTGTCAGCACCCATTCTCTAAAACCACCGCAATGTCATTCAAAACCGTATATAACATATATCATATTCAAATTCATATATATATATTATGTGTGTAAACAATTTTCACATACACATGGTTTATCATGTATTTTATGTGAACCTTTTTTACATAAATGTCCGTCGTTGTCGTCGTCGTCGTCATCATCAACATTTACATTTTTATTATTTTATGTATATATATATATATATATATTATATTTATGCATAATTTATTTATTATAATTTTTTCGAGATAGTCCTTATACATATATAAAAAGGAAAAATAATTTGCATATACATGTTGTGTATTTATATATATATATATATACGTTTTACTTATGCTCTATATAATATGTTAATAATAACACATTATAGCTTTATATTCAATCTAAAGAGATATTCTGTGTTGTGTGTGAATGAACATCAGAATATATATACATATAATATATTTGAACGTATGAAAACATATCGTTCGTTATATCAAATAAATATATGTATATATAATATAGGGATGTGAAATGAAATGACTAAGCAATTTATATAATATATATATATAGTTATAAAAAACATATGTTTCCGGATATCATTTATATATCTATATATATAATTCTATACTATATGAAACTGAGTTGATGAAAAAGGAAAATATACACAAATGAAAAAAAATAAAAAAGGATTTTTCTGTAAATTAACTGCTAACATATCACATTTTAAGACAATTATTTACATAATTGGAATATATAAATATATTATGTTATACATCATATGCGGATGATTCAACTCAATTAAAATAAAATAAATAACTTTATTTACATCCAAATTATTATAACATATATGGGTTTTTTTATGATGATCAGATAATTATTAAGTATTATTTTGTCTATATAAATGCTTATTATTGTAAAAAAGATTCCTTGATTTATTTGCATATGCTTTCAAATAAATAAAGTCGTGGTATCGTAAAGGAAGTTTTTATTTATATACAGAATATTTTACGATATATTTACTATCCCTGAATCGCTGTGTGGTAATTGATACGATTGTGTTAATTTAAGAGCATCATTCAGGAGTGATTACAAATGTATTACGCGACCCATTTATAAATGTTGGTATATAGAATAATCTTTGATTAAAAAAAAAAAAAATTTCAATTATGAAAAAATCAATTGCACATAATAATAATTACTAATAGGGAATATATTTCAATTCAATTTTCATTAAATTAAATCTTTATAAATGAAATATATTGTATATATACATTAATAAAAACCTATTGTGCACGTCAAATATGTGTAACGACATTGAAACCAAAAATTTATTTGATTAAAAAAAATTAATTTAATTGAATTTTTGTACCAAATATATATAGCAAAAAATTATTAAAATATGTTTTTACATTTAATATTATTATATATATATGTTATGTGACTAATATGGAATATTCAACATTGTATATTTTCGAGGTTTATTAAGGAAGGATATATTCATGTACTATATATAATCAAATAAAAATAGAGATATAAACAAACTATATATGTGATGTTTCATATAATACTGTAATTGTCTTTATTTGGCAGAGCTCCAATAAAACACACTATTCATTCATTCATTCTGATATTATTCTATGTGTATTATAATATGTTTTTTGTATATTCAATGATGTGATGTATATAATTTCAAATATTACATTTATTTGCCGTTGTAAATTTTCAAATTAGATATATTATATGATATACTACCATCATATAATATAATCCCAACAAATATATACATATAACATTATATATATATAAATTAATTTAATTTACATGAAAATCACCAAATTGTTAGAATTTTTCGTATATACTTATGTGTATGCACAATGAATAGGTATAATAATTCTATATATATTCTCGTGAACATATATAATAAAATGAAATTGATATTAATATTAATATATCATATTTATCTGTTGTATTATATTTATGGAAAATACAAACACACATTTGAAGATAAAATCAACTAAATTGTAATTTATTATTTGTTTAGATGAATTATTCTAAATAACAAGATATTTTAATTTGAAATTATTATCTGTGTGTTTAATGTATTTGGAGTTTATCAGATATTATTTTAAATGGTATATATAAAAGGAAAATTTTGATCAAATTTACTAATTGAAAGATTTTTTAGGCAGAATCGAAATGATTATTAAAAAAATGCCAAAAACAAATTTATTTGGAATTTCTGAAGGTATTATTTTTATTATAAATCATTGTAAATGAAATTTTATGTTATTCTAAACTACACGTTGATAAACCAACACTATATATTTTAATTAAAAAACATCAAATAAATGTGATAGTTTTAAATATGATAATGAATTATTAGAAAATGTTGAAATTTAAAAAATTATCTTTATATTGTTATCTATTATCGTATTATTTATTAGTGCATTTTCCTTATATGATATACAAAATATGGAAACAAGGATTTTCTGTTTATATGATGGGGAAATTCAAAGTTCATTTTTCCAGTAAAAGAACGACCATTCAAAAAGGAAAAAACCCACCATTAATAAATATGATATAAGAATAATTACCGAATGCTTTGAATATATAAAACGATAATTTTCTTTTAAGGAGAAATATTCATTTTAGAAAATTGCATTATTTGGAAATATATATATTTTCACCTTAAAAGCTTTTAAATATAGGGGAGTTTTAAATATAGGGATGTTTTATTGAAAATTGAATTGTTTATTTCTCTAAGGGTGGTTTTTGTATGAAGGAAAATTAAATATTCAAATAAATAAACATAGATTTTTATAGATGGCATTTTAGGATATTTAAATATTTTCATGATCAAATGAAAATTCCATAGTTATATTTTTACTTTTCAATTGTTAAGGGTAGTATTTTCGGAAAAATAAATTCACAATAATTTCTATAGTAGTAAACTCAAGATATAAACATAAAATTTACTATATTGTTAAGGACTCTCCTGTATGTATATATAAATCTAACAAATAGGATAATACAAGGAGAAAATTTCTATACCTGGAGATGTTTGTTTTCATTGTCTATATGTATGCATTAGGGGGGAATAAATACAAATGTAGTGATATATAAGTTTGTTCAAGAATTTTCATTAGTAGAAAATTGACAACAAAAATGAATAATAAAAAAAAAATACCTATAAATACAAAAGAATATTTGAAATATTAAAATTTCTATCTCACCATAAAAGATTATAAGAATTATATTTTTATTTCATAAATGTTAAAGAATATTTGAATGTTTTTAAAAATCTAAAACGCATAAACTCGATATGTTCATAAGAAATAAAAGTCTTATCTATCCAAAATCGATAGGTAAAGAAAGAAAGAAAAATAAACAAACGATTCGTAAACATAAAATTTACAATAAAAAAAATATATTTTTTTTATTTTAACTTCATTGACATACAAAATATTTTCACCATCATCATTTGAATAAGAAAAGAAAAAAAATCATTTAACCCCATTTTACGACTTTAGCATCATTTATACATAAAATATAGAAAAAAAAATTATATACAATGTAAAAATCATTCAACTCTCAATAGTCAATATACACACACCCCATTAAGTTTTAGCATCAGTTTTCACTTGTGACACATTTGTCGTTTTTTTGTTTTGTCCCCAAAGTGCATATATACAAAATAGAGTCAATAGACTATCAATCGTTTTCCTTACATAACTATATATAAATATATTTATTATGTGTGTGAAACACATATAATATGCATACTTATGAAAAATTTGTCGGTAAAAACAAAGAAAATCTATGTGTTTTTCCTGTTCATTGTTTTTTTTTTGTCTGTTAAGGTTTCTCTATACTTGTATGATTACAAGTAGAGATATATAGTATACATACAAGATTGTATGTCAATGTGCTTTACTTCAACTTTTTTTTTTATTTATATAGTAAATAGATTATATAATTTGATAAAATAAATGTTACAACCAATTTCAGATATATATAGTGACTGACTGATAAGTACACTGAATGGTGTATATCTATAAATGAATCTTGTGGTTTTTTATCAAGTACTTTTATTCGAAAGTTTTTATTTTGTGGATTGTACGATAATATTTGGATAAAGATACCCTTAGAACCACTTAAATGAGTAAAATATCGATTATTATTGGGTTTATTGAGTAATTATAATGAAATGTTGAATTAAAAAAATGTGCAAACTTGGCTTAAAACTGGGGTTCAAAACAATGGCAATAACCAAACCAGAAACAAATACAATTTATAGATTTAGTTAGATTAACGAAAAGAATCCGTGATGGTAAAAGGTGTAAACAAAAAACAATATTTATATCAATAAAAATGAAGTTATCTAAAAAAAAGCTTTGCAATATAAATAAAAAGATTTGATTTAGCAAAAAAAAAAACTATGCCCACCTCTATTTTATCTAATTTTTTACTTGCTCGCATCTACCAAAAGAAAAAAATTTATCTTATGTTGTATATATATAAAAATAAAAAAAAAACGTTTAACCGGCAAATGTTATCTCTGTTGAATATAAATATATTTTCTATACCTATATAAATTTATACATATACAAATAAATTTGGGAAAATTTTTACCACCACTATTTTACCGAAAATGCAATTGAAAATTGAATGTACATCTTGCAATTTTATATATGTATTTTTGTTAGTATCCCGCACATTCATTCATTTAACATACAGACAAATATATGCACATATTTCTATTCTATATATGATTATCAAAGAATATTTGTATATACAAGCATTTTAGAGTGCATTTTATATACACACAAATAAGAATATATATAAGAACAAATAAAACTATCCATTGCCATCCGCATAGCATGCCGTATAGCAACTATATATTTGTGCGCCGTTCTCTATATCATCATATATACATATGTATATAAAATATGATAATATACATATTTTAAAATGATATGTTCTTATGAAATCCTTTCCTTCTCTTGGCCGTATGCCAAACCGCGCCTTAAACAATTTTCGTACCTTCAAAACCAATAACATTTAAATATATAAATTTATTTATTTTTGAATGTTATTTGAACATCAACAAAGAATTATATATAAAGAAAAATGTTGTGATTTTATATGTATATAGTATATAATGAATAATATTTTAGATAAACAGATTTTATTCGTAAACAAAAATTTAACCTAATTTCTAGTGAAATTTACATGTATTAATATAATTTTCTTTTTGCATTTACAATGGATCAAATCAATAATTCTTTCATATGAGATGATTTTCATATGCTATATTTATTTGAATATAAATATTATCGATTAAAATAGATTTGTTCGTAGATTAAATGAAAAATTGATTGAAAAAAATCGTTTTAAATATAAGTATGGAAGAATTTCGTAATCTAATTGCAGAATTCAATTCAATAATGCAAAATATGTGAAAATCCGTTTAATATTTTTGTTTAAATCGTACAACTTTTTTTTATACAACGGCTTGAAAAAAAAAGAATCATATAAAATCTCTAATGCGCTAATTAAGCTAAATATTCAATTTTGATTATAAAAAAAATACGAATGGTCCTTGCACACATTGCAATAAAATACTGCGAAAGCAAAAATAATAATATTTAAATAACATTTCTATAGTAAATACATTTCAATATTGCACAAAAATAAAGTAATGTCATTAAAATTATACATAATATAATACAAAATATAATCAAAAATAATTTTAATATCTATACATGTATAATATATAAGCATTTTTGATCTCATTGTGTGTATCTTTGGCTTTGTAAAACAGAGGAATACAAAAAACAAAAACAAAATATAAATATAAAATGCCATTAATAAATACATATATAGAACATACTTATTATTATTATGTATATGTAATACATGTTTTCTGGAATTACATAACCATATATAATATACACATAAAATACATATATATTCACATTCCCATCATTATTTGAATCCTCATGAATAAGATTATAATTAAATTTCATTATATGAGATTATATTTTATGCACAGGATGTTTTACAATTTGTATTAGTTTGCGATAACGAAAAATTTATAAATAATGTATTTTGATAAATACATTTAAAGTGTAGTATATATCAATATCAATGTTTCGAAAAAAAAACAAACAAGAGAGTTCCAACAATTTTAGCCTGTAAAATATTATTTTATATTACATAAATACGTGGATATTATTATTATTATTATTATTATTATTATTATTACTAATATATACAAAGCTTTTATTATTATATATTTCTATAGAAATGATTTTCAAATTTTCTAATTAAATAATTTTTGTGATTCTTGTGATTCAAACAGAAAAACCCATAATAATGTTATATTTATTGAATATATATATATATATATAATGTATATTTAATATTAATATAATACAATCAACTTACTAATAAAGTTATTTATATGATCCGAACTGAACTGAACTGATAATAGATGAATATAGTCACGAAGAAAAAGAAAGAAAAAAAAACTCTCTACATATTAAAGATTATTGAAAATTGTAACATTTATATAATAAAGATATAATTTTGATATATATATATATGCCAGCATATATCGAGCCAGCAATAAGCAATGTGGAATTTTTCCCATTATAACATTCTTATATGTGAAATTAATTAGAAAATTAAATATAAAAGTTATATATATGTATCTATAGTATTATATAAAATATACTCTTATGAATGATATACAAACTTATACAGAAATACATAATATTTTAGATATATATATTTAGATATTTATAAAGTTTCAAGTATATGTATTATTTTCCATATCATATATCATATATTTATAATTTTGCAGTGAAACACAGGACTCATAAGAGTTATATGGATATATATAATTGAAGAAATATAATATATATATATAAAGTTATATTGACATAATAGAATTCGATCGATGCGTATATATAAATATAAAGAAATAACAATTTTCATTTGAAAATCATTAATTTATTTTTAACTTTTGTAATAGATATTATATTTTTTTTTAAATTCGCAATAATTTCAAATAATTAAATGAACGATTTAATATCAGGAAAAGAAACTAGAATTGATGTGAATTTCGAATGATATATTATATCTACGATTTCTTCGACATAGTATATGTAATATAGCTTAAGATGAATTGAATTTCATTAAGATTTGATAACATTTTGAATTTTGTATGCATCCAATTATTTTACGGGTAATTGTTAATACACGATAAAGCTTACCATGAAATGATGTAAAATACTTTTAGAAAACACATTTTATGACAC
The DNA here is from genome assembly GCA_958336335.1 of Dilophus febrilis. Lineage (NCBI taxonomy): Eukaryota > Metazoa > Arthropoda > Insecta > Diptera > Bibionidae > Dilophus > Dilophus febrilis. The sequence continues at coordinate 55,380,802 of OY284469.1, read as the reverse complement.
AAATTTGCTAAAGTATAGAAAGTGGTTAATTTTAATTAAAAAAATATATTAAAAATAAAACAACCCTTAACTATAACGGATGGATTTTCGATTTTTAATGCTAAATCAAAAGTAAAATGTCTTAAGTACTTGATTAAAATTATAATCACATAACCATTAATATATAATTTTAAACCATATATAAATCGTTATAGACGCATATATAGTTAAATAATCTATGCTGCTAAACAACAAACAATTCAATTTGGTCTACAAAATTGGATAAATGCAACATTTTATTATTGTTGTTGACTTATTTGGTGAAATGCCTGCGTTTAAACTTTGGTTGAAATTAAATTATATAAATTAAAGTTGACTTAATTATAATGATTATACTATGCTGATTATATAGTGAAATTATGTCGCATGATTCGATGTCTTATGAATACAATGAAGAGCATTGTATGTAATATTACGATGATAACTATGCTGAAAAATTTATGTTGATCAACGTATAATTATGATGCATCATTTGTTGTGTTATGAATATGATGATGATAACTATGCTGAAAAATCTATGATGATCACCGTATAATTATTTTGTATAATTCGTTGTGAATTTACTGATTATGTTACACACCATAATATTATTATGATAACTATGTTGAATTTGCAGATTCAATGAACCATTGCATTTATCTAATTTTATTGAACAAATTGAACTGTTTGGAATCGGTTTTAGTGTCGACGGTTTGTATAAAAAATACTTTGAAAGTTATATGAAGATGTATAAATTATATACAGTAATAATTGCTCATGAATTTTCCTAATATTAACTCAATTTCATATCGATTGTCATGGTCATGGAAATCCTTTCAATGAAAGTATCTACAAAATTATTGCATTAAAAGCGGTCGAAAAATATGATTTTATTTTTCCATCTAAAATTTATATTGATAAAATTAGATTTATATTTTTAATGGATATAATTTCTCGGAAAAACTTTCATATGAAAGTCATAAGAGTATATGAAATAAGAACATGGAAGGACTTCTAATATATATAGCAATATTGAATGATTTTTCTGGATATGAATGTAAACATCATTTTTTTTATCAAATGATTGCATGTTTCGTTCTTCTGAAACCCAAATAAATGTTACAAACATAAAATAGATAATGATAACAAAAAAAAAACAAAAAATAGGAAATAAAACAAAAAAGAAAAAGGAAATAACTTTTAACTAACGTATATAAATCATAAATTACTATATTTTTTATATACATACAGATTACAGAAATATATAAAATCTGTATTGTTTTTTTTTATATACTTTATATTTATTTTTTTGAAATAAATAATAACTTTTTTGTTTAACGCGTAACTGTTGCTGCTATATTATATACACTTATTGAATTGAAATACAAATTTTATTTTTTGTATATACGCAAAGATAGATCTAGATTACATATTGTCTCGTGTTTTGTGTATGAGAGGTGAGTGGGTGATTATATAATATAATAATATGTTTAATGGTACATATATATTTTGGGAAAAACGCATATACACACTTTTTCCCAATATGACAGATATATGGGTGAAAATATATATTTTATTTATATATGATGAAAAATATATAAATATACATGTGCTCATATATCTGTATATATAAAATATTTGTGAAAGGGAAAACTTTGTCTAGTCAGTTTTTGGTCTCGGTGTAATACATATAGGTATATATAAATATATATATGATAATATATAATATTATATATTACAATAAAGTAATTTATCAAATTGACGTCCCAAAACAACACCATTCTCAGACATATATACATTTACGGGTATGTTTTATATAGATATATAAAAGGTATATTATATATGCTAACATTCACATAACATCATTTGTATATATGTTTTATATAGCTATATATCATTTAAAGATATGTTCCGATCGTATATCAAAATATATACATATACCATTACATGAATTACACAACATATTTTGAACTTCTGTATTGTAATGCTGCATTCATAGACATATTAGTTTTATATATATCATTTTGTATATTACAAGATATAAGGAGAAAAACAAAGAAAATTTCTGGAAAATCGAAAACAGATTGATTTGAAATGTTTTTTGGTGTATTGAATGTTTGTTTTTTGTTTTATGCATATTTTGTTATTTATTATTTTCAGAATTTAAAAACAACATCTGTATATGTTTTTGTTTTTATTTTATATTTGGGTGATATGCGGCGTGTATATCATCAAATGTTTGTATATGATATTTAAATATGTTTATTTACTTTTCAAATATAAAATAGTAAATGTATAGGAATATATAAAAGAAGATATAATATGAATGTTTAAATCGATATGTATTTGTTTTTTCACATAAAATAAAAACAATTTCAATTTAAAACTTCTCTAATGTATATATAGCTATTATATAAAATATTAATAATTCAAAATATTGTCTTATGTTTTGTATAAATTTATGGAGACTCTGTATTATATAGATATTATAATTAATTGAATGAAAAGATTTTTTATAAAGATAAATACTGGTAAAATATTTTTAATTAAACATATTATATCAATTATTTAAATGCATGCTATATACAATAGATGCACAAATAAATAACTATGATCAGTATATCAATCAGAAATTATATGCTAATTATATTATCGCTTTGATGTTTCACTTTCGAATGAAATGTTAATTTTGTTTAATGAATGTAACGACAAATGTATCTTAAATTATGTGTAAAAATAATAAAAATTAAAACATGAATGCGGTTTAGGGAGTTCATTTAGTCTATAGCAATTAATGTTTCAAAACATTTATTATATATATAATAGTTCGTTATGCGTTATGGATAAATTTTTAATAAACAAATGTACCTATATAAAGTCAATAATATTTCAAACGATTTTACATTATAAAATGATGTATAAATATTTTTATTTAAATTTAACATGCGAATTAATATAATTATAAAGATATTTTAAACATGCAATATTAATTTATATAAATAATATATTATAATATCTAACTAACTCAAAAAGGGAACTCACAGTCTAGACAATTTCAATTCCCTTACCCTCCGATGTCCATTACCTGCAAAATAATATTTATAGAAACTTAAAATTACCCTAAACAAGCCCAATTTTAAAGCAACGTTGTCAGGGGACCTATCAGACGGTGGATAGGAGCAAATACTTGGCGCGTAGTCAGTCCGTTTGACGGGACCAGAGGGCTGGACCCAAGCATTCAGGAATAGGATTTTTGTGATTATAGGTATAGGATAAAAGTACTAATCAGTAGTTAATTCTATTAAAAGAAAAAACCACTTGAAAATTATACCTTTTTTAGGTTTATATTTTTGGGGAAAAATAGGACAAATGACATTTTTATCAAAATTTATATAATTCAATATAATCAATAAAATAATCTATATGTTCTACAAATGTATTAGTATACTAAACTACGGTCGAGTTCACGGTAGATATTTCATGCAAAACATAGACAAATTAATGGGTTTTTCCAAACAAAATTGTTTTAATTTTATTTTAGTTATTAGTTTCCATTTATTATATGATAATGACTTGATAAAAAATATTATTTCCATAATTCATTTATTATTATTCTGTAACCCACAACCATAATTTTACATACATTTTCCCAAAAGGGGACAATTTTCAAAAATTTACGGAATGATTATTAAACCCATTAAATTCACTAATAATTTTAACGAATCAAAATATTCACAATATTGTTAAAATTAAATTAAATTCTACAATCTACCATGAACTCTAAAAATATATATTTGTATTTCTTTAAAGAGCGATTAAATAAATAAATTAAATTTGGTCAAATATTTATTTTATTTCGATTTAACTTTAAATAATTACTATTATAACATTGAATTACCATCATGTAAATTTATAAATTTAAAATCAAAAGGAAAATGAAAAGTAGATATTGAATAGACATAAGAAAACATGATCAAATGGAAATTCTATTATATTGTCGGTTGGTGATTCAGAACCCTGAATTAGTTTGCATTGTAGCACAATTGAAATTAAAAAAGAATTTTTCCATAAGATAGTTTAAAAGAAAGAATGATAAGGGAAATATTTAATATATGGAAGAATATAATTTAAAATCTATTTAACACAAATAGTGTTGTAATAAAAAAATTCAAAATAAATAAATTATACTGATTGATTTTACTGATTTTACTGATTTGAATTGAGATATTGAACTGATTTTAAATGTAAAATTTATTATTAAAATATTATTATTATTTTTTCGCGATGACTAATTTAATTTCATTTATTTAATATTACCTTTAAAAAAAATACAAGAAAAAATATATTCGACTCACATTGGTTGGAATTTTATTATGAAAAATTCGTAAAGTTGGCAGACAAAATATCACACTCACCTGAAAATAAATAAAGAAAATAAAATAAATTAATATAAAATTATATTATAATAAAAAATATAATATATAATGAAAATAATAAATGAATAAACAATTGCGATTTCGAATGGATATTCAAGAGAGATTGAATGGTCTGTAGTTTTTCAAATAAAATTTTCGTTTCTTCTTTTATCCCGATAACGTACCATAAAGGTCTATTGAAGAGGGATTTAATCCACAGGAGAATTTCAACGTTGAACTCCAAATACAAATCAATGAATAAATAACTGCATGAGTTGAAATGAGCTGCTACGTATTTCCCTTTGACAATGATATTTCAGGAACAACAACAAAAACTATTACTCGAGGTATAATTAAAAGAAAATTTAAATCCACAATAAGATCACATTAAAATCACAAGAAAATAAAAACAATTCATAATAATATTATCAATGAAAGAAAAAAGAACCAATATAAATATATTTTAACATTATTATATAAAATTAAAAATGTGACTATATAATAATAATAAAATAATAAAATAGAAAAAAACCGACGTGTGGAATAAATATAATGTGTGTGTTGTGATTGCTTTTTTCAATTTCAGTTGGTGCATAGAGGTAAATATATTATTATATTATTTACCGGTAAATTATAAAATATTTTTATCGCATATGTTTAAATTCACATTGAAGGAAAAAAATATCAATTCACATAATTAAGAATGTGATAATAGAAAATATAAATGGATAAAATTATGATGTTTTATATGCAATGAATTGTTTTTAATTTTCCATTTAATTTTTTACAAGAATTTTTGTATACAAATCAGAAAGAAAAACCTCAATTCCAAAAAGAAAATTTAACACTTTATTTGGAAAACTAAGAAACGACAAATTAACAACCACATAAAAATGAAATATATATTATCTTATATGCGTATAGAATAGAATAAAAAAGCAACAAAATATAAAGAATAAAAAAAATGTTTTTTTTTATAAAATATAAAGTACAGCAATCATTTTATAAGTACCGCAACAATTTATAGAGTAACAAAAACAGGGAGGTACTTGCATATAGAATTGTATATTTTGGTATCGTATGTATACATGAATTCATCTAAGTTCAAAGTAAAATGGACCATTTATCTATGCAATCGGAGGTTCATGTGTTCGGATACCGACCTAATCATTTTAATAATAATTTTATTACCCAAATATTGTTTTTTATTCTTAATTTTATTATATATTTATTGGAAATAAAAAGGGAAATTTATGAAAATTACAGAAAATAATACGACGATATCACTATAAATAAATTCATTAAATTTTATATAACGTTATATATTTATTATTAAAAAAAAAACTTAATTTTATTTATATATATCATTATTAGGATTCATGCTATAATGTTGATATAATGATTGAAATGTTATAAAAACTCAAAATATGGTATATAATTTCATATGGATGGATGGCATAATTGGTAGCGAAGCCGCCGATTTTCATACACAAAAATCTCACTTGTAAAATTACAAGTGAGATTTGCTTTTAATTAAGGGGAACATGGTTGTTTGAATATCGGACAGTCGACGATGAGACATACCATATTCCAGGAATGATGTTCCCCGTAGGTTTATATATATACGGACCGCGCTGGCGATTCTGCCAGTTGTGGTTAGTGTATATATATTCCCGGGTATCCCGTGGGGGATACCCGCTCTACATCCAGAAATAACTGTAAATGTCTTACGTAAAATAAATTGATAAAAAATAGAAAATTCAAATCTATTTTTTATCAATTTATTTTACGTAAGCTCATCATTTTCTATATAATATTGATATGCAATGGAATTGAATGATCAGGACTCGTATCCTCTGTCTTCGACATTCTGAATTTATTTATTGAATATTTTTTCATTAGTTTTATTTTCAAGGAAATTTACATTTTGGGAAAATTAAAGAAAATTTTAATACAAAAATCAAAATTTTTTATTGTTTTTCTTTTTATTTACATTATCAAAATTCTCACTGCACTCACTGCATTCAACTACACTGTTAGAAATCATCAATCGAAGAATCTTTGGTTCGCATACTGAAATGAGTGCACCATCATTTTCATTAAGGTTTTTCATGCAAATATTTTTTTTTCCATATTATTTAATTATACTCAAATGCAAAAAATGAAAATTAGTGAACATTAAAGAAAATATAAGGAAAATTCGTATATGTAAAATTGTTTTTTAAAGATAGTCTCACACATATCAGTGTTCTATCTGTGTGATGTCTCCTATAAAATCTATTTTATATTATTTTTGTGAAAAATCTTATTGTATGAATATTAATAAAATTTGGGGATTAATATTTTCTATTTTCTATTTTAGTTATATATAAACAAATGCAATGGATTAAACTTGCTGGATTAAATATACTGGATATATATAAAAAAATAAATAAATGTTCTACTTTCTACATATGTTTAATAAGTACCATATATATATATATAGTATTATTACTATTTTAATGAAACAATATATACAAACATATATACCTGCTATAATAATATACATATATATATATATATATATATATAGTATAATGAATAAATTGTATATTATTAACTATAAAGTTATGATATGTAAACATCGCACTGACATATTAAATTTGTAATTTTATAAAGGTGTCGACATCACACTGACAATATATAAATACACATCTATATACGAGTATATTTAGAAAATATATATAATATAAAATATCACAGTAAAATAGGATAATGAAAATAGAATTATAAATGGAGAAAAGGGAATATAGAAATGGGTTCAGTTTAATAACAATAATAATAAATAATATTATACATGTAATATTATATAGATATATATTATTATATATAGTGTATTTATAATATGCGATGATATGATGATATATACAAGAAGATTATATTCATTGCCGTACGTTATTGAATGTGTATACCTATAATGTATATATATATATACAAGAGTAAATGTATAACTATGTATATATGGTCTGAAAATACGATTTGTGTTGCTGATCTTTAGCGTATTACAACTTTTATGTACTGATTATTTAATATAAAAACATATTATATACATATATTCAGCTGAATATAGTATTTATATATATATACCTTCATTATGAATGATTACTTTAGTCGTACAGGTTATGAAAAGACATTTATAATTTAATATACCTATATATATATATATACTTTATATATACGATAAAATTATATAAAATTTTGAATATGAAACCTTAAGCATCTCGTTTCCGTATATATATATTAACATTATATGATTATATTATATTATATATATATACAATTATACATATGTGTAGTGTGTATATAAATAAAATTTATAATATGCATAACATTTTACCAAAACAGAAAACAGTCACATGTCAATTTATTCAAAATGCGGTCCTTTCATTATTCTATATAAAAATATATATACAATTTTAATTCCATTAAATTGATATTACAATCGCTATATTATGATGAGCGATATATAAATTTATAAATGTATTATGGGAATGTATTGCTGTTTAATTTCTTCTTAAAAATAAAGGAATTTTCTTTGATTTTCCCAAACAATCCCAAACAAAACTTAAGGAAATTCTGAGTAATTTTCTAAAGCAAATGCTGTATAATCACGTTTCAGTTACATGCATATTTAAAATTATATTCAAATTGCAATAACACACATCTGTATCGAAAATTTTCTTTTAATTTGATAAGCCACTGTTTTTGTTCTTTTTCCATATATGTATAGTTAGTATATATATTTAAGTTTTGTTTCGATAAAATTTTACATCATTAATTCCTAATACAAAACAAGAAAATATATATTCCATATATTGTATATGAAATTATTTAATATATATAGTTTGAAATGTATGAAAAATAATATGAAAAATAAATTTTGTTTTATTTATGTGTACGTACGAGAAGAATAAAGTACATATATAGTGAAAAAGTTTATTTAGTATGTAATTCATCATATTTTGTATTATATATAATTTCCATCTAATATATACTTATTAGAAGGTGGTATTCGCCTATATATGGATTCTAACCCATTAAGATTCCTTGATTCGGTGTTTAAGACAAAAATTTCTTCAAAAGTTGTCCATAAAAGTATCAAGATGGGAATATAAAATATTGGTAATATATATATTTTATTGTAATTACACATAAACGGACTTATTTCACTTAAAATCGGGACAAAGGAATCATCCCTTAATGAATAGTATCTGATGTGTCGGAAGATCAACCCTGTATATTATAATATAATGTTTAAAATTAGAAAATATAAATAGAAAATTTATGTAAAGTATATATAGTAGCTTATACATTTATTTTATATAAATTGAGGTAATATAAAAAATAAAAAAAAACTGATTGAAATCGTAGAGGAACTGCTGCATGAAAGCTTATATAAAGTTTATGTTTTTTATAGCTATATAGAAATTTAGAAAATTTAAAGGGTGTTTTTTTTGCTTAAGATTGATGAATGCCAAGTTTTAATACAATTCAAATATAAATCGTATTTGGGTACAATTAAATAAATATGTAATTAATTTTAGTTATTAGAGTTCATGTAATCACGATAAGTTATCGACGTAATATGATACATTTACAATTCAAGTGATTTATTTTCTATTTTTTTTAAGATTAAATAGAAAATACAGATCAAGATTTACAAATAATGAATTGAAAGTTTGCGAGTTCTCTCTAATGCTTTAATTAACTTATCAGTTATATTTTCTTTAGTAAACCCGGAAACGAAAGTCCGCTAATTTTCGATTTGATGAGATTTTATCATCGCAAATTTATCAATAATCCCTAAATTATCACATACTGATTGGTTGGTTCACTCATGATATCATATACAATGCTACACAAAAACTTGAGAAATAAGTTACGTTATATGCAAAGATTAAAAAAATTATATATGATTTAAAAAAGAAAACAGATCGACTTGTACGATTTTAGAAGTCACAGTTCAAACAAATTTGTATACGCTATAGATGTGAAAAATTACATCCTGTATATTTACTCATTTATCAGCCGAATATATTGTATATTTATGAAAATAGGAAAAGTTCGAATTACACATCGTAATGAATCAAAAATAATATTATACGATACATCATAAGAACGCAAATATATGATATGGTATGATATATGATAGATATTTCGTTGTGTATTATTATGATTATTTTATCCTATAAAAAATATATACGAAATAAGTAAATGAAATATTATATATAATATGGACAAATTCATTCATTCAACTTTGTATATTTTAATAATAATATTAATATTAATAATAATAATAATAATATTAGTATATAATAAATGATAATAAAGTCGAAGGAAATTATTTTAAAATTTTATAATGTTTTTGATTAACTTAAATTTTAAATTATTTATCATGATTTAAGATTGCAAAATATTTTGTATATGATTTATTGTAAAAACAAATATAAAATCATTATATTGTTTATTCGTTTGTTATTTGATCGATGTACTTTATGTTGATGTGAACAAAAATTTATTTAGTTAATCTATGATTTTATTAAAAATTATTTTGAATTAATTAATAACAATTCAATTTTACAGTGAGATTTCTCCAAAATTAGATGATCAGTGGCTTTGAAATATTTTCATGATATTTATAACAAACCCAAAATGACATCCGCAAAATATTATGTAGGATTTCCTTGGACGAATTTAGATTTTAGAGTTTTTGCTATAATATCACACTTTTTCATGTATTTAAAATAGATAACATTTTACCAAATTATATTCTGAATACGATTTTAGTGAAAATTTGTTAACCAAACATTTTGAAAATTAACTACAGTATTTATACTGCATTCTAAAATACCTCTACAGGATTGAATATGAGTTTTTCTTGACTAGAACTTGATAAGAATTAAGAATTTTCCAAGAACTCTATAATTTTGAATATAATTTGTATGTGACACTGATTTTATTGGTACGAATATATCCAACAACACTTCAATTTTCCAATAAAATACACATTTTTTTTAAATGAAAAATTAAAAAAATAATAAAGAAATTATTGCTAATAATTGTTAATGCTTTTTTTCTTTTTATAGGTAAGTTCAAATTTATCAATTTTGCAGATAACAACTTAAAATAAGTAAGAAATAAGTAAGAAAGTTAAATTTAAGCAATAATTATATTAATATGATCGTTTTCTTATGTATAAGATTATCTCTTTTAGTTTTTATATAATTAATATTTAGCTGAACTTTTAATAGATGTTTTAAAGTAAACCATATATACATATAAGAGGAGTATAAAGAAGACATTTTGTTCAACAAAATATTATCAATAATTTGATGACCCTTTTGTACTTTTAAAGTGCTCATAGTCGTCAATTTATAAAGGGAAAATGTAAAAAGAAAATCATTTATATTGTATATACTTTACTTCCTTTATACAAAAAAAAAAAAAAAAAAAACAAAGAAAAAACTTAATTAATTTTTACAAAAATCTATAAAAATGTTCTAAATTTGTATAGATTTTTTTTACTTTGTAAATATTTCTTATTAAACAAAAAATAATCGTAAAATATAAAACAATCACTTTAGATATTTATCAAAAAGATATATTTTAATGTAAAAATAGAAAACTCTAGTCAATATACATTCAATATTATATTGTATTTCTATTTCAAATAAATTTTTTTTTTCGATGAATATGAAAATGAAAATTGAAATGATTCTTTTATGTATAGATCCAAAATCTTTCAATGTCCATCGACTATTGTATATATTCATACACTATATATTTATAAACACGGTTTTGAGTTCTTTTTGTTTTTAAATATATATAGTATAATTCATTGTAGATGAAACAAATTCCTCAAAATTTCAAATATATTTTCATGAAATTTGAAATTAAAATTCATTTACTCAAAATATAGTAATTTTCGCTGATGTGTAAAAAAAATTGAAAGATATTTTATATACAAAACAAAAAAGCAAAGGAAAAAGGTTTTTTTTTTCATTCTATTGCTTTATTCCATATTTTTTTTATTATTTATATAAGAATAAAAATGCACATCTTTTAATTAAAAAGGAAAAAAAAAATTCCATCATTTTCTATACATCTATATATATACTTTACTATATATGATATATATTTTCGTTGATTCATTTATTCATCGTTTGCTAATGGTTATATATGGAAAATTGTAAATACGAAGGATTTTTCTTTTCTTCATTTTAATATATTATTTGTATGTATTTATATATGAAAATATTTCTTAAAAATTCAATTTTCAGTTCACGTTCAGATGGATAGATGTTTTTTTTTATTTTAATTTCATATTTCATTTATATATAAGAGTATATATATATATATAATTTAACATTTCTTGCACATTCTTTTATCATCATATATATGCATATGATTTTTAATTTTAATTTCTTATGAATATATTAATAAAATAATTGTAATAACTATAGTAATTTATTAAAAAAATTTTTTTTTTGTAAATCAAATTCTTTTCCCTATATTTTGTAAAAAGAAAATATCATGATTTTATTCTGCTGTGTTTATGAGACCACCGAAACTTTTATGTATAGTGATTTAAAAAATTTTTATTGAGTTTATTTAATATCTTAAAATCTTTTTCAACAAATTTAAGAAAGTTCTTAAATTCATTCATATGAAAGATCATTTTCAATTATTTTATAATATTATATAGATTAATAGTAATATTTACTCCAATACTTTAAGCTAAGGTATGCTCGCGATTCTTGTTCTATGATTGTGGAAAGATTAACACACTGTGATTTAGTTCATTTCAAGCAAATTTTCCCGTATATATTCTGAACATTAAGGGAAAAGTATATCTATGAAGAAATGAAAAACCACTAATAAGGAACAAAAATGTCAAATGCAAATGCAGTTATCGCAATTATCGCGGTCAAAGGAAACAAATGAATGTTGAATTGGATATCCAATTTGATACACCCACTGTATCTATAGTATGTATATGTTCAATCAGTGTAGAGTCAAAGGAGTTAAACTCAATTTTGTATATTATTAGCATAAATATACGATGCGAAATTATGTATAATATATAAAAATTAAAACAAAAAACTATATATATAGAACAATCTCATTACGTTGTTTCTTTACTTGTAATTTATTCTTATGTGAATTTGCTTGATAATTAAAAACATTTTTATGAATAAAATTTCCACAATTAACAATTTTTTTATGTTATACAGTTGAGTTTCAACCCTTTTTTTTATCTTCGTGAACTTTCATTACATATATATAAGTCATATATATAAAGTTAAATCATATTATATATGAAATCTGATTGGTATATACGAAATGTATATATCGGAGTGAACGAATACAATCAAAATGAATCAACAAACTTTATAGAAATATAGTATGTTAAAACGAAATTGCAAGATAGTTTGTAGTTTCTTTTTGGTTGGCGATAACTTTTAACCAAAAAAATTAAATTGATTTGGCGTGCATAAGTTGAAAATTGTATTACTGCAGCCAAATATGTAAACTATAAGTATATGAACGACACATCGCATATGTTATATATGTGTTTTTTTCCGAACATTTCAAATTAATTGGTCTTTTATTTGTTGTGTTTAGTGAAAACATAAATTTCTACATTCAATTTGTAATAAGAAATTTTTATATAAAATATAATCTGCGATACTTCTTTTTAATTATTGATTGATTTATTTTTCTCTACCCTTTAATAAAAGTTAGCATATCGCGGTTATTCAATCAATTAAACCGGGACGTTATATGGCCATTTTTGGAGTCTCCGGTGGAGTCTAAAACTCAATATATTATAGATTCTGAAACGTGTTTTTTCAGTACATAGAATTAAGTTGAAATAATAGTAATTAAACAAATTAAATGTACAGTGAAATGAAACAGAGAAAAAATAATATGACATTACAAAATCCTATAGCAAATAAAATATTTATATATATATATATATATATATATATATATGGTATGAATGAAATAATAAAGCGAAAAAAATAGAATGACAAGTAATCAATTTCAAATAAACATACGTGCGGATGTATATAATAGTGAATCTAATCCAATATGTGATACTATAGATTAATTAATTCAATTTGATTGATTGAATAATTCGATTTTTGTACAATATCATTTTGTACATCGTCGCACATAATGATGTATATAATAAATTATTAAAACACTTGATATAATATATGGAAATTAAATGAAATAAAAAATTAAATACGTAAGCAAAAGAAAATTTTAATTAATCACTTTTTTATTTGTATAATAAAAAATTATATTGAAAAAATATATTCGTATGAATAATTGCTAAATTTCTGCATTCACATTCAACCTATGCTTTACAAATCTAATTATAACAGAAAAAGGACTTAAAAAATCGATAAAATGTAATTATTTTTAATAATCAGCCCTTTCCTATTTTAACATCTACATATAAAATTATAAGTATATATATCTATATAAAAACTTGTAATGGATAATAATAAAATAATTTCAATGTTTATCAAAATAATTTCATCTGTCACAATTTCTATATTCTGATTATGAGTGGGTTCGTATATAGATAAAAAAAACGACAACAATATAACTGAATTAAATGAAATAAATAATAAAACAATCAAAATAAATATACTCATCATTCATATATATTTATATATATATCGTTATATAAAAACGTAAGTAGTATATATAAAAATCTGTAGCAAATATTTCAACTTTTAATCTGTAAAATTGCTTTAGGCAATTTTTCCCCCGCAAATATATATAAAAATTCAATGATATGAATGAATAAAATAATCATTATTATTGTACTTTTTTTTTACTTATATATACAATATTGTATTTTAGATTAATATTTATTATATCTGTTATTAAAATTGACATTTGTACATATATACATCTATATATAAATATAAAACAAAAAATCTGTATTATACATAACAAAAATATAAATTATGAATTGTGATAAATGAAGACGCATTCAGTATTAATAAATTTATAATATATATATATATATATAGAGTAAATCATCATTTTATTATTATCGTATATTGCATAATATATATAAAATATGTAGAAAATTTTAATTTGATTTTGAAAAATTAATTTATTATTTATAGGAATATCCATGTCAGAAAAATCTATATACCATATAATATAATGTATTTAAAAGTTAAATATTATTTGCGTTGTTTGCAACAATCATTTATAAATATATATTAAAATATATTATATTATATGGTGAAAAAATTGTATAAAATACAAAATGCCAATAAAACAAATAATAAATAAATAAATATATTGATCCAATATATAATATATTGATGAAATGAATTGAATAAATCAATCTTATAAATTGTATAGTATATAATATAATAAAATATACATAAATGAATTACGCCGAGTTATATACATGACTATATAATATATGTCAATTGATGTACAAACGTAATGAATGTATCTGAAAATTGTATTGTTTTTTTCTATTTTTTTTTTTTTTTGTGTTTTCCTGATATTTTTATTTTACATGTCTCTGTATATATTTGATTTATATCCCTGTTTTTTGCATTTCATTTCTTGTTGACATATGATCGATTTAATGTGTTTTTCTTTTGCTTTTCATTATATTTATATAAATTGTATACATATGTTAAATTGATTGCTTGCTGACTATATTTTTATGTTTTAAGTTTTGAGATAGTATGTTTTATATAGATTTTGTTTATGATGATTGTTTTTTTTTTTCATTTATAAAAACATTATCTAAATAATTCGATATCAGAGATAAGAACGGAGTGATTAGAAAAAGGATGGAAAGAGAATTTCTTGATAAAGTCTTTCGTTGAAGGTCTAGATCTTTAAGACAAATAATGAAATTTTAAAGAATTTCTTAAAGTAAATTATAAGGAATTTCCTAATGAAATCTCTTAAGAAAATTAAAGAAAATTGCCTTTCGGAAAATTATGCACATATTATTTATACTCAGCTCTGCACAAGCAGATTTATATTTTTAGATTTATATAGTGTTAATAATGCACAAAACAAATAAATATAATGGATTTTCTTATAAATAAATAACCTATAGATTGCGCGTATCCTTTGGGGAATTTAGTTTGTTAAATAGATTACATAAAGTATTTAAAAAATTATTCGTTTTACATTGACCATCTACACATATTCTTGCTGTTATAAATGATTGATATATACTTGGCATTTTTTGGCTATTTGAAAAGCAGTTTCTTTTCTTTTGTTTGAACAAGGTTGCAGTTTTCTTTTAACATAAATTAAACTCCATTAAATGTATTACATTTATATAAGAAGATACATTTTAATCATGTGTCAATTTTTTTTTTTTTTTTGGTGTCATATCGTAATCCTCGTTAGAATCGCCATTGATTGCTTATGCATAAATAAAAAAAAACATATAATTTAACATCGACTGATTTGAGACATAACATATTTATCTAATGTATATTTTTGTGTAGGTAAAATTTTAGAGTTTTTATCACATAAAAATGTTATTTTAATATCAAAATTTATAATGCTCAATTTTTAAAAAAACAAATCCTTTTTTTTTATTGATGTAATATAAAATATTTTTTAATGTTTTCATATTTATTGAATTGGGAACAAATTTAATGTATAAATGTATTTTTATTTCATTTTCCCATTAAATAAATGTTAACGATTTGTTATTACAATAATAATAATAATAATAAAATATAATAAAAGAAATATTTTTATCTTCATTTTGTTGTGTTTTTTTTTCATATTTACGATAAATTTATTAGCGTACAAAAATCTCTTTATTATATATTTATGAATATTGCACAATAATAGTTATATTTGGATTTGTCCAAATATGATTAACTGAGCTGTTAATAATGAATCTTAAAAAATGAGAAGTTTTTTTGCATTTCTATGTGATTTAATACGTCGAACGATCAATCAAATGATGTAACTCTACTTGAAATGATCGAAAATATGAAAAATTAACAAATGATCGAGTTAAATTATAACCTCTATAAGATTTCAGATAATTTGTATTGTAAATGTATATTATCAAAACGAAAACGGAATAACGTTAAATCAAATCATACCCATATAAAATATTCTGAAACATTTAAATACTCATATATATAACATTTTTTACAATATAATTAATTTTTTTCTTTCAATAAAGTGTATTAACGTATAGATAATTAATTATTTAAAATCATATATATGCAATGGTAAAGGATAAAATAAATACAGATTAAATTAAATCAATAATAAAAACAAAATATAAGCGATCAATTATGTAAAATTATACAGTATCAATTGTTTTAAAATTAAAACAATTACTTATTAAGAAGTGCAAAAAAACAATATAAAGAAAAACTTCAAAAACTGCATTTAAATTTGAAATTTTTTTCTAGTTTTTTTTTATAACCAATCATTTCCATTTGAAACATTTTCACTCTTCAGCAGAGTACATATATAAAAAAAAAAAGAATAAAAGTATAAAATAAAAATAAAAAAGTTTTATATAAAAGATAACAAAGGGAAAAACGAAAAAATACAAAAATATTTTCAATATTTAACTTTCCACTTTCGACAAATTAAATTTAATATAGTTTTTTTTCTATATATATTAATATAAAGGAATACTTTTTATATCAATAATATACCATAAACTCTCGCTTTGTTTTCTTATACGATATGTATACTATATTTATATATATTGTATGCATTATATATGATATAGATTTGATAAAGGATATAAATTTGATATTTCAAATATAGAGGATAATAATAATAATAATAAAAAAAAGCAAAAATAAAGAAATGAAGAACTAAAACAAAATAAAAACAAAAAAAAACACTGTACTTTATAAAACAATTTTTCAAAAAATTCATGTCTGACACTCATCGAAAATTTATTAATATATAGTTACTTTTTTTTTTTTTTATTTTATAATACAATTTTTCTTTTTTCTTTTTGATATAATACACTTTCAGCAGTATGCACTTTCAGAACAAGTAAAACCATTAAAAAAAACATATACCCTCTTTTTTCATATAGTTATAGTAGACTATCTACATCAAATTTTTATATTGATCTATGTATGTCATTTACGATGTATAGGTACTAAAAATATATATATATATATACCATATATGGATCGGGATAACGTATATAGTTTGTACATATATAAAACCTTTTCAACAACCTCCTCCTTTATATACTTTATATATCATAATTCTATATAAATAAACTTATAAAGTATTGCTTGCATTCCCAACATATATATAGATATTTTTCAATCAATCGATGAAAAAATTATAAATCTCGAAAAAATGAAACATAAACCAAGTAAAAATAAAATTATATTAAAAAAAAGTGGTTAGGAAAACTGATAGAATAGAAAGCATTCGCTTGAACATTACCAGATAAGAATCTAAATTTGTAATTTAATTCCTTCAAATTAATTGCTAATAAACGCTTTGGGAGCGTACATTAACGGAAACTTGTTTATCAAAATACAAAGTCAGGTAAAAATTTAATACGGTGTTATATATGATAAATACCAAAACTATACTAATAAGTTCCGTAACGTATTGCTGTAAGTGCTTATATAATACTGAAGGATATAAAAAAATGAAAAATATTTATAACAAAGTTGAAGAATTTATTTTTAATTTCATTATTTTCATTTTATTTATAAATACCCATCAGAGATTTTTAGTATATATATATATATATAATTATATATATATATATATACAATTAAAAATTAATATTTGAGAATCATATCTCACTATGGGTAAATATATTTCTCAATCCTTTAACAAAGCTAATACAAAAGTTCAAAATTCTCAAAAGTCTATAATTAAAATTCTTAATTGCTTAGTGAATTTTCTTTAAATGTCCCTTTAGATTCCTATAAACATTTTTATATCCAAAAAAACATCCCCCATTTTTTTTGGTTTTTAAACATTTACTATTTAAAGAAATTAATTTTGTGTTTTTCGTTTCGCCCAATTTATCCATTTTAGAATATTCAGAAAAAGAATGAAGGATGAGTTGTAATATATATTTTGTATAAAATAACTAAAATAACAAAAAAAAGCGAAAGAGTGTAGCATAAGGATTCCAAAGGAATACAAAGATTTTATGTTTTCAAATGAAAGAAGATATATTATATAGCAAAAGTTTATCATATATGTTTAGACGACGGTGTATATAGAAAAGAAAAAAGCTCAGGTTATTTGTATATTTCAATAATAATGTGCTCGGATGGGAGGGGTTGTAAACTGTTGCTTCTCAACGACGACATGACAAGCACATAATAATATTTATGATACACGAAACTATACATTGTATTATTATTATTATTATACATATTATTATTATTATTATCAATCACATATGTGGATGTGTATATCCTTGTTCTAATGTAAATTCAAAGGTCCTTTTCTTGTTATTTATTTATTTTATTGAAATACTCATTCAAAAAAAAAAAAAAAAGAAAAACATATAAATTAAAAGAACTCTCTTCATTATAAATATTTTAATTAACAGGTATCTATTTCATATAATATATCGTTATTATTTTTATGAAAAATATATGCATTTTAGACAATTATATAGGCCACTATAAATGAATTTTGTTATATATATATAGATATAACGACGACAGTTTGTAAATGTCATATATTTTGTTTTTATATCATATGTGATGAACAATATATATATTTATTTTATGTTGAATATTCAAAATTGATGGGTTTTTTCCTGCGATGGCATTCGTTCATTTATCTACTATTACTATATAAAATAATTATTAAAATTATATATACCATATGTAGTTAATTAATAGACGTATCTAATTAGAAAGGTGTAATTATTATTTTAATGTTTTTTTTTTGTAGTTAATAAATTATTTAAACACATATGATTATATTTAATTTATACGTGTGGTTACATGACAAGTAAAAGTTAACCTTATCTATATAAACGATGTTATATAAACATTACCTAATACGGATCATATTTGTATGTTAGATATCATTTTTAATAAAAATATTTATATATTTATTCCATTGATGTCATTATATATAATTAATAAATAAACATATTTATTTTTCTTGATAATATTTGAGTGATAAAATGCGGTATAATTAATAAATTATAGGTCACATATTAATTAGAAATATTAATTAGACATATTAATTTTCACATTAAATATAGAAAATTATTTTCTATCATCAAATGAAACTCCATTATTTGAAGTTGAATAGAGTTAGAAGATTTTTCTTGTATAGTATTTCATTTTATGGAATTTGTGGAATTGTCAATAAATCAAGGAAGGTGGAAGGGTTACGATTATGTATGGTAAAACTATTTAACTTTACGTAATTTTTTCTAAGCAATGACTGGGCGATTGTATTGCATTAATTTATTCAGTTTATAATTTATTAACTATAATTTCCCCAATTTCACAGAACCCGATTTATTGGTCATTTTTAATTCAAATTTTATTTTTTAAATAACTGCTTCATTAGCATTTAAAATTGTGTATTTATATTTGTTTGTATGCTATTTAAAATTCAATAAATTCTGCTACAATACATCCTTAATTATATGCAAAATTATAATCAACATTTATGGTAAAAAAAGAAACTACAATAGAAATGGTATATATATAAAAAAATAAAGTAATAATAATTTTTATAATACCATTATAACCTCTACATAAATATATATATACATATATATATATGGATTGAGGAAAGGATGCTTTAAATTTACGCTAAATTGAAAATATAAACGGTATATATAATTGAGAAATTCTATAAAATATATGAGTGTATACAGAAAATTCTATTAATATATAAGGAAAATACGTTTTTGGTTGACTATATATAAAATATTGAGAATATTTTATATTTTTTTTATATTTCGTGAAGTTTATTCACGTTTCCTTAAAATTGTAATTTCCGGTGAAAAATCCTGTTTGAAAACTGCATTTATTTTGCAATCGCTTGGTATATTTATTTTATATTTTTTTTTCTCTATACGTATATACAATATATAAGGTATGCTCCTCGTAAAATGTGCATATATTTTTATATATATTGCTTTGGTACATGTTCAAATTGTATGTATATTGTATATATATAATCTGCATATATTTATATCGTATATAAACATTATTATATGCATTCAATTTCAATGGATTTTATATATATATATATATATAGATATATAGGACGATATTAAGATGGAAAAAAAGCTTTTAACGTCAACCTTTAATAGAATGATTTAAAATTAAATGTAATATTAACTTATATATATATATATATATATATATATATATATATATATGTACAAATTATAAGGTAGACGAGGTACCGCAACACACTAATATAGATATAAATATATAGTTTTATAAATATATATTTTTTATTGTATAATATTATATATATATATATATATTATTCTTTATCGCGAATTTATATATATATATATATATATATATATATTTATATATATATATGGATGTAAATTTATTTTTATGGATGTAAATTTACTCTAGTATACATTTGCATTATGTAGACATGGAAAAAATAGTTAGAAAAAAAAAACAGAAATTTTAAACTCGACTAGTCAAAATATTTATTAGTTTTTTTTTTTTTAGTTTTTAATAGTTATTTGCATATATGAATTATTTCCCTATATATATTTCTGTAAATTTGTACAAGATTCACGAAAAACAAATAGGTAACAAGAATATAAAATAAAATTGCAAGACTTAATGCTCTATGTTATGTATAATATATAGCAGCAGACAGCAATATAAAAAAAAAACATATTATATTTCATTAAAACAAAACACCCCAATAAAGAGACGGAACAGAAACCGATGTGAGAAACCACATAATTTTATTGTCTTTATTGCCATTAATAAATATAAATACAAAAGAGTTATATAAAAAGAATTATTTTTTTGAAATTGTTCACCTTTTATACAAATTAACTAATTTAGTTGTTTACTGAAGTGTATATATTTATATGATATATATGTGTATGAAAAAAAAAATAACAAAAAAGAATCTTCCTATTTATGGAAGGCGCATATATACATACTATATATATATGAAAAGAAAAAGGATATTATATTTATACAATATTATATAACTCAAAAAATAAACTCAAGTAATTATGTGAAATATTGTAAAAGGAAATTATTATATAGGGTGTATGTACATTGTACATATATATATACAACACAATATATAATGATATCACATCAAGTGCATTTATTTGTTCATATATACAAAATAAATTATTTCTTCCATATACAATATATAAAATATATGTATTGTATAGTGTACGTTTATTGTGGGTTTGTATATATTATAGTGTTTGATATTTTGTTTGTTTGTTTGTTTTTATCGTTCGTTTGTTTGCCATTTATTTAGGTAATATATATTTTATAAAATAAAATATATAGGAATAAAAATAGAAGAACAAAAAAAATTGGAGAAATACTAAACTAAACATTATATATACTTAATATATTTATAAAACAACAAAGTATTTATGTTTTTTCCGTTATTATATTATTTTTTCTTTTCTTTTCACCTCATATTTTCCATTCTTCATTTATCCTTAAATTACACTTTGTTGCAAAACTAATTGAATCGCCATTGTTAACAAAATAATTATGATTTTTTCAATAGTCTGCCAAAGATTTACGAGACACGATCACGAAAATGTTTTCCATGAAATTTAAACCGTAAAAACTTTAAGTTTATTAGACTGAAATTAGGACCCAGACTAAAAACCGTGAAATTCTGCAAAAAATTCTCCATTCTGACCATGTCTCATCAAAGAAACTTCATCCAAATCGCACTTAGAATTTGATTTCGTAAAATACATAACAAATCGGGAAATTTTTTAGGAAAATACATGGAGTTCTGATCAAGTTCGTTCAAAGAAACCTATAACATTATTTTGCAAAATTTATTCAGAATGTATGATATATATTTCCTGGTAAAATTTTCAAAGAGGTCGAATAATAAATTTGCCAAAAAAACACAAAGAGATTGATTGAAAAAATTTTTCATAAAAAATACATTGAAAATGGTTCAGAGATGATTTTGAATGCAATATAAAATACCGTGTAATGTTTTAAAAATTATTGGTTATCGTATTTTAAAGAAATTGCATTCTAAAATTTTCCAAATCCATTTTAAATGGGACATTTTTTAGTTTTGCAACAAAGTGTATTAACTATTTGTATATATATACGTGTTATATTTGCTAAATAATACATCTATAGATATATAAATATTTTTATAATATATATATATAAATTTAATATATCAGGTATGTGTATAATAAAGATTATTTTTTACAATTTTTCAATCTTGTTTACAAACAAAAAATTGTATATATTTATATAAAAGTGTTTTTTCCATTGTTGCATATACAAAATAAATTAAATTCAAGCTTATATTATTTTATATAATAATATATAGATCTTGCTGTTATATTTCTATAATACAAAATAAAATAAGTAAAAGAGTTGAATTTATATATTTATATTTTAAATTGCTCTATAGCTTATTTTGACCAAAATATTATGTTATTTAGATTGTCCATAAAGATATAATTCAAGACAATAAACAATTTCCTTATACTGGTTTTATTTTATGTTAACCTCTTTTTTTGTGAGTTCAGAGTAAATTTAAAGTTTGTTTGTCAAAATGTGCGACATTGTGATAAGGTTTTGAAATTCTGTTTGTTAAATTTTACAACATTCTATTTTATTTATCGATATAAAATATTTTTATTTTATATTGAGTTTTCTGTTCATTGATTTTGATAGATTAATAATCAATTAATTACAATTTGTATTAATAACAGTTGTCTGTTTCTGATATACTTAAAGAACTAAAAGAGTAATATTTTTGCTATATGCCTATATCATTTAGTAGATATTTTTCTTTTTAAATATCATTTATACTAAGATATATTTGATAAATAATGAACAGATTCGATTTAGGGAAATTCAATTGATTTTTTTTTTGTATTTTGGTATTCTTTATTACTATTCTATAAGTCCTAATTAATTATTTGAAATTGAAAATTGCCGAAAAATTCATTTTAAAGCAATAAAAGTGATGCACAAACAGTTAAACATTAAAATCATCATATCTGAATGTATTTTAATGTTAGATAAATCAGCAATTTGAATAAATAAATTTCAATAGTACTTAATTCCATTTACGTTAAATTCCTCTTGAATATACACCACTTTAATATTATTAAAAAATCCACAAATTTAGATATAGAAATAAAATTCAATTCGATTTAAATTGAATATAATAACCTATAATAGTATAGTAATAAATGGGTATCCTTTATAGAAAACAACAAAAAAAAAATTATTTATAAATATCAAAAGCCCTTTTCAAAAATATCCATTCCATAAACATTTATATCAATATTTTTGCCCAAAAAATAAAAAATAAATAAATAAATTATTCACAAATAAAATAAGAAAATTTCATTACAATCGAATTAAATCAGTAAAGAAAAAAATATTCGTGGGTTCTTATTTTTGAAATAAAATGAAATAAATTTGGTATAGATTTTCTTTTTCATCATTTTCAGACTCTTAAATTTTTGAATATAAATATTCTTTTTTATTTTGATATATATATATTCGAATTACATTCCATTCTTTACATTTGAAATACAACGTGAGTGTTGAAAACGTGAATATGTATAAAAATTGATTGTAGATTTGAATTTCTTCATAATTAAATTGAAACCATATACAAATATTTATGAAATTTAATATATTATATATGTGAAAGAATCTTTTCTTTCCTTTCAGAATAAGTATTATAATTCTTAAGCAGGTATAATTAAAAGAACTGAATTGATTATTTTCTCAGTTAATATATAGTTGTGATATAACATCCAATTTGATAAGTTAAAAATTCTCAATGTGAATATTAATAGTAATTTCATATTTTGTAAATATAAGTCGTAAGGGATTGTTTTGTAATGTATGCACCTTGTAAAATGTTTTTTATAATATATATATAGAAATACACTTTTCGTAATAATAATAATGATGGTTTTGTTGATATTTTCCAAATGTAATTGATTTTCCATTTCAATACTATAATAAAAATTTTTTTCTCAGCAAATTTTTTGCCTATATATATTATTATTATTATGTCGTACGAGGTATATCTACATTTATATGGTTATTTTCTTCTTATAGTTAGGTGTGTATGTATATATTATTATATCAACGATCGTATACAAGCTGGTTTGAGATAATCATCAATTCCTTCAATGGGGCCAAATGAATAATAGGGTACATATAATTATTGATAATTTTATAGCCCCGAATTTAGTATAATTGTTGTCACCAAACGGTTATTTGAATATAGTTATGAGTAAAAAAGATATATGTCACATCAACACTGAAAGACTAATTGAAAAATTTAAAAACTCATAAGGGAAACATGTTAGAAACTATTTCTTGCAACGAATTGTGACTTTATATATTGATTAAAAATAAAAGACTTTCAAAGGAACAAAATTCTGATTTTGAAAAATTACTTGATAGAAAAACCATTACAGAATGGAACAAAAGACATTTAGTTTTAAAGTTATTGGGAAACGCGCTTGAAGACCACATTAATTAATATCATTCTAGAGTTATTGTTATTATTTTCAATGGATTTATTATAATAGAATTCACTAACTTAATCAACATTCCTTTAATCTACTGAAAATATTCTATATATTTTCCTTTTAAAAGTTAAATTCGCAATCGCAATCGCAACCATCATGTATATTAAAAAAAATATATAAAGTTTGACTTTCATATATAATATAAATTTGATGAATACGTCCATTCTTTATTCTTCATCTTCTATATCTATATTCTTTTTTTTTTTGAAATGTCATAAATCAAATTACAACAACAAATAAAGGTTTCGCAAAAAGATGAAGAAAAAAATATTTTATTTTATATAGAAATATATAGACTATATTGTATATTGTATATTGTAGTATAATCTGTATATATACGCATATTTATAGGGTGACATTTTCTTTTGAAATCGCTACCTTTACTCTAATTACATAACAGAGTCTAAATAATAATGTGGAAAAAAATGGTTTATTAAAGTCATATCAAAATGAAATAAAGAGAAGCCCATTGCTATTTTTTATCATAATTGAATTTTTTTTTATATATATAGTAGCTCAATTGTTTTGGAATTTTCTTAATTATTCCTTAAATGGATAACAGACGATATTGTATCGTGAAGTAATAGAAAACATTATGAAATTAAATAGACATTTATTTATCATTCGTTACTATGGCAGAATTGATTTAACGCCCGTAAAACAGGGAATTCTATTGTGGTGTTTAATAAACATATCGCCATGCTTTCAATTGAGATATATCAAAATAATTGATCATCCAATTTAAAAAATTTTCTGAGATAGAGAAAGATTTTCACAATCATTGTGAAATCCAAAAATTGCAGTTAATATAATAATATAAAATAAAAATCATCCCTATTATATAGATTGAAGAAATGAATTGAATTATAAAAGTATTACGAATATTATATCCATGATAAAAACATATTTTTGTCCTATCAAAAAGCATTCCAGGGAAACCAAAGTGCTTTTACAATAAAGAATTATATAATATGTGACCATATATGATTCAATATATATACTTGTTGTAAGTATATGTATAAAAGAAAAGCAAATGTTTCCCCTAATGCAGAAGGGTAAATAAAAAAGGAAAAAATAGTAGATACGAAACAAAAAAATACCCCAAATAATATCCCATATATATTTAAATAAAAAGATATATAAAAATATGTTTTCAAAATGAAGATATTTTTATATTATATAGCAAAAACATATATAAAGATGGAAAGTAAGATGAATGGACAAAATCGATGAGTTCATAATACATTTTGGTAAAAAATTAATACCCTTTTTATTTGAAGAAACATTTAAACATTCTTTAATTTTTATCTATAGTATATATACTTTGAATAAGATAAGGATAAGGTTTTCAACACAATTATAAATAACATTTTTGAGAATCAAATAATAAATATATATCTTTAAATTTAAAAGTATTAATTCGTATAGAATTGTAAAAACAGTAGTTTAAATATAGTTTATAAAGATTGTGTGTATAAATAAAACACAAAATGTTAAACAATGCATTCAAATGTTATTGAAATCATATGATTTTAGATAAAAAAAATCCAAAACAAAAAATTCCCAATAACCAAAATATAAAATTAAACTTAAACAAAAATCATTACAAAATTAATTATTAAAAGAAACAAAAACTTCACAAACACAAATAATTAAATAAATAAATCAATGATATAAAATATAATACAGTAAACAAAGGGAAATTAACTCTCAAGTCTAGACAAAGACACTCCGATGTCCATTACCTGCAAAAAAATACTTATAGAAACTTAAAATTACCCTAAACAAGCCCAATTTTAAAACAACGTTGTCAGGGGACCTATCAGACGGTGGATAGGAGCAAATACTTGGCGCGTAGTCAGTCCGTTTGATGGGACCAGAGGGCTGGACCCAAGCATTCATGGATAGGATTTTTGTGATTACTGATTTAGGATAAAAGTACTAATCAGTAGTTAATTCTATTAAAAGAAAAAACCACATGAAAATTATACTTTTTTTAGGTTTATATTTTAGGAAAAAAGGACAAATGATATTTTTATAAAAATTTATATAATTCAATATAATCAATAAAATAATCTATATGTTCTACAATATAAAAAAACGCGAGTTCATGGTAGCTAAAATAAAAATTACATGCATATCGTAAAAAATAATAAATGGATTTTATCAGATAGATTGCATTGAATTTGAATTAATTTTCACATTCATTTCTATATTATGTTATATTGATATTAAATAAGATTTAAAATTATTGTATAAACAATTATTCAATTAATAAAATTATTTATTTATTCTTGAATACACAAAAAACGAAATATGTTTACACAATTTTCAAAGGTGAATAATAAAATACTTCAAAACCTCATATAAAATAAATTAGATTGAAAGAAATTATTAATCAGAAACATTTAAATTAATACAAAAATTTACCGAACAATCTACCATGAACTCTAAACATACAATTTGTATTTCTTAAAAGAGATTAAATGGTTAAATTAAATTTGGTCCAAAAATGATGGATTGAATTCAAAATAAATAAATGATGTTCATTTTTTTTGATATCAATACAAAGAAAAATTATTCATTAAAATTATTATCATAATAATTAATTGATAAATTGATAATTTATTTCCCGGTACGCTGACTAATTTAATTTAACATTTTTAATATTACCTTTAAATAAAATACAATTAAAATTAATTCTACTCACATTTTGGTTAATAAAAATAATCAAAAATTCGTATAGCAGGCAAACAAAAAATCGCACTTACCTGAAAATAGAATAAAAATAAAATAAATTAATGAATATTAAAATAATAAAATATAAAAAATAAATAAATCAATTCAAATGAATATATTGTATATAAATATATAGAGATCTATTAAATGATTAAATTTTGAATTAAAGTTCCTAAAAAAAATATATTTAACATAAAGAAACCTTTAATAATGAATTTAATTCACTGGACAACGTTGAACTCCAAATATAAATCAGCAAAAATAAAACTCCATGAGATGGGATGCTGAACATTACCCTTTTATTTTAGTATCATTTTTTATTGTTTACGGTCAATTATTTTATAAAATATATCTCAATTTATGAACAATTTATGAATAAATAATTAAATAATGAAAACAAAAGAATATAAAATCGGAATCACATACAATAAACCCTAAATACTTTCAATAAATAATCGATTCAACTAAGAATATTTACAGAATAGAAAAGACTTAAATTTTAATGAAAATCGCTTAAATTTTATTTACGATTTTCCACAATAAGTTTTTCCACAATAAGATTACTAAAGAAGACATGGAATTATATTTGGAAAATTAAACACTTTATTATTATATTAAGAAAACTAAAATAATGACAAAATAACAACCGACGAAATAAAGTCTAAATCTACTTATGCGTATATATAGAAATGAAAAAAAAAAACAATTAAAATAAAACAACCGCAAACATTTATTTTAAAATAATAAATAATAATATAATAATAAATAATAGTAAGAAGAATTATATTGTGATTTTGGTGTTTGTGAGAGGAAATTGATATTAATACAAATCAAAAACACATACGATAATAAGCGCATACAAGTTTTATTTATTGATTTATTTATGATGCCATATTTATTATAATAAAAACTTGATTTCATTTATACGCTGATAATGATAAAAAAGATTTGTAATCGAGGTTTCATATAATGTTGGATGTTTATATGCAATCGAATCGAATGATAATATATTTTTTATTTTTACCCTATTGCGTATGGTAAAAAAGAATATATTTGGGAAAATAAAAAAAAAAGATTCCAAAAAAAAAATTGCCATTATTCTTTATTTCTTAAATGAACTTTATTAGTTTTATGATAAATTATGATTTGATTTTATATTAAAAAATGTCCCTTATACAAATTCCAATTGATATTTTCGTATATTCCTTTTCATCCAAGTCCAATTATAAATCATAGTGGACATAATTGTAATGTAAATTCTCCAAAATTGAAATACCTAAAAAATAGATTTTATTAATTTTTAATTTCAAAGTAGAATTCTATAAATAAATTAAATAAAAATACTAACCATTGCCCAAAAAAATACATAATTTATTCAAACATTTACTTGTAATAAATATTTTAGAATATATTCACTATTAAAATTTTTTCTGGTAATTTCACTTTCAATTCTTTTTTCTTTTTTTTTCACTTCAGCAATACATATTTTTAAGACAGATACATTATAATTCCCCAGATACAACCAAAAAAAAACTTACACAGTTATAAAAAAACTCATTTGATGGACTATTTCGAAATTATATTGGAAAATCCCAAGTAATTCCCACCATAAAATATTATTGCATTTAAATGTTTCGATACATTTTTTTTGTTGTAATAATTTATTAAAAATAAATTCACATAAATAATCTACCTTGAGGAAATTTTGTAATTCTCATAAATAAGCTGCAAATTACTTCTGCCGGTTCGTTCTTCTTCTTCATGATGATGGTGATGACAAATTAAATTAAACAACGCAAAAACATGCAGCAACATTAAAATCACTTACATTTTTTCACTGATTTTCATTAAATAACATCACATTTATATTTTGAAGGCAAATGAAAATAAAACAACAATTCACAAAACTTTCCATTAAATCAATCACTAAAAAAAAATATTTTAACATATCATTATAGAATGAAATTAACAATTTGACTATACTTCGTAATGTGCTGATCATTTTATTATAATATAAAAAGTACTGCAACAATATATAAATAATAAGTACCGCAATAATCGATAGAGCAACAATAAATATATATCTATATATGTATATCTATTTCGAATATATATATTCATAGAAATTGCACGTAGGTGTATATATAAAAATCTGACATAAAATGATATTCATATGGTGTGTGAAGTGATCGCGATATCAATAAAAATAAAAAAAAATATTTGTTGTTATGCGTGTGTATTCAGATATCGATATTCATTTACAGCGTCATTATTTTCAAATAAATATTTCATATTTTTTTACAATCACTTTTTAATGATCAATATTTTTTATAATATTAATTTTCCCGGAAAATTTCCGAGAATTTCCAGAAGAAAGAATACAAATTTTAATTTTACAATACTTTATATGCGATAATTTTATTCACACTTTGGGATGACAAAAGAAAAATCAAAAGGAAATGAAAAATTGGATTTTTACATTTAATCTTTAGACCTGATACTTTCAATTTAGGAAGAACAACTTATTTATATAAAGGAAGATCCCATTTAATGTAACATATAAATGTGTACGCGCCAACACGTTAAAAAATGTATCTAATTTTCATATTCATTATATATTATATATATACCGTCAAATCAATTATTATTATAGGAAGTGAGCACGTATAAATATACTGATTCGATAGAATATGTGTTATATGAATGAAATGAAATATTATTATAGATATATACAAATAGATAAATAATTTATTTCGTACAAATAATAAATAGCATGTACAACATTTTTTTTTTTTTTTACGATAAAAATTTACAATATTCTATAAAGTTGGCACATTACAAATTGAAAACAAAAGGCATTGAATTGGGATGCCTATCAAATTGACAGGTTATTTTCCACCACGATGGTTTCTTATATTATATATGTCCATATATATATATATATATATATATTACATAGTTTTCTTCTGACTTTTATTTTTGCACTTTTTATTTTTTGGTTGGTTATATATGCATAAAAACGTAATATGTATATATACGTATCCTTTTTTATATGATATAAAAAATAAAAATATATTTATATATAATGTTCAAAATAGGTTATATTTATTTATTATATATTAACATATTTGTATTTTTGCAATCATTCATGTTATTTTACAATGTGCAGCAGTGTATTATTTGTTATATATGTTTATATATAGAGATAATATTTATCATGTTATCAATATACAGCATTTTCAATATTGTATATGTAATACATGAACATCATTGATCATATAGAATAGAACATATAGAAATGTATATATATAAATAAAATAATATATGTGCATATTTTTTTTTCTTGATACATAAAAAAATTATATATACACTTTGGTGCCGAACGATAAAGCTGTCCTTAATAAAACGGACATTTTTAATTGTAAATAATACCTATTTGTATGTAGCCAACTTTGAACATCTAAAAAACTTCAGAATTTTGACCAAATCGTTATAAAGAAATCCTTTACATATTTAGATTAGTCTTTATTATATGAATTGTTCTAAGAAAATAGCAAGAATTTCTATATTTTTGACGTATAATTTGGTAACAAAGTGTATATGGTAAAAAAAATAATACTTACAAGTAAAATATACATTAAATATAAATTACGTATAGATCTCATGATATATTTTGTTTCTTTTTTATTTTTTTAATGTAACAAGTAAATGTATTAAAATAATGAAGGTATATATATAAAAAAGAATGTTGTGTGTTTGATGTGAATTTCTATATTATATATTGATATATGCAATCTTGTATCGGTATACATAAATAGAATGTGAATATATACATACTTTTATGTTTATCATGAATATATGAACATGAAGCTGAAGCTGTACATCCTTATACTTTTACATATATATATACTCTGTCTATAGTAATATTATTGTATATATGATCATATTCATGTATTATTATGCTTAACTATTATGTATTCAAAGTAAACGTATATCCGTCAAAAAGATTATGAGGCTTTAACGAACTAAGAGAGAGAGTTAGATCAGTTGCTTTTGTAATATCATATCAGTATTTCTAGGATTTTTCCCAATTTATAAATGCTTCGTAATTAGTATTGAAACATCTCCTATTACTTAAAATTCTAAGCAATTTTTTACCCGCGCGTTTGTTCTTTTAGATTAGAAAAATTATAAATCACATATCGTATATTGTGTTATTAAAATCATTAAGTTAAAATCCATATAAAGATAATAAAGATATAAAATGAAAGTCAACCAGCATATATACCGAAGTCAATTCATAAAAAAAGATGTAAGAGTTGTTTTACAATAAAAAAAACTTCTTTTTATAAAGGTAAAACAAAATACGATTCAACAAATGCTTGATTTAAATATAAGCAAATATAAACCTTGTTTGTTTTTCTGTTTTCATAAAAACCTTTGAAGTAGAAAAATGTTATCAACATTAAATACATAAAATAAAATAAACTTATATTTGTCTTATCTTCTATATATGTATATATATACATTTTCTTATATACATAAAATATCGCAATGAATGAGCGAATTCATAAATATATATATAATATACATATGTATGGAATAAATGCATAAGAATAACAATTTGTTGTTTTTAATTTGAAATATAATAACATGAACATGAACATGAACATGCGAATATATATATAATAATAACAAAAAAAAAAAAAAGAAGAAAATCTACAAGATAAAGTTAAGCATATGCCAAATTGTATATATTTTATATCTATTTAAATGAGCGTATGTTATGTAGGTTTAAACGTAATCTACATTTAAAAAAATAAAATAAAACATATTCAAACAAGTAAAATATTTATATATTTTCTATTTTTTTATTTGGATATATCGGGGAAAAAAATGAAAATTCTTCTTTTATTGCTTTTTAAGAATATAATTCATTCATTCGTATATATTACATATATAGAATAGTATTGTTTTTATTATCCTTTATCCCTTTGCATACACATATATTTATATATATGGATATTGTAAACATATATATTTAATATAAGGATACTCTGCCTGGATATAATTGTATATAATTATATGGAAACGTAATGCGTTTTGTTTTTATGAAAAAAAAATAAGTAGTCAATTTTATTATCAAAGACGTCAGAATTTAAGAAATGATCGATATGTGGAAAAAAGAATCGGAGATTCAATAGATATCTCACAATATAGAATTTAATCTATTTGATTTCATTTATGTCTTCCATATAGTTTTTCTAGAATACATTCTGTTTTTTTGGTGATTAAAAATGTTTTAAAACTATTTCACAAATATTTTTCTTTAAAGATAAGTTTGTATGGTGATTTCATGAATTTCCACTGAATTGGATTGTTTTTGACCGACACTTTTCTATTGATGGAACACCTTTAAGAATCGCTTCCATTTAACAATTCAAAAGTTAAGGTTTTTCAAAATGTTTTTCATAAAAATTTTATCTGTACTCGAATGTATTATGAAAATATCTGTGTTTATTGTTGTTATCAATGGATAAGCTCGGTTATTATTAATTGAATCGATTCATTTTAATATACAATTTACCATATATGCATATTTTTCGATAATAATAAATATATAGAAATGTCCATTAAATTGAAAATGTTACAATTACGCTATAATAATATATATATAAATAGAATATATATGTTATATAATTAATCAAAATTTATTTACCAATTTACTTTTAGGTATTATCTATCTATATGTGTCTATCTATTTATAAATATTTATTGTATATTATCATTGTAAATTATAGTTAAAGTTATAAATAAAATTATTCAAATATTTTAATATGGTACAAAGAAAATGTAGTATATACAAATGAATCTGTATCTGAATTGTATATACATTTTATTTACATTAATTTGAAGTTTATTATAATTATGGTTTTATTATTGTATTTATTTTGTTAAAATTCAGAAAATATATAAATATATCTATGTGCTTTTGATACATACAGAAATAATTCGTATATCTAAATATTTAAAATTTATCTAAAAATGTGAGATAAACATTTCCATATTAAAGCTTAATTATATTATAATATAGCATATAGTCGAGGGAATGGTAATATAATTTTGATTGGCTTGCGGTGCATAGTTTTTTTTTTAAATTGTGTATGTAAATACAAAAATTCTAAGATTTTGACTGCCCTAAGTGTTAGGTTGATAAATTTTTATATAAATTGATTTAATCCTAGCGATTTTCTTAAACAAAATTCATTTGTTTTTTTTTTTAGGAAATTATCCAAAACCGATTGTATAGAATTCAAAAAACATATTTCTATAAGTGATAAGTTTGGAATTTCTCAATAATATTGCGTCTATATAATACGAACATTTATTTATATTTATTTTGCAAATATCGAGCAGAATTTGTTTGGTCTCATTTCGAAATTAGATGACCTAAATAAAAAAATATCATATATGCAGTAATTTCATCCAAGAATTCATAAATATATATTCCATTTGTTGTTACCTTTTAGAATACACACTCTGTTGCATTTGCATACATTTATAAAATATCTAATAAATATTATTTATTCCACAGTTATTTTATAAGTATATATGTATATATAGATATATAGAATTTATTTTAAACATATATATGCATTTATAATAGCAATATCATATAAATGACAGCAACAAACATATTTCGATATATACTATTATGTATTTTTAAAACATATTTGCGTTTTATTATTATTACATAAATTAGAGCGTCCAAAACAATTAAAAACTAGAATTAGAAGCAAAAAAATGGTAACAACAATCGGTGATTCGTTCATAAATTCTAAGTCCAAATTACTCTATATGATATAGGTCTCAAATTCCGGCGGTCGTTTTATCAGCAAATAACTCGCTAATTATTTGAACTAGAAAGAAATATAAAAAAAGGCTCAAAGGTAAACAAGCTCAGGACACCTTAATAACCATCATATAAACATTTATTTATATATACGTTTATTTTAATAGCATTATTTTGTAAAAGGGAAAAAAAGGAAAGATTTCAAAATATAAGAAGTATACAAATTCCTAAATAGATATAGTATTCTATATATATATAAATGACAATTTATAGTATCGCTTCATAATTTGTTTTTATAAATATATATTGGTTCAATAAATATATGTATATAATAATTCAACTGTTTCAAACGATATATCAAGCAAATATATAATTTATATGCATATAATTAAATTTGTTTATACTAACAAATATTGGAAAATTTAGTACTCAAACTATAAAATATATATACATATATATACGTATAAGAGCAGGTGTATTTATTATTTTTATGTATTTATTTTTATTATTATATTTTTCCCATGATTAAATCAATTATGATTATATAAGAGTATTGCATTTCTTGTGTATATAAATAAATCAATAAATATATATTCTATACATAATACATAAAAGTCGCACCACGGAATATTGTATATATTACCTTATTTCTTTATAGCGAATGAAAGCCGTTGAAGAAAAAATCTTAAAAATATATGTTGAATAAAAAATACTAAACAATTTATGTATATATGTGTTATAGAAGAAAAGCTGTTCAATTTGATTTATTGCATTTCGATATATTTAAATCTATATGAATTTGTTGTACCAATCTAAAAACTATTTGTTTTGTTATACATGATATTTTTGTAATCTGTCTGTATTCAAATTTGTTTATTTATTTATTTTTATAACATTATTATTATCTATATACAAGATTTCAAAGTATATAAGTGCAGGGTTGTTGAGTGATCTGATGGAATATTTTCAATGAACATTGCTATTTGCTTTTTTACCAAAAATTCGAGCATCATATATGGCTTTTTTTTAGAATTGTAGCTGGATCGTCAGGATCATTTGTATAATTGAATCGTTAAATTTAAAGTTAAAGTTAAATTCTGATCGAGACTTCAGGTTGAAATGAAGCAAAAATAACAAAACAATGATGTTTATTTTTCTAATAACCCTATATATTTTTATATATAATACACCTATATAATTCTTAGAATAATATATAGTAATATAAATATAAAAAAGTGTATAAATATCTATATAGAATACCTAGAATTGAAGTGATGGTATTTTATAATTTTTATATATATATATAGACGAAATCTATATTTTTATATTCCATATATATACCTATATTTATATGCATAAATGCATATATGCATTTCCCACATAGAACAAATTTATACAAACTCTAAATGTATATCTAGTATATACAGATTTTGGTTTTATGTCGTGTATGTAATAACAAATATCCTTAAGGGATTTTAAAAATAATTGGATAACAGAAATATAAAGTAAAAACAAACTATATACATATCTATTATTTATATTATATATTTAGAATTGGATGTATATTTATTATATATATATATATATATATATATATATATATAGGAACTATCTTGTTAAATTCATACTAATTTAACGAATAATATATATGTTTCAAACGTATCAAACGATATATCTATAAAGAAAACAGATTTTTATTAATGAAAGTTCATTTATGTATTTTATTTTTTCTATATATGAATAGGGTGGGGAGGAATCATAAATATTTATCAATGTCCCATTTATAGTAAAAACAATCCTCGTTCAAAATAATTTTAATTTCAATACAGAAAACCACCCATAATCTTAATTGGGAATCACCATTATTGGTAGTGCAGGTAAACAGGAACTTTTAATTCTAAATTAATATGAAATCATACCCATATAATATAATACAATTTTAATGTTTAGGAAAATAGATTCATTTGGACCTGTATATAGACCGTATATATATAGAACATATATAAAATAAAAATGGTATATAATCAGAGTAATGTGTGAAAAATAAGAGTAACAAATATATAAAATAAATTATAATAATTTATTTTGAAAATTGGATAAATATAATAATATATATTTATTATAAAATAAAAAATTTTTATTATAATATAATAAAAGCTAAATAATATGGTTTAAATAAATCAAAGTTAGACAGTACAGAAAATATAAAATAAAACTAAAAACTATAGTTTGAAGATGAATGATTCAAATATGCGTTGATGCACTTGGTTCAGTGCAGTTACCGATATCAGAAGCAATGCCATACAGAACCAGGAGTTTTATAGGAACGAACACCACGAATTTTTTGAAATTCTCCGATTTTATAATAGGTATTATAAGTTCATAAAAATCTATAATTACTTTCCCATTCTATACACAAATAGAACTTTATTTCTATCTAGATAATATATATATTATTATTGCCAACGATGTTATTCAATTATTATTTTTATTATTATTAATACTTAATTTATAGCATATTCAGGTGTAAATGAAATGAAATTATATATATTAGACCGCAAATAATGCAATAAAATATAAATATACATACAAATACAAAGGTATACCATTCAATTTTACTTAATTATATTAAGATGTTATTGCTTATGGTAGTATAATTTTCGATATAAAAATCGAAAGTATATATAGGTATATAAAATAATTTTATTACATATATATATATAATTACATTTGTACCGATTGCAAACGTATGTTATATAACAAATTTGATGACCATAATAATATAAAATCCATCTTATAAGGATTTAAGCTAAATTTTTATAGTATGGTTATGTAATAAATTGTTATCTTTATATAGATATACATATTTTTTATTTGTAAAATGATTTTCTTTATTTATATCTATATATAATTAAATATCTGAATTTTAACATCTAGAATATATATTATTATTGTATATATACATTCAATGTGTTATATATAACATAACATCTAATGGATGGGTATATTTTTTATTAAAAGGATGGAGAATTATTCTTAAAAACTAATGAAATCTTATGTTTACAATATCAGGTAAAACGGGCCTGTATAGTTTCCGAGGAAAAATGAAAAAATTAAATTTCAACACTAACTAACGTAAGTAAGTGCTTTAAACAGTGGATGGTATAACACTATTTTAGTTTAAAGAAATTTTTGTATTCCTATTATGGTTAAATATAATCGCCTTTTGATGCATAATCGCTTTTACGTTGTGTTATCAATTAAGAATTCTTTAAGTGGTTGCGTTTTGCATATACTGATAAATGAACATTTTCCATAATTAAATTAAATAATTTTCCATAATTAAATTAAATAATCTATATACCCCTTCACATCTTTCCAGATTGAAATGAAGAACCATTCTACAAACTATATTTATCACATTAAATTGATTAAATAATGCAATTGTTAAGACACAAACTCTATAGAACATTACTAATTTTATCTTTGGGGAATTTTTTTATAAAGAAACTTTTTCATATGATTCTTTAAATAACAATCTAACACCCTAGTATAATGTCTTATCAATTAAATTACAATTATTAAAAATGCATTGTGCAGGAATACTTTTAATATCTTTGGGGTTTCAGTTGTTGTTGTTGTTGAATATAAAAAGTTTCCATTGTGTAGGAATGAATTTTTGTTAACAATGGAAATTAACAATTAACAATGAAAAAAAATTCAGATTCAGTAAAAGATGTTGTTGTTGGTTGGTATTAATATTATAGTTGGGTTAACTTATTGTTGTATCTTGTATGTGTATCCCATACAAAGGATTTATTTTTTTTTGTGTTATTTTATTTTATAAATTATATATAATTAAATAGTGGCAGTATAGTGATAATAAAATGATCATAAAAAAAAAATAACCAACTACATTGTTTTTGTAAAGGAATTGTGTATGTGTATAAAAAAAATTGTGCAAATAAAAAAAAGCCATTAATATTTTTGATTGCTACTTACATGGGAAAATCGATAAAACATAACTGCTGCATCACACATACACACACACGAATAAATGCAGCAAATTGTATGTTGCGGCTGTTACGGCTTTTGAATTAATATAACACATAAAAAAACTACCTTAATTAATTAGTTGAATTCATATTACAATTTTTTTTCAATTTATTAATATATAATGCACATGATAATTAACAATACTTTAATTAAAATTAACATTAATTATATTTAATTATTATAATAAAATAATTTTTTTTTTTTGCTACTATACAGAAAAACACTCACACGATAAATAACGCCACTTTTTTGTTAATTGCAACCATATTTGATTTTGTTTTTTTTTCCAAATTCATTTTACATACAGGAAAAATATGCGCATTGCGCACGCATTTAAATAACATAGGTGTTTTGGAAGAGTTAAAAAAATAATGGAGAATCAAAATGAGGAGAATATATTACCAAATAAAATACGATTATTGAAATTATTGCACATATTTCATCTTCATATAGGGCTTTAATGGTTCCATAAAGGAGTCCAATAACAATGATTCCTGAGTTATCCTGGATTTTCAAGGACCATATGAATATTTTGGTTGATAATTCATGAATTCTTATTCTTAAAAATCCAATGAATGTTATCACAAAGATACATTTATTAGTGAAAGTCCTTAGGATTGACCAATAGCCAATAGCTTTTGCAATTTGATGTACGATCTCACTGGGGATGTGTACAAATATTGCATTAGTTTCATAGAGATTCAATAATTAGTTTTGGAGATATTAGCACCAAACCATTATTCAAAATATCCTCATACAAGGCGTTATAGGAAAAGTATGTCAGACATATTTATAGGTGAAAGTCCTTATATGATTGACCGATAGGGTTGAAATTTGGTGTACTATCTCACTAGGGATGTGTACAAATATTGCATTAGTTTCATAGAGATTCAATAATTAATTTCTGAGATATTCGCACCAAACCATTATTCAAAATATCCTCATATAAGGCGTTATAGGAAAAGTATGTCAGACATATTTATAGGTGAAAGTCCTTATGATTGACCAATAGGGTTGCAATTTGGTGTACTATCTCACTAGGGATGTGTACAAATATTGCATTAGTTTCATAGAGATTCAATCATTAGTTTTTGAGTTATTAGCACCAAACCATTATTCAAAATATCCTCATATAAGGCGTTATAGGAAAAGTATGTAAGACATATTTATAGGTGAAAGTCCTTATGATTGACCAATAGGGTTGCAATTTGGTGTACTATCTCACTAGGGATGTATACAAATATTGCATTAGTTTCATAGAGATTCAATAATTAATTTCTGAGATATACGCACCAAACCATTATTCAAAATATCCACATATAAAGCGTTATAGGAAAAGTATGTCAGACATATTTATAGGTGAAAGTCCTTATGATTGACCAATAGGGTTGCAATTTGGTGTACTATCTCACTAGGGATGTGTACAAATATTGCATTAGTTTCATAGAGATTCAATAATTAATTTCTGAGATATTCGCACCAAACCATTATTCAAAATATCCTCATATAAGGCGTTATAGGAAAAGTATGTAAGACATATTTATAGGTGAAAGCCCTTATGATTGACCAATAGGGTTGAAATTTGGTGTACTATCTCACTAGGGATGTATACAAATATTGCATTAGTTTCATAGAGATTCAATAATTAATTTCTGAGATATTCGCACCAAACCATTATTCAAAATATCCACATATAATGCGTTATAGGAAAAGTATGTCAGACATATTTATAGGTGAAAGTCCTTATGATTGACCAATAGGGTTGCAATTTGGTGTACTATCTCACTAGGGATGTATACAAATATTGCATTAGTTTCATAGAGATTCAATAATTAATTTCTGAGATATTCGCACCAAACCATTATTCAAAACATCCACATATAATGCGTTATAGGAAAAGTATGTCAGACATATTTATAGGTGAAAGTCCTTTTGATTGACCAATAGGGTTGAAATTTGGTGAACTATCTCACTAGGGATGTATACAAATATTGCATTAGTTTCATAGAGATTCAATAATTAATTTCTGAGATATTCGCACCAAATCATTATTCAAAATATCCACATATAATGCGTTATAGGAAAAGTATGTCAGACATATTTATAGGTGAAAGTCCTTATGATTGACCAATAGGGTTGAAATTTGGTGTACTATCTCACTAGGGATGTATACAAATATTGCATTAGTTTCATAGAGATTCAATAATTAATTTCTGAGATATTAGCACCAAACCATTATTCAAAATATCCACATATAATGCGTTATAGGAAAAGTATGTCAGACATATTTATAGGTGAAAGTCCTTATGATTGACCAATAGGGTTGAAATTTGGTGTACTATCTCACTAGGGATGTGTACAAATATTGCATTAGTTTCATAGAGATTCAATCATTAGTTTTTGAGTTATTAGCACCAAACCATTATTCAAAATATCCACATATAATGCGTTATAGGAAAAGTATGTCAGACATATTTATAGGTGAAAGTCCTTATGATTGACCAATAGGGTTGAAATTTGGTGTACTATCTCACTAGGGATGTATACAAATATTGCATTAGTTTCATAGAGATTCAATAATTAATTTCTGAGATATTCGCACCAAACCATTATTCAAAATATCCACATATAATGCATTATAGGAAAAGTATGTCAGACATATTTATAGGTGAAAATCCTTATGATTGACCAATAGGGTTGCAATTTGGTGTACTATCTCACTAGGGATGTGTACAAATATTGCATTAGTTTCATAGAGATTCAATCATTAGTTTTTGAGTTATTAGCACCAAACCATTATTCAAAATATCCTCATATAATGCGTTATAGGAAAAGTATGTCAGACATATTTATAGGTGAAAGTCCTTATGATTGACCAATAGGGTTGAAATTTGGTGTACTATCTCACTAGGGATGTATACAAATATTGCATTAGTTTCATAGAGATTCAATAATTAATTTCTGAGATATTCGCACCAAACCATTATTCAAA
Source organism: Dilophus febrilis (assembly GCA_958336335.1). NCBI lineage: Eukaryota > Metazoa > Arthropoda > Insecta > Diptera > Bibionidae > Dilophus > Dilophus febrilis. The sequence goes on along the minus strand of OY284469.1, from coordinate 55,338,887 downwards.
ATATCCACATATAATGCGTTATAGGAAAAGTATGTCAGACATATTTATAGGTGAAAGTCCTTATGATTGACCAATAGGGTTGAAATTTGGTGTACTATCTCACTAGGGATGTATACAAATATTGCATTAGTTTCATAGAGATTCAATAATTAATTTCTGAGATATTCGCACCAAATCATTATTCAAAATATCCACATATAATGCGTTATAGGAAAAGTATGTCAGACATATTTATAGGTGAAAGTCCTTATGATTGACCAATAGGGTTGAAATTTGGTGTACTATCTCACTAGGGATGTATACAAATATTGCATTAGTTTCATAGAGATTCAATAATTAATTTCTGAGATATTCGCACCAAACCATTATTCAAAATATCCACATATAATGCGTTATAGGAAAAGTATGTCAGACATATTTATAGGTGAAAGTCCTTATGATTGACCAATAGGGTTGAAATTTGGTGTACTATCTCACTAGGGATGTATACAAATATTGCATTAGTTTCATAGAGATTCAATAATTAATTTCTGAGATATTCGCACCAAATCATTATTCAAAATATCCACATATAATGCGTTATAGGAAAAGTATGTCAGACATATTTATAGGTGAAAGTCCTTATGATTGACCAATAGGGTTGAAATTTGGTGTACTATCTCACTAGGGATGTATACAAATATTGCATTAGTTTCATAGAGATTCAATAATTAATTTCTGAGATATTCGCACCAAACCATTATTCAAAATATCCACATATAATGCGTTATAGGAAAAGTATGTCAGACATATTTATAGGTGAAAGTCCTTATGATTGACCAATAGGGTTGCAATTTGGTGTACTATCTCACTAGGGATGTGTACAAATATTGCATTAGTTTCATAGAGATTCAATCATTAGTTTTTGAGTTATTAGCACCAAACCATTATTCAAAATATCCTCATATAAGGCGTTATAGGAAAAGTATGTAAGACATATTTATAGGTGAAAGTCCTTATGATTGACCAATAGGGTTGCAATTTGGTGTACTATCTCACTAGGGATGTATACAAATATTGCATTAGTTTCATAGAGATTCAATAATTAATTTCTGAGATATACGCACCAAACCATTATTCAAAATATCCACATATAAAGCGTTATAGGAAAAGTATGTCAGACATATTTATAGGTGAAAGTCCTTATGATTGACCAATAGGGTTGCAATTTGGTGTACTATCTCACTAGGGATGTGTACAAATATTGCATTAGTTTCATAGAGATTCAATCATTAGTTTTTGAGTTATTAGCACCAAACCATTATTCAAAATATCCTCATATAAGGCGTTATAGGAAAAGTATGTAAGACATATTTATAGGTGAAAGTCCTTATGATTGACCAATAGGGTTGCAATTTGGTGTACTATCTCACTAGGGATGTATACAAATATTGCATTAGTTTCATAGAGATTCAATAATTAATTTCTGAGATATTCGCACCAAACCATTATTCAAAATATCCACATATAATGCGTTATAGGAAAAGTATGTCAGACATATTTATAGGTGAAAGTCCTTATGATTGACCAATAGGGTTGAAATTTGGTGTACTATCTCACTAGGGATGTATACAAATATTGCATTAGTTTCATAGAGATTCAATAATTAATTTCTGAGATATACGCACCAAACCATTATTCAAAATATCCACATATAATGCGTTAAAGGAAAAGTATGTCAGACATATTTATAGGTGAAAGTCCTTATGATTGACCAATAGGGTTGAAATTTGGTGTACTATCTCACTAGGGATGTATACAAATATTGCATTAGTTTCATAGAGATTCAATAATTAATTTCTGAGATATTAGCACCAAACCATTATTCAAAATACCCACATATAATGCGTTATAGGAAAAGTATGTCAGACATATTTATAGGTGAAAGTCCTTATGATTGACCAATAGGGTTGAAATTTGGTGTACTATCTCACTAGGGATGTATACAAATATTGCATTAGTTTCATAGAGATTCAATAATTAATTTCTGAGATATTCGCACCAAACCATTATTCAAAATATCCACATATAAAGCGTTATAGGAAAAATATGTCAGACATATTTATAGGTGAAAGTCCTTATGATTGACCAATAGGGTTGCAATTTGGTGTACTATCTCACTAGGGATGTGTACAAATATTGCATTAGTTTCATAGAGATTCAATCATTAGTTTTTGAGTTATTAGCACCAAACCATTATTCAAAATATCCTCATATAAGGCGTTATAGGAAAAGTATGTAAGACATATTTATAGGTGAAGGTCCTTATGATTGACCAATAGGGTTGCAATTTGGTGTACTATCTCACTAGGGATGTATACAAATATTGCATTAGTTTCATAGAGATTCAATAATTAATTTCTGAGATATACGCACCAAACCATTATTCAAAATATCCACATATAATGCGTTATAGGAAAAGTATGTCAGACATATTTATAGGTGAAAGTCCTTATGATTGACCAATAGGGTTGAAATTTGGTGTACTATCTCACTAGGGATGTATTCAAATATTGCATTAGTTTCATAGAGATTCAATAATTAATTTCTGAGATATTCGCACCAAACCATTATTCAAAATATCCACATATAATGCGTTATAGGAAAAGTATGTAAGACATATTTATAGGTGAAAGTCCTTATGATTGACCAATAGGGTTGCAATTTGGTGTACTATCTCACTAGGGATGTCTGCAAATAGTGTATTAGTTTCGTAAACATTAAATGTGGCTTATTATCCAAACCTTTATATAATAAATATAGTTTCATATTGGTTATTTTGAATTTTTATTCAAGTATTTATATGAAATTAAATGAATGTATATGTCACGTGCAACAAACATGTGCATATCCTGACTATATAACCATTATTATACATAATATATTGTATACAGGACATAAATATACTATGTATATACATATAAACGTGTCAAAATGAACTTGTGTATATCTTTTTTGTGATGTTTCTTTGCTGTTTTTGTACAAAAACTTTACCGTTGATTATTTTTTTTACACATAATTTGTAAATGTAAATAGTAAATAGGTTTGAATAATAAAGAGTACACGTTCAAATATGCTTAAATATATCTTTAAATATACATAAAAAAATAAAAACTATATCCATATGAAATTGACAAAAAATCAATTGATTCCATTTCAATGGCTATGAATAATTGAAATTGTTTTTATATAAATATTACAATAATGAAATCCTTTCTGTATATATGCATACAATTAATTATCCTTATTATATTTGATTAAAATACCATCTTACGAACTAATCATGCTTGTACATTTATAACTGATATGTTAAAGGTAATACTTACAATACTGGTGATTCAATTTTCGTAAAATGAATCCTCAAATTGGCCGCTTCTCTGCGAAGATGATAAATTTCTTCCCAATCGGTTCATCAATGATCGATTTACTTTTATCATGAATCTTTTTCAATGTATTTGTTAGGGTAAATATGATTTTTTAAATTATTGGGAACATTATTATTATTTTATTTATTGTTATCCTGTCCAAATTTGACACCCCATAAATATCCATTTGGAATAAATTAATAATTGAATTTTCAAACAACACAACGCACATTAAAAAACTTGTGTATAAAAAAAAGAAATTCATTGTCCACTGCGCAATGCAATAAAACGCATGACAAAAATTTCTCCAATATGAGCGGTGGCAATATAATAGAAGGTAATTTGCATTGTTGCTTTTCTCAAATTTTTTTTTTATGTGCATGGCGTTGGCGTTGGTAGGCTTTTTTTTTTTAATGTAAAAAAAAATCATTACCGTCTGCATTAATTTTTGTTTAGTGGCATTTTTTTTTTTTTAATAATTATAATATTAAATATATTTTTACATTAAATTAAATAAATTGTTAATAATTAATTGCATTTAATGTTATTTTAATTAAAAAATTAATTATAATTTAATAATAATCAGTTATAAAAGATAAAATTGTTAATTTAAGTAAATGTGTGTAGTGAATGAAAAAAATGCCAATTTTTTTTTTTTTATTGCGATGTGTTAGCAACAAACGAAGCGTCATCAATTGCATTTGCTTGTGTTTGCAATTGCAGTATTTCAGCGTATATTTTCCATGTAAGTGTTCTAATGAATTTTTATTATATATTCTAAAGATAATTTATCAATATAACATAAGGATTATTCATGTATCATAAGGATTATTAAACCGTTATTTAGTTTCCATATTTTTTTCTTTAACGTTTTATATGGGAATATTTTAAATTATGTTGTGGGGGGTAATAACTAAAAATCAAGTAATTGATACTCTTTATGAAACTAATAGACCATTTGCACACATCACATCTCTAGACATACTCCACCAAATTTCAGTCCAATCGATGATAAGGATATTCCAAACAAAATTTGGTTTACACTTTACATATATTTTCCTAGATGCAAAATTATGATGGCAAACACTGTTAAATATCTATAGGTAGTTTTTTTTTATTATTTATACGTATATTATTCAGTCGAATAAATAATTGGTATGTAATAAATGAATGAATGACAACAACAAAAAAAAAAGTGTTGAAAGAGTTTTCCCTTGAACTTTTCTATTTTTTTTTTTTTTGTGTTCTGGTGCTGTTGTTTATTTAGAATTTTCCCGTTTTTTGTCTTCATTTTCATAATTTTTTTTTCTTTTCGTGTTTTTCATTTTATATTTTCCACTTGGTCTTCTGCGAATTACTTTCGCAAAAGGGAAAATTTAACTTTTAATTAGAAAAACTTTAAAATAATACATTGAAATACATAGGAAAATAGTGTGTATGTATATAAGAAAAGTATGAAGAAAAAAAAAATAAGGAATTCTTTATGTTAGTTTGTTTTATAGATTCATTTTCCTCTATTTTTTTTTTATTTTATTCACAATATATATATTTTTTAGATTTTTCACATATTTCTTTTTTTGTTGTTGATTTCGTATTAAATTTTTTTTTTGTTTTGTTCTTTTATGCCTTTATAAATTTTGTTTTTCACTTTTCTTAAACAATATGCGTTTTTTTTGTTTCTTATATTAAAGTTTGTACTATTTTTTTTTTATACATGTATGTTATGTATATATAATCAGTTTAATTATATATTTAATTTTCTATGTGCATTCGGATGTGTCTTAAAATTAGAAAGGGTTTTAACAAATCAAGGTGCATTTAAAATAAAATTAAAAAACAAAAATTGTATATATAAGGAAAAAGTTTTTCCAGAAATCTTATGTTCTTTTTTAATTATTTTATTACTATATATACATACATGGGAAAAAGTTCTTCTATTTGTATATGGTATTTACTTTCTGATATGCCTTTTGAAATGAAAATTTCTTTTGTACATTTTGTAATTCCTATTTTGGTTTGGAATTAATTATAAAATTCATTTTAATTATCACAAAATATATACTATATATATATATAGCGATAGAGATTGTTTTTTTATTATGAAAGAATAATCTATATAAATTATATGCATGCTTCTTGTTGTTGATTTATAACTTTATTAGTATATGCAAATATATAATTATTATTTATTATTAAAAATATAGTTAAATACTTCTTAAACGCATTTATTCAGAATTGATAATTTCCAAAATCGTCCTTTTTCAAATGTCACGATTTTTAGTGATATTTTCTTGAAATGCTTTTACAAACATTAGTGCATATTTATTATTATAGGATATATAAATATGAAATATTTGGCAATAGAATTGCATGCAAAAATTAAACCATAATTGTGTTAAATGTCCAAGATAAAAAAGAATACACCATGTGTTGGGTGCAATCAAATACCTTACTGCGTATATATAATCTGAAAATATTAAACAAACAAATATATTTATTACAATTTGATATATAAAGAGATAGATACATGAATTTTGTCATACTACTATTATTATCTTTATGTTTATATATAATTTTTGAACTTTAAAACAAATAAAATTTATTCTATAATTTATGATGATACATTTATATAATTACATTCCGTTTCACAATTTTCCCAGGGCATTTACGAAAAAAAAAAAACTTTCTGAAAACGTGAATGCGAGATAACGAAAGGAAAATGTGTTTTGTAAATAATATGCGATATGGGCGAGCAAAATATAAATGTATATATATATATAGGGCGAGCTTATGATTTATAAATAAAGATATTTCTTTTGTACTTTTGTTATTGTTTATTTATTTTATTTTAGTTATTCCTCCTAAAATACCATTTATATACAATCTATAAAATGTTTGAATATGTACATGTGAAAAAAAACCAAAGGTTAATTTAATATAATAATTCATTTCGCGTTGTCGCGTTTTTTTCATTCAAAAATGTATATAAAAAATAAATAATAATAGAATTATATGTGTAAGAATAATAATAAATAAACATTTTAAAATGCAAAACAAAACGAAAATATAAACAAAATTTAATTCTTTACCTTTTATATTATTATTATTATTCCATTTTTTATTATTAAATAATATCTTTTCTACCAGAATTGAAAGTTCGATTTACTCGCTATTGCTATTGTATAGATACATTATTAGATATTTATTTTTTGTCTTACACATTCATTAATATAAGAAAAAAAAACGATGTTTTATAAATTGAAAATAACTTTTGGTATATTTAATATATATAAGAGTATGAAAAACTTCTTAAGCTCATATAATTTATATTGTATTAAATATTGCTGATGTATTTTATATTTTCTCTAAATACCGATCTGTACTGTATATATATACAGATTGAAATGTTTTTTTTAACAATATATATAATATAAAAAATGAAATTAAAAGTTAAATAGAAAAAAAAATAAAAGAAATAAACAATATACACAAAAATATTATAAGTATAAAAATGTTTATAATTGTAAAGTTAAAAAACTTAGAAAAGATTAAATTAAATTTTTCTTTTTCTTTCTTTTTTTAATTCTTTTGAAATTTTGTATTTTATGTTTTTGTGTGTATATATGCATCAAATAAATGAAAAGAAATGTTTATAAATACATTTGTAAATTTTCTTTTCTATTATAATCTATAAGAATGGTATATATATATATATATATATATAGAAAATGTTTATGTTGATTACGCATTCAATTTTATTTTATAAACAATGAATTATTGGCATTTTGTTAGCTCATTACGACTACTTTATTGTCGCGAGTTCTATAAACATACATTTTAAAGTCACTTTGTATCAAATCTTTAAAAAAATGTTTTAATAATCACACGTTTTTTTAATAGAAATTATATATTGATTCGTTATAAAAGGTAATAATTGGCATGAATAATTCTGTCACCTGTTCTTTTTTATTTTATTGAGAAAATAAGAAACCCCATTTTTAATATGTTATTATTGACATTGCTTTATTATATTGCTATATTTTTATTATCATATTTATTATTTAGTTTAAATATAATTCCTGGATTTCTTTATCTTAATCTCATGTAAAATTAAACAAACAACCGGGATTTCTCCATAAAATTCAATATTTAAATCGATTACCATCAATTTTCATCGATAATTTCTTGAGCTGCCCGCCATCCCGTTTCAATGGCACCGTGAACCGTCGAAAAATGATTATCGTGTGTTGCTTCACCCGCAAATAGTATAGCGTTTTTTCCGTTTTCATTTTTGATCGGCACTGCCAAATGCTTATTGGTGATATTCAACTGTTGAGCAATTTTTCCACGAAAGGACCATGTTCCACGAAAATTCGGGTTTGAATGCCAACGTGTACGTAAAATGCCATTCAATTTACTTATTTTAAAATGATTATTTAATATTCTTTCCAAATATTCTACGATATCGATTTGCATTTGATCATCGGTAATATGTTCAAAATTATTACGATACGATTCTGATAGCCATCCACATAATAAATTCGGAACATTTGGTACCGTATAAATACCCATTAAACGGGATAACCAATTTGTTGAATTCTATAATTAATCAATTAATTAATATAGAAAAGAAATAATACAAAAAAAAACTATTTTAAAATAATAATTACGATATAAAATTGTGGGTCATCATCAAAATTATGAATGTTTATAATGTTAATGCCATGCCATAAATTATTATCAGGCCACCATTTCGTTTCAAATTCTAAATAGATTTTATTGACAGTGCCAAAGAATAGGGTTTGAATGGCTAATTGTGTTTTTACCGGCAGCTGAGGTTCAAACATTTGTTTATACCGTTCCTTTAATACACCCAACGAAACGGTAACAATTACTTTATCACCCACAAACTCTGAATCATCTTCGGTTATCACACGAATCGAATTATTTTCCATAATGATTTTCTTTACAGTTTTATTAAAGAGAATTTTTTGTTCCAAATGGATGTCATTTGCCGGATCCGGATATTTTTTCTAAATAAATGAAAGTGACAATATTTCACCAAAATAATTATTTTAACATACATATGTTAAATTATACCATTAATATATCGAATATTGTACGATAACCTCGTCCCTTTGGCCATACATTTGTCTGGGAACCTTCACATTCCGTGTAAGCAGAATAACCAATACTACTTTCTTGATGCCAATTTTCATAGGCATTTTCTATACTATAAAATAATTCATAGAATTTTATCAAATCATTGATTAATGATTTATTTAAATTTAAATTCTCCATTATAGATTGTAATCTGAAAGAAAATTATTTACAATAAAATTATTTACAATATTTATTTAATTTTATATCGTTACCTTGGTTGAAAATATTCACCAAGTGTCCCTTCAAACATTTCCAATGCTCTTGAATCACTAGTTAAATTCAAAAATTGTTCTGTAAGATCTTTCAATATCATTTCGGGTAATTCGCCGCCATTCGATCGTATATAATGAATATGTTCCAATTCATTTGATTGTTTTAAGAGGGCATAAGGTGCCGCCAACTCATAAACAACATTATCTTTTTCGCCATGACACCATTGAGCTCCCATCTCAATGACCTGTTGTATATTATTACCAAATTCTCGTGTATACACACGACCACCTATACGATTTTCTGCTTCTAAAATAATTATATCATTTAAATCGTTTTCGATTAGTTTTGTGGCGGCTGCTATTCCCGAACTACCGGCACCCACTATTATAATTACATTTTTATCCTGTTTATTGGAAAATATCGTTTTTCCATTTGTTAATTGTATTACATTATTGATGATTACGATTAATATGATTGTTATAGAAAATTTAATATTATTCATTTCTTTTGTCTAATTAATTGAAAAAAATTAACACAATTCAAATGATCACTACACCATTTAACAGCACTTTTATTATTATTAATTTAATATTTAATTAATTTGTAGATTATTGCCTTTTTTTTTTTAATATACTGACACGGCGACTAATGAACTCATAATAAGTTTTACCAAAAAAAAAATTGTATTGTTATATGTGTTTAGGATTTATCAATGCAATGACCTCATAATGTATGAGGGTTTACAATGATAAAGTGTTTTTTTTTCAATATATACTATCTGGTTTTCATTCATGGTTTCAAATTTCGAAATGTAATGTAATAAAAAAATTGAGTTAATCAGAAGAGGATTGATCAATAACAAAATTTCAGCTGATTTCATATATACAAACTAATTCTGCTTAAAAACAATATATTTTTGTAAGATGATTGGGTATGTGAAAAATATTCATATGCTCGAATTTAAGATCCACGGCAGAAGAGTTTTGATGAATGAAAGACATGTTTTTGAAAAATTACACAGAATTCCTGTGGACGTCGAGAACCGCAGGATACTTCTTTATAGTTAACCATTTATTTGGTAAACTATAATACATTTGAATCTACACATCGCGGTAATAAGTTCGATGTATGAAGTCTTCTTATTCAAAGAGTATCTATTTTTATTTAGTCAAACATGAGCTTTAAATTATATATCATTTTCTATCAGTAAATAATTTAAATCATTAAATAATTATTATAATAATGATATATATGTTATTGTTATCTCTCAATATAATAACGTAATTAAAAATATATTAATTTACGTAATTATATAAATTTATTAATTTAAATAAACGATCTGTTACTATCTGACGACATACTTAATAGACATTTTGTTGTAATTATTTCTCACTGATAAGAACAGCAAAGGAAAAAACAAGATTAAATTATATATGATGAACGATATTGATGTTTCTTCTTCATTTTTTTGTTGTTTTACAAAAATAATATAATTAATATTTTTATAATTATTATTATGTATAGAATTAATTTTTTTATATTTATATTATTTATTTTGATATGGGAAAAGGTCAAGAATTATTACTATTTAATATATAAAATTCTCAGAGTAGCAATGGCTATAAAAGAATACGTAAAAATGTGTTCTTTTATCTGCGGATAATGGTAATATTAGGTATTGCGAATTATCCTATTGTGCTCTAAAGCATCTAACCAAATTTGGATAAAATGAATTTACTACTTACAGTCCTTATACTGATCAATTTTCTATATATTAACAATTTTATAATTAATTTGCGTTATAGAACTTCACTAAATCCCTTATTAAAATTGATATATCGCAATGATAAATAATAATATAAACAAAGTTAAAAATGCATAATCAACATTTATAACTAGCTATATAAATGCAGTCGATATTGTTTTTGAAAAATGGTTACAATTATTGAATGTTACAATTAAATACAAGTGATTAGTGGAAATTATAAGTGATAAGTGGAAAATGAAAAAATTAAATGAATTATTTTATTTGGTTTGTGTTTGGTTAGTTGTAGTAATTTTTGTGAGTTGTTCAGCCGATGGAAAGACTAAAAAAATTATCATCATTGGTGCCGGTAGTTCAGGAATATCGGCAGCATCAAAACTCATTGAAAGCGGTTTTGAAAATATCATACTATTAGAAGCAGAAAATCGTATTGGTGGTCGGGTATATACTCGTGATTTTGGTTACAATAGAATTGATATCGGAGCTCAATGGTGCCTCGGTGAAAAGGATAATGCTGTATTCGATTTAGCCGAACCATACGATCTATTAGAACATTCTCAATTAAAATATTTTAAACATTTTTCCCTGTCAAATGGCATGGAAGTCTCACAAGAAGTAGGAGATCAACTAGTTGATGTACTTTATAATATAACCGAAGAAAATGATGAATTAAATGCCGATAGTGAACATTCATTGGGAGAATATGTGATTCCAAGGTAAACTCTACCATGTACTGTTAAATTTTTTATTTGTATAAAAAATAACTATACTGGTTTTCTTTACTCATGAAAACAATTTAAGATTTAAATCAATGATAAAACATTTGAATCTAAATGAAACGTTTACCGATGAATCCCTAAAATATGCCGAGATATTGTTAAGTATACACAATGGATATGAATCGTGGAATGATGAATCGGGGGCAGGTATTGCTTCATACCATGAATGTGATGGATCACAGACAATGGCATGGAAAAATAGAGGCTTTCATACTATTTTTGATATTTTAATGGTAATATTGAAAGGTGTTCTCTTCGTTTTCGTGTGGTTTTAAAATGTATTTAATTATTTTTATTTATAAAGAAAAAATATCCTGATCCTGTAAATGATATCCATTTGGAAAAAAAAATTGTATTTAATAAAAGTGTAAAGAAAATTATCAATGAAAATGATTCGGTTCGTGTAGTAACCGAAGATGATTCAGAGTTTGTGGGTGATAAAGTAATTGTTACTGTTTCGTTGGGTGTTCTAAAAGAAAGACATACCGAATTATTTGAACCACGGTTATCGGAACGAAAACAGGAGGCTATTAAACATTTATCATTTGGCACAATTAACAAAATCTATTTAGAATTTGAAAGTAAATGGTGGCCTTACGATTGGGAAGGTGTTAATAATATTTGGTCTTCAGATCCAGATGAAATTGCTGAACATGTTAATGTAATATATTAATGCTTTGTAATTTTTTTATGTGGTTGTATTTAATCATTTTATTTTTCAATATTTAATTTTTACTGCATTCAATTAGAATTCAACTATGTGGTTATCTCGATTAGTTGGAATTTATCAAGTTGATTTTGTACAAAATATTTTATGTGGATGGGTTTCCGAAACCGATAATCAAAATTATGAACATTTATCAGATGATCAAATAAAACGAGATATTTTAAATCATTTAGAAAAATTAACCAATCATCGATTCGAAATAAGTAAATTAAAAAGTTTTCTACGTTCACGTTGGCATTCAAATCCGAATTTTCGTGGTTCATGGTCATTTCGTGGAAAAATTGCTCAACAATTAAATATTACAAATTCACAATTAGCTGAACCGATAAAAAATGCGGATGGACAAAATATTATACTATTTGCTGGCGACGCAACAAATGATATCCATTATGGAACAGTTCATGGGGCCATTGAAAGTGGTTGGCGAGTAGCCCAGGAAATTATCAATGAATATTGATTTTATTATTTTAATTGTTTTATTGTGTTAGTTTATGTGTATATCCTTTTGTTTTGATTTAGCAATAATTAAAATTTGGAGAAATGTTATGAACAATGTTTTATTATAAAATAATTTCTCATTTCAATAATCCATTGGATCTTTGTCTCTGATCTCTTTTAGAATGATAGGAAAATATTACATAGAAAGTAATTTTGATTATTCTGACAAATCATGTAACACTTTTACATAAAGTAAATGTTTCATCGGACTAATTTTAGGAAAATTAAAATATTAAAATATAAGAACCGAAAGAATGTTTCGGACGTGTATAATAAGACACAATTACTGTTCTTAATAATTTTATTTAACAAAAGATAAAATAAAATACAGCGATTTCATTCTATTCAATACATAAATGAAATTTAATTTTCTGCCACGATATCCGTAATTTCCTCCATAATTTCTTGAGCTGCTCGCCATCCCGTTTCAATTGCACCATGAACCGTTCCATAATGGATATCATTTGTTGCTTCACCAGCAAACATAATAATATTTTTACCATATGTATTTTTTATCGGTTCAGCTAAATGTGAATTTGTAATGTTCAATTGTTGTGCTGTTTTTCCACGAAATGACCATGTGCCACGAAAATTCGGATTTGAATACCAACGTGAACGTAGAAATCTTTTCAATTTACTTATTTGCCATTCAGGATTTTTTATCTTTTCCAATTGATTTAAAATATCTCGTTTTATTTGATCATCTGATAAATGTTCATAATTTTGATTACCCGTTTCAGAGACCCATCCACATAAAATATTTTTTACAAAATCAACTTCGTAAATTCCAACTAAACGAGATAACCACATAGTTGAATTCTAATTGAATGCGTCAAATGATAAAAAATGAGTTGTTTAAATATAGAAAAAAAATGTCAAAATTTGAATATATTACATCAACATGTTCAGCAATTTCATCTGGATCTGAAGACCAAATAAAATTGAAACCTTTCCTATCTTCGGGCCACCATTTACTTTCAAATTCTAAATAAATTTTATTTATTGTGCCAAATGATAGATGTTTAATAGCATCCTGTTTTCGTTCCGATAACCGTGGTTCAAATAATTCGGTATGTCTTTCTTTTAGAACACCCAACGAAACAGTAACAATTACTTTATCACATACAAATTCTGAATCATCTTCGGTTACTACACGAACCGAATCATTCTCATTTATAATTTTAATTACAGTTTTATTGAATTCGATTTTTTGCTCCAAATGAATATCATCTGCAGGATCGGGGTATTTTTTCTTTTTATAGAAATAAATATTTAATTTGAACCATTTTTGCACAATCAATGAAAGAATGAAAATTACAATTACCATTAAAATATCCAAAATAGTGTGATATCCTCTATTTTTCCACGCCCATAACTGTGAACCAGGACAAATTTCATGGGTTGCAATACTTGCACCAGATTCATCACTCCACGATTCATAGGCATCGTTTAAACTTACCAATAATTCCAGATAATTTAGAAATTCATTGATAAACGTTTCATTGAGATCCAAATATTTTATCATCGATTTCCATCTTAATCCACAAATATTAGTATATAAAATATTAGTATATAAAAGCACTAATAATTAACATAGGTAAAATGTACTAATTACTTTGGTGTTACATAATCAGCTAAGGAATGTTCACTATCAGCATTCAGTTCATCATTTTCATCGGTTAAATTATAAAAAGTGTGCACTAATTGATAACTTATATTTTGTGCAATATCCATACCATTTGAACTCGCAAAATGTTGATAGGGTCCGACAGGATTATCTTGTAGTAGATCATGTGGTGCAGCTAAATTATAAACAACATTACCTGTTTCACCATGACACCATTCAGCTCCGATATCAATTCTATTAGAACCAAAATCACGAGTATATACCCGACCACCAATTCGATTTTCTGCCTCTAGCATTATGATATTCTCATAACCATTTTCAATTAGTTTTGTGGCGGCTGCTATTGCAGAGCTCCCAGCACCAACGATGATAATTTTTTTATTTTTTTCATACGCCGAACCACTAGCAACAGTTACTACCACTAACCAAACACAAAGTATTGAAAATATTTTTTTTAATTTTTTCATTTTTAATATCTTTATTAAATAATATTATTGAATTATTAGTGATTAAACCTATTTGAGAATTACATAAATTTATTCAATAAATTATCAATTATTGATAACAATTTAATTGTAATTAAATTTTTCAATATTCAGTTTATATAAAATGGGGATGTGAATGTCATTATATGATAAGCATCCACAATGAAAATGCTGATAAGCAATTGTGCTATTGAAATCGTTCCGCATTTTTGTAAAATAGGATTAAAGTGCAAGGTAGAAAAAACGGTTGAAGTTGCATTTTAGAAAACTTCATTCTTTCCGTTATATTTTTAAATAAGGTACTACTCTATATATATGTAAAATCATACGAATTTTCAATCATTATAATTATTGAAAGAAGAACTAGACTAAAGTTATTATGAAAAAATTAAATAAAATATTTTCTATAGTTTGTGTTTTGTTTGTGTTAATTTTTGTTAGCTGTACAGCTAATAATAAAAATCAATCAATTATAATTATTGGTGCTGGTAGTTCTGCGATAGCAGCCGCTACAAAACTTATTGAAAATGGTTATGAGGATATCATAATGTTAGAGGCAGAAAATCGAATTGGTGGTCGGGTATATACGCGTGATTTTGGTTCAAATAGAATTGATATCGGTGCTCAATGGTGTCATGGTGAAAAAAATAATGTTGTATATGATTTAGCTGCCCCACATAATCTTTTAGAACATTCGTCATTATTTTTTTATAAAACTTTTTCCCGTTCAAATGGAGTGGAAATTTCACAAGAAATAGGTGATCAATTAATTGAAATGCTTTTTAACATAACCGATGAAAATGATGAATTAAATGCTGATAGTGAACATTCTTTGGGAGAGTATGTGATTCCAAGGTAAGGTCTGTCATGTATTTTTAATTTTTTATTTGTATAAAAAATAACTATACTGGTTTTCTTTAATATCCAAATTCTTAAGATTTAAATCAATGATAAAGCATTTGGATCTTAATGAAACGTTTACCGATGAATTCGTAAAATATTTGGAATTATTATTAAGCATAAACAATGGATTTGCATCGTGGAACGATGAATCTGGTGCAAGTATTGCATCATACCACGAATGTGATGGATCACAGACAATGGCATGGAAAAATAGAGGCTTTCATACAATTTTGGATATTTTAATGGTAACCCTGAAAAAGTTTTGTTTTTGCTCCAAAATATATCAAATTATTTTTATTTATAAAGAAAAAATATCCTGATCCTGTAAATGATATCCATTTGGAGGATAAAATCCTATTTAAAAAAAGTGTAAAGAAAATTATCAATGAAAATAATTCGGTTCGTGTGATAACCGAAGATGATTCAGAGTTTGTGGGTGACAAAGTAATTGTTACTGTTTCTTTAGGCGTTTTAAAAGAAAGACATACCGAATTATTTGAACCACAGTTATCGGAACGAAAACAGGAGGCTATTAAACATTTATCATTTGGTACAATTAACAAAATATATTTAGAATTTGAAAGTAAATGGTGGCCTTTTAATTGGGAAGGTTTCTATAATATTTGGTCGCCAGATCCAGATGATAATACTGAACATGTTGATGTAATATTCATGTTTTAATATCGTTTTCTTTTTTTTGTATTTAATCGTTTTATTTTTCCTATATTTAATTTTTACTGCATTCAATTAGAATTCAACTGTGTGGTTATCTCGATTAGTTGGAATTTTTGAAGTTGATTTTGTACAAAATATTTTATGTGGATGGGTCTCTGAAACGGATAATCAAAATTATGAACATTTATCAGATGATCAAATAAAACGAGATATTTTAAATCATTTGGAAAAGGTAAAAAAACCTGAATGGGAAATAAGTAAATTGAAAAATTTTGTACGTTCACGTTGGCATTCGAATCCAAATTTTCGTGGAACATGGTCATTTCGCGGAAAATCGGCTCAACAATTAAATATTACAAATTCACATTTAGCTGAACCGATAAAAAATGCAGATGGGAAAAATGTTATTCTATTTGCTGGTGAAGCAACAAATGATATACATTATTCGACCGTACATGGTGCCATTGAAACGGGATGGCGAGCAGCTCAAGAAATTATCGATGAAAATTGATTTTCTTTAAACATATAATTCTATTATTTAACTATAATATTTATACTAACATAAATATATGATTCGAATAAACAAAATCAATCCTGATCTTTCGGGAAATATTATGAAAATATTCCATATATATCATTTATCACATCACATTGAATCGGTTGAATTTGTCAAGTGTCAATTTTTATCAAACATCAAAGTGGCCACTTCTGTACATTATATTGGTAAAGAACATCATTTTTGTACAGAAGATAAGGTGGGGAGCGATTCAATTCGAATGTTCAATAAAAATTATTCAACAAACATTTTTATACAAACATAAATTATAGAGTTTTCAGAAAGTTTTTCTTTTCTCAGAAAGAAAGTTTGACTAAACTTAACACTAAACATATGACTAAACAAATTAGGAATAAAATATAATTTACATTAAACGGATAAGTTTTATTTTAAATAACATCAAAAAAAATTCACAGGTCATATTGTTTCATCGTTAATTTTCATCAATAATTTCTTGAGCTGCCCTCCAGCCCGTTTCAATGGCACCATGTACAGTTGAATAATGTATATCATTTGTCGCTTCACCAGCAAATAGAATAATATTTTTCCCATCTGCATTTTTTATCGGTTCGGCTAAATGTGAATTTGTAATATTCAATTGTTGTGCTGTTTTTCCACGAAATGACCATGTTCCACGAAAATTTGGATTCGAATACCAACGTGAACGTAAAAATCTTTTCAATTTACTTATTTCCCATTCAGGATTTTTTATCTTTTCCAATTGATTTAAAACATCTCGTTTTATTTGATCATCTGATAAATGTTCATAATTTTGATTACCCGTTTCAGAGACCCATCCACATAAAATATTTTTTACAAAATCAACTTCAAAAATTCCAACTAAACGAGATAACCACATAGTTGAATTCTAATTGAATGCCGTAAACATTCAATATTGAAAAATAAAATATTTAAATACAAAAATAAAAGAAACTGATTTAAAAATAAGATATAATACGTTAACATGTTCAGCAATTTCATCCGGATCTGAAGACCAAACAAAATTGAAACCTCCCCAATCTTCGGGCCACCATTTACTTTCAAATTCTAAATAAATTTTATTTATTGTTCCAAATGATAAATGTTTAATAGCCTCCTGTTTTCGTTCCGATAACCGTGGTTCAAATAATTCGGTATGTCTTTCTTTTAGAACACCCAACGAAACGGTAACAATGACTTTATCACCTACGAATTCTGAACCATCTTCGGTTACTACACGAACCGAATCATTCTCATTGATAATTTTTTTTACACTTTTATTGAATTCGATTTTTTTCTCCAAATGGATATCATTTGCAGGATCGGGATATTTTTTCTTTTTGAAATATGTAATAAATATTGGGTTTGATCAATTTGCAATCAATCAAGCAATCAAGTAAAGAATGAAAATTACAATTACCATTAAAATATCCAAAATTTTGTGATAACCTTTATTCCTCCAAGCCATTGATTGCGATCCATCACATAAATGGTATGATGCATCACCAGCACCCGATTCATCATTCCACGATTCATAGGCATCGTTTAAACTCACTAGTAATTCCAGATATTTTAGAAATTCATTGGTAAACGTTTCATTAAGATCTAAATGTTTTATCATAGATTTCCACCTTCGTCCATGCATAAACGTGTTTGAAACATTAGTATATTAAAGTACAAATTGAGGGAATAAAATTACACAAATTAATTTAACTTACTTTGGAGTTATATATTCTCCCAAAGAATGTTCACTGTCAGCATCAAGTTCATCGTTTTCTTCGGTTATATTAAACAGTGCTTCAACCATTTCATAACTTATATTTTGCGAAATTTCATTATTTGAATGAAAAAAATGTTGATTGTATCCTAACGTAGAGTGTTCTAATAGATCATGTGGTGAGGCTAATTCGAATACAACATTACCCGTTTCACCATGACACCATTGAGCACCGATATCAATTCTATTGGCACCAAAATCACGAGTATATACCCGACCACCAATTCGATTTTCTGCCTCTAACATTATGATGTTCTTATAATCATTTTCAATAAGTTTTGTGGCCGCGGCTATCGCAGAACTCCCAGCTCCAATGATTATAATTTTTTTATTTTTTCCATCAGCCGAACAACTAACAAAAATTAATACAAACCAAATACAAAATATAGAGAATATTTTATTTAAATGGTTCATTTCAACTCTAAAGTAATACTTCTTCGTAATGTCAATAAAGAATGATTGATATGGGAGATGAATTTAATTATAATAATTTTTTTTATAAATCTGCGTAATTATTTCTATATCGATTATATATTGATAAGAATTTATCTGTTATTGAATAAGCTGATTAAATAAAATATAAAATTAATGTCAGTACATAATAATAAAAGCGTACGGATAATCATATTCTGCGATAAACAATATTATATGCCATTGAAAAAATGCGTGATTAAAGTTCAATTAGTTCAACTTAGAACAGAAAATTGATACTACTGTTTAAAAAAGAGAAACTCGATTTACAATTAGTAAAATGTTTATAGAATAAATTATGTGTAATTTATTATAATTCATTCGCGTTTTCAATAGATTATAATTATTGAAAGAAGAACTAGTCTAAAGTTATAATGAAAAAATTAAATAAAATATTTTCTATAGTTTTTATTTGGTGTGTGTTAATTTTTATTTGTTGTTCGGCGGACAGTAAAAATCAATCAATTATAATTATTGGTGCTGGTAGTTCTGCGATAGCAGCCGCCACAAAACTTATTGAAAATGGATATAAGAATATCATAATGTTTGAGGCAGAAAATCGAATCGGTGGTCGGGTTTATACTCGTGATTTTGGTCCCAATAGAATTGATATCGGTGCTCAATGGTGTGTTGGCGAAAAGGATAATGTTGTATATGATTTAGCTGCGCCCCATGATCTATTAGAACATTCTCCGGTATTTGTCAACCAACATTTTGCGCGTTCGAATGGTATTGAAATTTCACAAAATATAAGTTATCAATTATTTGAAATACTGTCGAATATAACAAATGAAAATGATGAATTAAATGCTGATAGTGAGCATTCACTGGGAGAGTATGTGATGCCAAGGTAAATCAATCTATATCGTGCTTTTTAATCATATTTGCTTTATCGAATTTTCGTATTCTCCAATTCAATTATATAAGATGGAAATCGATGATAAAACATTTGGATCTTAATGAAACGTTTACCAATGAATTCCTAAAATATTTGGAGTTATTATTAGGATTAGACGTTGCATATGCATCGTGGGATGATGAATCGGGTGCTGGTATTGCGTCTTACCAGGGATCTGATGGATCACGGTCAATGTCGTGGAGAAATAAAGGTTATCATAAAATTTTGGATATTTTAATGGTAATTGTAATTTTCATTCTTTACTTGATTGTAGCAAAATTGATCAAATCCTATATTTATAACATATTTCAAAAAGAAAAAATATCCTGATCCTGCAAATGATATTCATTTGGAGAAAAAAATCGAATTCAATAAAAGCGTAAAAAAAATTATCAATCAGAATGATTCGGTTCGTGTAATAACCCAAGATGGTTCAGAATTCGTAGGTGATAAAGTCATTGTTACTGTTTCGTTGGGTGTTCTAAAAGAAAGACATACCGAATTATTTGAACCACAGTTATCGGAACGAAAACAGGATGCTATTAAACATTTATCATTTGGAACAATAAATAAAATTTATTTAGAATTTGAAAGTAAATGGTGGCCCGAAGATTGGGGAGGTTTCAATTTTGTTTGGTCTTCAGATCCGGATGAAATTGCTGAACATATTAATGTAATATATTCAAATTTTGACATTTTTTTTTGCTATATTTAAACGTTTAATTTTCCTATATTTGATGCATTCAATTAGAATTCAACTATGTGGTTATCTCGTTTAGTTGGAATTTACGAAGTTGATTTTGTAAAAAATATTTTATGTGGATGGGTCTCTGAAACGGGTAATCAAAATTATGAACATTTATCAGATGATCAAATAAAACGAGATGTTTTAAATCAATTGGAAAAGATAAAAAATCCTGAATGGGAAATAAGTAAATTAAAAAGATTTTTACGTTCACGTTGGTATACGAATCCGAATTTTCGTGGAACATGGTCATTTCGTGGAAAAACAGCACAACAATTGAACATTACAAATTCACAATTAGCTGAACCGATAAAAAATGCAGATGGGAAAAACATTATTCTATTTGCTGGTGAAGCAACAAATGAATTCCATTATGGAACAGTTCATGGGGCCATTGAAACGGGATGGCGAGCAGCTCAAGAAATTATCGATGAAAATTAATGAAAATATAAATTGAAATTTCCAATTATTGCCAAAAATAGATAATAAATCATAGTTTATATTACAAAATATTCTTTATATTCGATTTCAAAAACATTTTATATAGTTAATCAATGATGTTAGAAATATATTTTTATACTGTTTATCAATTTTAAAAGATTTTTATTTTCTATAAGACTATTAAATTCAATCCATCATTAAACTTTTGCTATATTAAAATGTAACTTATAAAGGAATCAAACCAAATTTAACATTTAGCATATTTATACATATTAAGAATTATTTCGAAATTCATTTATTATTATAATAAATTTTTTTGTAAACCGAAACTAATATAAATTAAACCAAAATACATAAAGTGTAAAAACTAAAAGGTAAACTCCATCAAGTATATTTATGAATATAGTAAAGAATCAGAATAAATTCCAAAAATATATACAATAAATGAACAACATATGTATTAAACAGATTATTATGATGTATTATATCATGTTTGATGTGCATATATAAATATACAGAAATTTGTAATAAAACTATGATATATATTTTCAAATGAATGATACGGTTTTGGGGTTATTTTCATATATATTTATTTGTAGTGCTAAATTTAATGAAAATATATTTGCAATATATGAGCATATATATAATAAATAAATGTATATATTCATATTTAACAAAAATGCGGTATTCGATCAGCAATTGGATATGTTAGGAAACTAATCAATCAATTGCAAAACCATAAATTATAACTTATTTCGAATATATTTATACATATCTAAACGTATATCGTTCTGCATATATGCATATATGAATGTATTAAATCATATAGATTTGTATCAATTTACAGAATGTCCGTGATGCGTATTATGGAAAAATATTGCGCGAAGACAAGGAATGATTCGTTTTAACGGCTGACCCATTATTAGCATTATGTTATCTTTGAAGTGGCTCTGACCAGTTGTAGAGTTATCTTATTTATTCCCTTATTATAAGATTCAACCGTTTCAATTTCAACTAATCCACAATTATTTTTTCTTATAGAATATGTCATATAAAAAATATCATATTATTAAATTTATTATTATTAATATAGTCTATACATTTATATTGTTAGAATATAACAAATAAGGGGTGGAATTCTCTTCAAAGATATCGACTGCTTGATATTACAATTTGAGATTGGGATATTTAATGTTGATTTCATTTACATTTTCTTCATCGATCGAAATTTTTCTCCATTCATATTCCTACATAATACGACCCCACAGTCTTAAAATGTAGTTAACAAATTCTTTATCGTCATTATAATTGATGAAATTGAATATATAAATTATTATATATATTCGGAATAAATACATCTCTGGTCTCTCTACAAATGATTGCAGTACTTACTATTTTAAAATAAAATGTTGCGGTTCTTTTTAATTTATAATAACTTGTTTTTTTTTCAATGACTTTTGTTGTTTTATTATTTATTTTTATAGCATAAATAAAATTGAGTTTAATTTCGTCGGTTGTTATTTTGATATTTTTTAGTTTTTGTTCTGTAAATAAGTGTTAAAATTTTTCCAATTATAATTAAGGTTTTGTAAACATTTTCCATGAACTTCTTGTGGAAAATCAGATGGAATAACTTGAAGTGATTCTTAATATGCATATAAAATAACATTAGTTTATCGTTTTGTTAGTTTATCAAATTTTTAAATTCATTCTGTCGTATTTTCTATTATAAATATTCTTAATAGTGCAATGTTTTTTTGTCTTCATTGTAATTTGACATTCTATTGTATTCTATCCTATTCAATTGTATTCAATTGTGTATGTTCATATAAAATTATTTGATATAATAATTTACTGTAAAATATAATAATACTTTGGATTCTCTGTCTTCATTATTATTACGACCAAATATTTCATTTAATTACATTAAAATTTTAAAAATAATAGTTACATTTCTGTATTTAAAAATTTCCACTGAACATTGATTTGTATTTGGAGTTTAATGTTGAGGAATTGCTTTAGGATTAAATCCATTTTCAATAGTCATTTATGGTATGTATTTTTACTAAGGGTTTGTTTTTAATATTGTCTCATTGATATAAAATGTCCCTGTATGTAATCAATAATATATGTACATAGGTACATAAAATTATACCTACTAAATATATATATTTTGAATGCACATTTTGAATGTTGTTTTGTATAGATAGAGAACATAATATAGATATTTATATTACCATATATTACATATATATACCATCAATAACCATCCACAATATAATATATATACAGCATCGCGCGTTTCTGACCATATCATTAAAGTGTACATATATCAAAAATTGTATCGCGTATATATGATATATAATTGTATATTTGTGTATATAATAGCATAATTTAGAATTTTAGATATGGAAATAACGCACATACATAAAATTATAAATGAGAAAACCTAATTACATATAGTATGAATGGTATGCGTTTTATATACAGATCCACTATTCACATCACACACCACATCCGTATGTATATTTATCTATATATATATATATCTACCATATACATATTCGAAATATACATGTTATATGCGTGTTTATATATATAATTTGTGTATAGTAAATTTGTGTATATCTATCAAATATATAAATACATTTATGGATAAAATATACAATAATTTATATTTGCATATGAAGATGTCACAATTATAATGTAAATTTTGCACTATATATATAAATAAATTTTGATCATATATACATATAGTATTTGTTGGTATGATATAGTATTACCAGATGTATAAATGTGAAATGTTTCTTTTTGTTAATCTTTCGACCAATATGTGGATAACGGACGAGCGAGCGACGAGCATTCAACGAGCGATTTGCTTACATCTTCTTACAAACCAAAGCGTTGCTTTGTTCCCCGTAAGGACGTGATCCATCGGGGTAAAAACATTCTGTAACCAAAATGAGCTACGCCTAGGGAATAAGTTGTTATTGGTAGCATTTACCTGCCTGATTCAGAAGGTCGAAACTCCCGACAATTTGTGATGGGAAATCAACCGTGATTATGAACTTTTTAAAGATGCATTAAAACCATTTGTAGCTCTGCTGAATTTCTGGGCATTATATTTGATATAATCTAATCAGAATTATTTATTTATTATATAAATTAAATCTTTTTTATTTTCATATTTATTATTATTATTATTATTTATTAAATATTAATAATTTTTTTTCTTTCTTTTATTTTCAGGTATGTATTTGTTTCATTTCTTTGCATTTATATAATAGAATATGTAAGTTTTAATTTTTATTTAATTATTTTCGATATATAATATTTACATTTGATTTCGGTACAAAATTTTAGAATGTATTTGTTTTGTATATATATGATTTTTGTTTTATTTTAACTGTATTCAAATCTACATGTTGTTAAATAAAAATTGACCGAATTATATTCGGTAATGGACCGCACATTCATCAGCCTTCATCCATCATTTTATTACCCTAATGAATAACAAGACAATTAAGTTGCTTATTTCCAGTAATGGCAAAAAAATTCTTTATTTGATGCTCAATTGAACAAAAAGAAAAACAAATAAAATAAACTCTAATAACATTTTTTCAAAAATAAATGCAACAATATTTCCAAAAAGATAATATTTGTATATATATATAATATATATATGTATATATAATCTATATGCGGTGTGTATGGAATGAGGATTAAGGATACATAACATAATACTAACATTATATATATATATATATATATATATATATATATATATATATATATATATATATATATATGGGAGGTTGAGTTTTGGTTATGTGTGAATAAAAGTTTCAGTTTTTAATATATTTGTTATTTTTCATTTAATATATTTTCATGTACAATATATTTTATCGTGTTCATATTATTATTGTTTGTTGGTTTGTACGGTGGGGGTGAAGTTATATGGTTCGATTGTGGTACTTTTTTGTGATTGTGTTTTTATTTTGTCATTTTGTATAGTTAGGTGGATATAGTTTGTTGAATATAGTTGTATATAATGGTTATATAGTGGATGAGGTGCATTATAAGTTTTGTTATTTTATCTTGTCTTGTTTCTATATATACCATATATATGGGATATGTAATGTGCATATAGATGTTATTAGATAAATGTTGTATATGTCTCTTTTATTACTTTATTATTATTATTATTTTTATTATTATACCCTTAACAAATGTTCATGTTACACTTTTGACATTTTACAAGATTAACAGCCACTGCATAGGGATTTTTTCAAACAATATTTGTTCATTTTTTTTTATTTTTCATAATACATATATATTATAAAACTATAACATGTAATTTTGTCGTAATACATATATTTTAGTTCTTATATACAATATGTATATGTGGCATATATGCTCAGGTGTATTTTTCATCTTCATTATATATATTATAGCTTCACACAACACAGCTGTAAATATAAATGCATTGGGTTTTCATATAACATAAAATATTAAAGAAATTTGTTATGAAATTGTTGATTTTTCTATTGCAAATTGTACATTTTATTAAAAAAAAAAAATGTAAATTTGCATTCTTTAAATTTGTACAGGTTGCAACTATTATTTATTGATGACACCTATCAGTTGTATGATTGATAATTCAATTAAATTTAAAGTTTTATATATATGCGAATATTGCATTGATTTGTTTTAAAAGTATCATGTATAGATATGATTAGTTTTATGTCAAAATATTTGTTCTATAACTGATTGTGAGATTATCTAAATAAGAATTTTCATATATATATGGAAAACACAGAGGGAAAATTTATTTTCTCTATGATATAACTGATAAATTTATATTAATAATTTTTTATATGTGGTAATTTATTTTTTAAATATAAATTTAAATGATTCGCAACATGTTATGGTGTTGAATACAAAATAAAAGGAAGAAGATTAGGTATTATAATTCTGTTCAAGAAATTGAAGATCCTTTGGTATTCCTATTCCTAGCATTGTCCATCAATATTTCTTTATAAATATATAATATATATGTACATTGAATACCAAATAACCAAATATAAAGTTGTAAATATAGTTTTTGATTTTGTTTAAATTAATATGTATATACACATTTATATATAGTACTAATAAGAAGTTGCCCGCATTACCAGCATTTATTCCACACATTGGAAAAATCCTATAACAACAAAAGACAAACAACAATGAAAAACATTTTGTGTTAAAAAACTTTTCTTTTCTTTTTTGTTTGTTATTGTAAATAGAATTTTCATTTTTATATACATATCGCATTGAATATGATTATTGGAAAAATCACGTTAACACGACATTACAATTCTACATATAGAAATTTATTTTATATACATATTGTATATGTTTTTTTTTTCAATTCATCTGTTTAAATGCTAAATCTGTATACATATTTTTCTCTATATATGAATAGAATTTATACACACAAAAATTCGTGTGACATATCAGTTTACTTTAGAAAAGACTGGATATTATACTTTTACTTTACAATAACACCATAATGCTGACGAATTCAAATATACGAACGGCGACGACTATACAATGATGTAAACAATAATCATTTTACTTTCTTTAATATGTACTCTGTATAATACGTATATAAAATCTAAAATGTTTTGAAAAATAAAAATATAATGTAAACGTCAGCCAAATTTAAGAAAAATACTATATATATAGCTAGTATATATTGAAGCAATGTTAAGAATAAAGAAATTGGTACTTTTTTTTATATGATATAATAAAAAAAAATAGAAACTAAATGAAGAAAAAGTTATTTATACTTATCATATATATGGAAAATATTCATTCAGAAACTTTTCTCGTTATATAAAAGCTGGTGTGTGTTGTGTATATGCGTGTTTGAATCTTTATGCAACAAACATATATAAAAGTATATAATCAAGAAAAATGGTATTAAAATAAACATATACGTTTATATTATTGCCTTCATTCATTTGGATATACACTATCATGATTAATATTGGTGTTGATTTGAATGTGTATAAAAATATTTAGTTGTGGATATGTTACAATAAATAGAAACGAATATTATATATCTATATTTTACTAATATTGTTCATATTATATGGATATAAGGTTATCGATATGGATTTTACTTAAAATATATTTTATAAATAATATTTGATTGACATAACAAAATTGATTCAATTTGAGGTTTATACATTTTAAATTCAATTGCACTGCATACCATTTTCTTTCCTTTTCATTTTTTATTTTTATATTAAAATTTTCGCAAAAAATTTACCAAAAGGGGATCAATGAAAGTGTGTTTTACATTTCACATATTTTGGTGAATATGTCAATTACCAGTTGAGTCAAATCTATCGGCGATTGGATTTGCGTTTGCTAATTCTCATCTAATTTAAAAAAAACGATGTGTATATAACATCGTATAGAATAAATGTTTAATTTATTCACATCATTCCTGATTAATATCATCATTTCATTTTCTAAATAAATTTCTAATTAAATTCGTAAATTTCTAAATATATTCGTATATATTAATGAAAATAATCAGAATTGATTTTATCAATCAATTGAAAATATACTATGATAAAGTTAAAATTTTCAGAACTTTAATTGCCATCATTGCCATTGCCAGTAAGAAAAAGTTTTGTTAAAACATAAATTTTCAGAGAAGGATAAAAAGCCTTCATTATTGGAAAAATTATTGCATTCGACATATTTTGTTTATCAATTGAATTGGTTTGTAAAATCTATCTGTTTTTATTTTATGAACAATTCTAAAGAATAGAAACAGAAAACAGTAAATTATATATATAGAAAAAGTATTTTATATAAAAATATATAAATTTTAGAGATAATAAAAATACAACATTTTATCAAATTATATATTTATTATATATATATATGTATTATATGTGTGCAAAATACAATAAAATTTAAAAGCTTTACATTGAAATTTATTCAATTTTACAATATGCCTTCTGTATATTATATATGGATAGAGGTATACGAAACGAACAATATGTAATTCATTTTCTTTTAAACATTTCATCTATAATAATACATGAACCAACAACGTATAGATAGATAGAATAAAAATTTTTATTTTAACAAATAATTTTATTACAATTCAATCTCAGTTTCTATATTTATTTTTACATTATTATACCATCATCATATAAATATATACCTCCTATATATCTATATATATATAGAAATATATTTTATTCTTTGTTATCTATTAATATGTTTTTATTTTTAAGTTATGGAATGAAAAGTTTTCTGTATATTGTTCGATTAAAGTAATTAAATTGTTAAATTATTTTAATATTATTTTTTTAAATTCATAATTCACTTTGCTTTATTTTACAAAACCTTTCATTTGTTATAATAATTTTTATTGAATAACTTGGGCAGTGGTCTATCCAAAAAAATATTTTTCTTAAATCCTCTTACAGTTCCCAATAATTCTCCATCTGAGAAAATTCAAAACGAAAACTTTTTAAATACATTTATATATTATTTCTATAATATAAATAATAGACAAATAATAAAATGTATGTATACAATACAGAATATCCCGTTGAATTTTAAAAAAAAAATACGCAATTTTCGTTTATGAATATTTCTTTCATTTATCATTTGAACTATCTTATGTGAAATAATATACAATACACTTAGTAAATCCATTGGCTTGATTTGTAAAATAGATAAAAAACTCAACATAATAAAATAATAAAGGTATATTATTTAAATAAAGTATATTATTTATTCATAAATAAAAATATTCCAATTTTAAAATCAATATACATTTTGTCTGTATTTTATATATATGCAATATATATAATATGAACTGATTACAGTCGCATTCGTATATTGTACCTATATATTATTATTATTATTTTTATTATATAAAATTCATTTTATTTCAATTTTAAATAATAACATAAAGATTGTACTATATACGTATATATACATAATATACCTATACACATTTTATATTCAATTCAATATCAATTTGCATTAAATGTTTGAAATCCTAATTCGTGTTCACGTTTATTCTTCTATACATATTTTTGCTTGCTTCAACATTTATATATATTGTTTCTTGAATACGCTTAAATATTATATTAAAACAAAAAAAAAACGAGACGTATTTTATATGCATTTTCCTATTTATATATATTTCCAAATTCATAGTTATACATGAATATATAAAATTCTTATTGCATTCTCCTATATAATATATAAAATTTTCCATATTATATTATACGAAAACATAATCATATAATAATAATAATAATAATAATAATGGTATAAAAATTCAAGTTAATATTATGATATTATTTTATATAGTCTATATGTTCGCATATTAAATGTTCTATATATATGTTTTTGTTCCCAATGTTTTTCCATGCATTTACATTTTTAATATTCTATATATAGAACATAAAATTATGATGATACATTTTTAATAATAAAATCATTGTTCCATAATTGTTTTTTTTTATTATTATAGTTGTTTTGTTTACCAAAATAATTTTCATTATCATGTAAAACTCATATATGTTTGTGTTTATTTTATTTTGAATTTAAATTAAATTATTTCTTCGCTTCGCTAAATATTCGCAAATATCAATAATTGAGGGTTTTATATTAGACAAAATATACATTTACGGGTCAAAATTTAAATCTATATAACATTTATTAGAAATTTTCTTTTGTAACTGCAGGATAAAAGTTTTCCATTCCATATTAGTAATAAAATATTTTATCCTAAATAAAGATATTCAGAAACGAGTTAATAATTATTGTTCATAAGTAGAAATATTTCTTCAAATGGTTATAGAAACAAAAGTCTATATACTGAACATGGTTGTATAAAGTTTCGGTATACGATCAATATTAATTTTCTAATAATAGAAAATTTGGGAAAATCTTTAAAATGCATTTTCGATTAGATATTTCTTAATAAAACTACATTTTTAAGTACACCTTCAAAGCTCCTATATTCTATATTCAAAAGTATTGATTTCCTATAAATAGAAATGCGGTTTCTTTAAATAGGTACTGAAAACATTATCAAAATTGAGTTGGTATCCTTAAAACGTATTTAACTCTAACTAAAAATATTCAGCGGTTCACAATTGATTTTCTATTGATAGAAAATGGTTCAGAGACTGCTATGAATTTTTTTATATCAAACTTATTGAACACATTTACACCACATTGACTCCATATTAATATAAACATTTATTCTACAATACATATTTATTCACTAATAATAATAATAATTTTTATATTAAATATTTTCCATTTAATATTAGATATATATGATGTATATATATTATATATATAGTTAATTTAAGTACATATATTTATAATATATAAAAGAAAAACCACTCAACATGGTTAATATGTATATATGCATTTTCAAGTATTTATATCCTTTTTTAAAATGAAAATATTTAAATAAATTAATAATATCTCTTTATGTATATCCTATACTGTATAATTCAAAATTAATTTCCTGAAAACAAATACAAATAATTGTAAGTTTGATTTTCAATCCATGATATCCTTAGGATTATTGGTTATTAATTATACGATTCGATTTCAATTTTTTATTTGAAAATAAATACTGTATTAATAATACAATTCTATATATATATCAATGCTAATAAGTTGTATAATTGTTGTATATAATAAAAGGATACATATAGGATTTATTCAATAATGACTTAAAATATGGCAATATTTCTAGATAAAAATACATTGTATTTAGAATGCATAGGATCGCTTATGGTATTATTATGATAAAAATTATATATAAATAAATCTCTGTCTGGTGGGGGAGGACAACGTTTTCAATATTTCAATATACATTCTATATATAAATTTATATCACATATATAACTAAATGAAATATATTACAAAATTTTCCGAGAATATTTTGATTTTATAATAATCCTCTTGAAAAGTTTTCCACTTAAAATCAAATCGAGAATATATTTTTTTTTGATACTATACATAAAATATATATTAAACTTATAAACTATATATATATATATATATACATATTTATTTTCTCTATTTTATAAACATATTTATTTATGTTTTATATATAAATAAATATACACAACAGTGAACAGTATATATTATTATTATTATTTATTAAATTGTTCATGTATAATTCAAGTATCCACATTTTAATAATTAGGTAGATATACAACGTATATAAATCCAAAAATATATACATACATATACTTTATTATTATTTTGTTATTATTATTAATCTGTTTGTAAAATGTACAAAATATATATACGGAGAAGAAAACAAAAAATACAAATCTGTATTTATTTATATATATATATATATATATATAATTTTTAGCATTAAAAGTTGTACTACATATGCATGCTTGAAAAGCAAATACTGTTCATACAAATAAATAAATATATAAAGTTATATTTTAAATAAAAAAAAAAAAAAACTTTATTGTTTTTATATGAAGAGATGAAGTAGGAGGATTTACGAGGATATATCTGTTGTACATTTTTGAAGTCCTTTTTATATATAACTTTAGTTTGTATTTCAAAATATTACACATATTTTTGATATACTATATATATATAGTTTCTAATTTTAATTGGTTATTATTTATTTGTTGATTCATGAATGTATTTTATGTAAATAGACACAATAATATAATGATGAAGGTATATATACAAATATATATATATGAATATTTAAGTTTTTTTGGTTTATTCAAATGCTAAAAATAGAAAAAAATTAAATTAAAAAGGATTATCATTAGATTAGATTAGAAAAGATTATAATAATATTTATTTAAATTATTTGGTTTTTTTTTTTATTTTCTAATTAAATGAAAATGTTCATAACATTTATTATATAAGATTTATTTTCTATAAAAAGAACATTTTCTACAACATATTAAGAATATCAGAATGATTGATTTTCTATACAAAGAAACATTTCTTCTTGAACAAAATTGTTGGGAAAATTATTATAATTGTTTTTATATGCAAAAGAAATTTTATACATAATCTAAAATTAATTTCTTATCGGTATCCGTAAATCAATAAATTTAGTTGATGCTTAAAAATTATTACAAAGCAATAGGATTTCTTTGGAAAGCTGTAAATAAGTACCGATATGTGAATACTTGAATAACAATAAATATAAATGTTTTTATTTGAATTGATTCATTATCATCCATCCGTATACAATCATTTATTGATTTATTTTATCAAATTAAACGAATTGAGTATATATCCTGCAAAGAACTGATATATTCTGAATAAAAAATATCGGATTTATATATTGTGTACAAAAGAGTAAATAAAAATAAATGATTACCTGCTTCTTAGAATTTAGTCATTATTTTATTGAAATTATTTACCATTCTTTAACCGAGTTTATAAAGTATATATATAAGTAAAGTAAAATATGACTTACATTTCTACGAATCTCAACAATTAATTACTAAAACAAATAAAAGTTTATTTAAATATAAATAATATTTATATTATTTATTTGAACTTATACAATTAGTGTTAATATAATTACAAAAAAAAAAACAAGTTTCTTATATGAATAGCAATGGAATAGCAATTCGATATATTTTATTGTACACTGAACTGAAATTGAAGCCTTTAATATGTGATATAACGAGAGGAAAATAATTTATTAAAATTTCAACAAACCAAAAAAGAAATAAACTTTAATATAAATTTAAAAAATAGAAAATACAATATAGTTTATAATTTTCACTGGAAATACTTTGTATATACAACACACGATATATAGAATTATTTTCATCGAAAATCGAATCCTAAAAAAGTGTATTATTAAAAATAAGATGTCCTTATTGATATATATGATAAATAAATATATAGTAAGCATTAATTTAACTGTTGAATAACAAAAATTCTACAAATTATTACCACAATTTGAATAGTTTAATATATTTTCATACACAAGAATAATTGTATATATAAGAAATATCTATTATCGCCATACCCAGACTTTATATGAAAAGTTATATTGGTACATGTATATAAGACATTATTGTGGAATTATTAAATTCAATACTATATGTATGTGATTATGATGAAATATAAATGGAATATTTATATATATAAATATAGGATAGGAACTAATATGTTAATAAATGTATATGGTTTATTATATATATGCTCTAGATTTGTAAAATAATTGTAAAACCTCATAATCAATATAGCATGCATTCATTCAATTTAAGATTATAATCTTCTATATTTTCTAAGTTCATCAATAGCCGTTAAACCACCACACCATTTCATTTCTAAATATATTTTAATGTTAACTTATTAATACAATAAACCAAAATTGATTGTTATTGTTTCGTGTTCAGTTCAAACTGAAACTGAATTTTGGTCCTATTATACACCAAAATATTTTAAAATAATCGATTAATTAAATTAAAATGACGACTTCATGTTTTCAACCTATTTCTTTTTTTAAATAAAAAAAAAATGGAATACAAAATATAAAAATAAATTATTTATGATACCAATGGAATTTATAAAATTGAAATATTCTAAATATTTATATATGTATATAAAAAATATAATTAAAAATAGAAAAAGAAAGAAGGTGGATAACCTAGGCAATATATTGACCTTTTACATCAATTAATTTTAAAAATATATTGTATATAAATTTTATATTGTACATATAAATATTATATTATATAAATAGAGATAAGAGAAAATTGATTGAAATTCTATATTGTTTTGATTTAATATACACCAATTTTATATATATATATTGGTATAGCTAGAGATATATAATTTAATATATTGTCTCTAAAAAACATATTATACAGTGATGTTCGGTAAAATAGGTGTAAAGCAATTTTAATCTATTTTGATTAATTTCAAATACCAATATCTATTTGTGAATCATGCCATCCATACGACAATTTAGTACTTTGTTTACCTTTATTTATCACATGAAAAGAAAGAGATAAAAAATGTTGTCCTTCGTATTTCTGGGAAATTAGCTAGGAATATGCTGTTCGGTAAAATAGGTGCGGACTATGTTAATTGTGGTTTATTTAGTTTTTGCGAATAAATTACATTTATTGGTGGTGAGTTTGTGAATTTTTAAATAAATTTTAGGTAAAGTAGTGATTTAAATTTAATTTTTGAAACATTCCGGATTAAATAAATACATATTTCTAAGTCACAATGGGTAGAAGTACACATTGTACGGTATTTGAATGGCAACGTATAAAGGATCTAAGAGCATCCGGGCTAACATATAAAAATATTTCTGAAATTATGAAATGCTCCCAAAATATAATTACCAACGCATTAAAATTCAAATATACCACAGAAAGAAGGGGTAACAAACGTAAAACTAAAAGCAATGACGATCGTAGAGTGGTTGTTGCCACAAAAAAGAGCCCTTTTTATCATCCAGGGAACTTGTAAGAGAGCTTGATCTAAGCATTTCATCAAGCACGGTATGAAAAAGGTTAATAGCATCAAATTTATAGGGGCGGATAGCTAGACAAGCTCCAATGCATACAGCGAAACACTTTAAACACCGTTTAAAATTCGCACATGTACATCGTGATTGGTCAGGTGATAATGATATTAAAAAGTGACGACATATTCTTTATTCTGATGAAACCAATATAAATTTGCATGGATCAGATGGCAAATTACATGTTAGACGAAGACCAAATTCAGAATTTTTACCGCAAAACACAAAAAAAACCATTAAGCATGGAGGTGGTAGTTTAATGATATGTTTTGGTATCATCATGGTATGGAGTTGGTCCTATATATTTAGGTCAAAAATATCCAATGGATGAACAGGAATATATAAGGATACTTTCAATCGAAATGTTGCCATACGCAAAAGAAAACATGCCTATTATATGGTCATATCAGCAAGATAACGACCCAAAACATACGGCTAACAAAGCATCGGTTTGGTTTCCACAAAATAATGTGAACAAAATAGAATGGCCAACACAATCACCCGACTTGAATCCGATTAAAAACTTGTGGAAGCACGTATAAACATCAGTTGCAACAAAACGGCTCAAAAAACAAAGTAGAACGGGGGAAAGAAATTGTAAAAGTTTGGAAGCGATTTCTATAGAAAGGTGCCAAAAATTGGTGCAGTTCATGCTAAATCGATGTGAGGCAGTAATTTAAAATAAGGGACATGCGACAAAATATTAAATCATAAATGGTATGTACGCGAAATACTTAGATTTTATTTAATATTGTGGACATTAATACTTTTTCTTGTGTTTTTGGTAGAACAAAATACATCGCACCTATTTTACCGAACAGCATATTCCTAGCTAATTTCCCAGAAATACGAAGGACAACATTTTTTATCTCTTTCTTTTCATGTGATAAATAAAGGTAAACAAAGTACTAAATTGTCGTATGGATGGCATGATTCACAAATAGATATTGGTATTTGAAATTAATCAAAATACATTAAAATTGCTTTACACCTATTTTACCGAACATCACTGTATATACTTTTAACCAAAATTAATAATATAATAATTTCATTTTTTAATACATATTATATTTATAAGGTATCGATTGGTTTGGTTTTTATATTGTGTATTAAGTTACAAATTACTTATTTTGTTTTACGATTAAATATTTAATAAATCATGTTTATTAAATTTTGTATAAGAATAATTCAATAATTATGGGTTATTATTCTCTAAAATACACATTTTTAAGCATTTTTCCTGCGTATAAATATAGCATAAATATCAATAAGAAAATTGCGGTTCAATTGTTTTGTTCAGACATCTATTATTTAAATTATGCACATGTATTTTTTACAACAATTAAAGTTGCAAACTTATCCTGATCAACTTTACAATAGAATTTCCTTACACATTTGAATTTAAATTTCCTGCAGAAAATTATACAGAATTATATAATAATATAAAATTGTATAAAATTTCCCATTAGTTAAAATTATACAGAATTTCCTTTGGAAAACTATACAAAATTCACCGTGGAAAATTATACAGAAGTTCGTCATCAAAATTATACCGAATTTCAGCATTATTATAATAAATTATTATATCACTTCAAAAATATAACAACAAATACGAAAAAGAAATAATACGAAAATAATAAATGTCAATGACCGTGACATATGTTTAGTTTAAATATATAAATATAATGATAGATAATCATTATATACCATATAGCAAAACCAACAATAGAGAAAGCCATGAACTTACTCATACCTAAAAAGCTGATATAGGGATATTTTTTTTTCAAAATGGTATTATTTTTAGTCTTTCCCATGTATTTTGTATGAATGCGTTGATTTTTTATTGTTTTATTTGGTAAATTTTTAATTATTTTTAATGTTTTTAATATTGTTTATTAATTTAAACATTTATGCACTATTAAGAATTATTAAACCAATTTATATTAATTCATTTGATAATTAAAATTAATGCAAAATAGTGAAAATCATCGTGAAATAGTGAATAAAAGTAATAAAAAAAAAACCGAATGAAAATAAAGTGTTTGTTTATCTTCTAAAAAAGTGTTTGTGATTATATTTTCTGTAATTAATTAATGTTTTTTATAATTGTTTTTCTTTTTTACTACGAATAATAACAAAAAAATCTAAAACAATATTATATTTCAAGTAAAGTGCAATTTTTATAATGGTGATATTTGTCATTGTCAGTGCAATGTTTACATAAAGTTACGCTGCTATAGTTTTTTTCAATGTAATTTTTTTTATTTTCCTTTGGATTGCCGGCAAGATGGCAAGATGTTTTAATATATATTGGAAACTGGTTGGTTCTTTAAATTAATTGGACAGTTCCCACGTTTTCCTTTCAAAAGAATTAAGATCTTATGATAAAGTGGCTAAGTTTAATTAATTTTAATTAATCAACTATCTTTTAAATAATAAAAACAACTCATGATACCGTGGAAAACATTATAACATTGACAAGCTAACAAATGTGACCGGATTGCGAAGCTGATCTGACCAAATCTGATGACAACATGCCACCAAATTGAATGTTTTTATTATTTTTTTAATATGTGTAGGAAAAACTATGGTTTTTAATATCAAATTTGGGGTGGTAGTAATTAAAATATGTTAGAATATGATGAATTATGTAATTAAAATATATAAATTAAAAAAAAATTAATTAATTTTTCATTAATTATAAGAAAAAACAGAAAAAACAAGAAAATAACCACATGAAAATATCCCTATTTCATGTAATTTTATCATATGGTTATAAATTTCGGTCCCTATATGAGCGTTTGTATGTATTAAAAAAAATTCAACTTCATGGCTTTCTCTATTGTTGGTTTTGCATATAGTTACAAAAAAAATACAATACTCTGGTATTTAAAAATGGCCACTTAAAGTGTAATTGAAAAAAATAATATATTATAAATAAGCGGTTAAAAAAATGACTGTATGAGAGGATAAAAAAAATGCGATTGGCTCAAAAGCATATATGATTAATCGCTATTTCTGAAAGCTCTGAAAGAGTATCTTGATGATTGTTCACCGTATATTAAAATGTGGGCATGTTCTTAGGGATTTTAAATTTCATATATTTTTTAAATACCACTTTGCAATTTATTGGGATAGGATTCATTGTATTTAAATATTAAATTTGAGGTGATGTATTGGACATTTTTTTTTTTGATTTAATGAAATTGTTTATGAATTGTTATTTATTTACTAAATTACTTTAATATATTTCCAAATTCTTTCGAAAGTACTTAATGAATATCCATGTCATTGTGAATGATACAAAATTTATTCAGAATATTAATTAAGAATTTGCATAGAATAGTACAAATA
The DNA here is from genome assembly GCA_958336335.1 of Dilophus febrilis. Lineage (NCBI taxonomy): Eukaryota > Metazoa > Arthropoda > Insecta > Diptera > Bibionidae > Dilophus > Dilophus febrilis. Next base: position 55,300,830 of record OY284469.1, on the reverse strand, counting down.
ATTTCCGAATAAATTTAAGAATCATACTTTGCGATATTCTTAACGATATTATTACATTAAAAAACTTATAATAAAATTCCATTAAAAATAAAGAATAAATCTTCGTATAGATTTAGAAAATGTATGTATTTATTTATTACCTTTAAAATAAAACAAAATCCAAATAAAAAGGCGTTAACGCAAAAGCTCAAATTCTTGTTTTTAAAGTTAAAGTTTTTGATTTTGTTAAGTTATTCTTTTGTTAATAAATTGATCTTTAACAAGTAATTAACTTTAATTTGATAAACTCCAAATGTACTTTAAGAAATTGTTAATTTTCTACCTGAAACTTTAACTTTCATATATTTATGCGATATTTTTGGATAATATACATATTATTTTCTTATGGTTGTTATGTAAATTGTTGAAAAATGCCTTATGCTGGGAGTTTTTTTTTGTTTTTGTTCGTCTTTATTTTTACTTTATTAATAAATAAAAGAAAAAAAAACATTTTTATGTTTAACTCTATATCAAATAGATTATACCTATGTTTATATATAATTTATTTCCATTTATAAATTATATACTTTACCTGAAACCTGCCATAAAAATGCTCTTAAAAACAATGTGTATATATAAACTTTTTCTATTTAAAATCTAAAAACGAATACACAATTATATTTAAGTTTTTTTTTAATTTTTATTTTACCAAACAAAAAAATAAAATGTTTCAAAATATTTTCGTAAACCCATTTTTAATTTAAAAATGAATTAATTTAATTAATTTATTATTCATTAAAAATACGAATTATATGTTATAATTAAATATTTTATAAAATATATATTATTATTATTTATTATAATGATTATTAGACAGAATTTTCTTTATATTCTCTTTAACTTTCCCAAAGTGTCTTTTATTTATCGTAAGAATACCAGGTAATATAAAAAATTCAATAAATGATCCAAGTGAAAATCGTCAAAAGATGATCTTACGTAAAATAAATTGATAAAAAATAGATTTGATTTTTCTATTTTTTATCAATTTATTTTACGTAAGACATTTACAGTTATTTTTGGATGCAGAGCGGGTACCCCCCACGGGATACCCGGGAATATATATACACAAACCACAACTGGCAGAAACGCCAGCGCGGTCCGTATATATATAAACCTACGGGGAACATCATTGCTGGAATATGGTAATGTCTCATCGTCGACTGTCCAACATTCAAACAACCATGTTCCCCTTAACTAAAAGCAAATCTCACTTGTATTTTTACAAGTGAGATTTTTGTGTATGAAAATCGGCGGCTTCGCTACCAATTATGCCATCCATCCATATGAAATTATATAACATATTTTGAGTTTTTATAACATTTCAATCATGATATCAATATTATAACATAAATCATTAAATATAAAAAAACTCAATTGGTATAACTATTTTTTATCATAATAATATAATAAAAAAAAATATTTGCATAAAAAACATTATTAAAAATGATGATACGGTCAGGATACGAACATGATCATTCGATTCGAATACATTTCAATGTCAATATTTTTTTTATATAATAATTACTGCATCATATAATTCTTCATAAATATAGAATGTGTCTATGCACAGACATGCATTTTATATGTATAAAGTATTTACTTATCGATCATTAACAAATGTTTCAATTACAAATATTTTATAATTGGATATACAAACACTTTATAATTTCTTTATTCATTAATTTTATATAATATGCAATGATTATATACTCGGAAAAGTACCTCTCTGTTTTGTTAGTCTACAAATTGTTACGGTACTTATTATTTTTATAAATCGTAGTGGTATTTTATAATCGTTTTTTTTCTCATTATTTCTATATGTACGCATAAGTGAATTCAAATTTCATCCGGTCGGTTGTATTAAATTTGATATTTTTTTAATTATTTTCCTTAATTATTGTCTTTAAATTTCCAAATTATATTTTTGGTGTTTCTTTAGTAATAATGTAAAAAATGTCTATGAAATTCTTGTGTGTTGGTTGTAATGTTGAAATGATGTAAGTGATTTTAATTATACCTTTTAAATATCATAATTTTATTAGTACGAATTTTCAATTTTTTTTTGCTACGTTTTTTTTTCTATTATAACCATATTCTTAAATTAATTTGTACCTAAATGTGTGTGATTTCGATTCGATTTTATACCTTTATTGTATTTATATGTAAATTCCTGGGGATTTGTTTAGAAAAGTTAATTTATAATGTATATTGAATTGTATTTCTATATATTTAAATTATAACCATTTGTGCGATGGTATTGTAATAATTACATCTGTATATAGATATTATATTTTTATACAATCGATGTGATCAATGTATAAAAAATAATTATCTTATATCAGTGGCAAATCCGTGGTTTCTATATTTTTTAACATTGTTCGATATACCCTGTAAATTGCTCATATTCAGATAATAATTATTTGTTTTTGTAAACTAAAAATTTTATAATTGAAGTACTAAAAAAATAATAATCAATATATACATAAAATAAAATCTAATTAAGAGGCCAATTAAATGTTTATATTTAAAAATATTTAAAAATAAATATTATGTAAAATAATGGAAAACTTTTTTAATTGAAGTGAAAATGTTTATTTTATATTTATTTATTTTTTTTCAAATTTATTAATTATAATCTCTAATTAAAATCATATATATATAATATATGAACTTTTTGAAAAAACCCAAATTTGTTTTGAGGGGGCAAATCAATCACTTTTATTTTTATATTTACGTGTATTTTGAATATTTAATTTTCATCTAATTAACTCAGAAAGTTATATTTTATATGTTTGATATTTAACTTATCTAAATAAAGTATAAAATAAAACAAAAAATTATTTTATTTGAAAAAATCGTATAATATATCCTGAAGGATAATTATTTATTGGTTTTTATTAAAATAATCTATAAATAACAAAAATTGTTTATATCATATTTTTTAAAGTTAAAATTTTTTATTATATTTTATTAGTTTTCCCATTAAAATTATATTTATTCATCACTTAAATCATCAAAGTGAGATTGAGATATTTATGATTATTGTCTTGAGGCAATTTTAGATTTTCATTTGTTTTTCAAATGATTTCAAATCAAATTTATTTTTGGTTATAATTTTGTTCCAATTTGCCTGCTTACATTTTGTTTTATGTATCTGTATAATAAATGCTCTGCTTTAAATATTGCGAGGCTATTAAATAACACAAAAAATTATAATGAGGATGATCTTTTTTTGAACTACAATGACTGGTGATTTATGATATGTGCATATATATATATCATATAAGAAAAATCTATAATCAAAAAACATTTTTGATATATTTATAAAATTCTACCAAACATTATTTTATTGAAAAATATTGTTATTTTCACACATGATTGAATATTTATTTATTTTTTTTTTTTCAAATGAAAATATTTATATAATAGAAATAAAAAATACAAACAAAAAAGGAATTGAATATTATACATTTGTTTTTTGAAATTGAAATACACATTAAAATAACATAAAAAACGTTTTATCTTTACAAAATTTTATATAATAAATTGGAAATTCATTCAATTTTTATTTTTATAAATGTTAGATGATATTTGAAATTGCAAATAAAACACAGATTGTTGATTATAAATACTTTGTTTAACGAAATGCAAAACTAAACATTCAAAAATCATCGGAAATATTATACATTTATTTTTGTTGTTTGTTGTTTAGTTATTGACACGACGCGATAACAATTTTAGTTATTGACACGACGCGATAACAATTTTAGTTATTGACACGACGCGATATTTTGTTCTTTACTCGCAATATATTTTGAGTGATTTGAACGATGAAAATAGAAGAGATTCTTTTCAAAAATAAGAAATGTAATTAAAAGAATACAATTAGCAAAAGAATGGTATGAATGGTTATAAAGAGTTGGGCCGAATCGGTAGGAATCGTGGATGTGTTGTTTATAATGGTATATATGAGTAAAAGGAGATTATATGAACGGGATAAAATTGACCCTGCACATATTTTATTAATTTTTTTTAAGTTAATCAATTAAATAAATGAATTAAATATATAAAAATTGGAATATTTTGTTTTCGTTCGTATTCCATATCTATTTTGGCACGACTGTATGTAGTTTTTGTATATGAATCATATTAAATATAAATAATAGGATATTTGTAAATTCACTATAGAGATTGTTTTTGTAAATTTCAACATTGAATAATCAGCAACTATTTTCATAATACAATAAATAAAAGCAAATATAATCGAATTTATGTATAGTATATGTTCAATAAAGGCAATTTAGAAATATTTTTCTTTTCAAACATCAACCGAATAAATATGGGGGAGATATATTTTGCATACGAAATACTTTTTCTTTTTTTTTTTTTTATAATAAGTATCATCATAAGCAACATTATAAATACATACAGTGATGCGATTGTGTATAGATAAATAGACATCCATATATACTATATAGATAAAAATATATAAATTACATGTATTATTTAAAAAGATATATGTAAAGTTTTCTATATATTTATTATATATGAATTGAAATGCGGGTCAATTATTTGGTAGATGAAATCGTTGGTATTTTTCTTTTATATTATATTTAAATATATATGTCATGTCGTTATTTTTCTTATTTCCATATATTAAATATATTTATATCTCTGTATATAAATAGACAAATATGTGCGTATTGAAATCTTATACACATTAGAATATATAGATTGAATGTATAAAATACCCTTTTAAACGTATCATCAAGCATAACAAATTTCCACGATGTGAAAACCAATTCAAAAAAGAAAATATTTTGTATATGTGTGTGCAGCATTTATATTACAGCAATCCATATCTTTTCATAGCATTTTTACTTATAAAATATTTGTTTATTTGTATATAGAGAACTTTTTATTAAACTTTTACAATTCATTGGATAACAGTTTTTCAACTAATTTTAAAATTAAAGTTGTTTAACACCAATATTATTAAATTATCGTGTATCGTGCAATTGCGAAAAGTGTAAGGGGAAATGTTTGCAGATATCTTTCGAATCTTCTAATAAAATATTTTGAATTAATTGCAAATCAAAATGAATTAGAACCCTTATTTTTGGCATTGAATTTTAATTTTTTTTACTTTGGAATAATTGGTTGGTTTTCCAGAAAGACATTCTTTTCTGTGTTTCATTTATTATTTCGCATTTGAATATTGCTAAAAAAAATTTCAATTCCATTGTGGAAATTTACTTTGTTAATCCACGTCCTTAATATAAATAATTAATTCAAAATTCGTTTATCGCTTCTGCATTTTTTCCTAACTCGTATTTAATGACATTATCGAATGCAGTTAAATTGAATCATTAAATGATTAGATCAAGTGAACGTATAGACGAGACTCAATATTAGTCTTATGGATGATCAATTGTGATCTTGGACCGTGAATTTTTCCAACTTGAGGAAAGTGGCTAAAACCGTATTAAATGTTAATTCAGAATATCTTTACTTGCATTTATTCTACCCAATTCATATTTATGATTAGATCAATGTCAAATCGTCGGTTGTAAAGCGAAAAACTTTTTTTTTAATATATATTTCTATACATTATCATATTTAACTCCCCTATATATTGTATATAATGATAAATATTTATATATACTAAAATGATTTTCACTTGAAAGACGACGAAAATTAGAATACCTCCTAATTTTGTATGAGTGATAACAACAGCTAAAAAAAAAAAATAAAAAATATATTATATAAAATGAAAAATATAAAACCTACTGGTAGAATAATTTGTTTGGTTATTTATTTTTTTTATCTTCTTCATATTATTATCATTATAATATTATTATGTAAATTTAAATTGGAAAAATTTTTTTGTATCTATGATTATTGATTATCATATAATATGGAAAGAATTTTATTTTTTATTTTTTTTTCACATATATACATTCCTATAGTTGTTTTGCATAATAGATTTTTCTTTGCTTTGTGTATTGCAAAAAAAAGGAAATATAAAATAAAAAATAAAAGTAAAAATATTTGAATATTTTTGCACAACTGACTGACTAACTGACTGACTAAGAGATGTGGCTGTATAGAAAATGCAAACATGGGTCTTATATTATCGAATAAACAAATAAATATATATACATAGGCATACAGCTTGGACAGTTTTGTAAATTTAATAATAATATACGAACTTGAGCTATTTGAGACCATTAGAAGTGATTAAAGAAAATTATCGAATAAATACGATTTAAAAATCTGATTTGTATACTGATTTTTAGATTTTTTTTCTTCCCGTGATTCAATTAAGTTGTTATTCAAATACTCCATAGATATACGAGAATTGTTTATAAATTTTATAAAGGTTCAATCACGACCAACAATGGGTAAGGACTCTGACAATATAAAAATTTAAATATCTCGATAAATGAAAAGATATCGCAGGAAAAATATAACACACAAAAAGAATCAATAACATAATCTAATAAAATTAATCCAAAATGTTCTAAATTATGATATTGTTATCAAAATAATATTTATGATAATTCCAATACTGAAAAATTATTATATCTTTCAAAAGAATAATTTCCATAAGAATGTATAAAAATATAGATATATTTTACTTTATATACGAGTAATAGAAAATGCGACTATATAAAAATGTATATGTCTCTATGCAATAATATACACAGATCCTGCATTAGATTCATTTATATTATCTATCACTGTGAAAACTCCATATATTCAGTCAATATTTTCATAAATATAGTACATTTTTTTTATAGTATATAAAACTTTTCAATTTTTTTATATTCTACAATTCTTTACATTCTCCCATATGTCGTTGTTCATATATACCTATATATGACCCATTCTACTATATACGTAGACATTGTTGAATAAAAAACTTTTTTGAATAGTTAAATAATAATAATAAAAAAATAAAAAATAAAATAAACTTTAACAATTTTTCCTTATTATCCTTTCGGATAGTAGGTTTTTTTTTTATTATATAAATCTATTCATACGTAAAAATATATCGAAAGACATGTGTAATATTCGCATTTTGGTATTTCCATCATATATAGAAATATATACGTTTTATTTTTGTATTTATAAATAAAGTTTATTGAGGGACAAATTATTTTTTTCTGATATGTGTTTTTTTTGTTCGTCAATATAAAAAATATTTTGGTAATTTAATTTAATTTATTTCTATATATATACACCAATGGTATTTAAATTTTGTTGTATATATTTCAATCGGAAACCGGAGATTCTGTCAACTCTGGACGCACTGCCACAAATATGTTATTTTACGAGTATTTTTTTATTTGCAAATGTGGCATTGAATCCTGAATGGTTCAAACCGTGTATAGAATCTTATAGATATGTTATCCATTGCTCAAATGTATCCGATGATTTCAGATATAAAACAAAACGCTGATAAATACACAAACAAAAAATTCATTGCCAAAAATACGACGGTGATCAAGGGAATTACAGAATAAATTCGGTTTATATTGTATATGTCCATTAAAAAATTGAATTCGAATATATAATATATATATATATATATATATTTGTATATAAATATACGGACGGACGAACATCAACACAATGAAATATAATATTATATATAGAATTGAAATTATATATACAGGATATTTCACATCAAACTCAATGTATTTTTGATCATTTGTAATATATTTTTTAACTTTAGTAGAATTTTCTTAGTTAAAAATAACGATAACATCTTGATATACGGCATTTATTTATATTTCAACTTTAAATATATCAATAAATTTAATCAAAATCTTGCCGTAAATTTTCTATATTATATCATATTATTTTCTTATTACCAGTTTTGGTATTGGGAATATTATTCCAGGACGAAATTTTTGATAACTTTTAATCAAATATTAAAGTATATTCAGCAAAAATATACAACCTATACAAAAAACAGCTAAAGAACTTTCATAAACCATCCAGTATATCGCCGATATAAATTACACAGGCGGCATTAATAACAAAACAACTTAATATATATAGTATATATTCCAAATTGTATGTATAGGTATTACAAATAATATAATATTTATATATGTATATCTAGCTTTTATACTTCAATGATGGCGTGTTCATGGCAGATGTCATTTTGGTCTAACATGTCAAGTGGGTAAACTATAAAACGATTTAATATTTGTATATACATACATATATATATAACAGATAGATCTATATACATATGTATATCAAGGATTTTGTTTGTATGATATATAAATATAAATATAGTCAATGTTTGTTGGAAATTTCGTTAGGCGTAAATTATACTATATATAAACTAAATATAATTTTGTATGTCTCGCATATCATCGATATATATATATATATAATAGTATACTTTTTGAATTTCATTTTCCAAACAAATCACTTGGTTTATTGTATTGTCGGATATTATTGTTATATATGAATATATATTTAGAATATCGGATAGAAGAGATTTTATATATATATATACTTTACATCAGTGCAAACAAAATTATTTTATATATCTATATATATTTAATATATTTGTACAAAAATTTAGAATTATAGTATTTTTTTTGGAATAGTTTAGGTTATATATTATACATATGTATAACAAATACGTTAATCTCGCTACTTCCATATACAAAATAATTATTATAGAAAAACCGACAAGTAAATTTATATACTTTCGATGTTACAATATGATTTTTTGTCATTGAATTTATATTAAAATACTTTTCTTTTTATTATTGGATACATATTTATATAGTCTGATGATTCATTTATATAGTTAAATTCCTTAAGCACATTCTTTAAATCTATTTATCTTTATTGAGGCTGGTATTGTTATTAATGTTATGTGTGTCAGCGGAAGTTGATGATTGTTGTTCGATGGATTCGTTGTTGAAATGATTGTTTGATCGATTCAAATGACGATTGTATGGCTTTGTAAGTTATTTGTAAATCAAATGATATAAGTTATAAACAAATAATGATATTTAAATTCTTTATTTCCTAAATAACATTGGTTCACCTATATTTCTTTTTTCTGCTTACCGTATTATATTTAATTTAAATAAAACTAATAAATTGTACTCTATATACTACATAATTAAATTTTAACAATAGATTATAGTGCGTGGCTACCGATTTTTATAAAATCTTTTTCCATATATAAAAGAACAAAATAAATTCTCAATAAAATCCAATAACGAAATAATTTACCATTTTTACCAATAAAATATGTAATTAAATTGTAATTTTATAATAAAATACCCATTTTCAGTGTATGGCAACCGCATCGAAATAAATATTTTACATTTTATATGTTTATCTAATCCACGTAAATGAAAAAAAAACAACCTATACTACTATATATATATACTAAATCTAATAATGAATATATGGTATTAAATTTTGGAAAATTTCATTTACAATTTCCATTATATATGTTAATTAATTTTATTTTAGCTTAAACATCCCCCGTTGATCCCCCTTTGTATTATTTAAAATGTATAAATTCCATTTCATTTCAATATATAATAAACGTGTTTAAATTGCCTATATACATATGGTATATACTATAACTGTTTTGTTTAAAATCAAAAATAAATAACATATAATTCATTCAATGGCATTCATGTTTAGAATCTCAATAATGTTTTATTTATGAATTTTTTTTCTTGTTATATGTTATAAACGAATATTTTTTTATTTGTTTGCAAATTGATTAAGCTTTTTCTACCTTTTTTTTACATTTTAATGAGATTACTTCAATATATATTTTATGTAAATATACATTATACAGAATTATGGGCGTAAGTTAAATTTTGGCTTAACATAGTATGATTAAAATATATAAATAATTACGCTGGATTGGATATGAAAATTACATAGAATTTACTTTAGAAAATTGTAAAGAAGTGCCTCCAAGAAATTATACACAATTTCCACTAAAAATTAGATAGAATTTCCTCTGCAAAAATTAGATAGAAATTATACTGAATTTCCTCTATTGCTAATAAATTACGCAGATACAAATATAAAATTGAACTACGGTCATCAGATCACGGTTAGAACCAAACATAATGGATACACATTACATTGATTAATCTCTTCAAAATGTATTGTTTTACATAAAATGTAAAATGTATATAGTATATTTATAAAAACCATTTTATTGTGTAATGATTGCTTTCTTTTCTGTGTATAGTATACCTTTTTTTTAACATGTTGTCCATATTATTTAGTTTAATTATCACCAATTTATATAAAATATTTAATTTCGTATTTTTTTTATATATATATTCTATTTGTATTTTATTATGTTGAATTTTTAACAGCTAACAGAACAATAAAAAAACTCCATAATCACATTATATATTCTATTTGGGTGTTTTTTTTATTGTTGTTTTCACTTTCTGATAAATTACAGTCGATTTTATTTTAATCCTTGTAAAATATTTTCTCATTTGAAATATATTTAGAATGTTTTTGTATTTCTGTAAATTGTTATTGTAAAAATATAGGAAAAATAACAAATTAAAAATACCACTCGCCACTATACCACTCTAAACTTATTCTTGATCGATTTATGGGGTGTACATTTACGCGTAATTTTAAATTATTTTCAATATCTATCTAAATATAATTTTAATTATATTTTTTTATATATTCCATTTATTCAAATACTTTAATTGAATTTATAATAGAGAATTTAATCAATTATATCTATAATTTAAAGTAGCAACCAAAAAACAATTATTCTTATTTTGTTCAATACAGTATATGGATATCCTTTGCAAGATGAGTATATTTCAAATTATGTTTAGTCGTTTAGTTTACATTTTAAATTATTGACTAGTTACGTAATTTATTGAATACATTTTTAAACAATGGTTACAACAACTAGAATTTGCATTACTATCTACGTAATGATATATTTCCTATTCAACTATTCAACCTTAAAAAATCTTGATCCAATATATTGTAAAATCTCATTTTAGAAACAGAGTAATAATGAATTTTGTATTTAAATTTTATATAAGTACTTTTAATATACAAAAATAACAAATAAATACTTTAAACATTTTGTAATTCTGTCTAAATCTGCATGAATTTAATCTCTCCAAATAAAATACACACATATTTATATAGGTATATACAGGAATAAATAATACCTTTTTGTTACCTACCATATTTATAAACTATATATGTATCACACTAAAGCTTCTATATATTATATGAACATCAAAATAAATATACCGAAATTTTAAAATATTAAATATATTTGTGTATATATAGTTATAGTAGATAGACATTTAAAAATTACAATATATTAAAAAAAAAAACAAAAATTAAACCAAAGAGTATTATTGTCCAGAATAACACCCATCAGTCCATCATTATATTTAAATATATACGCAGACAGCGATAAATTCATAATGAATGTATGAATATACGAATACTGGGTTAAATATATTATGTATGGTATTTATGTTTTGTTGATAGGCGCTAGAAAAAATGGTTTGATATATGATGGTAAATGGTGATATGGTCATCACAAAGCAGAAACATACATCCATATACATTTATATACAGTGATGTTCGGTAAAATAGGTGTAAACCAATTTTAATGTATTTTGATTAATTTCAAATACCAATATCTATTTGTGAATCTTGCCATCCATACGACAATTTAGTACTTTGTTTACCTTTATTTATCACATGAAAAGAAAGAGATAAAAAATGTTGTCCTTCGTATTTCTGGGAAATTAGCTATGAACATGCTGTTCGGTAAAATAGGTGCGGACTATGTTAATTGTGGTTTATTTATTTTTTGCGAATAAATTACATTTATTGGTGGTGAGTTTGTGAATTTTTAAATAAATTTTAGGTAAAGTAGTGTTTTAAATTTAATTTTTGAAACATTCCGGATTAAATAAATACATATTTCTAAGTCACAATGGGTAGAAGTACACATTGTACGGTATTTGAATGGCAACGTATAAAGGATCTAAGAGCATCCGGGCTAACATATAAAAATATTTCTGAAATTATGAAATGCTCCCAAAATATGATTACCAACGCATTAAAATTTAAATATACCACAGAAAGAAGGGGTAACAAACGTAAAACTAAAAGCAATGACGATCGTAGAGTGGTTGTTGCCACAAAAAAGAGCCCTTTTTATCATCCAGGGAACTTGTAAGAGAACTTGATCTAAGCATTTCATCAAGCACGGCATGAAAAAGGTTAATAGCATCAAATTTATAGGGGCGAATAGCTAGACAAGCACCAATGCATACAGCGAAACACATTAAACACCGTTTAGAATTCGCACATGCACATCGTGATTGGTCAGGTGATAATGATATTAAAAAGTGACGACATATTCTTTATTCTGATGAAACCAATGTAAATTTGCATGGATCAGATGGCAAATTACATGTTAGACGAAGACCAAATACAGAATTTTTACCGCAAAACACAAAAAAAACCATTAAGCATGGAGGTGGTAGTTTAATGATATGTTTTGGTATCATCATGGTATGGAGTTGGTCCTATATATTTAGTTCAAAAATATCCAATGGATCAACAGGAATATATAAGGATACTTTCAATCGAAATGTTGCCATTCGCAAAGGAAAACATGCCTATTATATGGTCATATCAGCAAGATAACGACCCAAAACATACGGCTAACAAAGCATCGGTTTGGTTTCCACAAAATAATGTGAATAAAATAGAATGGCTAACACAATCACCCGACTTGAATCCGATTAAAAACTTGTGGAAGCACGTATAAACATCAGTTGCAACAAAACGGCTCAAAAAACAAAATAGAACGGGGGAAAAAAATTGTAAAAGTTTGGAAGCGATTTCTATAGAAAGGTGCCAAAAATTGGTGCAGTTCATGCTAAATCGATGTGAGGTAGTAATTTAAAATAAGGGACATGCGACAAAATATTAAATCATAAATGGTATGTACGCGAAATACTTAGATTTTATTCAATATTGAGGACATTAATACTTTTTCTTGTGTTTTTGGTATAACAAAATATATCGCACCTATTTTACCGAACAGCATATTCCTAGCTAATTTCCCAGAAATACGAAGGACAACATTTTTTATCTCTTTCTTTTCATGTGATAAATAAAGGTAAACAAAGTACTAAATTGTCGTATGGACGGCATGATTCACAAATAGATATTGGTATTTGAAATTAATCAAAATACATTAAAATTGGTTTACACCTATTTTACCGAACATCACTGTATATCCTATACTGATATAACAACGTGTATAATCCTGTAACCAAAAATTTCATTTTGTGGTCTAAAAAACTAATGTTTAATATATACTATATAGAATATGGCATGGCATATATCAAACATTTATAAATAAAAGTTTAGATAGGCATTTTATGTAGGAATTAAAGCTTATAATGTTTTATATTATCATGCATGTATTTTCAAATAACATTGGAGTGTATGAACAATGAAAGGCAAAAATTATTGACCATTTTTTATTAACGATTGCTTTATTTATTTTTCATTCTCTTCCTTCTATTTATTTTTTGGTGAATAGCTTAAGGTAAATGCTAAAAACACTCGTTTTTTTCTTCTTCTTTTATAATATGCTTTATAATTAAATGCTTAATTATGCATATCAAATAGTTTTTTTAAAAAATAAGTACAAAATTAATAAAATATTCGAAAAGATTAAAAAATATGAAATAGTAAAAATAGGAGTAATCATTTATAAAACTACTTTAATAATTATATATTGAAAGGGTTTTAATCTTCTTGAGTCGAAATTATTCAACAACAAATTTATACTAGTCACTTTTTTTTCTTTCTTTTTTTTCCTACACATTCACTTTTTTTGTCCTTTGAAATATTCTCTCTAACAGAATTATCTACACTTTTTGTATGTATTTTTTGACTTTAAAAACTTTTTGTAATTCTATAATAGCCAATATTATTATAAATAAAATATTTCACTTAAATTACAGTACAGATTTATCTGTATAATTATTAAATTTTCTATCGTTACAATGCAAAAAAACAAAAACAAGCATGTAGAAAGTAAAAATAACAAAAAATCATCCCCATATAGTTTTGTGCTCACACATCTTTTAATAGTTTTATCGGTTATTTTATCATAAGCTATAAAAAATGTATGTATAGTTTATTTTTTTGTCACAGCTTAAGGGAACTCTTATTAGGGATATTGTAACCACAACTTGTATTTATATAGTTTTAAAATTATACCTAACATCATTTAATACAAACTTTTTATAGACTTCTCTCGTAATCCCTTAAATGATATACCTGAAAAATATATAAATATATACAAAACGCTGTTTGGTATCTATATAATATCATAAAAACTATATATATATCCTAAATGTTATTTATATTAAAATTGCGATAATAAGGTTTTATGATTGTTTTATTTTTCGTTTTGTATATATCCATTAAATTATATTTATGCAATTAAACACAGAGAGAATATATATAGTTAATATATCTATAAAATATACTAAAACGTTTTATTTATTCATATATTATAGTTATATAAATATAATAATATAACGATATTTGTTTATGTTTTTTATAACCAAAACATAAATGAAATATAGAGGTTTCCCATTCATTTATGGTTACCAATCTTTATTCTGATGAATATAAATATACAGGTGAAATTAAATGATATCAAATTTTTGATGGAAAATAGATTCGTAGTCGAAAGTACGCAGTTAAGGAAATTTAATGGAGCAATGATACAAAAATCTTCTTCTTATGTACATAATCGAAATTTATACATCGCTGCTTTTTATTCCTTGTGCTTATAGAGTTTACAATATTTCTATTTGCCAAAATTGACTTAAAACACCATATAAAATAAAATGACCAGGTAATAAAAACAAATATAAAGTGGATTCAGAATTTTTATACTTTATATATTCATAATTTTTATTTGTTCTTTAATAAAAAAAAAATGATTATATATAAATAAATATAAGTATCGATTTCGTTAAATAAAAAAATATATTTAATATAAGTTATAAACTCAATGTATTTATTTAATATTATGTTCAATTCATTGGTGGTCCGCAACAATAAAAAAAAATATTTATAGGCTTTTTTTTTATGATTGTTTTTAATGTATTTTATTTTTGTCACATAAAAGTTTTTTTTTATTTTGCTATTCATAAATATTTTGGCTATTCATATTCACATTCATATACGGGATATGCTTACAATCCCTATGTGAAATAAACAAAATTCTATCTTTAATAAAATATTAAATATATAATCGATTGTTGTGTTGACTTAAGTATACTTATATTGCAATATTATCTTATTATGGTATATTCGCTCATATTTATATATCCAAACTGTCATATTTTGAATTCAATATAATTTCCAAAGCAATAAAAAATACCCCGTACAAGATAATAATAAAAAAAGAATTTTTTTTTTTATTTATATTATTACTTATGAAATAAACCTATTAAAATGAATTGGAAAAAAAAATAGAGTAATTATATATTATAAGGAGTGGTCGTGACAGGTCAAAGGCATAATAAAAATAATACTGTACACATGTATATAAATATATATAGCCATTTCTAAACCATAATTTTAATATTTTACATATTTTCTCATAAATAAAATATTACCCATCATAAAAAAATATATTGTATAAATACAAATGCTAAATATAACTATTTCTATTGTGCGATGGTGAAACTCACAACTCTTTGAAAAGCAACTATATTATATATATAGAGATATCGATTGGTATTAAATTAAAAAACATCTAATTATATTTAGTCCAATTTCATGAAATAATTTATAGAGACAATTTATTTCATTTAATTATTGTGACTAATTTCGTGGTGGATTTGATTAAATTATCTAATAAACTAAAAATGCTTTGATATAAATATTTAGGCTGTTGGAATATATTTCGCGGAAATCATGAAACTATTTTCTGTTTTTCTTCTGTTATCGGAATTTTGCACCGGGAATAATAATCATACTTTAATCTGAATAGGAAACTGAATGTAAATCTCGCACCTGCAATTATATTATCAATGTAGCACTCAATGCTAGTTTGAGATTTATTATACTTAGGCTAGGGAAATATTTAACCGCATTTATCCTGGTTCATTTTGACGTACTACATTTGATTATCATTCATGTCAAGTGATTTATTTATTAATCGGTTCACAGATTCCAATTATAAATACTATAGAATTCAAACAATATTCTTCAAATCTTCGTTGTTGAGTCTTCCTAAGATTGTTCAGTTATAAACACCCCAATTTAGATTCTCGAATTATGTCGAAAAACATTGTGAGTATTTTGGCAAATCCTTGTATATACAGTTTATTGAATTTTTTTTAATTCGTTATCCCAGGTTTAACTAATTCGATTCAAAATTAAAAATAAAATTTAGTTCATTTGCCAACAGAAATAATAGGTAATCATTTAACAACAATTCAATATGAGCAATAATATTAGAAAATTCTTTATGTAGTAGTTATCATTAAGAATCAACTTTGTATATATGTTCATTCACCGTCCAAGTCATATTATTTAAATCCATTGGTCTTGAAATTGACTATCACTTTTATATACAATATTAATTATTCCAAAACATAATAATAAATTACAATTTATTGTTGTATATAGTTTATTTATAATTAATATTCAAACAATAATTTTACTATTATATGTATATATAGCAATAGATGGTCATTAATAATTTTGAATGTGCATCGCATAATGTATTATATAATAATACACATTGAATTATTTAACAATCCTTTATTATTACTTTTTTTTTAATACTATTATTTCTTTTTTTTTTTTTTTGTTTATGAATAAGTGCAATAAATTGAATAGAAAATTGTATATATAGTGTAGAAAAGCAATTCGCCATTTATATAAACAATAATGTATATACATACATATTGAGATATGTATAAAAAGAACTATATGCATATATGATATAGTAATATATATATATAATCAATAGCGTGACTGTCGCATATTGATAAGGAGTGTTTTGTAGCATTTATATATATATAGGTTATATATGAATATATTTTCGTTCAATAGAATTCTGAACTATGAAATTGTTTTACTACTCCACAAGGGATAGATTCACATATTGTATATATATAAATATACCATAAATAAAACAATTGTAAATAATGAAATTCAAACCCGCTGTATATGGTATTTTATTTTGTTAATAAAAATAAAACACTATACAAAAGATATAGTTGGTAAAATGAAAATTTACAATAAAATACAATTTACTTTCAATTGTAGAATACATTCCCTATTTATATACGTATATATATATAGTTTTATATATGGTTATATGATGAAGCATGAAATTCTATATTATAAGTAAATATGTGCGATGTATATAAAGATACAATTTATTTGATAATTTTTTAAATATTGGGTTAACAAATAATTATAGGGAATTGTGTTTTTGTTTTTAATTTAATAATATATATGCATATATAAAGTATGTATATCGAAATATTCATATGCACTGAGGATGGTCTATTGACACGCTATGACGACGATACTAAACTTTATAATTTATATTTGGCATTTATTATCATACTTTATTATTTGAATAATATATATATATGCATTTTTTTCATGTGCAATATATAATCAAAAGTGTGATTAAAAGTAATTTTAGTAGACCGAATGGATAGACAGACAGATTGAGTGATATAGCTTTCATTATGACATTCAATATGTACATTTTTTGTAATTAAATTATATTTAACTAAATTAAGAAATTAATTGAAAATTTTATTTGAATTTTTTAATCCACTTAATTAATTATAAAATTTTGTTTGATTCCCAAAAGAAAACTATATAGCTGTTATTTTACATTTTACTTATATAAACTCGATTTACTTAAAGGATTACTTAGCATTAACAATTATGAAATGGGAAACCGCCAACTTGGAAATGTTTTTTCATGAAAAATCTGCTATCTTTTTGCATAGTTTCGGTCGTCAACCCCTGTCATCGACTCGACTTCGACATCGACTTGCTAACAATAACTTTTTTTTGTGATTACACTTTTGTTGGAGCGCAGAAAATATTTATTATTGGTCTCATAGCTGTTTTAAATTTTCTCAATCAACCTATTATTTTTATTACCAATTTTTTTTTAAATCTGTTCAAATCGATATTCAATTTTTATATTCATTGCATTCGTATATCAAATGTAGTTATGTTTATACTTATACAAATTTGGGTCAGTTAAATATATTTCCATTTCAAAATTCGTATAGGTATGATTTATAACCTTTATATATGGATTATTTCATTATTAACTATTAAAAAAAAATAAGTGTAAGCGATTCTCTATATATAAAAGATAAATTTTTACTTTTAATTAACTGAATAAAAATATAAAAATAATGTGATGTTGCTGTTATAAGTGATTAAAGCATATTATGTTTTTAAAGGATTTTGATAATTTATATCTACTATATATAAATGCTTTTACTATATTAGCCATTAACTAAAAAATACACACTCGCACACACACACACAAAATTAAATGCATAAAATTTTATATTATTTTATCGTCAAATAAAGTGAAAAATTTTATAAATAAAATTAAAATCTATATATTTTTTCTTATATATCACAGAGAGCTACCATATACATAGATGTGATAGTGGTATATATAGATAGAATTTCATGCGTTCCATATATTTATATAAATACGGATATATTTTTATTATGCACTATATTCTACATCCATAGATAATTAAAAACAACAAAATGTATAAAATATGTATATAAAATTAAGTATACATCCATAGGATATTTCAAAAATGTATTTAACAAAACTCTTTATATATACTAAATCGCACTATATATATATAAATGTAGTGTAGATGTACCTATACTATATCTCTGTAAAGAAAAGAAAATGATTGTAAAATTTTATATACGCTTTATACAATCATACAATGTTTATAAATAATATACTGATATATGTATAATTTTAGTGTAAAACACATACATAGTTTGATACTGGATATGTAACATAAATTGCATTGGCGAATTAAAATTTATATACAGAAACATTGTATTCATATATACACATTCATATAAGAGTATATAAAGGCAGAATATTATGTATATTTGTATGTACATAGCATATCAACTAAAAGCTTTACTATCTTGTTATATAATTAAATTTTTTTTAATTAAACCATTCACCCTCATGAGACCAATAAACAGTCTATTTTATCCATATAACATATATAGTAACTTAAAACCTTGTATATATATATATATGAATGTAAACGTTTATGTACTCTTTATATGTATACAGATGCATTTAAAATAAAAAGTAATAATAGTTGCATTCACAAGTGTTTGTACTGTATATAAACATAACATATATATATCTAAAATGCACATCATATCCATCCATATATAAATATATATGGTATATAAATAAAGTGATATAAGCTTTTACGTAGTTAATCCTTTTCTATATGCATTTAGATTATACATATATACATTTTTCATTTATATTTCTATGAAATATATTACTTGTATACGTATATATATATATATATAAGATCACATATAAACTGCGATCATCATATGCGATAAAAAAAATAAACTCTTTTCTATTTATGGAATTGTTGAGGGAGTTCAAAATAATGGAAATTTTAATTTTACATGTTAAATATAAAATAGTTTTTGGAAAAGTTCTTTTTTTTATTCCATAACCATTTTTCCATTTACTCGGTCATATACAATATTTTTGATAACGCATATACTGTCCAATGTCCATAACCCCACATCCATATACATTATATTTATATACATATTTTTCGGTATGGTATATAAAATAAACCCGATGTATAATTAGATTTAATCTTATTATCTATTATATATCATATGCAAATGTTTGTTTATATTTAATTATATTATTATTAGTATACATATAAAGCACTAATATTTTTTACCATTAATTATTAGATATGAATTTTTCTATTTTATGTTTAATAAAATGTTAATTATAAATGTGAAATTTAATGTGTCTTATAAAATATGTTGTGTCTTGTAAATAGGTTCAATATATTTAAGTAAATCGAGGCGATTTTATATTTTATTTATAAATTGGCTTAAGTTCAGTCTTAACATATTTAGCAAAAATTAATAATATGTATTTGATTTTCTTATCTTGACACAACATTTTCTTATCTTAACATCTAAAAGTACCAAAATAAAACTAAGATAAATAAAGGATATAAAAAAACCAACGCTTTCGTTCTATTTGTGCAAAATTATTGTTTTTTTTTATCGAATGAAAATTTTGAAACAATCATTTAAAATTGAATTAAAAATTGAAACAATTAACTTTTAAAATTTTCCTCATGAAAACATAAATGTATTTTATACAAATGAACATACCTCAAAATGTTTTCCTTAATATAACTTGTAGAGAAATATATAAAATTCCATTCATAAATAATATAGAAATGAATCCATACCATATGTGATGGGAAATGACTTAAAAAAGGCAATAAATTATTCATGCTATAGTGTATTATTAAAATAATAATATGAAAATTAATACAAATAAAAATTTAAATGAAAGGGGTTATTTTTATATGATAAATAAATATTTTATATACGAAAATATATTCAATTTAAACCTATATACATATAATTAAATATTGTAATATACAATACCTCTGAGGTAAAATAAACGATTTAAAGATATATATATATATATACAACATATAATTAAATGTTTAATAACAATAATTCTATTTTGTAACATTAAAAATATTACGTGAAAAACAATATTATGTGATAAATTAAATTGGGATGGGGTAAAAGTGAAAGGACAAAATTAAAAAAAAATACCAAGTCCACAAAAATATTATTTTAAATATTTATATAACGCACATTTTATTATTTAAATAATTGTTTTCGATGTTCTTAAATAATTTTTAACTTGATTTCTTTTATCATTTATTTATATTGATAGAAGTTATAATTTGAAAATTTATTATTAATATACAACATGTTTAAATATGTTTTGTAATATTTAGTTTTGTTGATTTATTGATTTCATTATATATAAGAAACTGTTTTTCATATGTGTGCATTCGATTGTCATGACATTAATTGCAATAAAACGTTTTCTGTATACCAACCGCATGATAAATTTTCAACTATTGAATATGCTAAAATAAATGCATTCTAACTTTTGAAATCTTACAAATGATTATTCATTTATTCATTTAGATTCAATTGATTAGTTTGTCCCCGTAAATTTTAATTAAATTAAACCGCTTTAACACTCTGTATATATTTGACAGAATATACCTTAAAATTCATACCTATCATTTCCTTTAAATATTATAAATAATAAAAATCCATTCAAATTTGAAACAGAGATGCATTTATTTTAGGGGCTGGTGTGATATATGCTATTAACATAATTATATATACAAAAAAAGCGTTTTATATAATATTTAATTATTTATATACGTGAGGTATAACGCAACAATATCCCTTTACTCAATATCCTTTAAATGATACCTATTTTTATAAAAATTATTCCAACAACGCACCCTCACATTTATTATTTCGAATATAATAAATGCATTTTATGATTTAATATTAAATTTATATATATACATATAATAATTACTATTATTTTATTACATACATTTATATATAAAAAGAAGTGTGATATATAATTATCACAATCTATAGAAATGAAATATTAAATAAAAAATTATTTGTTTCGTTTGTGGTTTTCATTCGCAATATATATTAATTCTAATATTTCAACAATTGGTGCACCTTATAAGAAGATTACAACATATAGACAGATGATTAAAGAATTTGAAAAAAGATCATAAGAAAATTATAAATATTTCCCATAGCAAGTTATACAGAATTTTACCAGGGGAATTTCCTAACTAAATTTTATAGAATTTACTCAGAAAACTGTATGAAATTTACACAGAAAATTGTATAAGGTTTCTTAAAAAAGAAAATTGAAAATTGTTTAGAATTTTCTTAAGAACATGTGAAAGTATTTCATATAGATAATTATACAGAATTTCCTTTGGAAAACCATACAAAATTCACTATGGAAAACTATACAGAACTTCCTTATCAAAATTATACCGAATTACAGCATAATAATAATGTTAAATCAAAATACACTCATAATAAAGTATTATATCACTTCAAAACAAAAAAATATAACAAATGATCATAAAATACAAAAATTATAAATGTCAATGACCCCGTTTATATAATAAACATATGTTTAGTTTAAATATATAAATATAATAATAGATAATCATTATATACCATATAGTTACAAAAAAAATACAATTCTCTGGTATTTAAAAATGGGCACTTAAAGTGTCATTGAAAAAAATTATATATTATAAATAAGCGCTTAAAAAATGACTGTATGAGAGGATAAAAAAATATGCGAAAGGCTGAAAAGTATATATCGTTAATCTCTCTTTCTGAAAGCTCTGAAAGAATATCTTGATGATTGTTCACCGTATATTAAAATGTGGGCATGTTCTTAGGAATTTTAAATTTTATATATTTTTTAAATACCACGTTGTAATTTAATGGGAGAAGATTCATTGTATTTAAATATTAAATTTGAGGTGATGTATTGGACATTTTTTTTTAATTTAATAAAATTGTTTTATTAGAATTATTATTTATCTACTAAATTACTTTAATATATTTCCAAATTCTTTCGAAAGTACTTAATGAATATCCAAAATCATTGTAAATTATACAAAATTTATTTAGGAAAATTAATTAAGATTTTTCTTTTGGATGGGAGGAAAACGTCTTTTGTTAATGATAGATACATGGTTAAATAACCAGCATCATTGCATAGTTGCTTCAAATTTGTGATATCAGAATGACAATGAACATTTATTTTAATTTAAACTTAAATATCAAATTATTAAAACGGGAATCAGAATGGTTATAATACCGTCTGGATTTCATTATTTTGTAAATGTTATATTTTTTCCACTATTTAAAATGTATGTAGCAAAAAAAAAAAAAAAGAAATCATAATTCATCGATTTTCTGTATATAAAATGTTAATAACCACATATGTATATAAAATGTTAATAACCACATATTTAACTTTGAAAATGTCAATTTTTTTATTATTATTTAGAGTATTTTTTTAAATTTTTAATATTTACTTTTATTTTTATATTTATATAACACCTGTTTTTATTAAATTGTCTTATTTGTTATACTTTAATTTATATATTGTGAAATGTTATTAATCTTTTATTGTTTGGGTTGATACTCTAAAATTAAACTATTATAAACTAAAATTAAGTATGTATTACAAAAAAAAAGAAGAAAGTATTAAAGTGTCTATTTTTGAACGCTGTAAATAAATATCGATATTTGTATAACAACAAAAATATATGATATTATAAATATTATTTTAAACAAACAAGATATTTGTAAAACTATCTCCCTTAATTATAAATAGACGAATAATTTATAATATATTTATTTCATTTTTTAAAACAAAAATGTTTTATCTTATTCAATTTTTGCTTCTTCATATATGAACAAAGATTTTAAAAAAAAAATATATATTATTGATGTTTTACTGGGAAAAACTGAATAATAATAGTATTTTTCTTGCTTTTCTATACATATGTTATTGTAGATATTCCATTATGTAATCATCCATTTGAGTGCTGTATTATATATTTACCCAAAATTAACACATTAACATATATATATTAACATATATATATATCTATATACTGTGGATGAAAGAGTAAATAACAATTTTCTAAATCAATATATAATTTTTACATCTTTACATAATCCATATACATAAATAAGAAAACAAAATTCCTCCCCTATATCGTTAAAGTGTTAAGATAAAATTGAATATATAGTATATATGGTATATATTTTATCTTTTAATAATAAACTAAAACTTAATGTGTTTATAAAAAAAAAATATAAAAAGAAAGAAAGAAAACCCGAGCGGAAAAATTAAATAAATCCTTATATGCTTAATATTTCAATAAACATAATTTTTTTTTCGTACATCTATCTATAATTTTCATATGAAGTTTAATATTTATATATTGTAAGAAAGGATATTGCTTGTATAAAACATATCTATATAATTCTATATATATATATATATATTATAATACTATACTATATTTGCGAAAGATTTTACAAATATATATAATAAATATATAAATATATAAATAACTATTTTTTATATACTGTATGCGATTTGTGCGTTATTTATTTATTTATAAGTATTATTATATCATATATGTACAATACAAATTTTATAAAAATTATCATAAACTTTAACCCTTATGTTTTTTTGTAGTATGTTGTATAATATTATGTATCTATCTGTGCCGATTACACTGAATATTATAATAAAAAGTGTTCATAAATTTCCAATTATTTCACAAACTCTTTTAGTTCAATCATTTTGAAACTTATACATTATTTTTTTGATCATCTTATACACTAATTTAATAAACATTTTATAAAAATAATTTAATATTTATATATTTATACAATGATTTGTTTTCATTAATACTGCGACGTCTGTTTAAATAACAATTTAACAATCTCCAGTAAATTCAAAAGAATTAGAATTTAATGCTGAAAATTCCCTTTAATTAATTAAAATCTAACCATGCTATATATACAAACGGACTGGCCTATAAAATAATTCTTATATCAATTAATTTTATTAATTAAACGTTAATAAATAGAAAATGCTTTCAAATTTTTGGTTGTTTTCACTATATTCCTATTGAACAGTTTATCCTCGTTTATATAATCGGAGGAAAAAATGTCATATACTAATAAGAAACTATTGAGTATTATAAAACTCCCATATATTATATAAAAGAAAATCTATTCATAAAATTATTTAATAGAATATAATAGTTTTCTTATACATAAGTTTATGGATATATATAATATATATGGTCTTCATGTTAAAATAAGAAAAGAATAATACCAAATACCAAAAAAAGAAACCTTTTGTATAATATAATAATAGCAAAATAGCATTAGAAAATATACATTTTATATAATATTAACTGATAGATAATCTAATTTGGAATAAAATATAAAGAAATTGCTTATATTTTTACATACACGACGATGAAGACGACGACTACGACGATATTTACAATAGATTCAACCTTTCTTGAAAGTCACTTTGAGTATAAAATCATTTCATCCATTCTATGTGCTTATATTTTATATTTATATATAATTTTTCTTTTTTTTTGTTGTATTTTTGATAGCACCTAAATGAAAATATATATGTAATATGTTTCCATATATATAGTAAATTTTAAAACTCTATATGTCGTTCATTTTTGATGTTATATATTTATATAGAACATATATACACAGTCACACACATCCAGCTGATCTTCTATGATATATATCTATATATATAGTATAGTATAGTATAGTAGTTTTATAACATTTTGATTAAATTTTATTTAATATACCTACCTATAAGTACCTATACCTATGAGTATGAATATATGCATATTCGAATAAATTTACCAATATTTATTTATACTTATTATATATGGTAGATATATTTATTCGTTTTCTGTATATACCCGATATTGTATATGCACAATCTCCTTTAACCCTTAATAAACTTTTGGTTTTCTATATTTGATTAAATACATTTTGTATTAGTATATGAAAACATACATATTTGTATTATATATAGGTAAATAGTTAAATACATATCAAATACTGTTTGCATCACAATTGAATGGATATCATTTTCATAACTGATTTCCACTTTTCGGGATATTTTGTATAGACTCCAGAAATTTGAATTCGAATTTCGCAAGTTATTGGTGGGTTATTCCACAATAATTTGAATTGTGATATATTCAGTTCAGTGGATTCCTTTCAATTAACCTTTTAACATTTTAAGATATCGGTATTTGTGTTTGATTTCTCAGACTCTAAATGTGTATAATGTTATAACAAAAACTCTTGAGATCGAAAAATTGTAGGTAATATTAATTAATTGTAGAGATGCAATATTTTTTCTGTATTTCTGTAATTTATCTGAAGTTCACCAAACTTCCTTATGCAATATTCCGTTGATAAGTATAATTAAATAATAAGACCATAAAACAAAAAAGAACTTTCAAAACCAAAACGAGTTTTTTCTTAAATTTAAAGAAAAATAATCCTCATATTCAAGGCAATTGTATTAGAAATGACAATGACTATGGAAATGTATCGCTGAATATAACTTTTTCTTTTAAAAAATTCTGTTCACTCAATTGTGACATTGACAGTTGAAATGTATATATAACATAAGGTAAATCAATGTATGACTTCTAATATATACACATACAATGTATATTCAGTATTTATATAAATACATAAAGGTAGAATTATATATATATCCTTTGAATCCTTGAATATATATTTTAATATTATATAGTTATTATATAGCATATATATTCACATGTACACATGTACACATTCACATTCACATGTAAGATTTTTACCTATCTATAAATTTACATAATCGTACAGAGTTTGTATTATATATATCTATATACAAAAAATATGTTGCTATATATATTATTATATTATCAAAGTTACAGGAATTGTGAATATACAACACATATATTGTTGTAATACGGACTGGTTCTTATACCTGAATGCAATAATCTATTAAAAGATGATTTTATTTCATTTTAAGGAATTAAATTGTATCGATTAGAAATTTTGTATAACTTGACCAACCTCTATTGAGTGTGAAGAAAAGAAAAATTTCTGTCTTTTTTATTTTATTCGTTACTATTGCCGAATCGGTTGACATAATAATAAATCAAATAATTGTGAATTTAAAATTAATAAGTTTATTGTAATAAATGTTAAACGTTATCCTAATTTGCTTTCCTTTCAATTTTGTTCAAGTTTCATTATGGATTTTTTAAGACAAACTGTAGCTCATGGTCTGAATATACAAAATTCAACCTCCTGTTCCAATTTTCGCCTCAGAATGATACCTTTATTGATTAGTGTCCACGTCGGAATCACCCCGTATTTGTATAGCTCTATATGTACGATATACACTCCCATCATATTCTCATATATGTATTTTTTCTTTTATATTTATATACATATTTGAAATACAAAAACGTAAAATAAGAATAAGATGAAGAAAAAATTATGTAGAAAATAACATTGTATATATAAATATATGGATTTTTCCTTAAATACAATTTTCCTTTATACATATATACTTATATAATATAGTCAAATAAAATGTCGATTTTCATCTCTACAATTTCTTCTTATATTTTTTTTTCTATTATTATCATCGCATCCATTAATTCATATATTCGTTTGCTTAAATATATAAATATAGAATATATGAATTTTGATTGTGTCTCAATACGAGTAGAAATGTAAATACAATCTGGAAAAAGTTTTACATATAAAGAACAACATTGTTAGACCCATATGTACGATTATGATGTGTATAAACTATACTAAACTATATATTGTATATATACGTAACATGTATATTTATTATAAATTCAACATTCTCCACATTCAATTGTCTTGATAAAGAATTTTGGTATATATGAATTGGAATGTATCTATATAAAGAAGAAATCTATCTATATATAGGAATGTTGACTTAATGTACATAATATATTTTAGTCAATATATGTAAATTTTGAAGAAAATTAGATATAGGGAAAGGTATCGATATAATATATAATTTCTATACATATGTGGTAAGGTAACATATGTTCAACTATGTATATATTTTGTTTAATATTCTGAATTCGATGATGGATGATAATATATATGTATCATATATATGGACGATATGATATAACAACATATCGTGTCTCTGAATATAATATGTCAATGAATAAAATAATCTGTTAAAGAAAAAAAATAAATGAAAAGTTTTTCGTTTAATAAATGTTTGTTCTTTCCATATGTATATAGATTATATCTAACAATATAGTTTAAATATATATTTTTTAGATTTATATATGCATTGCAATGAAGGTCTAAAATATATGTGTTGTTTATAAAAAGGAATGTATAGCATTTTCTTATATGTTACTTTTAAGTAACTTTTCTTTCTTATCCACACATAGTTATATAGATATATGTGTTATATGCTTTATTCTAGACATGTATTCTTATATTTCATCATTTGTATTTCAACAATTTTCTTCTTTTCTTTTTACTTTATTATTATAAATTATTTTTTATATTTTATATATTGCTAAAGGAAAAAATATACCTATTTATATATATTTAAATATACGTCTTGAACGTATATATATTATATGTGATGATACACACAATTCCTTTACATATTGTTAATCAGAAAGAATATTTATTTTGATTAAAAAAAAATTAAATACAAATTGTAGAAAATGATGAAAAATTGCATGTACATTTTTTCATGTCTAAATTATATAAAATATATATTGAAATTGAATGCAATCATGCATAGAGAAAATTCTTGTATTGCAAAATAGCAGAAAGGCAACATTTTGATGTATTTTTATTGCTAAATTGCATATTTTACGAATACGTATAAGTATATATGTTTTTTATTTTACGTTCAATATTCAATATTAATCCATGGAGTTTTTTTTTCGTATAATTCGGATGATCGTGCATATAAGGTCCACAACGTCTACTATTGTATTATTTCTTTGAATGCAAGAAAATATTATCATATTTGTATAAGATTTTTTCAAAAATTGTTGATGGAAAAGGATATAGCCACTTGCAAGAAAATCGATGATATATTACCATTTCTTTCTAATTGCAATTTTGTATAATTTTATAAGGTATATTTTGTGTAGTTTTTAAAAGAAATTCTATATAATTTTCTATAGAAAATTACTTAAAAGAAATTAGTTATGATTTTCTAAAGAAACTTATTTATAATTTCCTTATGAATTCTGAATAATATTCTGAAAAAAATTCTGTATAATTTATTTAATATTAAATATTTCATGCGAATACGATCATTTATGAGCGTTTATAGAAGTTTAACCACAAAAAAAACTATTATGTATTAAAAAAAATACAATTAGACTGCAAAAATAACTTTTGTTTAAATAGAAATATATTCTCGTCGTAACAGATTTTATTTTATTTTTGCATAATATATATATGCAGAATAATAATAATAATAATAAATATTATGCATAATTGTTTCTAGATATATATTTTTTTAAAATTGAAATAAATAAAATAAACTGCGATGATGTAAAATGTATAATTATATATGTTCTGATTTTATATGCACGCTCATATACTGAATTAAGTGTGTGTTTTTGCGGTACAAGAATTTTTTATTATATTACTTATACCTTTTGTAAATATTATAGAATAGAATTTTAAAATATTTTAAATTGAATTAAAAAGTTTAATTTAAAATATGCATGCATATAAATATATATCTATTGTTTATATTGCTAGAAATAGGGTAATTTCACCTGTGCGTGAATTTCATTCCAATTCGTTGCGAATGCATATGGCAAATTTATATATTTCATGCAATTATATGCCAGTTATCGATATAACTTTAGTACAATATTAATAAGTTTTATTTTTATTTTTAATAGTTATAACAATTAAAATTTGATAGATTTTATCAATTTCATCTGTGTTATTTAAACAAATGAAATTATAAATAGGAACTCTTTCATCATCATCACCACCAATAACTCACTTTAATAATATATATCTATTATATAGTAATTTGGAAAACTTTACCCTTCGCCGATTGTGTTATTTTATAATAATTAACAAAAAAAATATATATAATGTATTCTTTCTACTTAACATTTTCTTTTACGACATATGCGATGTTGTTTACAAAGAAATGTATAATATTTTGCATATATACCATATATGGTATATGATAAATAGATGTATGTTTAGTTATTCGAGCATGTATATACGATAATATATCATATATATATACATAATACATAAGATTAATATATTATTTTAGAAAAGTTTTGACGGTATATGAGATTGACGCTCATAAAATTATGTGATATGTGATATATTATCATTATATATGTTTATATAGTTATTAAATATTGAAATTATATCAAAATTAAATCAATTACATAAGAGGATTGAATAATGTATATTGTATTTTCCCTATATATATATTTGTTTATATAACTTAATTCATATATATAACAAACAACAAAGTTATATAATAATAAATCTGAATTATAATTTATATAATTATGTTATTTTTGTATAAATCATTAATTTTGATTGAATATGTTGAATAAAATTTGATAATTTTTTAATCATATTATATATACCGCATATATACATTTGAATTTATTTATGTTTGGTAATTTACATATATATATATATATAATAGTTTTTTTCGTTCTGTAAACTGTAATTATATTCCATTTATAAGATAACATTTGAATTACACAAACACGTAAATGGGGATAAACACAAAAATATATATAATTATCAACATATATAATATTCTAAATTTTTTGAGTACATTAACATTTAAGATTGTAATTAAAATTATCATTAAATTAGATTCGTTCACGATTCAGATAAGAATATACTGTATATACATTTCAAATGCAATCCATTAACTTTATTTGAAGTGAAAGAATGAACTCAAAGAAAGTTTTCCCATATGAAAAATATAGTAAAAATATACAGATAATTCGTTGAAAAATTATAGTTTTCTTTGAATGCATGTAAAAATTTACAAATAAACTCTCGGTTGAGATACGGAAAGATACTGTACATTTCAATGCAATCCATATTAGCTAATCTTGAAATGAGCATTTTGATAGAGATAAGACTTTATTGTTATAGTTACATATACAGATAGATAGTTTTTCAATTTTCTTCAAAGTTTTTCAAAGCAAATCGAATGCCATTAATTGGGTTTTAAAGGACGATCCCCCCAAAGAAAGATATATTTTTATGTACCAAAAACGATAGATAGTTTTGAATTATAGTTTTGAATTATTTGCATTAAATAAATTTCAAGTGTTTGACACTCAAAGAAATATAGACAGTTTCCCATATAAATAATCAACAAAAAAAAAACTATTTAGTTGTTGATTTTTAAAAATTATAATGTTTAATTGTTCCTCCAGCTTAAAAAACACCATCTCTCCTACAAATCTCGAAATTGAAATGGAAAGATACAATAACTCAAATGTCTGTTCAATAAAATAATTATAATTATTTTTAATGCACTATCTGATCAAAGATATTTATAGATAATATTATATAATTTTTAATTTACATCTATATCAAATATATATTTATTTACCTATACATAAAGGTAAATAATATACATATATATACTATATTTATTGTACTTTTGATGTTATTACACGTGTATAACTACTAACATCATACATATCCCCATTCAATACACACGATAAATTCATTTTACAAAATTTATATATAACTACAAATACGTATATATCGTATGTGGCACTAGTAGAATGTATAATAGGTAAAGCAATATTAAATGTCAACAATTTCAATGTTTCTTCATCTATATATATATATTCACATATGGATATTATTGTATATGGGGTTTCATCAAGCAGAAAATTTGTTATATAAGGTATATTATTATTATTATTATTATTATTATCATTATATATTGATGTGCTCAATTCATTTATATATGATGTTATATATGTAAAATCATTACAAGTATATTATTAAATATTTATGATATATATAGTATAAATATATATTGTATAAAATGTCATATACAGTTTACGTTCACCTGTGCTGTACATAAATATCTGTGCAATAATTATTACACCACCCTTGATAATTTCTCTGTATAAACCTTTTCAACACAGTATTATTGTATAAATATACATTTATGTTTAGTTCATATATGTATGGATTCTGTAATTTTGTGATAAATATATATACATTGAGATATATATATATATGTATATATCTGATGATGACTGTATAGTACAAGCATTATATACACATTTGTATGTAACCATAACTACAACCGCAATTTTACATTCTCAACATGTATTTTATTATAATTATTTTCGTCAATTTAATTGAATTCTCTTTTATATATAGATAAAACATTATATTATATACATACAGCGCAGCTTATAAATATAGATTATATATCATACACCTTCTATCTAGCTGTAGATGGCAATTCGCATTTCATTAAATTAATTAGGCCATCCGTAAAAATATCTAACCCTTAAAGAAAAAAAAAACATAAAATAATGGTGATATTTGATGCATTTGGATAAATCTGTGTAATAATAAATCATTTGTATATATACAAATAAGATTATATGTGAATTTTCTACCTCTTTATGATATTTATAATTTATATTTTTTACCAGTTGTTTTATTTGAAATTATTTCCTAATCTATATTTAATAGACAATATAAGTAACAAAGTTAATAAAAAGACGATTTTTGTATTTAAATTTTCTTTATATTTTCCAAAGTGTCTTTTATTTATCGTGAGAATACCAGGTAATTTAAAAAATTCAATAAATGATCCAAGTGAAAATCGTCAAATTCCATATGAAAAGGTGATCTTACGTAAAATAAATTGATAAAAAATAGATTTGCATTTTCTATTTTTAATCAATTTATTTTACGTAAGACATTTACAGTTATTTTTGGATGTAGAGCGGGTACCCCCCACGGGATACCCGGGAATATATATACACTAACCACAACTGGCAGAAACGCCAGCGCGGTCCGTATAAATATAAACCTACGGGGAACATCATTGCTGGAATATGGTATGTCTCATCGTCGACTGTCCAACATTCAAACAACCATGTCCCCCTTAATTAAAAGCAAATCTCACTTGTATTTTTACAAGTGAGATTTTTGTGTATGAAAATCGGCGGCTTCGCTACCAATTATGCCATCCAGCCATATGAAATTGTATACAATATTTTGAGTTTTTATAACATTTCAATCATGATATCAATATTATAACATAAATCATTAAATATAAAAAAACTCAATTGAAATAATTATTTTTTATCATAATAATATAATAAAAAAAAATATGTGAATAAAAAAAATTATTAAAAAGATGATACGGTCAGGATACGAACATGGTCGTTTGATTTGCTATAAGAATTTATTTTAAATATTATTTTACATATTTAAATTAATTTACCAATAACAATTTCTTTGAATTAAACGAACTCTATATCATTACTTTATAGTTGATAATATTAATAATAAATAATTTTATGAATATATTTATTAATTCACATTACACCTTTTATATGCCATTCGATCTCTTCCTTTGGGATATCCCTTGGTACTCAATTGTTTATTTATTTTCTAGATAAAAATTTTATTTTTTGTTATATTATTATTTTATATTAATTAATTTTTATTTTTCTTCTTTTCTATTTCCAGGTAAGTGTGATTTTTGTCTGCCAGCTTTACGAATTTTATTTTATTAATTTATAAATTCCAACCAATGTGAGTAAAACATTTTTTATTGTATATGTTTAAAGGTAATATATTAAAAAAGGTAAATTAAATTGGTCGTCGCGAAACTTTTGAATTCAATTTTAATAATTTAAATTATTGTTTATTTTGATATTAAAATTTTCTGATTTTATAACGATTTGTTTTGAATTGAATATCACTTAGTTTTGAAATTTATACATCACAAATCAGGAATACCTATCATATAACAAGATTCTCTTAAATAATTATTTATCCCAAAAATATTTCACATAAGCCCCTCCTAATATTTTAATAAAAAAAGCCAAAGTTATTTTTGATTTAAAAGACATATCACAAAAATATAATTAAAGATAGGGTTCAGTCAGGGTTCCAATTAAAATTCAATAAAAACAGATAGTATATTCCCATTAGATAATATTTTTCGAATTAATCATTTGTTTTTAAACATTCCTTTTCATTATTGATTTCAATTTATAAAATAAGTGATCGCGATTCAATTTTTTATTAGTAGTTTCCATTTAAATTAAATAGAACGTAATTTAAAATTGGACCAAATTTAATTTATTTATTTAATCTCTTTTAAGAAATACAAATATATATTTTTAGAGTTCATGATAGATTGTAGAATTTTATTGGGTTTTAACAATGTTGTGAATAATTTTTTTTTTGAAATTATTAGTAAATTTAATGGGTTTGATAATATGAAGGTACATTTTTAAAAATACTCCCCTTATGGGAGAAAAATATTTAAAATTGTGGTTGTGGGTTACAGAATAATATTTAATAAATTGAAAATAATTATTATCATATAATTAATGGAAACTAATAAATAAAATAAAATTGACAATTAATTTAATGAATGAACCCATTAATTTGTCGTTTTGCATGAAATATCTACCGTGAACTCGACAGTATAGTTTAGTATACTAACACATTTGTAGAACATATAGATTTTATTATTGATTATATTGAATTATATAAATTTTTATAAAAATGTCATTTGTCTTATTTTTCCTAAAATGGTATTTCCTTTTAGTGGAATTGACTACTGATTAATACTTTTATCCTAAATCAGTAATCACAAAAATCCTATCCATGAATACTTGGGTCCAGCCCTCTGGTCCCGTCAAACGGACTGACTACGCGCCAAGTATTTGCTCCTATCCAATCGTCTGATAGGTCCCCTGACAACGTTGTTTTAAAATTGGGCTTGTTTAGGGTAATTTTAAGTTTCTATAAATATTTTTTTGCAGGTAATAGACAACGGAGGGTAAGGGAATTAAAATTGTCTAGACTGTAACTTTTCTTATTGAGTTAGTTAGATATTTTTATGTATTTTATGTTATTTTGTTTTATGTCAGTCATTTTAAATAACTAATTTTTTATTACATAATTTATTTTTTATATATGAAAACGTAAATATTGATATAAAAAGGAAAATTAATTTTTTTTTTACCATGCAAATTTACCACCAATATCACTTTGTTAATATACTTTATCATTGAAAATTTGTTTATTGCTTAAGAACATTTTATTCATGATTTGCATTAGAAATTTTACCATATATGATCTCGATTCTCGAAAGACCTTTCTATAAATGCGTCAATTCTGTAAAGTGTTAGACATAAGGAAATTTAATTTCTTTTTCTTCATAATTCATATTTTACACAGTTTATTCTTGTATGTATCGTGACAATAATCGCACCAATATTTATGAAAACATTTCTAAAAAAACAAATTACTAAACTTCAATATAATAAAAATGTCTTTACAGGATTCATTCAAAATTATTGACAATTCACCTTTTTTTAAAAGAAAAATTTAATAGCAAAGTTATGCGATATACTTTATTTATAAAATATATATTTGTTCCTTTGTATACTTTTTATATTTGATTTTCATTTGATAAATATACCTATGCATACAAACATTTAACTATAAATTCTTTATTCATCCCCTAAAATTGTATTTAAACATTTGTGTACAATATATAGTAAAAGTCGAAATTAATGAAATCAAAAGATACATACGCAAATTCACATTCTGACTTTATATATAATAAAATAGTATTTTTAGATGAAGGTACGTACGTATATATACATTAGATAGTTATATAGAAATATATATATGATCCCCCAATCAAATGTTGCTAGGATACATATACAATTGATGTTGGTTTTTTGGTACATGAGAATATTATACATATAAATTTGTTTTGTATTTATATACAAATATTGTGTATAATTTTCTATATATATATATCTATGGTTTCCTTTGATTGTAAAATTCATTAATTTGTTCGTCAACAAGTTTTTAATGAAAATTTCATAAAACCAAAATAAAAAATTGTATTGCAGATAGTTAAACATACAAAAATTATTATATTTCTGTTGATTCTTTCTAAAGAAAAAAGTAAAATGCGATTTGTTTTTTTTTATATTTGGTGAATATCAAAAAAACGAAACGAAAACCAAATAATAATAATTATATATGATTTGATGTTGATTTGTTTGGACCAAAATTAAATTAGTTTTTATTTATATTATTTTTTTTTCTTTCTGTTTGCTATATAATTATTTTTTGAATTAATTTATTTTTTGAATAGTATGTCACATAACTTTTTTTATTTGTTTGTTTAATGTTTAAAGGTTCTCTTTGTACGCGTTTTATATAACTCAGTGAATGTTACTTTGCGATTTAAACAGAAGCAACTGCTAATGATTCTGAAAGTACATTTGGCCATTACACTGACACCTTCCAATTATTAGTTCTTAAACACTTTTTTTCGTCGGAATAAAACGTTCCTTAATATCAAAATAATTTAATCAATTAAAATAAATACGGCGGTGCTCAACTATAAAGAAAAATGAAATATCTGTGTATGTATAAAATTATACGCCTAACGTATAATAACGAAAACGTATAATATCAAGAACGTTTAATTGAACCAAAATTTATTTATAAAACTTACGGAATAGTAAAAATGTGATGATTTCAATGAATTTAGGTTTCCGTAATCTCCTTGACGTTTTTATATATATACAATCAAGTTAATATAACTCATTCTTTGATGAGTTGATTTTTTAGTGATTAGTGAGCTCAAATAAGCAAACAGTTTTTTACCAAAAAAAGAAATATCATTTTAATTAATTTAAATCGTAAATGTTGATTCTTCAACAAGATTTACAATATATAGTAATCTTTCTAGTAAAAAATTGAAATATAAATCCATTTGCAAATGACAACCACCACATAATAAAATGTATTTTTTTCATCCGATTCATCACATTTATTCTATAGATTATATAAAATGAATGTATAAAAAGGAATCCACCTTATTATATGATTTGAATTATACCATCATACAAACAACAACCAAAAAAGAACCATTCACATTTTCAACAAATTCAATTTCATGTTGTTTTTTTAATACTATATACCATATATATATTAGGGCAGAAAATAATTTATATATGAATATCATGTTTTTTAATTACTTTTTTCCTATTCCATGAAATGCATGTACTTTTAGTTTTTTTTAATTTTTTTTATTTTATTTTGATAAAAAATATTTATATTTTTTTTATCCTATATTGTAAATGCGGAAACTATATGTAAAATGATAATTAAAAAAGTTTAATTAGATGGAAGCATATCATCATATTATACTCTATAGATATATATACGATATATATTAATTCCCATTCATACACACATTGTGCGATTATATACACATGTAAATATGTGATAACAAGCAAATATATATATATATATATATATATATAGGTAATATATTTTATCCATCCATATATACCTTTATGAGAATGTGTGTCTACATTAAAATTATAATCTTTTTTGCTTTAATCTGAATTGTATATATCAAAATACTCACAGTTGACGGTATATGATATAATATCCTTCCATATATATATATATATAATATTGTATTTCGGATAACTGCTTGGATATTCTCGAGTACTTTTTCCTTATATCTACATTTTTATTATATGTAAAGTTCTGTAACATGATATTTTATATACATTTTCATTTCATGCACAATCTACCTATCTATATAGATTAAACTACAAGTCGGCGATACAAACACAAAGCAAATTAATTTTTCTATTATCACGGTGAGTGTAGCAATATAAATATTTTGCGATAAGTTCACTCTAAATATATTTTATATATATAGGGTGTCCCAGTACAGGGTGCCAACCCGAAACCGGCAGGTTCTATACCTCTTTCCAATCAAAAAATGTATTGCGACCCCATGTCTATCTCGCTTGGTTTTCGAGCTAGCCCGAAAAACGATTGTGTTGAAGTTCAAGGTAGTACGTAAATGTTATTTACCATATCTCAGCAACCACTTATCGGATAATAATTAATAATTATAACCTTGTTGGAAAGGTATTTTAACTATCTTTAACTTTTTTTAAGAACATAAACATCGGTGGCAACCCGTTTTCATGCTATATCTGATCAAACACAAGAAATTTCAAAGACTTTAATTATTTTTGTTATTTTGCAAGCCTATAGAACTGTAGGACCTTTACGTTTATTAGCGGTCGGTTTTTATCGGTCGGTTTTTAGGAAAACTTTTTTGATGTTTTAGCTTTAATTTGGTGTACAAGCTTTTTTTTTAATTGAAATTATTTTTGTGTACATTTTTAATTTATGTAAGGAATATTTTTTTGCATATGTATTCTTTCATAATTAAATTTCGCAATTAAATTTGAATAAGAATTAAGACAAAATTAAAAGAAAAAGTATTTATACATTTAAAGTGTTCTAAAATATTTCAAGTATTAAAGTATTTATTTAAAATCAAAGTAATGTTGATATTTTATTTTCAGTTTTTAAGGCCAAAATTGCATTTTTTAATAAGTTTATTATTTTATCCGGATATATCAAAAATTTCCTTACATTTTTTTAAGTGTTATCCTTTGTTATATATACTATACTATAATAAATTCGTATCATAAATCATTATCCTAATTATCTGGCAAAACAATTCAAATCAATGTTAACCAAAAATACTTAAAATAAAATAATTCATGAAGACTATTATACAAAGTTTAATGTTTCGAATTATTATGTGAAGTAAATATACACGTGATTTGTAATTGTCTATAAATGATGCATGTCCTACGATCTTCTATACAATTTTTCTCTTATAATCCTTTGAGGATTAGTTTATCTTAAATTCGGTTGTCTTGAAATACATGTATATGGATGGTTCTATATCATATCTGATAAACTAAGTATTTACACACAAAAAAATATAAATGTACTATAATGAAGTGTAAATAAAATGCCCAAATAAGTAATAGTTACAAATTGCCATCACATTAAATAAACACAACCGAAAAAAAAAATACACAAATAAACATATTGCGGTTAGACTGATCTTACTGTTTATGATTTATAGTTTTACAATTTTTATAAATACACTTGTTAGGGTTTAAATGTTCTATAAAAATATTGAAATAGATATTTATCATCATCATCTTATTATATTGTGATATAAAAATAGAAATCTTTGAATATAGTTAAAATTTTTAAACTAGGGTAAAAACAGTAAAAGACTATCTCGTATAATATAAATAGATATAACAAATATATTGTTTATTTTATTCAACCTGCGATAAAATTTAATAGTATATATGTTTATTATTCAGATTCATAGAGTATAAAAAAAAGAATGCATTTTTGTATATGTTTTATGTATATTTAGTTATCAACTAATTAATTTAATATCTATTATATATATAAATACAAAGATTATATTGATATTATTAACACATTTAACCATAGACACCGAAAATAATATTGCCATCATGTGTATATAATAGAATTAAAATTTCTTGTAGATATTATTTAAAAATGTATATATACATATATCTATATAAGTGACAAATGAAATTAAACATTTCATTTATCTACCTACTTTTAAGTTTGTATATTGTATATACAAACAATTTCCTATATATATATATATGTATAGTTAATGTAAACAAATTTAAAGAGGAAGAAAAAAAAACAACACGAACAACATAAAACATATTATTATACAAAATAATATTATATAAACTATATAGTCATTCGCATACAAAAAAATCTACAACTTATAAATTTGAATATTTAAAATTTTGTTTATATAAAATACTGTATATTATTATTATTATTACATTTATCATACAAATAATAAAATTGATGTATGAATAAAATTGTAGATATATAATCAATATTGAATTAAAAAAAAATGTATTGGGATTCCAAAATTCCATCTATTTTAATGTATATATATATCGACATCCTTTTAAAATAAACAGAAAAATCGTGTTTTTCTTTTTTTTATAATAGAATTTTATAAACAAATTGTATTTATATATTATCTGTATAGAAATGCGCGGCGGCGGCGACGGCGGTGGCAATGAATAATATCATCATCATTCTAGTATATTTTGTATCACATATGTGTATATAATTGAATATCTATTTTCCATCATGATAGATATAAATCTATTTTCCATTTAATTTAATTGCAATGTTTAATTCTATTTGTATATGTATATAATAAAATGTATATATTTTATATAAAATGTAAATTATATAACATTTATAATAGATTTATATATATATATGTATAATATAAAATATACGATGATAGCATTTTATTTGTATACGATACGAATACGTATATGTTTTTCTTTTTTTCTTTTTTTTTTATATGTTCATTGGTATTTTTTTATTTTATTTTATTATTTTACTCTTAATTGAACAAAGTAAATATTTGCTAAAATATTTTACGTTAATATTATATATTATATTTATATATATATATATATATACAATAAATGTATGTATAATATAATTAAATTTATATATAACCAAGTATAGAGTACATATATATACAATTAAAATGAATAAAGCAACAGAGTAACAAATTGGATGTTGTTTTTTTTTTTTTTTATCTATATATAAAATGTTTTGCTAAGGGTATATCTTCTTTTTTTTTATTTATTTTTATATAAATATTCTACTTTTAATTTGTTGTAAAAATTCAAAGAATTAAATATTAAATTTCACTATTTAAGTACATATATATTTATATATGTATATACTTATTTTGTAAACATTTAATGTTTATTTTATATTCAACTAATTTAACATTATTTTATTTTTTTTTAATATACACACTTGAGGTTTATTAAAAGAAAATCCAATCCGATTATTATTTATGTTGAAAATTAAATAATAAAACTGATGATAATATTTTGTTAGGGTTATGCCAACTCTAAAGAAGACAGAATTTATTTATCAATTAGTGATGCAATAGTTATGATTTGAATATTTATCAATTTATGAAATGATTTTGTATCTATTTTTATGTTAATAACTGTATTTTATATATATATAATTAGTTAAATTCACGTGTAATATACAGCCATAATAGAGGAATGCCAGAGATTATTCAAAAATGTCCGTTTAAAGTCAATTGCAGAATAGTAAAATTATACAGTATTTATATACTATAAATGCACATTTATATAATAATATATGTAAAGTATATGATATTCACTAGTACATACCACTCTGACTGACTATATTAAAAAGGCAGATATACAAACAGTATCTATCTGTAATTGGTATATAATACATATAGAGTTTATATATATATAATATTCTTGTTAAAAATAAATGAATATGCATAAAATTTAACAATTAAATGGTTTGTAAAGGAATAAAAATAATTAAATCGAAAACATTTAAAACGGATCTTCTATATATAGGTATTTATTTTTTTAAATATATTTAATTAATTTCAAATTCATGTACATCCAATTTTCAACCCCTTACTATATTTTATGTATTTCGATATATCTCGTCTGAGTAGTCTCATCTCTATGTTATTTTTAGAATATATTTATTCTGCTTAATATTAATAATAATAATAATTATTATTATTATTATAAAATTTTATCGAGTGTAGGTGTAAATATTTCTTAAAAGTCTATTTTTAAAATGAATATTTTAATATTGAATTTCTTCGTAATCTTCTTCTTTTTTTTTGTGTACATAGCCATCACTCTATTTGTTTATATGATAAATAAACGAGAAAAGGTGTATAAAATGTAAATATATATATAAATATATAGTATAAAGAATCTTTTAAAATATACAAACCTAATTATATACATATATACAATTTCTAATAAAACCCTAATGATTCCAGTTTACTGTATAGGAATATCTCATTTTTTTTTTTAATAATTAGAAATAATTAATTCAAAAAAGAAAAGTTTTTTTTCATTCTAAAAGTCTTCAATAAAGTCTGATGAAATGAAGGTTAACGCGTAATATTTTGATATCATATGACACGATAATGTTGTTATTATAAAATTTCTTAACAATTCGCAATACTTTATATTCATAAATGGGGGGTGATGCATCAATTTTTATAATCGTCAATTTTTGGTTTAATAAAACTACTAAATCTTACATAATAAAAATATTAAAATATACTATTAAACTGTTATGGAATTTTGTTTTGATGATTTTTATGGAATCATACTTATTCATAACTTGATAGACATTTGGAAATTGAATAATAATTAAATTATTAGTTCCATTTAAATGATTTTTCATTAAAGTTAATCTTTATCTTAAATTAAAATCAAATATTTCCTACATGAAAATTAACTCCGTCCGTCAATAGCATAATAAATTCTAACACAAAAAAGTATCATTCACAATGCAGATAAATTTTATTATTGTTTAATAGAAAGTATATATATAATGAGAATAATATGCATGGTATATTAGAAATTTATTTGCATATTGTATGATTTGGGAAAAAAACATAATATGAAATGTCCTTTAAGGAGCAATATCTAAATTGCCTATGTATTGAATTTTCCACCTTTACAATACATTCATAATAATTATATTATGTTTTATAAAGAGCTATCAAACACATTTTAAGTTATTATAAGTTAAATTTTGCTATTTTTTTTAACATTATTGCAAGGATACAAGATCAGAGGAGAGAAATTATTATATATATACATAGGAGAATTATCAATGTTTTTATACATTTCAATTGGGGAAAACCGGAAAATTATAACCCCAATTTTTGTTGATACACAGGGAGCGAAATAACACCATTATAGAGAGTGAAATTTTAAATTAATTTTCCTTTTTTTTATTATGTATATGTACGTGATAGAGATTTATTTAGTGTATATATACAGGGCGTTTATAAAGAAAAATCGGCATTAATGTCCTATAATATAATAATAATAATAATAAAATATTTTGAATTCTATTTTGTTTTTAAAGTCCTTTGAAGAATATTCTAAAAATAATTTAATTTTACTTTTATTATATTACGAATTTAAATATAATTTTATCTGTTATTAAATCCATTTAATTTATTCTATATATGATTTTGATTTAATCAATGTTTTAATGTTTGGTTTTTAAAATCAATATGTAACATATATACGTGAGGAAAGATTAAGATAATTGATGCTGGAGAAATGTGGGCAGGCATATGAAAATTAAATATTTTTTTTATATAAAAATAAATACATATTGTTTTTGATGGTATAGGTGTCATGGGAAATTATTTTTTTTTTTAGTTTTTCTTTTTTTTTATATTTTAAAATATGTTTGTAAAGGCTCTATACTATACAGATATATTAAGTATATATATTTTACTCTTTATACATCCGAATATATATATATATATTATGATTTATATTTATAAATCAACGCGGCAATGTTTTTTATATGACTTTCCCATATTTATAGATAGGTGGATTTTTTTTTATTTTTCGGATATAAAAACAGATAAAAAAAAGGATATTAGTATAAATATATATAAAATCAAATTTGATGTTGAAACTTGCGCGGTAATAAATTAAATGAATTGATGATTTTCCAGGAAAACTGTACTCTTACTCTGTTTTTCACATTTATTTATGCCAATTTTTCATGTGTATTTTATATACCAAAAAACAAAAATACAAATAATATTGAATTTTCCTTATATACAAATCCGTTGTGTAAACATTCACGCAGATACTATATATGTGTGTAAT
Source organism: Dilophus febrilis (assembly GCA_958336335.1). Classification (NCBI taxonomy): domain Eukaryota; kingdom Metazoa; phylum Arthropoda; class Insecta; order Diptera; family Bibionidae; genus Dilophus; species Dilophus febrilis. The sequence continues at coordinate 55,256,965 of OY284469.1, read as the reverse complement.
ATACATACGGTGTTTTCCTTTTTTCATCATCAACTGATAAATCTTGTTTTTCTGTTGATTTTTTTTTTTTTATTTTTGCTTCGTTTTGTTTGGGGGAACGAATAATATACCATAAATTATACATTTTCTATATATACCGACTATTTTCTATATAAAATGTATGTACATGACATGCAATATATGAATGTAAAATACATTGGCAAAAGCTTTACTGGTCGTAAACAATATCAACTAGTGCTTTTTCAATATTCATAACTGTTACACACGCAATCATAAATTGTAATAAATCACATACGGGCAAATATTTCATCCAAAATACAATAAATTCCATCCAATAATTTTTAATTTAAAATAAAAAAAAAATAACAAAACTTTTCGTTGTTTGTGATTTTTCTTTTTTTGTATTGTAATTGTGATAATTTTATTTAAGTTTTTTTTTGTTGTTATTTTGAATTGTGGGTTTAAATAATTTTATTTATTTTCTTAATATTAAATCTCATTCCTTTCTTTAAGAAAAATATATATTTTCTTAAACCAATTGTTGAATTTTCTTTTAAAAATTTTGTTTCGTTTATTTTTTTTTGGTAATAAAAATTGTTCCTATTTAAAAACTCATCATATTTGAATAACAAATACTACATATTTGAATAAATAAATATTATTTTCATGTGTTTTGTGACTAAATCAAAAATGTTTCTCATTTATTTTAATTTAATAATAAAAATGATGATGAAAATTTAATTTAAAAAACTATTAAACAAAAAAATAGGAACAAATAGATAAAAAAACATATAAATAAAAAATAGAAAAAAGATATGTATTTATCTATTAGTATGCAAAGTCAATGTGTATTATGGTCACCGCCATCACCACCTCCACCACCACCAGGAACAGAAGAACCCCAAACAGCACCAGTGTTAGAAACTCAACAATATCAAATTCATCATCATCATCATCATCAAATATCATCAGCACCAATGCTACAACCATTAATTTATTCTCAACCTCAACCTCAATCTCAAACGCAACCTTCTCAAGCTCATCAACGTCAATCCCAACATCAACGACAATCCCAAAATCAGCGTCAGCCTCAGCCGCCACCGCTTTTGCCTTTGCCACTGTCCCAATGTCACGGACAACCCCCATGTCATGGACAGCCTCAGACTCAGCTTTTGCCTCAACCTCAATTTCTGCTACATACCCAATTTTGGCCACATCCTACTGAACATCAGCTTCAGCTTTTGCCTACGCCGCCTCAACAACATCAGCCTCAGCAGCGGGTAATTAATAATGCCTTTTTCTTTTATTTTAATATTCATATATTACATTTTCATCAATTATTATTCATATATAAATTTGTTTTTGAATTTAAAATTATTAGTTGCATTTTTGTTTGATAATTTTTATTTTGTATTAAATTAAAAAAAAAAGCATGCGGAAAATTCTGCATTTATTGGCTTTGAGTAATTTATGATGATCACAAAATATGCCATTTCATAAGAAAAACACTAAAGATTGTTTTCCAAATATTACTTTTAAATTAAATCCAGGAAATTTAATAGGGATTTTTTTTTTTTTAAAATATGTATTTAACAATATCTTAAAAATTTTTATTAAAAAAATTAAACTGCACGCTAAATTTTGCTATTTGATTTCGCCATATACAGGAAAAATAAATTCATTCATAATTTATATTTTATGTGTTAAATAATTTTCCAATAAAAATATTTTATATGTTTTATTTTGTGTTTGAATTGCGTTGAAGAATTTCAAAGTGGTTTTTTCTTTAAAAACGAAATGTAGTACAAAATGCGTAAAACTAAAACTTGAAAAAAAAAAGAAAAACTTTATCGACAACAAGTTTTTTCTTTATTTTTTCCCTTTTTATATTTCTTTGCCCATATTTACTTGTACTAAATTTTCTTTCTTTCTTTCTTGCTTTCTTTGTATGTTCTGTGTTAAATTGTGTTATGATAATTTTTATATGCGTACGTATGTAAATATAAAAAGGATCTTTCAATACTATTTATATATATATATATAAAGGATCTTTATATAAAAACTTATATATATATATATATATACTCGATTACTTTTGATTTGGTTTTTCCGTATATATGTATATATTTAAGCTGCTTTTCCCATCATGTATATACATATGTATATATATTTGTACATACATATATGCGACGACGATGTGCAATACACCACCATCCATTTCAACAACAATAACGACAAATGATGATGACTATTTTATATATATATTATATACATTGTAAATGAAATATATTTTACTCTAGTATATATACAAAAAAAATGTACAAACTTTAGTCTACGTTTGAATTTTGTGTAGATAAGTCGGAAAAAAAACCAAATACTTTTATTTTTTAAATATATATATATAAAAATATTTTGTTTATTAATCAACTATATTTATTTAATAAAAAAAAAAATAAGAATAATATTATTAAAGTTAGATGTAAAATTAAAATTAAAAAACATTTTGCGTTTGTCTTGTTTTTGGGTGAATGGTGTTTTAATAAATTTTATTAATTTAAATTTTAAATATATAAAAATGTTATTGTGTTTGCCTTTTTCGTGAAAAATGAATTTTATCCTTAAGATTTGATTGGTACAAAATAAATTGCTTGTATTTAACTATATAAAAAAAAATTGTTGATTGTTTAGTGATATTAATAATAACAATAATATTATATATATTGAATTTTAATTTTAAATTGAGTGAATTAAATTAATGAAAGAAATAAAAAATTTAGTTGTAATTTAAAAAAAAAATCGAAATAGAATAAATAAGAATTTTATTAAAATGAAAATCTTTTAATTAAATTTTTAGAAATTATGTAGTGCACATTTTTTCGCATAAATTCACTTCTTTTGAATTACATTAATTTTACTTTATATATTTCTATTTGTATTTTTTTCTAATTCCTATTTTTGTTTAATTTATTACTATTCATTTTTGTATGTACGGTGATAAATTGTTAGTGTAGTTTATATTTCAAATAATTAATTGTGATAAAATTTGTATAATTGATTAACAAATAAAAAAAATTATTAATTATGTGATGTGAATTTTTTAAATTAATAATAGAAAAGTAAAAGAAATAAAAGGGGTTAATTATCTAAAAAATAATATATTTATTTCCCATATGCTTTATTTGATTAAATTTGAATTAAGACATCAAGAGGGTTTTTATTTATTGCCCATTCAGTTTGTAAGTAATTTTATCCTATATTTTTTTTTTATTTCAATTTATTTTATCTTTAGTTTTAAATTGAAAATTTTTAAATCATCAAAAATGAAAATTTATTATTGCATAAAATAAATGTATTTTAATAAAGCAAAATTTGTGGATAAATAAATATTGTTAAAATAATATGATGGTTAAATAATAAAATATTTTGATACATCAATTTTACTTTTTTTTTAAATGTCTCTTTTTCATTCACCTTTAATTGACCTTTTTCTGTCTTGTGTCTCGTCTTTTCATTGAAATTGTTGGTGTCTGTTTTTTTTATATTCAATTCTGTATTGTGTGTTTATTTTTGGAATATATATTTCAAATGTTTTAGTTATTTCTTGTTAAAATACAATTTTTACAAACTTTGAATTATCAAAATAATGTTTTTATAATAGAACTGAGATAAATGTATGTAAATAAAAAGTGTAAATAAGAAAATGTGGTGATGGTGATGTATAGTTCGGACATTATTGATAATAATTTTTAATATAAATTTGCTTTACAATTTGAATGAAATACTATTATTTTTTTTTTACTTGTTGCGTTTTAAGATATAATAATTTATGCACTAAATAACAATAATAAAATTTTTAAATTGCGTTTGCATTTGAGTATATTCTATGATGCATTTCGTTAGTGTGGTGTGTAATGAATAATATCATTTTAAGATGCAGAAATCGTGGTGATGTCCATTATAAAAGATTTTGATGTGTATTAAAAAATGCATTGTATTTATTCCAAACCCTATATGTAAGACATTTGTATTATATGGCATTCCACAAGTTGCCTATCTGAATTTTCACTCGTGTTATTCGTAATTCATTATCGTTGACTTTTATTTTGTTCTTTGTCTTTTTAGTTTTTATTATCTATAGAATTCTGTGATTTTATTTTCAGAAATTGTTTAAATTATATGTGTTTTGATAAATATTATCGAGTGCGTTTATCATGTGAAGTCTTTTATAAATTACGATAATTAAATTTAATTATAAATATTATGGTTTTATAGGTATTATGATTTTGAAATGTTTCTAATATAAAACTGTATATTTTACAATATCATTTTGTGTTTTTGACTGTATATGGGTTTATTATACCTGTAATTCTCTCATAAAATCTGTGATGCCTAATGTCTTGATACATATTCAATCCGCTTCTCGAATTGCTAGAATTGTTAGAATCAATTAAAGTTTAAATATGTATATTAATGATTAATTAATACTTATTAAGTGTGAAGATAAATGTGTGGATTGCTTTTAAATGATTTTTAAAACGTTTTTGTGTGGTATGAAAAGGAATGTTATTATTTGATCATTAAATGTATAATTACCATAAAAACAATGTAGTATTAAAAACTTATTACTTTTAAGCAAATGAATGAAATATTAAACGTAATATACAAAAAACATAATCGTTTAGATTTGGACAGCATATATTTCTATATATAATAAAATTATTTGATGTATATCTTTGAAATAATTACAATTCACTTTAATTTTTTTTTAATTACTATAAATCATTATACATTTATCATTACATTTATAATTACAATATAATTATTATTTATATGTATATATATATATATATATATATATATATATATATAAATAAAATTTACATTAACTTGAAATGGAAATATTATGCGTATATATATATATAAAATATTATCAGAATTACATTTTTTACACCTGTGTTCATCTGTTGTTCTATATCCTTATTGTATAAAAACGTTTATTATAATATGTATGTAATAAAACACAATCAATTACCCATATATATATGAACTGTGATGTATAAATAAACACACAAATTGCGTTCAAAATATATAACCCTATTGAGACAACATGTAAAATTATACAAAATATACAATATATAATCTGAATGTATTTTAATATGCAGTAAATTCTATATAGACAAAGTTGGAATAACACAGAGAGATGAAATGAATATAATTTGACTATATATGTACATTTAGATTTTGAATAATTGTATAGTAGATAAATTAATAGATTTAGTTTCTGTTTTGTATATGGATGATGCATATATGTTTTTATGTATATATATATATATATATGACAATATCTATGTAAAATATATTTACCCATAATATTATTTATGTTTTAAGTGTATATCTGCGTTTTGCATATGCATATCATTTGATGACACTCTTCTTTATACATCTAATTTCAATTACCTTACCTTACATAAATGCATTTACATTATTATAACATCGCATATATATTTGATTATATATAAAATGATTTAACATAAATTTTAACTACTTAACATAAACGAATTTTGAATTTTGACATTTTATCTTTTACATATACTAGTACATGGTATTATGGTATATAATGATATATATATAAATATGATTAGGTATATGCATTCAAAAAAGGATGTATCCTATATAAGCCATATAAAAGAAAATACCGTACCATATTTCATATATACATTAGCATTTGAGAAGAAATGCCTATATTGTATATGAATGTTGTATATATAAATAAAGAAAAACACTCCTTAAAAAACAAAAAACAAAAATCTTGTACCAATGCGGAGTTTGTATTTGTATAAATGATAAAATATATAATATACTGATTATAAAAGATTTTTTTTTTGTATAAAGTGAGTATTGTAAATGACCATATAGAAAGATGAGTATGAAAGATTGTCTAAAAGGTTTAAATTGTCTAAATTGATTAAGGTATTTTTTCAGAAGTTTATATACAAAATAAAATGCAATATAGATAAACAAACTTCTTATACCTCTTATAAACATCTGATATATATATATATATATGAAAGGATAATCAATTAAATTAGGATAAATTAGGATTAGGATTTTATTTAAATATTACAAAAATTATATTTAGTTATACACGGACGCAGTTTACCGGATTATTTTATATATGATTGAATGAAAATTGTATAAAGTATCTTTTTTAATTTTCCACCCCTTAACAATGCACAGTTCGAATTTTTGTGAATAACGAAGAATTGGGCATTGAAAAGATTTGTTTTTTTGGAAATTTTACTTTACTTTTAAATGTTTAAACTAATTATTTTAATATAAGCTTTTACAAAAAGAAATACAATATTTCATCTCAATATTAACATTACATGAATTATTAATGATATCGTAATCATATGATTGCGACAAATGATATACAAAAGAGATCAATGACATCAATACCAAAAATCACACCAATCCCATTTATACGTATAAAGATGATTGAAAACAATTATATTTGTAACTGCTTTTTAAAGTGAGTTGAAATCCTATACAATATAATATAATATAATAATTAAATCTTAATCTAAATGGGATTTTCAAAATAATTTCCTAAATATAATTTTTAAGAACATATTTCATTTAAGAATTAAAATATCAAAAGGGATTTCTAATATATAATTATGAATAAATTCAATAAATTGTATTCTATATGCGTTATATATATTTGCCTTTGTTATATTTAATGGTATTTTTATAGCAATAAATTTATTTATATTTGAAAACCCCATAAAAAAATTCAATATATCGTTTTGTTTCGATATATATATATATATATATATATATATATATATATATGTATGTTGATCAACAAATATATCAAATTTAATTGAAATTTCTTTCGTATATATATAAATATATATATACAGACATTTGAATTATTGCGTATGGATTGCATTGGATAAATACATACATATACATTTATATGGTGTAAACAAGAACACAAAATGGAAAAATTCATGCCAAGTAGAAAAACAAACAAATAAGTGACAGACACACATCGATATATACGATTTATAAAATATTGACATATAAATAAACAATGTGTCAACAAAAATGACGAATATATGTATTTATTTTCCTATATATATACGAATATAGTATAATGTATATAAAGCTATATATACCTTTATCTATATATACTTTGATATATCTTCTTATGCATTTGGTTTTGTGTCACATATCCACAATATAATGAAAAATATTTGTATTTATATTCCTAAATCAATATTTATGATGAAAGTAAAATTGCAACAATAGTATTACGTAATCTATAAAAAAAAAAACTAAAATAAAAAACATTTCAGTAGAATTTTTTTATTGCTTATTGTATTGTATCATTGTATCTATAACCTGAACGAGAGAATGTATAAATGTTTACTTGATTTAGTTTCGACACGGCTATGGTTTACCAGGAAAATGAAAGAAACAAAAAAATCATCACTCTGAAATATTATTATATGATGCCGCACATATATATAAATAAACTTTAAAAGCTTTAAGGAAAATTACATTGAATAAAAAAATATAAAATTAAAATGAAGAAGAAAAAGATAAAGAAAAAAATAGAAAAACATTTTCACAATAAACAAAAAATAAAGCACACACACACACAAACGATTTTAATGAAAATTTTATATTACAATAAATTTATATTTATCTTTGATGAAGGGCAAAATCGTAATATTTATAAGTGTTTCTTTGTCAATATATATATAAATACAAATACATATAGTATCTATGGGTATATGTACGACTTCGACGACGACGACGACGAAAACGATTCTTAAATATAAACACAATATGTATATATATATATTTGAATATATCTCTAATACAATTTATAAAATGTAGGCATAGGATATATACCTTTACTTTAACTATATATATATACATTCATTTATACATTTAGTGCGTTCGTTATACGTTTGTTTCATCGCCTGTATATTTATATATTTTTAGGGTATTCCTTTTTCGGTTTTAATTTATTGATTTTTATTAAAGATTTTCTCTTTTCCATATATAGATAACACATGCACAAAAAAAAAAATACAAAAATCTTATCTCTTTTCATATATGAATTTAAAAAAAAATATATAGAGTGTGTATAATATGCGTGTGTTCTTAAAACGTGTTTATCTAGATGTATACCTTTAAGAATTGTTATAAAAAGATATTTTCTCCATGTATAATACATCTATTATATATATATATATATATACTTATATATATACTTATATACATATAGAATATAAGTTGGGTATATAAGATCCCTAAAAAATATATAAATTGATAAAAGACACTTTGGTTTATTTTTTATATACCTTTCAATATTTTAACGTATTATATATGTATGCAGGGTGATTTAAAATTTACCATGAAGGTTATTAAGGGTACAACAACAGAAAACCGGACGTCTCTTTCACTTACTAAATTGTAAATGCAATATCAAGGACGAATTTTTAAGTTTATTTAATTTATGTTATCCTTTCGAAAATTTTAAGGATTTTCCAATGATAACTTTACGAAATTTCTTAAAGGATTTTACAGAATTTCCTTAAGGAAAATTACACAGAATTTCTTTACATATATAGATATACAGAATTGCCTTTAAAAAATTGTCTCGAATTTCCCAAATCCCTTTTACATTTTCTAATTGTTAAATTGTTAAATTGTTGATGTTAATGTTAATGATAATATAAAATTAAACCGCTAATATATGATTGCCATAGAAAATATTATCTCCAAGATGATCCACCCTTTTTATATATTAAATATTATTTGAATAATAATAATAAACCAAATTGTCGTTTTCAATCCTTTTAAAAGTAAAACGTAAAATATCGCATATAAGGAAATCATATATTGGTTTTGATTTTACATTATATTTAATATATAAGGATATATTTTCTTATTTCCATAAGACATTTGACAAAAGAAAAGCGTCTTCTTTATTTTTTTGCTTTGCAAAAAAATGAAAAATAAATATATCTTCATATGCATTTATTTGAATAAGAAAAATACATATTATCAATATTTTATTTTATTATTATTATTATTATTATTATTACATATATGTTAAAAACGCACATCAATAAAATTCTATATACATATATATTTAGACATATTCATACACGCATTTTACAATATTGATGATGTAATGTCAATTTATTGATAATTTTATTGTCAATCATATCAATCAATAATTTTTATTTTATATGTTTATTATAACATATTTTATTTTTTTACATTTTTATTTATTTATTTATTTATATTTCTTTATTTGGGGGAAAGAAAAATAAAAAGTCTTATATATTTGTAATAATATTTCAAAAATATCACAAAATTACCCAAAAATGTTAATATATGATATAATATTTATTTTTTATTCAATTGTATTATAAATATAGGAATATATTTTTCAAAATATTCAAAGAATGTCTATTTATTTATTTATACATAGAGATTCAAGTGGATTGGATTTAGAATTTAATGGAATTTTATTATTGTCTATTTACTCTATAGATATTAAGTATAACGTTTTATTAATAAACCAAAAATAAATAAAGTTGATGATTTTATATGTGGTATTTATTTATATATGTATGAATTTTTGAAAATGTGATTGAAAATTATGGATGTATGGATGTTGATAACAAACAAAAACACGTGTATTAAAATGCATACTACATTTTGTTATTATTATTATTATTATTATTATAGATTATTTTTTGTTTGTGATACATTTCTTTTGAATATTTTAATGTTTTTTTCGTTTAATCATTTTATATTGTATGTGCATTTAACATGTTTAGATAAGATTTATTGTTTGTGTTGTGCCCAAAAACGAATAATTTAAAAAAATAAACTAAAATAGATAATTTTTTTGCATACCCTAAAGATGTATAGGACATATCTATAATACTTTATTTAAATTAACTACAAATAATTGATTAAATAAATCTGTTAGTACATCATTTGTTACGTAAATCTCGTAATCGTAAAAAGTAAAAAAGTAGACGGTTATTTATTAGATAAAATTCTTTTAATATTTCCATTTATTGTAATCTTCGAACCCTCGAACTATAAAATTAAAAAAAAAAATAAAGGCTAAAATTATTTATTTATTTGCACAAAATCTTCTTAGGGTGGGTACTCTATATATTATATAAGGTTCTATATATATTTTTATACATTATAAGAAGAAAATTATAATAAAGTCAACCGAATTTTTTGACAAAAAATGAAAAAAAAGAAACGTGTTATAAAAAAAATACCCATAAAACACAAATAAATTAGAAATTTTCATATAATTATATAGATATCTATTTATATTAAATACACCTAAAGGCCTTTAAAATGTAATTTGTAATTGATATATCATATTATTATTTTTAATATTATATATTTAGAATATATATTTACATTTGCATATACAAAATTATTTGAACGAGTGTGACACGCAAATTTAATACCATATTATATTTTATATAGAAACCAACTTTATATATTCAAATACAGTTGTGACCAGACGATTAACATAGGGTACTTCCATGGGAGCCAATGAGCTTGTGACGTGTTAATTTTTGGAATTGTTTTATCTGTTTAAGCATAATTCGTTTTACGAGATGGGGTTTTTACTTTTCCTATTAGAATTTATAGAATTCTTGAATTCTAGAAAATTATAGAATTCTACGTCATTTCCGATTACAAAATTATTCCGTATTTTCTTAATAAAACAATAAAGAATTTCGTTTATATAATTCTAAATGGAATTTAAGCTCAAATTATAACCGAATTATCGTGGTTAAGCGCGCATATTCAATTTAATATTAATGTATAAATAAATTAATGAAAATAACTCGATTTTAGTTGTAAACCTCCAGATAACGATGATAACTAATTATATATACATAAATGATATTACGTTAAAACATACATATATTCAACAAATTTAATCCAGATCATCATTATATTATATAGATATAATTTTTCCATAAAATATTTTAATACTATTAATTCTCTTGGACGCCACACCACAGTATATATATTATTATAATACTTTGATTATTTCACAGGCACGTTGTTATATATTTTTCAATGTATTTTCCGTAATTTTCTTTATTATATGCTTTCGTCTTTTTTGTTATATAAGCTTATATAAGTTTTAATAAGTTGTTATACTAAATATATCTAGACAGGTAAAGCACACACGTGTGTATGTTTTTAAAATACTCTTATAGATATGTATGTTACCGAAACAACAGATTTTTTTAAACCTCATCATTGTCTCATTGCATTGTACTCATTTTAAAGACAAATTATTATTACATCAATTTATGCAAGTGAACAGAGTATTGCATATATTTAAAGATATATACTCAAGGGTATTATAGTATAATCTATTTAAACTTATTAAATCCTTATATAATAATATAATATTATCATGGTTGTATCCAATTTCTGATGAAAACAGATATTATTCAATACTCTGTGTATGTTTATATAAACGGAATAAAAATAATTTTCAACCTTGTCATTATCTTAAATTATATTCCATTTTCCTATCAAATTATGTCGCATTTTTTGTATTATTATTTTATCTGTTTTTTATACTTTTATTTTTTCTTTAACAAATCTATTTAATGATGTAAATTTTTTGTATATCTTCAATATATATTTTTCCAAGGATTGTGTTTACTTGGTCTATATATACATATCTGTTTGTTTGTTTATTTATTTTTATTTTTCCTTGTAATTCTATAAAACTTTTCAATGTATTAAAGAATTTGTAGTATATATTGAAAACAAAATATATGAGAGGCTATTAAAAAAAATGTACTATAATATATGGAAGAAAAATACAACTTTAATGCCTTGTTATATATATTTATATTTTTTTTTCTTATATATACGATATACATGGTATATGCTCTTTCTTTATATATCAGTATTTTTATTTATTTTTATCTTTTTTGCCTTGAATAAACATTATTATGATTATTATTATTGTTTGTATATTCGCGTCATTATGTATAATAAAAGGACTTCGATTACATATTAAATATATTATATATTGTTGTTTATGGATATTTTTATTATTATTATTATTTTCATATATTTCCATATTTCAACATGCTTTAGGTATGCAAAAAAAAAGAAGACATTCGAATGACTCACACTGACTATATAGAGCATCAAATTGAACAAATTGAATTTTCATTATTTTTATCATATATTAAAATTCATATTTTATTATGTGTCATTATTTATTTTGAATATATTTGATTATATGAGCAGTTCGTTTTGAAAGTGATAAATTATGGTTTTTTTCACGTATTTTGAAAGTTTTTTGCATTTGCAAATGCATATTTTAAAATCTCAAATGAGATTTTAAAATAGTGGCAAAGACGCAGTGTTGGGGTTTCGATTTTAACAATACTTATAATTAAAATAAAAACATGCAAAATAATCAACCATATTAAGAACTAATTTTGTTCAGACAAACTTTAATCATCATAAAAATTATGAATAAACAAAGTTAATTAAATTTAGAGGATTACAATTAAATGAATCAAGAAAAATAATAAGAAAAATCACTATTAAGGAAGATACGTTTAAATTATAAGATTTTTTATGTAATTTCTTTACCTTTTTATAATATTCAAGAAAATTATGCAATATATTTTGTTATTTATTCCTGAATTTATAGTTTACTGTTAAATACTATATATTTAAATCGGAAGTTAATATTGAACTGAAATCATTCTTTTACATTTTTGTTTTTTGTTTTGTGTATTTTATAAAACCCCGCATGATTATACGATTGCCGATACGTATCTTTTTAATCGGAAATTTAGATTATAATCGGTTTTGTTTAATGTCCTAAGGCATTTGCATTTGTAAAAAAATTCTTTTATAAAAAACAAATTTTTATATATTCATGTTTTATATACCCACGAATGTGATATATATATACAAATGATATAGAGTGGTTTTGTTTGTATATGTGATTATATAAGTAGGGGCAAATGGTATTAATTCGGTGAAAATATGTATTACTCTTTGAATCTCTATATGTAATGTGAAAAGGTTAAATTATGTAGATATTTTGATTTATGTGTACAATCAAAATTTTGTATATTAAAATCTAACTATAATATATGGGGAAAAAAGGGAACTATAGAAAATCCCATTTCATATTTGATGGATTCAATTTTAAATATATACTAGTAAAGTATTGTGTATATTCAAACATATAAATTGGAGATATCTGTAACTGAATAGAGATTTTGAAGATTTACGGCCTGTATTTTGCAATAATAATCTCGAACCAAAATTTTATATTTAAGTTATCTAAAATAAGTTGATTTTTTTGTCATATATTCTTTGTCATATATTCGTGTCTCAATTTAAAACCCAATACATTTTTTATATTAACTTTAAATTACATTAGTAAAATATAGAATTTATGAATACTACTAATTAACAATACTATTTAAATTAATTCTGAGTAAAAATACTACTAATTATGGTGTGTGTAGCTGGAAGTCTGGTTTAAAAACAAATATATAAATAATTATTATTAATAATTCAAAATAAATCGAAAGGAGTTGAAGAAAATTATCACGTCGTATTCATTCATGGAAATAATGAAAGCAATATCAGGTGAAGATATTATATATATGTTGATTGTGTTGTTATATTATTTTAGCGAATCGATATACTTTATATAACTATATATTTTTGGAATATTTGTTATAGAATATTTGTAAATATATTTTCAATTGTCTAAATAAACAAAAATGTTGATGATGTAAATGAAATTCATATATGTATATTTATGTACGCATAGATGTTTATAAAATGTTTATAGTTTTAGAGATGTATAAATTAAAATACACAAGAATAATTTAGTTGAATATGCGAGTAAATTGTATTATAAACATCATCAACATCAACAACAACAACAACAACAGCAACAGAAAATTTTAAATGAAAATGATTTTAATTTTCCATATATATAAATATTTCAATAAACTAATGTTAGATAAGGGAATTTAAATGTATATATACTTATATATTTTGCTTTGTTGTTCTATATCTATTTAGTATTATAATTGGTTTGGTATATATGCTTACGTTTACAAAATATATATAACCCACAAAATTATATTTGATATAAATTTGTCTATATATAATATTCATGCATCCTTTCATATATTTATATTCGTTATATAGGTATTTGATGGGATAGGAAAATATAAAATGAATATAACTACCTGTTATAGAAATATATATATATATAAATTATTTATACATACAAATTATATAGAAATATTCACAGCCCATATATATACGAGATATTCTTATGGGAATATTCATCATATATGCATATACATATATATTTTTCTACCTTTTATACAAATAAAAATACTCATGCACGCACGCATTTATATTGTTTGTACATGCTATTTTAAATTTATGTTATTACACACATATTTAGATATATAGAACGAAGAATATTTTATGATACAAATATTATATATAGGTATATACATTCAAAATGTAATAATAAATCCATATTTTTAAAGTATTTTTTGCCATAAATATTGGAGAAAATTTAAGAAGAGATAACATATATATAATATCTTTTTAAAAAAATATATTTATTTTTTATGTGATATTTTAATGTTTTTTATTATATTACATTCGCATTAGTTGCCTATACTTTAACTAAATCGTATCATTGTTTAGCATATAATTTCTTTAACTGTGTAAAAACGAATGGAAAATCTTAAATATTATATAGGTTAATTATAAAGCATATCATAGAATCAATATTGTTATTACTTTAGCGTTATTTACTTATTTATACAATTAATATATAAGATATATGGAATTACGAAATTGTGTACATTAAATTAATGATTATATATAAAGACAATCTGACATTTTACTCATATAAC
The DNA here is from genome assembly GCA_958336335.1 of Dilophus febrilis. Taxonomy (NCBI): domain Eukaryota; kingdom Metazoa; phylum Arthropoda; class Insecta; order Diptera; family Bibionidae; genus Dilophus; species Dilophus febrilis. Next base: position 55,241,939 of record OY284469.1, on the reverse strand, counting down.
TCTGATATTCCGTTAAATTCACGGGGAAAGTCCAATTAGAAATTAGAAATTGAGAAATTGTAGTTATAATTGTTTTGATTGAAATTCATATTTCATTATTCGACCTTTTATTTTGTTTATATTTATAATTTATTAATGACCACTTTCTTAATTTACTATTTGTACGCACATTGATAATCTATAAAATCATTTAGTTTTACCTTTATTTTTTTTTTATTAATTAAGTAGAATAATATTTTATACAAATAATATATCATTAAAACCAATAAAAATAATAATAATAATAATAATCATGTTTATATATTTGTATTTTGTAATGGTAAATAATTTTAAACAAAGAAAATGTATATTCATTCATTTACCATTCTATCATATATGTACTGCCTGACTGGCTGACTGACTGACACATAATAATTTACCAATTTATTATATTAATCCTGTATATACACCATATAATAAATGATACAAATGAAAATGGTAAACAAAAAATACATTGAAAAAATAACTACATATATGGAATAATAAAAAAAAAAAGGGTGTATTAACTAACTATAATAATAATAATAATAATACCATATATATTTAATTTGATGAAGTCAATTCAAAATAATAAAGGATATAAATATTCATATATATCCTTTATATTGAATCTAATACATGTAAAATTGAAAAAAAACTATTTGTTTTTATTTTCTTTACTTCTTTTCCATATTTTTGATTATATACAAATATATAAACTTTTTTTGTTTTGTATTGTTTAATGGGAAAAATCGATTTTCACTTCTAATGAATTATACGGTCATTTACTAAAATTACATATATTTTCTTTTTTATATATATAGTTTTTTGTGTATTATTATTGGTATCAGGATCGGTTCAAATTCTTTTATCACTGCGTGCTTGATTTAATTTTGTAATAGGAAATTTTGAATAGTTTTCTAATAGAAAATTCTGTATAATTTTCTTAGAGAAATTCTATGTCATTTTATATGGGAAATTCTGTATAATTTTTTAAGGGAAATTCTGTATATTTTGTTTTCGACAATATCATACAATTTTCTTAAGGAAATTCTGTATAACTTTCTTAGGAAAATTCTGTGAGGACAATCAGTTTTTTTTGTTCCTTGGCAACCTTATTCGTTATAGGACTGACATTGAATGGTATACATTTTGGTCTGAATAAAGTGTATTATATATGTGAAAAAAATATCGTATATCGTCATGTGTATCACATTTTATTATATATAGTATCTGTTGGGGTTATATCCATATAAAGGAAAATGTTGGTCTACATTTTTTTGTGCCCTTTCATTTTATTTCTATTTTTTTGTTGTTGTTATTGCCGATGATTATATATATCTATATGTGTATACGGAGAATTGCGTGTTTCTATTTACATTTACAAATATATATATAAAGGATTTCCAAATTGTATTCGTATATATTATTTATTTATACATATATATATATAAGAAAATGTGACTTAAATATTATACCATCAATATAATGTATGCGTATAAATATAATATTTTATAAACAACATTAACTCTAAATAGATACAAATGAAAACATAGATATTTATATATGAAAGCTTTATACGCATATTAATATATACACACTCTGAATCTATATATTTTGAAGATAAAACGAACAAATTATTAAATTGATATGTAATCAGTAAACAATACACGCCTAAAATGTAACAAACAAAACAAAAAAAAATTAATATGAAAATGAATTTATACATTCAGTGTGTTGATGTTGATTTACTATATATATATATATTTTTTTAGTCATACATTTATTATCATGATGTGCATGTATAGATATTATAGATATTATAGAGCAATAAATGTATATCAATAAGTATATGTATGAATAAAGCATAATAAATGATGTATTCATACATTTATAATAAATATTTCAATTGATTATATTTTGCGTTATCGATATCAATTATATTAGGATAAACATAGAAATTTTTTGTATGTTTATATTATTTAGAAGAAACATTGTAATAATAATTATCTCTATCTATCAACATTTTATGAAGTCATCTATAATATAATTTATTTAATATTTAGCCAAATGTGGAATTTAATCTTCTTTATGAACGTTCAGAGGTAAATAGTACTGCATATCAATAGTATAAAAATATATACAAAATATCCTTTGCAATTGGATATAGGAGTTTTCGATTAAGTGTCTGAAGGTATATACCTTAATGTGCCTTTTCATTATTTAATATCTAAAAAAAACTAAAATACAGTCTAAATGGAAATTTATGAAAATTATAGAATTTAATTTTTTTAATTTGTTTATTTATTTATTAACAAATTTTATATTCTATTAATTAAAATAATTCTGTATCTCTTTATAGTTTTTTAAGACACCATCACAGATGGTTGTTTTCCTAAAAAATACGTTCAGTTTAATTTGTGAAATATGCACAAATATTATAATAAAAAGAATAATCTCTTTTGCGTAGACACTACACACAGAGAATTTTTATACTAATGAAAAAGTTTTTCTTTATCCAATTCAATTCAATATATTTAGTAACAATGCTATAAGATTTTCTATTTACAAAATATATGTCAAATAATTTCATAAATTGGAATTGTATAAAAGCGAACGATGAAGTTTAATCACAATCATTTCATCATTATATAATATTATGGGTGGCCCACATATTTTTTTATATCAAAAGAATGCCAAAATAAAAATAGAAAGTCAAATCCAAATTATAAAATATACATAATTATAAGCTTAAAAATAAATATATATCTATATATATAATATTTATAATTATATAGATAAAGACATTTATGGAATCCAAAGATCATTTATTCAAAGACATACAACTTTATTTTTTTCTTATATTATCTTCTTATTGAATTTCAATAATATAATAATGAATGAAAAGTTAAAAAAAAATGTATTGTATATATACCATATATTTAATATAAATAAAGAAAGATTCCATCATGTTCAATTTTCTTTTCATATATATTTTATATAAAAATAATACATATATATATATAATAATTCTCTTATTTTTCTAATCTTCCACTTCGCGAATTAATTTTCCTTTTTCAATTTCCTATTATTTTATTTTCATTTTTTTCCATTTTTTTCTGTTTTTTTATTTTTCTTTTTTGTTCTTTCTTCGCAGTTGATGTTGTTGATGTTGATGATATTTCTTACATATATTTATATATAATTTAGCTTTAGATGTGGATGAATTTAAATTTGAAATGCAAAAAAAAAATGATAAAGGTTGTGTTCTTGTTAGATTCAAAACGTATATATAAGAAGCTTATATATCATATATACTATATATATTTATTATTATTATGTTATAGAGGGATTAAATTTCCATTCGCATATAAATTTAGCATTTTTTTTTATATATATGTTAAATATGATAACAGAATATGATATATAGAAAACATTGAATTGATATATATATATATACAAAACGATTTTTATGATTTACGTATACACACCCAAAACCACCCAAACAACAACACAAAATACTTCTATATATATATTCGTATAAAATAAAAATAGTATGGTAAAAAAATAAAAATCAAAATAATGATTGAAATTTTTATAAAAAAGAAAGATGAAGAAGAGAAGAAAAAAAATTAACAAAAACATTTTTATTATTATTTTGCAATTGAAGGACTTATTATTATTATTATTATTATTATTTTCTATATATGGACTCGTTCGCATTCCACTTTAAATCATTACTTCTGGGTATTCATTCAGAAATATATAATATATAGATGATGTTATATGCCGACAGTATAGTATACAATACACAATATATCGCTCAAGTATATTAAAATCTTTATAAAGAAATCCAAATGTAAAAAAAAAAAATTCTCTATATTGATGTTTATTCTAAAAATATTTTCATTTTTTCCCCAGAAAAAAATATGGAAAACGTTTAAATCTTTTATTCAAAAAAAAAAAAAATTAAAAATAATAATAAATAAATAATAACATCAACAATAAACAATAAGAATTTATAATTAAAAAGTCAAGAGGTTTAATGCTTTTAAATTTCTGTTTTGGGTTTTTCACATTTCATATGAAAAATTTAATGTTTTAATCAAAATAAATGGAAGTAATCAAATATTTTACTAAATGAAATTGTATCTTTAGAGTGTTGAATTTCCATTTGTTTTGCAAGTGTCTTTTAGTAGGAAATTCATGTATAAACGACATTCTGAATGTCTCGGATCTGAATGTTTAGGTTAAGGGGTATGAACTTTTTCTTGGTTAGTACTTAATAGTAATAATTTTTCCATTTATTTCAAGTAGTGCAAAATTTAAAAGGTATTGATTATATGAGTTATGAAAGGAATATTGCAGGATGCCAACATTTTTACAAATATCAGTGAAATATTAACCTGGCTAATCGAATTTACTTTAATAGAGACAATTTCACAGATCACCTTTATAATTCCTCCCGGATCTATTGCCGAATAAATTAATAATTAATTTGAATACATATTAAATAAATATTCGCCAATTTTTCAAATATAATTTATTAAACTTTGCTTTAAAATTTATTTACAACGAAAAAAGATTAAACATTTTTCAATTTGACGATATGAAAAATTGTATAAATATACAAATGACTTTATTATAACTTTTTTTTTTACAAATCGTCCAATTGTAATATATATAATATATTATTCATCTATACATTTGTTATACAGTTTTAATTTGATAAAATATATTATTATAATTTCTAACATTTTATTTTACCTATCATATATAACGACAACAGAATAAATATGCTTAATATAATATTAATGTCGCATGCGAATTAAGTGGATTGTATGTATACTGGGTTTACTGCAGCAGGTAGGCAAAAGTTAGGCAGAAGTCAGGCAGGACAAAACGAAAGTGAAATAATAATAATAACATAATATAGTTATTCAAAAAAACGTTTTGATTGTTTTCAAAGTGAAATGCGTGTTAATTATAATCGAGAATTCTTATCGCAAATATAAAATTATAATTTTGTATATATAAATAATACATATTCTAATAAAATTTAAGCAATATAAATATATAGAATTGTATATTGCGTGACAATATCATTATATACGCGTGTTCATATAAATACATATACTTATATATTCAATAAATTAAAGACATATATAGTATATCAATTATGTGAATATATATATATATAGAATAAGAATTGTTACCGCCGTCGTAACCTGTATATATATATATATATATATAAATTAAATTAACATATTTAGGATATATATTTTGAAAAAAGCGTAATGATAAAATGAAGAAAATCGCCAAGTAATTTGTATATTATATAATTAGAACGACAATACGAAGTACACACAAAAAAAAAATCATTAATATAATTATGTATAGGTTTTTGTATCTTGTGTGTGTTCTTGATTTTGTCTCCTTAAATTTTTCTTTTTTCTTTACTTTTAACGAATATATATGTATATAACGTAAACAACCTCACTTTCAATTATAGATTAAGTATAAATAAATATTATATGGAACGCATGAGGAGATATTAAACATATTTAATTCAAATTGTTTATATTTTAATATTTATATATTTTCTTTTACACAATTTAATCTCTAGATTATTATTTTTTTTAATATATTTATGGATGTTTTTCATCTCAACATAACCAACACGGTGCGGTGTTGTGTATGTATCTATGTATATCTATTCCACAATTTTATCGTTATCTTATTTAGCACCTCATTACCAAAAATGTATGGGCATTTTCTTTCATTTGTTTCGTTTCGATTTCTATGTTTTTTTACATTTTATTTTCATAAGATAAAATCCAAAAAAAAAAAAAAAAATAAGTAAAGAATAAGATTAATATAATTTTTGTTTTCTTTTTTCATTTTTTTTCTCTTGTGTGTTTTGTTCATCGTCCCAAATGGGGTTTGTTGTGTATCTTTAAAAAAAAAAAAAACTAACACAATTTTAATGAGAAAATTTATGCAATTACATGATGATATGAAAACGACTAAAATGAAAAAAAAAAAAGAAAAATAAAGATATATATTAAATAGATATATTTATTATATGTATACCCACAGAACAGACATAACGAAATGTGGAAAACATAAAATTTTGTTACCAACACAAAGCCGTGTGGTAGATACGTGTATAAAAATTCAATTTTAATTTTTTTTTCTTTCGTTTTCACGGTTTCACATCTATATGTATATCTATATATCTATATAAATATGTATCTATATCTATATTTATGTACCCACAAATCCCCTACAGGTAAAAGAAAAACCCTTTTTGTTTAATTAAAATATTTTATATACATACATTATATTTATATAACCATGTATATATATATATATATACAGGCGATGAGGTAATTACTTATATAACTCTTTGATATCTATATAAAGATATATATCTTTCTATATTAAGTTTATACATATCCACCACACTACCGCACACACAACAGCACAGTTATATATTATTTTAAATATTTTATTTATGTGATAAGAAAAAAATGAAAGAATGTACATAAATTAAGAATGTATATAGTAATATATATAAATATATTGTATATACCCGCACACAATTTAATAATATTCATTTTTAATTTTAAATATACGCAAAAAAAAAACAGAAAGCATTGCGAGAAATAAGAAATGTATTTTTGTAATTACACAAATGTTACTTATTTCTTTATACTTTTAGAGGCACACGGTATAATTTAATGTGTAAAAAAATAGAAATGATATTCAATCTTTCCCTTCGTTCGTTTGACTATACAACAGATGTATATATATCTTTAAGCTATATACATTTCTTATCATTAATTCTATATACTATATATATCGTAGCTGTCTCAAGTAAAATACAATGGTATAAAATAATTACAATAAAAATAAATACAATGATTAAATTTTAATTCTTTGTTACTTGGCAAGAAAAAAAACAGTGATTAAATTTAAATGAATAAAATTTTCTTTTTTAGGTGTTTTTTATATAACATATATATCTTTTCACTCAGTAATTTGTCAACTATGATTAAAAAAGAATAATCAAGATAAAGAAACATCTCTAATATATATGTAATAATAATATATCTATTTAAGTAATATCTTTATTGTATGCTGGATTATCCTTGTGCGCTATTATGACCTTTAATCAGTGAACTTTTGCACCCCTTTAATATTATTAATTATATCTTTTTAAAATTTATAACATAATTTTAGTTTAATTTATTATGTGATTTCGGAATAGCAGAAATCCGATAGTTGAAGACTGAGAATTGATAAAATATAGACATATCTTTTTATGGTCATTCAGATTTTTAAACTGTATAAACGGATATGATATTCATTATCTTGAGCATTATTCAAATCCGTGTCTTCCGACACGGATGACAGGCGGGAATTCCATCGTGTTTTACTAAAACGGTTAGGAATGTTTGGCATGGGCCATCCCCAATTTATATATGCTCCAATTATATAATTTCCCACATTGTCCTTAAGTTTTAGTACTTTGTGTCCATAAAATACCTTGTCTATGGCTATAGTATATCATGTCAGTAACTTCAAATTTGTCATGGATTCTAGTCTAGTTTTATTTTTGAATTCTACTGTTAATAATTCATTGCAATAATATTATATGGTTATATTCCAATTGTTCATATAATCTTACAATTAAATAATCTTTTTTAATAAGGTTGAAAAAAAAAAAGAATTTTATAATATGATACAAATATGATACAAAACTTTACAATATCGTTTAATTGGTATATTTTAAGTTGCTATATCAAAATAAAATATCTATTATAAATGGATTCATCGATATCATTATGCAAATCAATCTTCATAATCATGAGATTATAATTTGTTATATTTATGGTTTTTTATATAAAAATATTTCTTTAATTATAAAATGGTAATTTCTAAAACAATTTCAATTCTATAAACAAAATGCCTTAAACATTCGTTAGCTATACACATTTTTATTATCAAAAACATGAATTTAATATATCATCATTTATATAAATTAGACTTGAAAATTACCAACTTGACAATATACACAAACAATTTAAGTTTGTTGACAAAATGTTAAATAAGTTTTCAAGAAACAATTAGATTATAAAATAACCATACCATTCATATTATTTAGTTATTTGTTTATATAAAAAAAAAATTATTCAAAATATTCCTGCAAATACAATTAAAGAACCAGTACATTTCATATAATCACTAAATATTTCAATATATACAGTGATGTTCGGTAAAATAGGTGTAAAGCAATTTTAATGTATTTTGATTAATTTCAAATACCAATATCTATTTGTGAATCATGCCATCCATACGACAATTTAGTACTTTGTTTACCTTTATTTATCACATGAAAAGAAAGAGATAAAAAATGTTGTCCTTTGTATTTCTGGGAAATTAGCTAGGAATATGCTGTTCGGTAAAATAGGTGCGATGTATTTTGTTCTACCAAAAACACAAGAAAAAGTATTAATGTCCACAATATTAAATAAAATCTAAGTATTTCGCGTACATACCATTTACGATTTAATATTTTGTCGCATGTCCCTTATTTTAAATTACTGCCTCACATCGATTTAGCAGGAACTGCACCAATTTTTGGCACCTTTCTATAGAAATCGCTTCCAAACTTTTACAATTTCTTTCCCCCGTTCTACTTTGTTTTTTGAGCCGTTTTGTTGCAACTGATGTTTATACGTGCTTCCACAAGTTTTTAATCAGATTCAAGTCGGGTGATTGTGTTGGCCATTCTATTTTGTTCACATTATTTTGTGGAAATCAAACCGATGCTTTGTTAGCCGTATGTTTTGGGTCGTTATCTTGCTGATATGACCATATAATAGGCATGTTTTCTTTTGCGTATGGCAACATTTCGATTGAAAGTATCCTTATATATTCCTGTTCATCCATTGGATATTTTTGACCTAAATATATAGGACCAACTCCATACCATGATGATACCAAAACATATCATTAAACTACCACCTCCATGCTTAATGGTTTTTTTTGTGTTTTGCGGTAAAAATTCTGAATTTGGTCTTCGTCTAACATGTAATTTGCCATCTGATCCATGCAAATTTATATTGGTTTCATCAGAATAAAGAATATGTCGTCACTTTTTAATATCATTATCACCTGACCAATCACGATGTACATGTGCGAATTTTAAACGGTGTTTAATGTGTTTCGCTGTATGCATTGGTGCTTGTCTAGCTATTCGCCCCTATAAATTTGATGCTATTAACCTTTTTCATACCGTGCTTGATGAAATGCTTAGATCAAGCTCTCTTACAAGTTCCCTGGATGATAAAAAGGGCTCTTTTTTGTGGCAACAACCACTCTACGATCGTCATTGCTTTTAGTTTTACGTTTGTTACCCCTTCTTTCTGTGGTATATTTGAATTTTAATGCGTTGGTAATTATATTTTGGGAGCATTTCATAATTTCAGAAATATTTTTATATGTTAGCCCGGATGCTCTTAGATCCTTTATACGTTGCCATTCAAATACCGTACAATGTGTACTTCTACCCATTGTGACTTAGAAATATGTATTTATTTAATCCGGAATGTTTCAAAAATTAAATTTAAATCACTACTTTACCTAAAATTTATTTAAAAATTCACAAACTCACCACCAATAAATGTAATTTATTCGCAAAAACTAAATAAACCACAATTAACATAGTCCGCACCTATTTTACCGAACAGCATGTTCATAGCTAATTTCCCAGAAATACGAAGGACAACATTTTTTATCTCTTTCTTTTCATGTGATAAATAAAGGTAAACAAAGTACTAAATTGTCGTATGGATGGCATGATTCACAAATAGATATTGGTATTTGAAATTAATCAAAATACATTAAAATTGCTTTACACCTATTTTACCGAACATCACTGTATATTATTGTATATAAATAAATTGTATACATTCATTAAATAACAATAAAACATTTCACGAAAACTTTTATTATATACATTCAAAAAAAAATAATAAGTTTAATAAGTTTTACAAGAATTTATTTACTTTAGTATTTTTATTATATTGTAATATTAATAAAAGTACAATCATTCAACTCCTCAACAATTCAACAATGAATTCAAAAGCTATATATTGTCATTATTTTATTTCTTTTCAATATATACTTTATTTATTAAATAATTAATATAAAATGTGAATTTTGTAATGGGAATATTTTTATTTCATGATAATATAACGTGCAATCATAGAAAAAATAAAGTATGTTAAAAAGAAAACGAAGAAAATGGAATTGTAATTGAAAAGGAAAAAATTTGAAAAATAAAAGGAAAAATATAATAAAAAGAAAAATGTCCAAGTAAATTTGTAATAGTATTGTATTGTGTTTTGTTTTGAATGAATGAAGAGAATTTGATGGAATGAATAAATTGACCTAAATATATTATTATTATATTTTATAATTTATTTTTTTTTTCATTATAAAAATCCCCCAAATAAACGGAATACATTTTTTTCATTTTATATTTAAATATTTCTAATAAAAATTATTTCCATTTTCTATATATGTATATATATAGTATATGATAAAAGTAATTTTAATTGAAATTTTATTGATTGATTTATTATTGTTATATTCTATTTTATTTTATTATATATTGGGGTATATTTCAAAATAACTATTTGAATTATTATTATTATTATTAAAGTCATTAATATTAATAATTATTAATAAAGGTTTTATAATTTATCATATTTATAATTTTTAAATATTATTTAAAATTAATAATTCAAAAATATTAATGTCGTTTTTCTTTTTGTTTGGTGCGGTGTGTATTTTAATAGAATGTTTTCATTGTATTTTTTAACTATATTTTTTTGTTTCTGTTAAATTAAAGTCAGTAAAAAATATTTTAATATTTTATTAGATATTATTGGAATTATTTATTATGAAAATTTTAGGACTTATGAAGTGCGTCATATGTATTTCTATTAACTAGCGGTCACGTTGTTTTTTTTTGGGTATTTTTTATTTTGAACAAAACGATTATATTAAATAACTATAATAGGTAAAGTTTTCATTAAAATTTTGAAAGCTATACAGATGAAAAGGACAGATTTCGATCTGTATTGGGTTGTTTTAATTACTATAAAAAATTACAAAAATAAATTAATCACTTATTGATCTTATTGATTTCTACGATTTCATATCACTACAAAGAATTCTACATCACACACGTTTTTTATTTCCAATACTTTTTTAACATAATAATTAGGGAAAAATCTATCGAATTTGATGTATTATTATACAGTATTTAAATTGCTATTTTATGATTTTAACCATCAAACAATTAAATCGAGTAATCCAAGCTATTTTAACGAATGAAATCTTTAAAATCAAGAAAACAAGATTATGAATATAGATATGAGTTGAATAAAGAGTTCAAATTAAAGAAGACGTATGCCCATCCGAATTACCCTGTTTAAGGAAGTTTAAATGCTTTTAATCGCCTGTATATTTACAACATTTACCAATTAAAATCACTTTGTGACATTAAAGAGAAAACAAACGTAGATACATTTAGATTGTGTTCCTTCAAATACTAAAGTAAACTAAACTAAACTATATACACATTTTATTATCCATTATAATTTTGTAATAAAATTTACCTTTATCCAAAAAAAAACAAAAAAAAAGTAATAACTAAAAATGGTAAAAAATCCAAAAGGATTTACAAACACAGTTTTAATGCCATCTAAAAAAACCATTTTATTATAAAATTTGTAGGTATACACAAGAATTCAGATAAGCTTCTAATGCACAATATCGCATATTATATATGTAATGTAATATAAAATAAAAAGCAAATGAAACTATAGTAGAAATTGCGTTAATTTCAATTTTGAGTGACAAGATAATTGCATATATTTTATATATAAGCATAAAAGGCATATACAATAAAATGGGAAATTTCGCTTGTGTATAACAAAAATATATAAAGAGAAGAAATGCTTTTATTTTATTTTCTTTTTTTTTCATATTATGTTGAACAAATTATATAGTTTCATATCTTCCACATGCGGATATACAAACATATCTGTATACTATATATAGAAATCATTTATTTATATTGCATTCCATTCTGTCACTATATATATATATATATATATACGTATAGACATTTTTCGTTATAATATTTCCAATACAAAATTCATATAACAAAATAAACTTTCATATAAATATATATATATATTGTATAAGACATCCGACGACATCATGATCCATATATATACTATATCTATTGTGAGTGAGTATAGTTGCCATCCATATACATAATATCTTATTATATTTGCACATAGTTGATAAAACATTGAAACATATGCGATGTACTTGCTACAAGTAGAAATTATTGTATTATATATAAATTGTATATAGGTATGAATATGAAGTGAACTTTTATTTTTCATCTCAATATATATGAAGAAAGTCAAACATTGAAGAATAAAAACGTATTTTTATATGTTATGTTATATGAAGTGTAAAAGTGTATTATGAAGAGAATTGTGTGTCATTTGATGCAGATGATGTATGTATATAAATATTATATGTACACAGAATGAGAAATGAACGTGAAAAATAAAAAAAAATATATATATATATAAAGAAGACACCACACCGCATCTATAAGATGAGATATATATATATATATAAAATTTTGTTATCACACCTATAGCAGAATCAAGAAGATTTTCGCCTGTTCATTTTCATTTTTATATAAATTCGTCTATGAATATGTTGAAAGTATATATGTTATATATATATATCTTATATTATGTTATTATTTATATAGTTTTTATATTCGTTTTATGAAAAGGACTTAATTTTTACCATTATATATGAAAACTTTGTATATAGATTCATAATATTATTTAGACGTATATAAGAATAAATATATATATATAGTAGAGCATGTGCTTAAATAAATATATCATTTTCTTCACTTTTTGTATTGTATTTTAAATAAAAAATGTTGAAATAAAGGCAAATATTGGATTAACCCCGGGTAAATTAACATCAATAATTGTTTTTAAAAATATAAATCATAATCGAAAATGTCATTTAATTGGTGTTATTTAAATTGTTTCAAAATATATTTTAGTGAATAACCAAAAGAATTTGTATAATTACAGAAAGAAACGTTTGTATAATAAATATATCAAAGGAAATTTAGTTTAATTTTCCAAAGGGAATTTTGTATAATATCCTAAAGGAAATTCTTAATAATTGTTCAAAGAAAATACGGTATAATTTTGCTAAAGGATATTCCGAAATTTCTGCTAAAGGATTCATTTTTTAAACATAATACAAATGGAACTATTTTCCTTTGGGATTTTGTGTTTTTTTGTTATATTATTTCAATTAAATTTTGTTTATTATTCAAAATTTATTATATAAAAGTTAACATGTGATCATAATCATATAATTCTTATTTGTTGAAATACAACAAACCCAAAAACATCACGTTTACTTCCTCCTATTACTACAACTGACAAGGAAAATTACAATAAATTTCAAAATTCTAATACAATTTTTCAAATATTTTATCCGATAATTACATACCTATATAGAATTTCAAACAACTATAAAATTGTTCAAAAGTATATGGAAGAAAAAAAAAACCAAACTCATTGATTGATCTAAACCATTTATGTATATTTAAATAAACATTTTTTCTATTCATTTTTTATGTAATTAAAATATATACATATATATTCTCTAAATTGTCAAGAAAATTAAGTATAAGAATAAAAAAAAATCCCCGCATTTATACAAAATAAATAATGTAATCTATGTGTGTGTGTGTTTTTCTTTAATTTTTCAAAAAGTAAAAAAGAAGAAGTTGAATAAGAAAAAAAAAATGTGATGTCTACACCTAACAAATTACAAACCCACAAAAAACACATGTTTGTTTGTCTGTTAAACCATTAAAAAATAGCAGTAACATTAACAACAACCACAAGAAAAAAAATCTAGAAAATTTTCTGCTTGTTTTTTCTTTGTAATATTATATTGAAAATGTTCCATATATATATATATATATATATATAACAAAGATTTCATATACACTTGCTTCATCTATACATAATATTATGTATTTTATATATCGTCTATGTATAATAAAGGTCTCATTTTGTATGTATACGTATATACATATATATATTCAAAACCAAGTGAGATTTCATTATACATAATTTATATTCTTAATATATCATATATACAATATTAAAATAAACCATCTATATATATATATTAAACAACGTACATAAACACGAAAACATAATTGTTTTTTTTTGACGTAATTTTATACAAATTGTTAAAAATTTAGACTAAACGCTAATTGATAAAATTTTAATTTTTTGTATCCATTCTATATATCATCCATCCATCCATCCATCCATTTTATGCTATATGGATGGGGTAGATTTTTTTTTAATGAAGCGGTTTTTTTAACAATCTAAAAAAAATTGAATACAAAACATTTTATATATAGGTATAATAAGCGAGAGTACATTTTTGTTTTTAATTTTATGTTATATATAATTAATATTCATAAAATATGTCTAAATAAAATTTTTATTATTATTATTATTATTATTATATTTGTATATAATATATGGAAAAATACAAAACTTTTTGATGATTCTCTATGCGTATATAATGAAAATCTCACTGTAACGAAATTTTTGGTTTGATGAATCCTCCGCAGTCAGATTTTCCACACATAATATATTTATATACATATATATATTAAACAAATATAACAACTCTCTTGCACTAATTAAATATTAATTTTATGTGGTAAACAATCCCTAAACCATTTATGTTGTGGGAATATTTCAATTTTTCATGAGAAATATTTTCATGTATATAATGAATGTAATGTACAATAAATGTGTGCATATATGCGGTTGTACGTATCCCATATGAATATATATAGTATAGGTATAGATAAACATAGATGTATACAAAACCATATATTTACTATATACGTACATAATGTGTATCGCATATATGAATAAAAGTTATATCGGTATTTTTATAATACATATATAAATCAAGCTGTTGTGTGTTGGTAAATAGAAATAAAATGAAAATATTTTGTCATGTGGAAATGATGTTTTGTTGATAGAAAAATTTTTTTGTTTGTTTGTTTATATTTTAATGTATTCCAAAGCATAAAAACTATAATAATAATAAAAATAATAATAATATCATTAATAAATTACATTTTTTTGTTAACATTTTTATCATCCTCACTACTTGCAATAATTGAATGTATGAAATAAATTATTTAGTTGATTTTTGATTATATATTTGGATCGAATTGGACGTATCTATTTGCTAGCTCTTCAAACCTTTTATATTCTACCGAAGAGAGAATCGGATTTTTCAGTACTTCAAATTAATAGAAAATCATTTAAAGTCTAAATCAAAATGAATATCATTTAATTCAATAAATTTCTATTAATAGAAAAACCATGAAAAACTATTTCTGAATCAATAGATCATTTTTGAGTAATAGAACGTAAACCATATAACAAATAATAACTGAAATATCTCTGATTTTCAAACAAAATTCCATAGTTTAAATTAGTTTATCAAATGTGTGGAATGAAGGAATAAGTTTTTCACAATTTGAATAGTAAAATATATTGTAAAATACCCAAAGAATTCTCGGAATTAGTTCAGACTATATAAGGAAGATGTCTATATAGAATTAATTTTCACGTGGTATGAGAATATAATGTGAAAAATAATCATCACAGAAAACTACAGTACATTATGGTTTTCAAACCCCGTCAAAACACACATTATTGCTATTTATAAGTATATATATATATATATATATATATATATACAGTTTATGTACAAGATAGTGTCGTCGTCGTATTCGATAAGTTTATATATTTATAGAAAATGTCACACAAATAAAAACATTAAAATTAATCAAATTAGTGTATATATACAATAAATTATATAAATATAAAAACATTAGTAAATTGTATATAACATATTTGTTTAAATAATAAATTTATTCATTTTGATTGTATTTTTCCTATTTTATTTATTTATTTAGATGTTTCATTTTTTCGCTATCCAACTATAAAATGTAAATAAACACATATTTTTTTGTTTGATAAAATCATTAAACTAATAACGATGTAAAAGTATATATTCTTTATGTTTATGTATTAATATATTTATGCATTTGGTATATATACAATACACACAATAAATATAAATTTTATTTATGAATAGATAAATATATTACCGAGTTTATGATTAATTACGGTAATTGGATAGATTGCTTTAAATTCTAATAAAATATAATGCAACTTAATCGAAACTTTTTGTTTTGAGGACATTATAATAGATAAATTATGGTGACTCGTATCGAGAATCCTTTAAGAATATTTTTCCTGTAATGGAAATTCGTTTATGGTGAATGAAAAAAATTCATCCAAAAATTAAATAAAATCCATTTCTTTCATGTAAATTCTGTTAAAATTATAGAAAATCCTTAGTTTGATCCTTAGGTTAATAAAAGCTTATATATTCTATATCTGAAATCATTCAAATTCAGAGATTATATTTTTGTGTTTGTAGCATTACTAAAGGAAATTCTTTATATTTTTTTTTATAGAAATTCTATCAATTTTATTTTTCTTACAAAATTTATTATAATTCCGGATAGCCTTTATTAATATAATCTTCATGATTGTTTATATTTAATGAAAATCGATTGGATTTATGAAACTTCAGTAAAAAAAACCCTTAAATTCAACAAAGACAAATATAGTTACCACATTTCAAAAAATTTTTAAAGGTTCAAAAATAAATACAGACATCACCCTCTTATATGAATTGTGAATTGTTTATAAATATTTATTATACAATCATATATATGAATATATAAATAAAAAGATTTCCATTAATCATCTTGTATATTTTCTTTTCTTTTTTTGCATATATATTTGTACTTGTTGTTATTTTCCATTTTGAATATAAACTAATAACAAGTGAACCATGGATATATCCTCATTATTTGATATTATACTTATGTACTATACTATTTATAAAGGAAAATAATCAACAATATTGATGATGATTATATAGAATATATATGATTATTATAACATTTTATATCAGAACTGGCATCCACTCATATATAAATACTCATCATTATTTAATTATTAAACTCTTGGAATAGAATACATTATATATATTTAGACTTTGATGAACAAATGAAATATATAGATATACGTTAATTGGAATGATTTTATAAATAACAATTTCATTTCATTTAAATTAAATCGATAAATTATTTATTGTTTTTAAATAATTATAATTATCATTTTCATATGAAAAATTATTTTAATTTATATCAAATATCGATATGTATATAATATATAAACTTATTTTTGTATTCAGTTGAATTGACAGAAATAATTAAAAATTGAATGTATTATTTATTAATTTTTAATGAATTGCATAATTTTCAATCATCAATAAAATAATAAATTACTATTATTATTATTATTATTATTATTACATCAAATGTGAGGATATTTTTTTTGCTGCTACAATTTATATATCGAAATTATTGTATAATAGAAAAAAACCTGTCATCGTTGTCTATATATGAATTGAACATTGAACAAATAAATAAATAAATAAGATATCAACAGTTTGTGTATTTGAAAAGGATATAGAAATAAAAAAAAACCAGAATCGAATGGAATTCGACTCTAGATTAGTAATTTTATAAATTGCTAAACATAAATAAAGCTTCTTATATATTCTTTTTTTTATATTTAATCAATATTATATCTAAATAATAAACAAAAAAAAAAATAATCCCTTATATTCGTTATCATACAAATGCCATTCAAAATGTATTAAAAGTATTTTATTTATTATTATTTTTTTTTTTTTATGTGAATGTTTTTATATTGGTATCAGTTTATATAAAAAAAAAGTAGAGAGGATACAAATGTTATTTACATTTAATACCTAAAATTGTGCTTAATATATATCAATTTGACTTCATGCGGAAATATCAATAAATCAAACTTGGTATTATTTTTATATTTTTATGTTTTTATTATTATATTTTACTTTTGTTTTACTCGTATATATGGTATATTTGAAAAATTTGGCGACCCAAACAAAAAAAAAACCGTTTGGTTTGGTTATATATTATGTGATATTTGCAACAATTCGTTTATATATAGGAGAAAAACTTTAAACACTCTCTGTTACATATATGAAATAAAACAATCATAATTTATAAATTCTAAATATATATATATAGTATATATAGGTAGGATAGAGTATATATACCTATACAATATAATAAATGAAAAATGAAATATTTTTAAGTGGTTCGGAAATGTCGGTATTTATATTATTTATATTTTTTCAGCACAGTCATCAGAACCATAACAATATAATAAATAACTTTTATACATAGAGTCAGTTATATATATTTATGAATTATTATATATAAATGTTTAAATTTTTTATGATATGATATATGTCTTTATAGAGTTGTCGCCTTTATTATGCGGTATATTAAGAAAGGGTTACGTCGTTTTCTTTATATATATATATATATTATTATTATTACCTTATAAATAAAATGTTTTCATATTAATTTTTAAAGTATATATATATTGGCAATTTTAATGAATTATTTATAAAGAGGCGGAAATCTATTTATATATAGTTATAGACAAATTCAAAGAATTTCACTATAATGTTGTCAATTATTTTTCAATAAATTATTCATATAATTTTTATTTAATTGTAAACATAATTAATAATTTGTAATAATTAATTATGTATTTAAAATTGTATCTACCTTTAAAATTAATCGATTATAATTTGTAATTCAATATATTGTGAAATTGTTATTCATACATTTTGTTATTTGAATAGTAACAATTAATATTAAATTTGTATTGAAAATTCTTAATAGGATTCAGTTCATTCTTAATACTGAATTTCTTTTAATGTGATTTACGTCTATTTGATTTGATGATCGATTATATTACATTATGTTATCGAATGAAATTCAATAGGAAAAATCTGATTCTGAAAAATCCTTATATTTTGTCCAATTGAATTTAAAATAGCGAGAGATACCCTGAATAGGGAATGAAAAACAATTGTTTAATTTTATATATATTTCATTCACAGTATTTTTTTGTTATGGTCGTTTGAACTTGAAGTTATTTTGATTAATAAAAGAAATCCCTAAATAATGCAAATAAGGAAAAAAAAAATATATTGTTATATATCACGATTAGAATTTTTTATGACCATTTCAGAATAAATTTTTTCAATTAATTCAGTTAAATCTTTAGAGGTTTTATAATCTATTTATCACTCTAAAAATTATGTATTAATTTGATCGAATTTATTAAGAAACAATTCATTTTTTATTTAAACAAAAAGTGAAATAATAAATATTATATGTAAGGGCTTTATGGTAATCAATACCCCAAGAGAAATCAATTCTAATTGTAATCGATATTATATTTTTTTAATGAGTATAGAGACATAATGATATAATATATGTCTTTGATAATTATTAAGAAATATCATTATAGTATAGTTTTACATCTTATTATTACATCTTATTGTTACAAATAACATTAAAACAACTATATATAGCTATTTGTAATAAGTAATTTAATAACTTAATGTCAGAACGAAATATAATTAAATTAAATATTAATATTATGCTTTATTGAAATTTTTTTTTATATAATATCAAATTTATTAATTTTTTTTTTTATTTTTGTTGATCTATTCACAGATGAACCGTCCCTTACAAGTTAAACCAGCAGATATTGAAAATCGTGGTGGTAAGTGATTTATATTTATCCGTATATAATACATATTTTTATTATACATTTATACATTTTATTATACTAAAAAAAATGTATCATCGTAATATATAATATTAATAAATTATATACATGTAGTATTTTAGCTTTATATATCATATATATATATATTTATAGTGAATGAATAAGATAAATTGTCATAAATACCTCTATAAATATTATTGTTATCTTATATCACAAAATTCTTTGTGCGAAAAACGTGCGATAAGTTTTAAGAATATATATAATATAGGACATTTTTTTTCTTCGCAAAACTCATTCCATCACGCATTCCATTCCATATATATATATATATATATATATATATATATATACTCACATTAAACATTATGTCGTCTATTTGTAAATATATATATTACTTTTTTTTTATATGATGAGATTCGAGGATGAAATGATTATATAAATAAAATGGCAAGAGGATGTAGAAGAAGATGCGATATTCCCGTTGTTATATATGGTATAATAGTTCATAAAATTTACAATTTATTATTATATTCTTTCCTGTTCTTTAAAAAATTAATATATTAACATCATATAAATGTATTATACATTATTACATTTTAGGATATAGATATAAATATATATATAGGAGAAATGTACCAAATTGTATACATAATTATATTCATGTATGTAGTATATATTTATTTATACCTACCCATATATATATATTTATAGATGAATGTATATATATAAAAGAGGAAATGTATAAGGAAATATTACAATAAATTGTATAGCGAATATAGTATAGACGTCGACGTTGTATTATATTTATATGTACATTTTAGTATAATAACGCGTGTCTGTAAATTGTATTTTTTTTACCCATTCTATTTTTTTTATACTATACAAATCATACGTATGTTATGTTATATAATAATTTTTTATATAAATTCATTTTGGAAGACAAGGTACATTACATAATATGAGATGTAACATTAGAATATACGTATATATTTTGATTATATATACTATAGTAATATGTTTTATGTAAAAGGTACATTTTGAACTTTTTCTTTTTATTATATGCTACATTACATTCATGGCCAAAAGTAACTGGATCCGGATACATGCGATCGGTTTTCATGATTAAAATAAGTTTTAAATTTAATTGTAGATTTTCTTCCTTTTCTATGTGATACGTGATCCAGTCAAGTGTCTGTTGCACATAGATCAAATTTAAATTTTATTCTTTTACAATAAACAGTATTTTATTTCCTATTGCATTCGTTTTTTTATTAATGAGTATGAAGATTTACAAATGTATAGAAATTCATATCTACAAAAATATTATTCTTTATCGAGAAGCCACTGTATCGAAAGAAATTATTTGAAATTACATTCATGGGGGGGGGGGGGGGGGAGGGTTATATAAAATACCAAGGTTATTATCAGTTAACAAATTAAAATCTATAGTGCGAACTGATAATGGATACATCATTTAAAATTCAAAACAATAAATATATCAATCATTCTTTAATTTAATCGATTGTTACTAAATACACATTTTGGTGAAGCCTTGAATAGAATTTTTAGCAATAGTTTTTAAATATTATCTTTTACCTCGTCCATCCCATAATTCATTATGCATTATGTGAAAACTTTTTGTCCACCACTGTTTGGTGATACGTAGTTATATGCACATAGTTATATAAATACAATTTAAGAGAATATATTATGTAATTTATTAGAATAAGCAGGTAATTTACTTTGAAATATTACAAACTTGATGAAAAATACTTTTGCATTCCAATTCAATTTTTGTACTTTTCATTTTACATTACTTTTACTTTATTTTATGTTATGTTTTTATATTATATTATTCTATATTTTTTTATTTACTTATTTTCACGTAACAAAAATTAAATTCACACAAAACACACATTTCATTTACATAACATACAATAATTTATATTAAATGTTTAATGGGCGCGCGAGTGAGTAGTGGGAAAAGAAAATACATGGAATTAAATTGCATGTTTATGTATTTTCTAATGTGATAATTTAATATAATCAAATTAATAATAATCATAATTCAGTCAACATTAACAATTACAAGATTCTATTATAATAAAAAAAAAATATAAATAAATTTAAAATATAATTGCACAAATTTATTATAATTATTCTGTAATTATAATAGAATATAATAATTTGTAATGAGAAATTAAAATTTGTTTTTTTTTAATGGGTTTTTTGTAAATAAGTAATACCTTTTCACTATATTAATAATTTCTGATTATATCACATAATAAAACGTATTTACAATCCCTTTTATTTTTTATTATGTTGTTTAATAATTCATAAACATATTTACTTACATTCATTCGTATATATATAATGTTTATTTTTACACATGCATTTTATCAGTGATACTTGAATGTACCTCAATATCATGCAGTCTGCAACAGAGTACATATTTATAATATAGATATTCGTGTTATAGAGTTATACATAAATAATTTTTTTGTTTAATTTCTGACAGTAAACAGAACCGCAAAAATATGAAGTGCTTGAAAGAGTTTTATAAATATATAATTTGTTTACCATACTATGTATATATATATATATGATTTTATATTTCATATGTTGCATAAATATAAACATATTAAATCTCTCGACTTCTTATATATATGTTTATTTCATCATTGAAATTATTTTACCATATATTTATATTGAAAATTAAAGGATGTGTATAGAAATATATGAATGCATGCCGTATGCAAAGAAAAATATATGTAAACATTTTTTAAATATATACATGTATATTAATCTTAAGAGTTTTTAGTTTTTTTTTTTTTAAATTGTTTATATAGTTATAGTTATTTACCCTCACGATATACAATTGTATATCGATACGGTTTCATGTTAGTCTATTCATTAATTAATTAAAAAAATAAAGAAATTATGTATTTTTACATTTTATATGCGATTAACACCTAATTAAATGTGATTTGTAAGGAAAACAAAATATATAGAAAAGTAACATAATTTAGTGTAAAATGTTAGTTTTTGTTAAATTACGTCAAAGATTTATAGTGAAAGATTTATTTAATGTTCAAATATTAATAGGATAGGAGTTCTCATGGGGGTTTACACTGTTCGAGCATCAATCGTCATCGAAATGACGAAAATAAATTATAAATAAAAATCAATTTGCTTATACAGATTGCCCAGAATGATTTTCTAAAAAAAAATTATCTTAAAGAAGAATTTTCAAATTATAAGATCTTGAAAACCTATTTCAATTTTGTTGTAATTTATATTATAAACAGTAGAATTTGGTTCGTCCTCTTATTTTATGTAGATGATTTATATTAATACGATTAAGCGACATTTTCCAAAAATTTCCTTAAAAATTATCATAAAAATTATATCGTACAGAAAAATATTGATATATGATTATAGTAAAAGTAAACATCATCGAAAAGTTTGCTATTAACAACTAAATAAAATTTTGCAACGTATTACAAACAAAACTATTAGTATATATAAAATTCACTAAGAAATTCTTAGAAATATCTTGTAAATTCTTCTAAAATTTTTATTGAAAATTCATCAACTATAAAAAAAACAACAACACAAGAATGCGATTGTGTTCTACAACAAAACGACAAATAATTGGAATGGTAAAAACACACCCTTATATAAAAAAAAATTCCATATTATATTAAATAAAAATATAAATTTCTTTCACTATACGCTGAAAAAGATAAAATAATTCAAATATTTATCTATACAAAAAATTTATATATACAGATAGGAAAGAAAAATATTTATTTATATATGCATATAAACTTATTTAGAGAGACAAGAAGTTATTAGAAAAATTTAATAATGCCATTTATATAATATACATTAAATAATAATAATTCTACTTTTGTATTATACTTATTTATTTTGTTGCCTGCGTGAATTTTTTCACTGAAAATATTTAGCAAAATAAATATAATAATATGCATTCATTCATTCATTCACATATTTTGCATACATAGAAGTATATAAAAAATGTTTTATTATAAAATATTTGAAGACTTTTCTTTTATTATTTTTCATAGACGCGAATCGCATCGCTCTATATACTATTTTTTTTAATGAAAAGGTTTATAGTTGAAGTGAGGAGGCAAAATCAAAAAGATATATAAAGATTATATATGACAAATATTTAATGAGAAAGTACATATTAAAACAAAATATGTTTTGTATAATGTCATTTGTTAAATACAACAAAAAAATGTTTAATTAGCGAAATAACTTTGTGTGTCTCGTTTTTTATTTTTGATAATTAATTTTTATTGTTGCGACGATAAATAGCGACACTTCTATTATTTAAACTATTTATGGTGTAACAAAATTGCTATATAACACATTCTTTTTACAAATTATACATAAACGTGGTGACAGAATTTCATAGTATTTGTAATTTTCTTGAAAATGTTTTTTTTTTTAGAAATGATATACATTAATTTGAGTAATTCTCATAAAGGATCATAACAATTAAGATACATTTTTCACGAGTAATCTAAAATTTTATATTTAAATTTTCATTGTTTGAGTTCTAAAATTCATTTGTAATCATAATTAAAAATATCATCTCAATTGTTCATTGTAATGTTTCAATAAACTGTAATAAATACCATTCATTTAATATATAGTTGGAAAAAGTGCAATTGCATTTTAAATGAAATATTTCCAAGATTTTTCACATTTAAATTATTCAACTACTTGCAGTTTTATATGGAAGGCGAATGAATAAACTAATCGATAATTTATTTTGTACTAACTTATTTTGCTATAGTTAACTATAACAGTTTGTTGTTATTATGTTATTTTAATACTTTCTATATACGATAACATTAAAATCGATAAAATCGTGAAATCATTACTTGCTATACCATTATATAGTTATATATTTATTTGTTAACTTTATAAAGAATTGTATAAATATATATGTAAATTTAAATATCGATGCAATTTTAGAATTGAATAAATTATATACTATAAAAATATGTAATAAAATCTCCATATCCAATTTATCTGTCTATATAAATATTTTCCATATATACATTGTTATTTATTTTTCATCTAAATATTATTAACTCATTTTCCAATAATATATACATAATATACAAAATATACAGGACTATATCAAATGAACAAACGAAGAACATTGTTAAATATATTATTTTTATGTGTTTGTTCTTGTTTTATTATTCTATGAATATATTAAAATGATATTATAAATATAATATGTAAAACGATACAGAAGTATATACATATCGATTATATACATATTAAAATATATATACTATATGCCAATATAATATAGGAACGATATGGTCTATAAATATATAAAAATACATCGCTATTGTAAAGATTTGTATTTCAGAGATGGACAGCGTTCATTGTCATTCAAATAGAAATCACTTGGGTATTAAAAAAAAAAAGAAATCCAATAGATATAACTCTAATAGTAAAATAGTTGTCCAAAAATGCCCTAATCAATATAAATATAGTTTGAAATTACCATATCATCAAGGGAAATTGCAAATTGCCATAAAAACGAATGCAGGATCTAGTTCAAAAAAGCAAAACATCACCTCCAAAATGTGTTCCAACCGTAACGTTGAAATTTTGTAAATATTTAAATTTAAATATCCAGTGTGTGTGTGTGTGTGTGATGCTGCTTTTAGCAGTATATTAAAATATTGTTAAAAAAATTTGAATGAATATTTACATATATAAAATATATATACATATATAGAAATAGATAGATATAAAATTGATGCAGAAATGATGATGAAATACAAAATTGAATGTAAATTTATGAGAATTATATGCATTGTACATTTCTCCGTTTATAACAAAATATATATATAGTATTTTCATGCATATTCAATGTAATATAAATATTACCCGAGATGTATATATGGAAAATGTCTATATATACAAAGTAAAAACGTGTATATTTAAGAGGAGTACATTATTATTATTATTATTCGTTTATATATATATGCATGTTGTGTGTACTTACATAACATTTTATTATGTACATATACGAATAATATATACATAAATATACATTTGATTTAAATATATGTATATATATAAACATTATAATATATGTTCAGCATTGTACACACAAAACAGAATGATTCAATAACAAGATCAATTTTAAAATTTATTATAAAATATTTATGCCATAACTTAAATTCTATCTGTATTGAAATTCATGTCCATTAATATTACAAATTTCATGATACAAAACTTTTACTAAATTTATTTTCAATTTATATATTTATTTAATTTATATTTATTGAAATTCGGTCTGTTTTAAATTTAATGATAAATATATTAAGACATCTATAATACAGATAATAAAACAATATGTTTTGATTGATTGTTTGTTTTCTTAGAAATATAATATAATATAATTTAATGTCGTTATGAAATCCGATACTATTCCTTTTAAATAAAATTTCAGCTCATTAGACGTTTTTTTAAACTATTAATAAAATGATTATGTAACCCAATTATGTGTGATTGATACCTTTAAAGCAGATATCAAATTCATGAATAAATAACCTTTCCATTCATCTATCTATATCCATCCTCCAAATTTATATTATATATACCTCCCTCCATATATATTATCATCCGTCATAAAATATTTACATACAAAATTTACTATAAACATTTAAATATTTTATGAAATGAACAATTCAAATACCATTATTCATTTACATATTCAGGATTAATTTACATATTCATTTGAATCAGTTAAAGATTCAATTTTGATTTTGATTTTTTCATAATTTTGTTTATATATTTTTTTAAGAAAAGGGATATGCATTTTTTCTTCAATTCTCAATTTTCCGAATATTGATTATTGGAATCAGTTAATTTATTTCAAAAGAATGGTACTCTACAAACATAGGGAAAAGTTCACAAACACTTTTTGGAAAATCGGTTATAGCTTTTAAAAATGTTATCGATTTCAAAATGTTCTTGTATGAAAATACCAACAAGTGATTGAATTTTCAAATCAATTTATTATATAGAGATATTTATGTATATTAAGGATATGAATAATCCTGGAAATGTGGTTATATAAATATATACTACATAAAGTAAAATAATTCAAAATTATCAATGTCTAAATTTCACTTCCGTCTGACAATAAATAAAATTATATTATATTAATATAATACGCATAATAGAAATAAATTTGCAATGTTTTAGCTCTAAATGTATAAGTATATATAGTAAATAAAAAATCATAATTTTTCTATAATCCAACCCACACACTATTTTTTTATCCTGGATGTCGGTTAATCATATATAGTTTGTCGGTATATACATATATATAAAGTGGAATAACAAATAAATCAAAATTCTATTCTTTTCTTTTATATTTCCTTTTAGTATATACAAGTTGATTGTATTTTATGTGAGGAAGAAAAGAATTGAGTGGAGTTTCCTTTTCATGAATTTTATTTTCTATATGTTATATATGTATATATTGAATTGATCCTGACTTTATATAAGTATATATATATTTATAGGAAATATATTGCCTCCCAACCAATTATGATGCACACATAATATGTTCCTTTATCCATTTTATCTATTTTTCTATATACTTATACATATATATTTTGAGCATATGCAATAAAACTTTTACTATATCAAAAAAAAAAAGAAAAAATAAATAAATAAATATAATGTTATTACTAGCAATTTTCGTGTACACAAAAGTTTTCTTAATTCTTAACTCTTAGCTTTTGCAATAATCTTTTCTTATCCATTTATTGCTTGCTATATTTGTGGTTATATATATATTAATATTGTTAAAGATAAACGGGGTTGCTGTATAATTTTCGACATATACAATTTACGAAATATATATACAAAACAGTTTCTTTAAATGAATGAATGGTATATACACATTTATATATAAATATATTTTCAAAACATGCTACTTTATTTCCTTTTAACTTCATGTATAAATATTAGGTATATATACAGATATGGAGATATTTATATTTTATACATCTCATGTGTATATTAAAAGTGAATTGCCATATGTGTATATAATAGCTAAATTTATATATAGTCGGATGTAAACGAGGAATGCATATACGTATATACTTTTTAATACCGCATCTAAAATTCGGTGATCTTTTAAATGGATTTTAATTGTATGTAGTACATAATTCTATATATATATTTATATTTAATTATTATTTTTCTTTATATCAAGTTATATATCGTTCGAAATGTGCGTAAGAAAAGGAATTTTAATGTTTTGTTTTAATGACAGAATATTTGAAAGGCATATAAGAAATAAATACTTGATTGTATTCACTCTTCAAATCTTCTTTTAGCTATTTCAATTCTGTGTGGTATATTTCAACAATATCGATTCAAGATTAAAATTAAATTCGTATACTATCATATCTATTTTCATTATATAAAGATTTTTGTCAATCGTTTATTGTATTAAACAATTAATCGACATTACCACATTGATTAATTGATGTTGAAGATGCTAATAAAACTAAATCGAACTTTATAAAATTGGAATATTTAATGTAATTTAAATTGAAATTATAATTATTTGTGAAGAATAATGAATTTTACTTTTCATTACGGTCTTGACGACCTTTCTCAATAAATGATATACGTCTTATATCTGGGATAATTTACGTGGCGCTTTTTATTTCTAAATCAAGTTCAATTTTAATTTATATACTGAACCATATATCTGAATCTGAATGATATCGGTCGATAAAATCGACTAACTGTGATTTTTATTCAAATCTTCTTACTAATTCTTCATTAGAGCAACTCTTATTGAGTATATATGGAATGAATCTTGAAATCAACTATGATGGAAATTGAAAATATATTCCTTAATAACGGATATTAAAAACACAACCAAAAATTCAATGGCAATTCTTGCTCTTTCTATGATTCAACAATACATATTGATTTTAGTACATGTTATAAAGTAAAGACCATGATTATACAAAGAAATTCTTCATCTTAATTTTAATATAAAAACGGGCACTTACAATACATTACATATAGGCTATAATATGAATCATATCAAAAAATTCATGGTCTTGTTTATTCCGTGATATTATTTATTTATATTGCAAAAAAAAAGAAGATACACAATTTTCTATTTAATATTTAATATATGCACAATATTGCAATTGTAACGATTATAGTATTACAGAAAGGGACATTAAAATAAGAAATTCATAATAAAAAACATAATCCTTTAATATCTCAAATGGATGAATAGGATTTTCTTAAATACCTATGTATATTTATATTCATACAAAGATTATTTATTTATATATTTTTTTTTTATTATTTTACGATTTATATAACGATATTGCTGATATCCATAATAATATTTAATGTCATCCATTCACAGGCACACACACACACACACACACACAGTTTGTAAATGAAGCAATAATAAAAAAAATCGTCTATATAATGTCATAAAATAAAATCCATATATATTCAGATAAACTAATACCAATTTGGATACATTTCACACAATCGATTCAATAAAATAATGGTTCATTTTTATAGCATTTTATATATAATATAATATATATTATCATATACAGTATTTTAGGATACATAACAAAAAACGCATCATTTGTAATATATATATATAGACATATTTAATGCTTTCATCCATCTGATACATTTATTGTCATATATGTAGAGAAATATTAGCACACGTGCGATAGTTAAATTAAATGATGAAATAAATAAAACCACTCAAATCACATTTTTATATGTATCACTACTTTTCTACTTTACTATTAATAAATATAGTTCGAATGTAATTGTATTAAATTATATGTCTATCGAAAACATTTTAATATTGATTGGTATCGATAAGTAATACATTTATTTAAAAAAGAACATCTTATATCTTTATATATAGTGTGGTATAATTTATATTATTTGAAATGTTATATTCATTTTAAAAACACTATTATTTGTCGATTATTTAACAATGTTTCCAATAAAAATGGAATTTAGTATTCTTTTATCATCGCATAGATAGAATATTATTCTTTTAACCAATTTATCAATTAATTTCTAGTATTTGTAAGGACGTGATTATCCAAGCATCATATAACAGGTTCTTATCGTCCACAATATTGGGGAGGGGGCGGGGCGGTTATTTTAAAGAATTTAAAGCATAGGAGATTATAAGAATGTAATTATAATTAAAGTTCTTTATAATTAAAGCATGTATTTATATGTTATAGAAATCATTAAAATTGAAGGAAAATCCTAGTACTTGACAACAAGGGCATTAGGAAAAGTATATTATACAAAATATCATTAATCTAAATATATTTCAAATAATCTCCTAGTAATTTGTCGCAAAACTCTGAACACTTTAAAGGAATTTTAACAATTTACATATTTAAATTAATCTGGTCGTCAAGGAAATTTCATTTTTGTACAAAACAATAATTGCGTTCCACAATATATGTCAGGTTAATGATATTAATGAAGACTTTTCAGGCAGGTGAGTACGGAGTTTTAAATATAATTGTATTTTTGACTGAATTGAGTCAAATAGACACATTACTTTTAACATATGGCAAATTTATAGATGTAGATGATGTATATCATAATAATAATAATAAATACGTGATCAATATAAAGAAAAATTGGTTTCTATAATACTTTTGACCAAAATTCTTTGAAGATACCGTATATAGGTA
Source organism: Dilophus febrilis (assembly GCA_958336335.1). Taxonomy (NCBI): domain Eukaryota; kingdom Metazoa; phylum Arthropoda; class Insecta; order Diptera; family Bibionidae; genus Dilophus; species Dilophus febrilis. Next base: position 55,211,149 of record OY284469.1, on the reverse strand, counting down.
AAAATGTGTTATTTATATAAGTATATGATAGCGATATCGATTGAAATATATATAAAAAAAACCTTAAATAAATTGATTTTCGCTTCGCCACCACAAACGAATATCTATTACATTTATATATCTCTTTTGAATTCAATATGCATAAATATAAATATCTATCTATATATATGCGATGATCTATTTCTATATACAAATGCTATATATTCACCTCACCCTCAATAAAATAATAGTAGTGTTATGGTTCTTTTAACATATATAATTTTTTTTTGCTGACTTTAGCATTTTTTTCCCGCATATATTCCCGCACATTGATATGAAAATTATCATACATTCAAATATAAACAAAGAAAAATATGTGTGTTATAATACATATTTTGTATTCTATTTTATATATATATATATATATATATATGTATATCATAATATAATATCACCTAAAATTTTATCTTTAGAAACATTTTTAGGAATTTTTCTATATATACGAATATACGAAAAAAATAAAATAAAAATAAATAAATTCTTATATAGTTTTATATAGGCATATTTTGGTTATATGATATACGATGGTTTGAATAAAAGAAAACATAATCCCCTTCACTATAAAAGTTGATCGATATATACTTATATAATCTATATATATATGCAGGATTCAAACATACCATCACACAAATATGTAGATAAACTATATAAATATTCCGCTTGTTATACATATAGAGGGAAAAGTTAATATATACAGATGTATATTATAAGATAAAGGATATGTATATACAGAAGAAGAAAAATTTAGTATATATACTTGAAGGGAAGGGATGTCCAAAAATTTTTCTTTATCATATACTTAAAATCCCCATTGACATACACATAAAATAATATATAAAAATGAAAACTTTTTCAATTTTGTAATTGTTTTTTTTTTGTTATTTATTTCAATTTAGAGCAAACCACTATATATAAAAGATAAAGATCTTCTTCTAATAATAATAAGATTCACCCTCTAACCTACATATATTATTAATGTATATATATATATATATTAAATACAAAGTCTTAAAATTCTATAAAGCACAATAAATTATATGTATAAATATATCTGTGTGTCTGTATGTCACTTTGCTCTATAATATTGAAAATTATTGATATATTAAGGTCAAAAGTATTATGTATTCAGAATGGCAATGTTAATAATAATAATAATATTCAATATATATAATACCATAAATACACCTCTCAACAACAAACAAATACAATAATACAATATAGAAAATAAGAAAAACACTAATGAAAAACACCGAAAACAAAAAAAAAAATAGAAAAGAAGGAAAAAATAAATAGAATAAATAAAAAAAAAAATCCCCTAACAAATATATATATAGAGTATAACAATTGAGGCGGTATTTGAAAAACGACTGAAGGAAAGATCTTTGATAATTCCATTTATTTAGAAAAAAAATGATCCTTTTCAATAATTTCTTATATACCCTATAATTATAACATTCAACTTAATATTAAAGTGATCCTTCGTAAAAACTGAGCATGTGTTTACAAATAAAAGCAAAGCTTATGCATATTAATTGAAAAAAATTTTTAAACAATTTTAAAACTATATTTCAGTACTACATTTTCTAATTATATTTCTATAGAAATGATTCCAATACATAATTAGAAATAATCCATCTATGTATATGATCATATATATTTATTAAAACCAAACTTTTTCCGTATCTTTTCTATCAATTACTCAAAGATTTCTATATCCAAAGATGTCCATATATACAAATAATTGATTTTATATCTGTATATTTATTTGTAATGATCTAAAGATATATCTCAAAAGAAAAACAAAAAGAATATCATCGTGTTTTTATGTATACAAAAAAAATCTATATATAAAACAAAAATGAAGGGAAAAAAACAAATGGAAATCAACTTATTCAATATATAATACTATATATCTGAGGAAATATAGACGATATATTCGCGAGTAGTATAGTACATGTACAAAACATAAATACATATGTGAAAATTATGGAAATTTGTTGTGTGTTTATATGCGAATAAACAGAAAATAAATATAAATATATAAAGCTCGTGTAATAATAGAAAAAAGTAAAAAAAAATAAATAATATTTTCATATTATATTTTACTATATATTATTAGATGTACATACGGATTTGTTTTTCTTTTCTTATAATACATTGTTTGTCTATATATATTATATATCGGAAAATATATTTATTATCATCACACTATTCATTTTTTATCATTATAATGTTTGTTAAAGATTTTTTTTTGTTCGGCTTTTATTGGTGATGATTATATATTATTGGTGAAAATGTGAATATATATTTATTGATATATTAATGGTCGGTTATGTTGTTACAAGTGAAAATTTAAGCTTTGCATCGTGGAGCTGAAAGTAATGTTTAAGATAAACAGAGTTGGTTTTTGCAGATTTAATCTATGATTTTCCGAATAAAATATAACAGAATTTCCGATAGAAAATTAACCATTGATTGAGAATATTATATAGTATATCCCAGGGAAAATTTAACAGAATTTCAATACAAATAATTTTTTTTAGAGAATTTTAGAGAATTTATTTTTTTTTAGGTAAAAACATACTGATATTCTGAAGAAAAAAATTCGAAATAAGATAACTTGTATAATTTTATCTATTTCCTATAAATCTATAATATATTCTAATACTCTGGATGATTAATTGATTCATTAAATGAAAACAAAAAACTTATTTGAATTAAATTTCTATATCATACATAACATTTTCAATCACTTTAGTCATTTAAATTTCTATATATAAATTAGTTTATATGTCTAAAAAATCACACATGAAATGTTATTATTTAGTTGTGATTGTTTTATTTTTATATATACTACATAAATAAGGAATAAATGCGACAATGTTAAAATATTTATCATACAGAGATACATTTCTATATAAAGAGTCTGTCAATTTTAATTAATAAAAACGGTATATATACTATAATAGTATTATTTACATAAAATATGCAATACAAGACAGGATTCATAAAAAAATTCTAAATAAACTAAATATTTCTTTATTTTAATATCAACATTTTATTTGATGCCCAGCAATATTAAAACTATATATGTATATAAAAAAAAAATTGCAATCACTACGGGATGCCTTCCTCTGGGTATTAATCCTAATTTAATATTAGAACAGTATTGAAAAAACATATCCTTTCATCTTACTCTGATTAATAATATGTTTGAATTTACTAATTTTGATAAGATTTGCCCTAATACAATACATCATATTATGGTTTATATGTTACAGTCTTTTCACTAATTCTGTATAAATAATTGAATTAAATTATAATAAATAAAATCAGTATAATTTTATATAGATTATATATTTATATAGACTTATAATGGCATAATTAAATATTTATTTTCAATATGATTATCCTATATATAATATAAGTAATTCATCATATGAATTAAAATTGAATAATTAATTATGTTAAAAAAAAAACAGAAAATAACCACAAATTGACTTTGATTTATTATATCATCAATTTATAATTTCTATATATATGATAAATTATAAATGATATAATATCTACCAACCTAATTTGAATGAATAAAATCATTTCTACATTTCGGTATGTATTAAATACTATAATATATATATATATTATTAATATACAAAAAATACAGATAGTTGTAATTATAGTATTTTACAATTTTAAGGTAGATAAAAATAAAATAAAATTATTTCATTGCTTAAATTGTAATAAAATGTATTGATCTTTTGTGAGTTTTGTGTTGATTGACTTGGTTTTTTTTGTTATGAGAGATGTATTCAAATATTAAAAGGATTAATGTCTTTTATATTCGTTGAATTCCATTCATCAAATGATGAATCATCCCATTAACTTTATTTGAATCATTTATACTTCATGATATAAATGATAAAATAATTCATTTAATAGATTTCTTTTTACTATTATCGTTTAACTTTGTGTGTACACATTGACAGTCGTCCTATACAATCTATGAAAGATTACCATTTTACAATTCAACCAAAAAAATTAACAACAATTGATATAGTATAATAAAATTGACTCTTTTAAATAATTTCCATTAAATTCATTTGTATCTATATCTTATATTTTAATTTAAATATATACCATTATATATAAATATAATTTGTTAGATTTTCTTGTTTTGTATATACGTCAAGAGAGAAATTTATAACCATAAAATTAATTTTCCTTTTTTGGTTTTTAATTATACACATGATAATTTATATATAAACGCAATTTATCTATCTTATAAAATAATAATAATAAAATTATGTAAATAAAACGTTAATATTTGTTTGGGAAAAAACCACCGAAAAAATAAAATAAAACCCAAATACCGTGACGGCGACCGCGGATAACAATACGCTTTAATTTCTATCATATATGAACATTACAATATATAGATATAATTTACATGTACAAAATAATTCCCTTATTGCAAAAAAAAACACAAATATACACAATCTGCTGCGGGTATACAAAATATATATGTAACTCATATATAAATATATAGAGTATATATTATATAACTAAATGTTTTCAAAATGTAAAAAGGATTTTCTAACAAAAAATAGCTATTTCGTCCTATAATATATATATAATAATTATATATAGAGATGGATGTGTTGTGTTATGCTGTCATCGTACTTCGTTTATTATAATATTATTAGTTTATTTATATTATACACATATATAAGCGATATCTATCTATAGAACATAACATATATAGTGAATGAATCCCATGTATATTCAATATATACATATATAGCAAAAGAAGCTTTAGTATAAAAAGATAATTTAGTTGTGAATATTTTATATTCGCACATTGTCTAAGTTTTTGGGTGCGTTATTATACATTTCTGTATACTATAAAAACCCCCTCGCATATATAAATATATATACATAGAGTCATTTAATATCTCTCTATCTATATATATATATATATATATATATATATATTCTATATATTTATATAAAAGATGAAAATCGATTTTTATATGTATAATAAATTTTTCCAAATGTTTACGATGCGTGCATATACAATAATGTTATATATATATAAGACATATACTTTTTAACTATAATATATATTTATCTGCGTATTTCTGAACATTATATGTTATATAAGTCGTTGAATTCCTTCTTAAAGATATGTATACCATATATATTTATATTTATATTCCGGATACAATACATGCAGACCCGGCAGTCCTAATGAATCTATTTCCAGGTTAAACATTTTATTATTGCAATTGTCATAGTAATTTCAATGAGAAGATTAGTGATGCCGATTATATGAAGTAGGAAACGATCGATCTCCAGAATATTTATGATTTTCCTCCAAAAAATTCGATCTAAAAAAAAAGTTATTCTAATAATATACCATTAATTTCGAAATTGTTTTTAATGTTCTAAACAAAAATTGATATATTCACGATGTATTAAGGTATATTCCTCAACCAAAAAAAAATTAATTTATAATAACCTCAAAGATATCCTTAATATATACCATTATAAATTGTTTAACTGTAATCAAATGTAACCCCAAATGTATTCTTTATATAGAACCGCCATTGAATGCCTATAATATGTAATATGAAGATATATGAGTTTATAAGAAAACGGATTGTAAAAATATAAATGAATATATATATATATATACGCCGCACCACAAGCAAACACTGCAAACAGACGATCACAAAAACACGCACTCCATATATTTATGAGATAAAGGACAACAAATAAGGCTATACATACATAGATATAGAATATGGCCTAATTTAGTTGTATTTATTATATATGTTTTTTAACTAGATATTTGTTGGATATATGGAAAATGGATTTAAAGATATTAAAGTATCTCATTGTGTATATATCGTAATATATATATGTATATATATATTTTCGGAAAGTTTATTCATTCATTGACTCATTCGCGATAATATATATTTATATATATTTATATAAAATAGAAAAAAATATAAACATTAAGATGGCAAAATATAACTTTAACTTTTATGTTTAAATTACAAGAAAACAAATAATAAAATTTGGAAATCAATATTTATTTATTTTGTGTGTAATTGGGATTTTTATATATAGAAATTTGTTACGCGATCTCGATAGACGTACAATATACTGACGAATGGGGATTCAAATTGATATTAATTTATCCCCTAAAGTCTGCTATTAAGAATTTTCCAAGCAATTTTCTAATGCTCTCTTAATGTCCAATTATGTTATAATGATAAATTTGCCATCTTTTTTACTAGAAAATCATAATTAATAATTATATTAGAGTTTACAAAATTAAACTGGAGTTTCAATCAAAGAAAAACGAAATCCATATATTATAACCAAACAATATATGAAGTTAATATATAATTATCCTGTAAGTGAAAAGGGTTATTTTAAAAACATTTTCAAAAATTATCGATTTACAATTTTCACCATATACATTCTACGAATAAAATGTTTTATTCAAGTTTCATATATTGTATATATGAATGCCGGGGTGTGTAACGACACACATAACAATACATCAAAAACGTGCGTTACATAAAATTTTATAAATACATATAAATACTAACCTTTTAACATACATTTTGAATCGTTTTCTTATATATTTATACACATAATTTTCTTTGTTCATTTATTTTTTACATCTAAATAACAGCACAAAACATCATTACAGCATATCTATAATACACTTTAAAACACGTGTAGGTACACAATATAAAGATGAATACAATATAACTTTTCGAAATAAAATTATTAATATTATAAATTGTAAATATATATTTTATATAATAAGATATGTATAGATGTGCTTTTATTTATAAATATAAGAGCAATTCCCTAAAGTTTGTTTAAAGAATATGAAGAAGTAAAAAAAAAAGTACAAAATATTGTCATATTTATTCACGGTTTATATATTTTTATTTTTTGGTATACAAAATCTACTGTATTATTTTTTGTTTTCGTTATATATATATTTACATTTACTAGTATATATTTATTTATTTTTTCTTCCTAAAAAAATTTCGCTTCTTATTTGAATATTTAACGAATGAAATGAAATTCTTTATTTTTTTTCCACGTATTTCATATGGTGATGATGCTGTGAAGACAATTTAGACTTTTACTTTTTTTTTTTGATTATATATTTTATGATTTTTATTTATATGGTATATTTTGTTAAAAGGTATAAAGTTCGTACCTTTCCATCACGCGTATTACTTTTGTTTTGAAAATTGAAACTTTTTTAAAATATCATCAAACGGAAGGATATGTCTAAGGTTTTTTTTATAATAGCATTTTTCAAGAAATTATTTATATTTCTCTACAGGAAACTGAATATGTTTTGCGGTGTTATCAAATAAATTAAATATTTATTTATTACTGATTAAGAGATATTTTTCTATTTCTATTTGGTATTATTGAATTGAATAATGCAATGACAAAAGCTATGGAGAAATCTCAAGTTTTTATCGATAAAAGACATTGAAATTAGTAAAATTTGACTTTGTCATTGTGATTTTATTATCCTTTTTGTAATTTAAAGAATTTACCTGTACACCTCTACATATAAATGTTTATTTTATACATTCAAAATAAATTTATATACCAATAGAGAATTTATGTGTATATACCTTTATAAGTCTAAAAGTATATATCAGAATCTTACATCACATATCAAATATCAAACCTTTTTATTGGAATGAATATACATTTACTGTATATATACCCTATATACATACCAACAGATATATGTAGGTGGATTTGTACAGGTATATAATTTTATATCTATAATCATTTTCATTTATACAAATGCTTTATTCATTTTCTGTGTCTAAAACATTGTATATAGATAATAGTAAAATAAAAGGGTAAACAATTTTTAAAGTACAAAAGAAAATTATCGTTCCTAATGATACTTTTTAATTGTTTTGTTTTCATTCACCAAATTATTTTTTATTGATCAACAACATTTTTCTGAAAGACTTATCGACTTTTTTAACCTTCCTCGAGTTTTAATTAATTGCCCATGATTTTGTTTTCTAAATGTTTACCGGCTTTTCCAAAGAAAATTCTAAATTTCAGTTCAGTTGGTTCGTTCATGTATATCCTTGTTAAGGGTTAAATTAGCATTACAATTTTAAACACGTATTAAATGCAAATATTCAAATAATTCAATTGTTATTATAATTTATTTTAATACAATATGACCATAAAAAAATCTTGTGATTTGAATATATCCTTTTAGATCCTTTTCCTATAATTCACATCTTTTAAATTCATCTGAAAAACCTATGTAACTAACCCTTATCATTTCATATCATTTTTTTTTGTCAAATAATTTTTCTCGAGAGTTATTACTTTGTTAAAAGTTATACTCTTTAAAAAGTATTAAACACACCCTTTATTAAAAATATTTAAACCTGCAATTTTTATTCATTTATTTCTATTATATTTATATACGAATTAGTACATGACAGACATTCTAATTCTTTGAAATCATAGAGATCTACATATAATTAGTTAAGGTTGAATGCGATGGTCCTTATGAATGGTAATATACAAGTAACCTATATATATATATATATATATATATATACATTTTTCTATATACTTTATGTATAGATATACTGATTGAATATAAATATGTATCTATATGGAAATAATGAGATATATGTAGCATATATATATGGGGTTATAGTTGATTTTAACATTTTCTCTTACATAATGGTACAGATTAAAACATACCATATATTTATATGTGTGTATATAAAAGTTTTGTTACATTTACTATACTTATATATGGAATATTGAGGGCAGACATTTTATACATATATATATATATGTATATATTTAGATTTGTATCAGAATTTTCTACACGTCCATCCATATATTACATAATTTTGTAACAAAATGAATGAATGAATGAATAAATGCATGTATTATTAAATTGGAACTAAATATTATTTTTGATATATATAGAAAACTTTATCTCGGCTGATTTTATATAAAATGGATAAAAAAAACTATACATGGTCTATGTAGTTAAACATATTGCATTTCTGAGTGCTTATATAGCATACAGTTGACGTATATAATGTTCTGTAAAGCAACAGAGTAAAAATTTACCCTTAAAATGATGTTGAATATGTTTTGATAAAGAGTTATTTTTTTTCAACTGTAACAAAAAAAAACTATTTAAAAGTTATTAAATGTTTTTTTTTACCATATACCATTATGTTTTCAACTGTATTACACAACCACAAAACAAAAAAGAAATAAATTCGTTATTATATAAAAATTTAAATTAATTAATTTTAAATTTCCAATTAATTTATGCATATATACATATATATATATATATATATAGAGTAGAAAGTATTATTAAACTTTTATTGAAAATAGTTTGTTGTTTTTTTTTTAATTTTAATATACAGTTTATTCGTTATTCTTGCTCTTATGGATATAATTTGAATGCAATTATTGTAATTAAATATATTCCTTATAGTCCTTTTTGTATTTTATAAAGGGGTCGTTTTTTGGTTTGTTGATTATTTGGTTTTATTGATAATGATTATTGTAATGAATGTATCGATATCAATATATTCAGATTAGAGGAGCTGACTATAGAGGTTAAACTTCGAATAATATCTGGATTAAAATAATCATTATGATAAATCTACAAACGTTGAATTTTCAATTCACTTAATTTTATTTTAGCTAAGGAGTTGTATATTTATGTTATTGTAAATAAAGTATTGATTGTAAAAAAAACACTGATTTACATTTGAATTCGATAAAGTAATTACAATTATATATGAATAATAAATACTGTGGTACGTTATGGTAATTTATAGAATTTGTTTATGGATAACAATTCAATTGTATTAAATTTGTAATTTATTGGACTTAAACCTTTTTAAAATTTACTCTAAATCCATGAAACTTTCCGATAGATTTCAACAATTTTTGTTTTCTCATCACCGTGTTTGAAAACAATTGAACTGAGTTATCTTAAAAATTATAGAAAAAAACAAACAAAATTAAATATTTATTACATTCAATTAATTTACATCAACGGAAAAATTCATTATATATAAATTTTCTATTAAAAACAGCTCTATAAATATGGAAAAATCGACATTTTATATATCAATTTTAATTACTTTTGCGTTTTTTCTTCTTACATTTATATAGAAAAGACAAATACATAAAATTTACTTTACTAATTTTTATTATAACCATTATTTATATATGTTCGTATATATAATAAAATGTTAATATGTAATATATTTTGTGTGTTCTGTTGTGTTGATGTGCGGTGGTTATTTTAATCACATTTATTCCATATATCTATATATATTGTATAGTATGGGGTATAATAAAATATATTACATGTACTTTATAAGGTCATATTTGTATGTATAATACATATTTATATTACATGGTATATTTGGTATTTTTAAGGATTTTATATCAACATGGTGGTATACTTGAAAAGAGGTTAACCAAATTACTGTTCGCATATACAATATATAATATAAATTTACGTATATTCTTAAAATCAGAAAACAATATAATTTACCATATATATGTTACATTATATCGATATATAGAATTTGCTTTGTAAATAAATAATCCAACAAAATCTGAATATATCACCGAGTTTGTATAGACGTTTTGTGATGTGATTATTCTTCTTATAATATATGTTTTATATATATATATATATATAGAATGTGTAGATACGATTTTTTACTTTAATAAATTGTGTCTCATATAAATGAAAATTAGGCTATTAATTCAAGGCGTTGTCGGTCGTACATATGTATATTTCACACATAAATGATCACTGAAATTCTGTTGTTGTTATTATTATTGTTCATTTTTAGACATACTATACATAAACAAACTCGTATCCATACAAAAGAATATATACATGTAATATATTTAGGAATAAAATCATCTTTTTTTACATTCATTATTATTATATTGTAAAAGTTTAAAATTTGTACATCGCTCCTCTTTTTTTTTTGATAAATAAAAAATACAATATAATATTCATATATTAAATCTGTATCTTTTAATCTTGTGTAAAAGTAATATATAAAAGATATATGATAATTTTGTATAATATCAATTACAAGGATACGGTGGTTTTGGGTTTTGTTTTATTTTTGTTTCATAATGTGTTTAAAGAATCCTGTTTAACCCTTCAGAGAAATCTACGGATTTTATTCAATTCTCTTATGACCCCAAATTTGATTTACAAATGTGCTGAATTTATAGTATATGCATCAATTATGAACTTTGAATTGAAAAAAAAAACTTGATTGAAATGAGATATCAATGATCTTTTTCTTTCAATTTGGCTATGAATTCAATTATTTGATATATAGGGATTAAAAAACGCATAACTTAAAAAAAATCTGATTATCTTGATTGGTATTAAGTTTCCTAATTAAAGCAACATAAACAATTTAAAGTAAGATGTTTTTTTACGTATACACTAATAAAAAAAAAAGGGTGTTGTAAAAATTGTAAAGAATTTCTTCAATTAAATAAATTCATAATAAATAAAATAATACCATATTTGTATGTTATATATTAATAAAAACAGTAGCTTATTATTTAACTCTCTCCTAAATATATACATATAATATAATGAAATGAAATTAATACAAACTTTGTTTATATATTTTATTTTGAAAACATCTTTTCACATATATACATATAGTATATACCTACCACCAACCTAAATATAACTCTATTTAATAAGGCTTAAGGTAAGGATTATCGAAGAACAACAGGAAAAATAAAAAAATAAAAAAGGAAGAAAAGTTTTCTGTATGATAATATTTTTGGTTATTATCCCAAACACAATACATTATATATATATATATATATATATTATATTATATATATATATATATATCTATCTTTAAATATCTATGAAGGTGAATATTCTTTCTATTTCTTTTATTTTTATACATATATACAGTAGTTAAATATAAATTAATTCACATATTCGCATAATATATTATATAATAGGATAATGGTGTATATAGTATTAGCATCATCAGCATGTATCGTTTTCATTTACGAGAAAAGTAAATTTTAATACCCATCATAATATATGTATATGTATCCTCAACAATATATAGTAAAAATACATATTAACAAGGTAACAACTTGCAGAATTAAAGCCTTTAATTTCCTTTGTAAAATATATTGTATATTTATTTATTTATTTATGTATGGTGATGTGTGAGTATTTATTTAATATTCTTATAGGTATAATACTAACATTTTATTCAATAATAAAAACAAAACGAATGTTATTATATAACTAGAGGTCTATATATGCTTTAAGGTAGACTCATATAAAGATTTAAAGGATGTTTTTTGCGTATGAAGGGTTGTTTATAAGGTTTGAATGAAATATATTCGAAAACAAATTAAAATTTACTTTTGAATTTTAATCGTTGATGACTATTATTCTGGTCCTGGGGCAATCCTTTCTAATTAATACAAAATACAAAGTTTTACAAGAATTTCCCAATTTTAATTATATTTGAGTTGGTAATATAATTCGCTTTATGAGTGTGCCATTTTTTGATAGTTTGTTAATGACAATTTGAAAATTACAGATCGTTTACACAGGTTTTTGAAAAGAATATGATATGATTCCTACTAAAATGTAAACATCTTGTTACCATTTTATATATACTCTGAACTGAACCTTATTCGTGTTACATGAAAACTAAATGGTATTTTATTTTTATTTGGTGTACAAAATATAAATAAAATACAGAAAAGAAAAAGGATATGTAAAGAAAAGTAGTAAAGTAATATTAAAATTATACGACATACATTCATAAATATAATAATAATTTGAATGTGTTAAGAATAATCTCTGTGGTTAGATAATGTGGTTATTTTTTTATAATTTCATACTAAAAAAAACTATACATTAAAATGTATTTTAATATTGAAATAATTACACTTTAGATTTAGACTTATTTTTATGATTTTTTTGATGAACACAATATTACAAATGATATTAAACAAAAGCGATGCTTTTTATTGTATTTTTTTTTATTAGAAATCAATGGACATTAAAATGGAAAATTTTTTTTATAATAATTTGATTTTAAGGAATACGCAAAAATCTCTCAAGATTATCCAAGAAAAGTATCTATAAATGCTCAGTTCTATTCTGTGGGGATCATCAACACTTTCTCTGTTTGAAAGATCTCATTTTTACAAACTGTAATAACAATGAATGACTTCTATTTTATAAGCATATAAAATAAAATTAAAAATAGGTTTCCCCCTTTCGTTAGAATAATAAATCAATGACTTACAAAACAATTAAAAACTCTAATAACATTTGATATGTTAATAATCTATACAAAATAATATAAATATAAAATTTCCTTAGCTTTTATTTTGGTTATTTATATTTTTGATTTTTTTTTTGCTAATCACATTTTTTAATAAAATTTTTTAAATATATTAGATAAATCACGTGTTTAATAAATATATGAAGGGTGTCCTATATAACCCATCGATAATCATATCCAAAATTTAAGTTCATTGTGTCATTTGGATTTCAAAACTTCCACGCTTATTTAAGATAGATTACATTTCGTAATGAAGTTTTAAATGAAGTGTTTAGGCAAGGTTTTCAACACCGAATAAAGGACACAATGAATTTAAACTTTTGATTTTGGATATGGATGGGAGGAATAACCTTTATATATTGCAATAAAATTTAGCACCGCATCAGCAAAAGCGCATTATATATATAAAAAAAAAGTATTTTTAGAAATTATTTTATAGCTATTTTATGAAAAAAAATTTGTTTTTTTTTTTAAATTTTTTATTATAATGAAAAAAAAAATGTTAATTATGTTTTTTTAATTTTCTTTGTTTGTTTTTTTTTTCTTTTCTTATGTTTCCTTTATATATATATATATGTAAATGTTTTATGTATTGTTCTGAATCATCGCAAAAAAATAAAAAAAAAAATAATTAAATATCAATTGCACAATAAATGTACAACAACAACAACAACAACTAAATAAACATCAACAACCATCAACTTTTGATAATCAAACCCACAAAATAAATAATCAATCAAATTCAACAACATCATCAACAACAACAACACAACAAAATTGGATTTCACCCAATAATTAATGTTTTTGCAATATTCATTCTTCTAAAAAAAAAAAAATGCCAATATTTATGTGTATTTTAATTTAATTTTTTTACGTGTACTTTTTTTATTATTTGTTTTTTTTTTTTTTTTTGGTTATTGTTAATTCTATAATTTTGGTTTTTTATTTTATGCACCAATTATTGAATGTATATTTTTGATGTTAAAATTAAAAAATTAATTGGCAAATTATTAAATTCGTTTATTTGCAATTGCGAATAATTAATCGATCAACGTATAAAATGTAATAATTGTGCAAAACAACATACCATATATATTTAGAACGAAAATTATTTGTTGGTATGCTGAGTAAGCAACAAACAGAAGATGATATAAAACAATTGTTTTCACCATTTGGTATTATTGAAGAGTGTACAATTTTAAGAGGTCCTGACGGTACAAGTAAAGGTAAGTTTCATATATAATTATTTTTATTTATGTATAGTTAATTATATATTCATTAATAAGTTTTATATATAGAGATTTGGGTGTTATTTTATTGATGTTAGAATCATGCCTTTTTAATAAAATTATTGCTTAATACAATTTATGTTAGTATTTTATTACATTTTATTTCATAGTACATTTACTTAATTATTTTTGTGGATTGTTATAAATGTACAATTCGCAATATGTCAACCATATTCGTTAAATTGGGAAAAACTAATTAATATTATTACCTACTTGTTGAAGTTAAGTTCAATAAATTTACTCTATTTTAAGATTTAAAATGTACGGACAAAATATTCGTCTATTAGACGCAATGAAAAATATTACGATTATTACACACAAGTTTAATGAGTTCTTATAAAAGTATTAACAAAAACAACAGCAAAAAATTAAAAAATGTTTATTATTTTTTAAAGTTTTCACTTTAATTTTGATTCCATACAATTTCTGTTATTTTATAACAGATACGACATCCAATGAGATTCAAAAATTGTTTTTATATAACCATATATATATGTAATAATATGTAAATAAATGAAAAGTCACCACATTTTCATATATAGATATGTATGAACCAATCGTGTATATATTTATAAAATATGCTTCTGTTTATTTTTTGCTTTGTTGTAAAATACATTTCTATGTTTATGATACGACATATATATATATAAAAACAATTTTATGTTTATAATATAATGAGATGAAACCCCCATTGGGATGTTGTTTCCTCTGATTTTTATTTTCTATTTATGACATATAAGCCTAAATATAACCATATATATATATATATATATATATATATATGCAGTAGTAATATTTTAATATTATATATATGTATTATAAACGAATGACAAAATAAAAATAACAACAACGAAATAAC
This sequence comes from Dilophus febrilis, assembly GCA_958336335.1. Classification (NCBI taxonomy): domain Eukaryota; kingdom Metazoa; phylum Arthropoda; class Insecta; order Diptera; family Bibionidae; genus Dilophus; species Dilophus febrilis. Next base: position 55,195,505 of record OY284469.1, on the reverse strand, counting down.
CCCTAACAGTCAAAAAAAATAAATAAATATATTTTGTGCAATTTTTACGTAATATAATATACGACGATATATTACTATAAAATATAAATGTTTATATATATTTTCGAGTATACATACATTTATATAAAATGTAAAATTTATATAATACATCACGTATTTTTCTATTTATACACTTATATATACGTATGTATATGATAAATCCAACAATATATTAAAATGCTTTATATATATACTAAACGTATACGTATATGTATAAATAAAATTATTGTGTGTTTCTCTATATATATGGAATAAATAAAAATAAGAATAACAAATGCATTAAAAATATGAGTGATGTTGTAAAAAAAAAAATGTTTTCCTAAAAAAATTTATATTATACAAATACAGAGCAGATTTTTCTTCATTTCCACTTATCACATTGTCACATACATATATTATTATATATATATTTTAATATATATATGAACAACAATATATATACGTTGCTTGCTGGTGGTAAAGGCCCCTTGTCACCTATTAAATACGATAATGTTTTTTTTTCGTTTTTTGGTATTACTTTTTATAGTTAAAAGCAGTATAAAAGCTTTCATGTAAGTAAGGATTGGTATAGTCTTAAAAAAAACAAACACAAAATTCTGATAACATTTTATATTACATTTGGTATGAATAAAAATTTATATATATATGTAAATTAATATTGTCGTTTATGGAAACTCTTGATAATGGAATCTAAACTATCTATAATTTATGTAATACAAATGTTTAGTACGAATTCTGTTTAAAATATAATTTAAGCAGTTTTTAAAAAAAAAAAGATGTTGGATATTTTTTTCAATAGGATATTTATGGAGTATACAATTTCTAATCTTAGCCAAATATATTTGCGGTTCTCAAAAATTTTATTTATTTAAAACCAGAAAAGCGAAAAATAAATAGATTCTTATATTATTTATATAAGCTGAAATTATAAAATCATCCAATTTGTAAATATAACGATTTGAATTGTTGAACTCGATAGATTGATAGATTGATAGATTGATAGATTGATGGATTGATAGATTGATAGATTGATAGATTGATAGATTGATAGATTGATAGATTGATAGATTGATAGATTGATAGATTGATAGATTGATAGATTGATAGATTGATAGATTGATAGATTGATAGATTGATAGATTGATAGATTGATAGATTGATAGATTGATAGATTGATAGATTGATAGATTGATAGATTGATAGATTGATAGATTGATAGATTGATAGATTGATAGATTGATAGATTGATAGATTGATAGATTGATAGATTGATAGATTGATAGATTGATAGATTGATAGATTGATAGATTGGTAGATTGATAGATTGATAGATTGATAGATTGATAGATTGATAGATTGATAGATTGATAGATTGATAGATTGATAGATTGATAGATTGATAGATTGATAGATTGATAGATTGATAGATTGATAGATTGATAGATTGATAGATTGATAGATTGATAGATTGATAGATTGATAGATTGATAGATTGATAGATTGATAGATTGGTAGATTGATAGAATAATAGATTGATAGATTGACAGATTCATAGATTGAATACTTAATAAATTGATAGAATCTTCCAACTAATAATCTTACCATAAATGAGATTAATTTTTAACTTAAAAAACTAAATTTATTAATGTAACGTGAGAAGTATTTTAAAACAAATAAATTTGGATGGAAAAATAAACATATTTTTCAGTTCATCATTCTTTGTTTGCCTCCTTTGTGAATGTTTAGAGATGAAAACTAATTTTATGAAAATATTCGATCTCTGATTAATTTTATTTATACATTGAATTGACCGATTGTTATTTTTTATCTAAATAATAGAAGAAAACTTTCACCAGCGGCAAAAAATCAGGTAGTTAAGACAATTTTTTTTTATATAAAATTTACTGCCTCAAAAAATTACAAGACATAAATCACAGAATACAGGGAATTTTCTAATATAATGTCAAAAATTCTTTATATTAATAACAAAAAAACAACCATTTTTACTAAATAAAATTTACTAAACCCATTAAACTGTTGATAACACATTTTTTAGCTAATATAGCATATTAATTTTAATTAATTAATTTATCTCAACAAATAACAAGAAAATGTTTTTTATGGCAATGTTTTATTATAAATTTACAAATTAAAAAAAATAAAATAACTTTTAATAATTAAATTTAAACTCTTTATTCTCTTCATCTTCTATATACACATATAGGTTGTGCTTTTGTAAAGTATTCATCACAACAGGAAGCTCAAGCAGCTATTTCATCTTTGCATGGTACCCAGACTATGCCCGTAAGTACATAAATAATTGTTTATCATTACTTTTGCTCCAATCACATTTTATCATTTTAATTCTTTAATCATATAATATATTTAAAAAAAAATAATATAATCATTTTAGAATTTCGTTTTCATTTAATTTTTTTTTTTTACTAAATGTGTTTTATTATCCCAATTTTCGTATTATTATCTATATTTTACTATATATAAATGTTTTTTTTTTTTTTTCATTTCTTATAATAATAAAAAAATTCATTGTGCGTATGTGCGTGTGTACTTGCGATGTTGTTTATAGAGGTAGCATATTAAATTATATATATATAATTATAGTGTTTTGTTTATATTTTTTTTGGTTCATTTGATTATATCTACTATTTAAATATTTGTATTTAAAAATATTCTTTTTTTTTAAATGTGTGTTTCTTTTATTTTTTATTGCTCAATGTATTTTATTTTTTTTTTGTGCGGAAATCTCTTTAAAATTGATTATATAATTTTCATTTTGTAATGATCAAAAATAAGGAAAAGAAGCTTTAAAGTTGTTGTTTGAATTGTTTGTTATTCATTTCATTCCAACAACATTTATACATATATCTATCAATTTTCAATATTTTATAGTTATATTATAATGTTATATATACTCGTATATTATGATATGGATAAAAATAAATATCCGAATGACCACATAATTTATTTTTATACTCTTTTTTTATTTTTTATATTATAATAATAATGTTTTGTATATTTAAGCTGTTATTGTGTTGTTGTTGTTCTTGTTGTTGATGTTTTTTTTTTCATATATCCTTATACAATTTTTTATGTGCATAAATATAAAATCTATATTTATTTATATAAAGGCCAAATTTAGGGACATTTTTTTTTTTTTTGGTTGTTGTTTATTTTTTATTGGCCATAAAAACATTTTCAAATATTATTATTATTATTATTATATGATGGGGGCCTTCCATATTATGGAAAAGTAAAATATTTTAGAATAATATCAACGGTCGCACTTGAAATATATTTATTTGAATCTTTTAGAGATCATTATTTTAGAAAATAATAATAATAATAATAATAATAGTATATTTTCTTTTTTTTTATGGGTATATTTATATTTTCTAAATGATAATCAATATAATTTAATCGAGTATAATTCAATATCTATATTTATCATGATTATCGATTTAATTCACATGTTAAAGTATACATAATGAAATTGAATGACAGTTTTTTTTGTTGTCCAGGAATATTTCTATAACACATATATTAAATAGAAACCACACACTAGAAATAAATATAATCATATTTCGAAAAAGAAAAGAACGCACCAACAAAACAAATATATAAAATCTAATATAGTAAAATGTTATTAATTTTAATTTGAGAAATAAGCTGCTGTTTTTATTGGGGGGTTTTTTTATATAATACTCTTATATATGACACTTTTTATTTTTACGTGTATTTTATATACGTTGTTGGTTTGGTCTAAATATAATTTTAGTATATATATATATATATATATATATTGAGGTAAAACGGACGGAAGATATATCTATTTATTATTGTTATTATATAATATGTTTGTGGTTGCATATAACAAACAAACAAACAAACAAACAAATAATGATATATAAAGGATATTTCGCGTATAAACTTTAATAGAGGATATATTTTAGTAATAGAAACACCCCGACCATTAAATAAAATCGATAACATTTTATATAGATATATACCATATATATATAGATTATTATTACAACAGCGTGGTTTTCCACATATATAAATAGACAGAGGATTATGTATGGTGTCATGATGGCGACAAATATAATTCATATATGATATTAAATTGTGACGGTATATGCGGTATATATACTTCAATAAATATATAGATATAATATAATATATATGGATATTATAAACGATGAAATAGTGCGATGATATTTTATTTTTTTGATTATACATTTTATTTTTATATTGTTATATACAGTAATATCAACAATATATCTTTATAGAATATATATATATATGTATATAATATAGTAAATATTTAAAGGATATATAGAAATATACAACAAGATATTAAGTATCTGTAAATATTTGCAGATTTATTAACCGTGCATATATATACATTTGAAATTGAAACCAATTATAATTCGTGTCAAATTAGAAATATTGGGTTGTGTATTTTATTTTGTTTATTTTTTCATGTATCAATTATATTAAAAAAAACAACAAAATTTATAATTTCTACAGAATTAATCAAAATAATAATAATAATATAGTAATTGGGATGGATGGAGGTTATATATTCAATAAATAAGAATGTTTGGATATTTATATTTAATTGATTGATTGCCGGAAAAGCAATATATAAAATACATGTATTTATTTCGTTAAAACATGTTTTAAATTCTATGAAATATTTTAATTGATTGTTCTATTTTGAAATTGTTAAACAATGGACAATTTTCTTTAACATTTCTTTTGGTAATTTACAATTGACTATCTATAATACAATAAAAACGATAAATATTATGATTTAATTTATGATTGCACAGATTGTATTTAAAAATTAGAGACTTAATAACATCTACTTTATTTTTTAAACATTAATTTATTCTTATAATAATTATAAATACATTTTCCGACTATATGACAAAAAAAGGGATTAATTACAAAGAAGCAAATCCCAATGTAGTATAAAAGGGATTAATTATATATGAAAATTATGTTAACATTGCATTGAAATTAGTAAATTTCCAAGAGATTTAAGCTATATTGAAACATTCAATTTCATATCAAAAAGTTGGTATATTTACTATAAATAAAAATACGATATTAAAATACGAAATTAGATTAGGTATCAAAGGTAAACCCTTTGTCAATTGACATCAATTGAAGTGAAAATCAAAGCTTTCCATTAAAAAAAAAGTAAAAAATTTATTTAATTGCGATCGTATTTGAGATAAAATTTGACCGGTAAAAAGTACATTAAAATTATTTGAAAATTAAGAGTTCATCATAAAAATTTAATCACTGACAATATATACATACAATATTAATATTATATTTTCAACTAATCATTTCTAATATATCATTTAGTTAGTTAAATATAATTTTCTATGCCTCTAAAATGTATATAGAGTTATATTAAAACTTTATTATTTTGTTTTGTACATATCCACAAATAACCAAAATTTATTATTATGTATTAAAATAAATTAACTCTTTAATGTAAACAATTTTCATCACTATAATTTGTGTAAGATAATAATAATAATAAAGATATACACATATATTAAAATCTGTATAAATATTAACCCTGCTAATATTGTATATATACATGTCGTATAATTATGTGTTCATGTAAACGATACAAATATATTTATAATTTCTCACTGTTTGCATATATGCAAACAAATATTAATAATAATAATAATACTAATATTATACTATAGAGTATATTTATATATTACAATGTGTTACAAAACCCACCGTTTACAAAACGTATATTACAAATTCATAAAATAAAATATTCATCATGTAAATAAAAAAAAAAGAGTGTGTTTATTGTACAGTATTTAAATATATAATTGTATAATTTCCTTCGTTAAATGTTTTTGTTTTACTCGTATATATATTTAACACGGTCATTTAATTTTCTTCTTTTTTTTTTGGATTATTTTGTTTTTTGATCGTTTGTTTTCCCATGTTTATTTTAATAATTGTGTTTGCCTCCACTAAAAAACATACCCATAATAAATTATATACTGCGTATATACATTACATAAGAAAATATTAATATTTTCCCAGAGTTTTGGGGGTGAAATCGCAAATAATATATATATATATATTCAAGTACTTATTCTGTTTTATGCCAGCATATATTTTATAAGACTCATACAAACAATACGTAATATAATATAAATATATAGTAATAATTTACAGGTTGTTAGTTTTTCTTTTTGAATCTCAATTATATAATACCTATATTAATATATATAAAATGATTTATGATACTATATTTTGGTAAACTATTATATATTGTATAGTATAAAGGACACATCATATAAACAAAAATATATTGTATTTAGTTACATAAAAACCCTTTGACCATTACATAATAACTATATATAGCTATATTAAACATTCGTCCGCATCTATATTCATTCACACATTGTGTTATGAATAATAATATATTTAATTATATATTTTATTTGTGGGAAATAAATGTGAAAATTGTTTTTAGTTATTGCGATGGTAAAGTAATGATTTTGCATAATTTTTGCTTTGTATATTTTTTTTTGCACGATCCTTTTTGTACAAGAGTAGGTATATTATTTTGTTATATAATTATAATAATTTAAGAAAAGGATGCGTTTCTTATTGTTGTATAATTTATATTCAAAAATACATATAATAAAGAGATATAATATATAGATAATATTTATTGCATAAATATAAGATAATGTTATAACTCACTATGGATGTGTGTATATTTTGCAAGAAAATTTAACACCTCCTTATTACTATTATTACTATTATTGTTACTAACAAAGATACCCCGAAAGATATAATAAACATTTTGTAATTTATAAATGCAAACAAATAAATGAATCCAATAACTCATATATAGTATATTTATCGCTGTCCTCAATGTATATACTGTCTTTGAATATATATATATACTGTATAGATAAATTGTATACAATATAGAAAACAAAATAAGGATTAATATCAATAATATCAAAATAATTAAAGACATCAACGTTTATATAAAGCTTAAAGGATTTACTGTATATAGAAAATAATATGTCTTTGTTTTGTGAATAATAATTCTAAAATGTCTACACTTTGTATATGTATTTAGAAATATATCAAAAATATATAATACATAGTTCTATATTATCATCAGATATATGTACATTGTTATATAATGCATTATTTTGAATTTATTGTCATACTATTGTTTTGTATTCATATAGATATTATAAAACATTTTACAATCTATAATATGACACATTATGATATGAATTTATATATGTAATATAACCGAAACAAAACCAATTTTATTTTTGTGTTTAATTTGGAAATGATAAGTGCATTTAATAATAATTTGAAGATATCAATCCTGAACCTTATTACATTATTACATTATTACATAAAACATCCTATAAACATTTTGCTTTAATGTCAAAATTATTAGATTATCCAATCCAGTAAATCCAATCCAATCTATACCGTTCATTTATACAAGATCTATATTATCAATCAAATTGGGATAAAATGTTCTATAGAAACTACCACCAGTCATAGATACCGATGGTGCTAGGTGATTCAATAATGAATACATATTTCAAATTATTCTAGGGTTTCTTTATTGAGTTCTAAACTTCCTAGATAAATTACATGATCTTTTGAAATCATAGAAGTAGTTTTTTCAATAAAATACCCCGATTTATCTCGGAAATTTATCACTAATAGAACTATTATTCATTTTTTAATTTCATTTTGGAGTTGGCTGAGTTTTATCAAGTACATTATGATAAATGAATATGATAATAATATGATAAATATTTAATTATTAATAAAAATCCATTAGCCATAATTCAACAAGTATCTTCGAACAAAAAATTAATGATAGAATTCTATAAATTTTCCATTCAATATTTTAGAATTCATTTCAAATCGGTTAGTGTTTTGGATAAACAAATGTTACGTTTATATTCGAAACACATGTTTAGAAAAATGTATATCGTTTAATAAAGTATTTTTATATAACGTTTCTTTATTTCAAATATTATATTTAATTATACTACAATAATAAGTGTAAGAAATTTCCCAAAAAAAAAATTAATAGACTGTTAAGAGAGTTTCCATTTTATCGATCCTTATTTGTACTTTCTTTTTTTTTATCTATCGTTATCATATACATTTAAAATATCACCATTTACATTGAAATATATACAAATCTAAACAAAAAAGTACACATCAATTTTCATTATAATAAGTAAATATAGGAAAACATACATTTCATCATTTCATGTAAATATATTTATATGAATATATTGATGCTGCTCATGTAACATTTACTCATCAAACAATATTATTTTATTTTAAAATGTATATTCATCATTTGATATATATAGTTTTCATGAATATATGTATATTGTTTATAAAAATACCTATACAACCATTACACATTAATATATATATGTGCATACAAAATTCACAACAAAACAATTTATTCACCAATCCATTAAATATTGCTTTTAAACCGTCGTCCTCGAATGTGCATTTTATCAATCTTCCATACATTCATATAAAACACAAAACAACAATGTACTCCGGTAAATGAATATATACTCAATATATATATATAGATAGATAAATAGATAGATAATGCATATATTGTATATTGCTTTTGGTATATATGAATGCATATTACCATATTGTATTTCATCGTGTATCACAGCCAGTATATAAATATACATATATATGTATATTATTGGGTATATACAGGATGTTACTGGAAACCATCGACACCTAAACTCAATATTTAAGTCCATTTGGATTATTTGTAGGTTATGTTTTAAGGTTTAATCAATTTTTTGCGGAATAATCATTTCTATCTTTATTAAAATTATTTTTGAAAATAAAAAGAAATTGTATTTACTCGGTATAAAAATCTATGGTTATTCCATATCAAGTCAAGATGAATAATATGTAAAAACAAATTGAAAAAAATTCAAGACATCTTGTACAAAAATATACAGATTTTATGTTGTAATATATAGAAAAAGGTAGATAAAAATTAAACAAGTCTGTTTTGTAATACATTCCATATATTATATATATATATATATATATATATACAGTATAATATATATATATAGTAACCAAAGCACCTCTTTTGTGTTAAGCTTTTCAATTAAAATAAAATATATTTTATAGTATTATTATTCATCATATTCAATATGGCATATATCTATTATACCTACATATATATCCTTACTTTTAAAATGTTAATAAAATACCCCAAATATATTCATTTATGCAAAATATAATCTGGCGTCATTATCATCGTATAGTTATTTAATAGTAAATATAATCATATATATATAGTTATATGGAAAGGTTTGTTAAAATACACTACTTCTTATATTATAATAACGAACGATCTATATGCTTTTCTGTTCCATTTTATATACATAAAATATGAACTGTATCAAATGTTCATATTATAAGTAAAATACAACTAATAAGAACATTAAAATCCTGTACATTGTAAAGTTCACCTTATTATTAAAATATCCTTAATGTATTTAACAACTATTTTATTTTATTATTATAAAGCGCAAATCGGATGTATAAATTTCAAAAAAATATAATTTATGATACATATATATACATTATACGATTATACATATATGATGGTATATATTGTAGATACTTTGTGCATATTCTTCCATTTCTAAATTTCTTTAAAATATTTAATGATATTTATATAACTATATACAACATAATACATGGACATTAAAGTGTGTATTTCTTTGAAAATTTTCTGCTTTTACTCTTTATTTGTTTTATATGAAAAAGGTAATTTGATCTAATTTATTATACATTTCAGTATAATAATTTTTTTTTATAACTTTAACTTTTACAAACATTTAGAATATGCAAAGGACATTATTTTTTTATCTTTTATACATTTACAAATTTAGAAAATCGAGGTTAAACCGGCTTAATAAAATTTTGAATATCTTTAATTTTTAAATTTTCCGGTTAGTTCATTATTCAATTGGAATTTTTGTAAATACAGAATAGAATACAGAATTTCCTATCAGAAAATTATACAGAAGTTCTTTTAACAAAACTATAGAAAATATCTTTTATGTAAATCTTAAAATACATTGTTATTTTTATTCATTGTCAATGAATTAACATTCGGCGGATAAAATGAGATAAAATGATTCGAAACGAATCTAAAATATATATAGTACAAGCTGTCTATTTCATTACAACATTATAATCTTGTCTATTCGCTAAGCGAATATTTAAAAATTTAATAAATACAAAATTTTCCATAATATTATTATTATATTCTAATAAATATCTCTTCATAAATCATAATAATTGTATATACCATGTCAAAGTATAATAACAACAACAACAACAAAGAACAACCACCTTTTATATGAAAAATTACTTTTTAAATATATACAGAAATATGATTTACGACACATAATTAATAGATGCGATATTATATTGTTCATGTTACCCCGCAACAAAAAACAACAAAACGAACAACTATCGAAAAAAAATAATAAAATAAATAAACAATTTGTGTTTGTTCAACAGGTTATGTGCGGTTGGTTTCCAAATAAATTGTCAACTATTATGTTAAGTATCTGAATCATGTATATAGAGTATATACAATATGTTTTGTATGTTTGTATATAAGTATATAGAAAATTATATCATTATAATATATAGCGAAGTGTAATATGGATATAATAAGCATAAGTAAAATTTCTATTATCGCATGCATATACACTAAAATAAATAAGTTATGTGATGTGATAATACATAAATCTATATATATATATATATATATATATGTATATAGTCATGGAAAATGCAAAATATATGTTATATATAGTTTTGTTATTATTATACGGAAATATATTGTATGGAAAATGAAAAATCGTTTGTTAAAAAGTGTTTTAATGTATATTTATATTATATATATATACTGATATTTGTGTAGTCACAGTTGAGCTTATAATATAAACCTATATTCTATATATATATATATATGTTACATTTTAAACGAATGAATATTATATGCACGTCTGTGTACAACTACTACTGGTACAATATGGCATTTATAATGTATAATATATATTACATATATAGGCGCAACAGTTTTATGTATATATGCCCCGAAAACCATTATACTTTAATATTTCAACATTGATATTTATAGTTGAATACCGCATATACACACGATCCATTTATAAAATATATGCGGTTTGGTTTGGTATATATCCATTCCATTCATATATTTATGTATATATCCAATATATATATTTGCAACATGAGGCAACAACAGGTTGGGCTTTATTATATCTCTGTATATATCTATATATAAATTTTCAACGATTTTCATTTATAGTTAGCGATACATATATAAATGTACTTATATATTTGAATTTATAATATGTGTACGATTGCAACAAATTTATTTTTTTTTAGTTATTATACAATATATACCTATATAAAGTTTATAAACATAATGTGCAACATATACAAGTGTATATACTTATGTGGCTCTTGATAATAACTAAATTATATATTATATATTAAGAATTTCACTGCTTTTAATATATTTAATATGAATAATTTTACATAATCAATTTATGAGTTTAAAAATTCTTTAATCAATCGTTTTAAAAGTTTTACACGATACTTATAACATACTACATATTATCTAGATCAAAAAAAAAGAAGGAGGTTTTTTAAATTACCCCAAGAATTCACGATTTTTAGTGTGTTTAATATTAAAAATGTAACCACATCTTTTGTAATACAGTTTAGAATTCAGGATTTTCCGAGAATTGCACGATTTTTAAATTTTTTTATATAAGGAAAATTTTATTAAATCAATTTCTGAATATGATTTCTTTAAAAATTCATTTACTTATTCTTTTGAAAATGTAACACGATATTTATAATAAATATTAAATGTTCTATGTTATATATTGGATGGGATTTCCATGAATGAATTTGGTTGAAAATTATTTTTTATTATAAATTGACGATTTTTGATGTATTTTATGTAGAACATTTTATATTAAACGATTGTTATTAAATCGATTCAAATTTTTTTTACACTGTATTTATAATGCAATTTAAATGATGTATAATAATTTTTAAATAAATGAATGATTCCTAAAATAGTTTATAATATAACTAAAGTGTGGACAGCATGATTTTATGATTAAAATTTCAATTCTAAGAAATCTAAACGAATTAAATTAATTTCAAACCAAAGATCAAAATAATTTGAAAAGAATAAATTAATACCATTGAGAAAATTTCATTATAGAAATCGAAAAACATTTACTACTGAATGCTCGAGATATTTATATTAATTATAAAAACGATTGTTTCTATATAAAACAAAGCCATAAAATTAGCTACAAAATTATCTAAAAAAAAAAAAATCCAAATTATACCGGACTAAAACAATGACAAAAATAAAAAGCAAACCATAAGAATGAGAAATGATTAACAAAAAGAAAATATTAAGAATAATACACTAAAAAAAGAATAAAAGTGTTCCCCATCAATCTCGTACATAAATGAATTCGAAATTATAAAGAAAAATAAAAAACCAAACCAAAATACACTATAATTTATGCAAATGAATTTAATAAATTTAATATATATCGTTTGAATAAATTTATTCAGAACAATAAAAAGAAGGACATTTATCGTTTACGCATTTTGATACTGTATATATGTATATAGAAAATTGAAAGAACCCCAAAAATATTACGAAACAACACTGCATATTATCATTTTCTATTTTTGGTAGAATGAAAATTCAATTTAATTTCTTCTCAATTTTGTGTAAATGAAATAAATTATACAAAAAAAAAAAAAAAAAAAAGAAAAAGAAATTGATGGAAAAGAAAATTTCATTTTTTTTATTCTTGAATAAAATTTGAATAATATTTTTTTTCGCATGTACTTTTGAGTATATAATATTTTACTAAATATGCATATAAAATAAATATATATATAAAAGTTATAACTTTCAAAATATAATGTAATTAAAAAAGTTTTATTTACATCTATACATCTTTATATTATTCTTCATCCATGTATTTATACATTCATTTTTTCTTCTAATATTTTATTTTTAATAAATAAAAAAAAAAAATGTAGATAATAAATAATTCATTGAAATTCATCATTCACATCATCAATTCAATCATCATCTAACCATCAATCCATATTCATCCATTGCATATCCGTATATATTTTGCTGAATTTTCAAAATCAACAATCTCATTTTCAAATTTAGTATTTTCATTTCATTTTTACAGACATTATTAAATAAGAAAACTAAAGTAAATGTATTTTATTTTTTGTATATATGGGATAGTTAAACAAATGCGAAAATGAATTCATAAATAAAAATATCATCAAGTCATTATCATATAATATAATACCAATTCTTTTTCTTCTTCTTCTTCTTCTTCTTTAATAATTAACAATATACGAAATAAAAAAATCAAAAATACTTTCGTGTAGTGTTAAAAATACAATACAAAAAAAACCAAAAAAAAAAAAAAACAAACAAATATATTTATTTTCAGGGAGCCTCTTCTAGTTTAGTAGTTAAATTTGCTGATACTGAAAAAGAAAGGCAAATTAGACGTATGCAACAAATGGCAGGTCAAATGAATTTATTAAGTCCATATGTTATTAATCAATTCGGAGCTTATGGAGCCGCCTACGCTCAGGTATATTTAGTTTTAAAATTATTACTTTTAAATATTTTTTTAAATGACATTTATTTATCGTAATAATATTTAAATAAAATTGTAGTTAAAATTTATTGATTTTTAGAAATATTGTATGTAGTCGAACACTTTTGAATCCATTTTTTGTTTGTAAGGAAATGATTAATTTTATTTCCGAAGACATAGAAAATATATCTCAAAACTTCTTTCTTTTTATTTTTTTATACATTCCAATAAATGTAGTTCTATTTTTTAGAATGAAATTATAGCATTGCTTTTTCATATATCTAATTTAATTGCTTTTTAAAAAAGGATTAGTGCGCGATTGTGTATATATAAATATTAAAAATAAATCATGTGTTGATCAAAATGTTATCAATATAGAAATTTGTTTATTTATTTTGTCATTTTCGATATTGGGCGGCATAGATTTTTTTTCTTTGTTCTCTGCGGTCATAGTAATAAATTAATTACATTTTTATAATATTTGAATGTGTTTTTTTTTTGTTAAGCTTTATTATTGATTATAATCTTTATAGTTTATACTTTAGATTTTTAGCTTATCCGTCGTCCGTTCCGTTTACACATATATATATATATATATATATTTGTTTTTGTTTTATTTTTACCGTGAAAACATTTTGTAATAGTTGCTTTGGTTTACGTATCTTTTAGATTATATGCTTAATAAATAAAACCAATATTGTTTTAATAAATAAAACCAATTGAATTAACTTTAGATATTTAATTTAATTTAAAATATTTAATAGAGATGATTTTTGAAAATACCATTAATTTTGGGTGTAATTTAATTTAATTAAAAATAATTAATTTAACAATTGTAAGAATTTTGAACCATTTCGAATGATTTCTTCAGATACGGTGCTAATTTTAATTATTTATTTAGTGATCCATTCGCGTAAAAAAATATTTTTAGTTTTATCGCGATAGTGTAAAAGCTAATTAGATATATATATAGCTTCATTATATATACAGACTCAATTTCATCATATAAAATATTGTTTATTCTATTACAATTTGCGTTGAAGTTCAAATACAATTCACGCTATTGGTATTCATAAAGCGCCATTTGCTATTAGCCATCATAATGAACAAATATTCCTTTGATATTTTTAATAAATCTTGTTATAAATACAAAGTGAATGTATTTGGAAAAATAAGCAATTGATGGAAATTTAAATCAGCAACTTTATTACTAAATTTTAAACCGCCATATAGAATGGATTTTAAAAACGCGATAATTTAAACATGTTATAAAATATCAATTGAATTAAAATTTTATTCTATTTGAATTATTTCTTACTTCTTCTATTTTTTCTTTTTTTGATATAGCAACAACAAGCCTTAATGGCGGCTGCAACTGCACAAGGTTCATATATTAATCCCATGAGTGCTTTAGCATCACAAATACCTCATACATTGAATGGTAAGTTCAAAAAATACAGAAAAATTGCATATTATTGTAAATTATAATCATTATTATTATTATTATTATTATTATTATTATTCAATGAAATTCATTTTTAAAAATAAGAATCAAATCAGAAATAGTATTTCTTCTATATATACATATAATTATATGAACAAAATGCATTGAACTTGAAATTATTTAATTGAAAATTAATTGGACAAGATCCCTATAAATCTCACAATTACCTCACTATCAGATCATATCATAACCCAAAATGCACACAGTACAAACTTAATCTTTAAAGTAAACCTCATACAATCTTTTATTTTGAGACGTGTGTCATCAGAGATGCAAAAAAAAAAAAAAAAAAAAAAATAAACACACACAATTTTAACTACTATATATGCATATAAACAAAAAACAATTTAGGTTCAGGTCCAGCAGTAGTTAATAATACAATGCCAGCATTACCGTCACCAACATTTAATTTAGCAGCCCAAGTTCCAAATGGTCATTTGACAAACGGCCATTTGACAAATGGTCACATTACAAATGGTCATTTAACAAATGGTCATCTAACAAATGGGCATCTTACAAATGGTCATCTGACAAATGGTGGAAATGAAACGGTTTATGCAAACGGAATACCTCAAACATACGCAGGCCGTAAGATTTATAATACATTTTAAAATAAAGCTGAATTTTTGGTTTTTTTTTTTTGATAACTTCACAACCGGCCTAGTTTTTTTTTTAGTTTATTTACCTTTGTTTTTTTAGTTAGAATTTCGTATTTGGCAAACAATTAAAAAAACGCAATTTTATAGGACAATGCGTTTTCTTTTTGCATGAAATTTTCAGTATATTTATTTTGTATTTTTAATTAGATTGATTATTATTTATATCCATTATTATACCAATCGACAAACGAATCGATTTTATTAAAAAAAAATTCAAATATAATCCAATTCTCACATATATTTAAAAATGATTTTAATAGGCTATTTGATTGGTTTTTAGAGCCGGTCAATTTCAGAGATGATTGTAAAATCTGTTAGCGAATCATGGGAAATTTAATTGTATTTTAAGTCTTTGAATAAAGAACAAACTCAAGAGAATTGTACTTTAAGTATCAGACATTTAATAGACAGTTTTTTTTTAAGTTTCTAAGTAAGTTTTATTTTGTCTTAAATATTTTTAAAAAATAATTCAGAAATACGATGATACTATTTTATGATTGTCGTATTTCCGCAAACCATAAAAAAAATTTACAATATATGTTCGGTGTATAAAGCATAAAACGTGTTTAATTACTAAGTAATTGATACATTTTTTGTGATTTCTATGTGTTGTGTGATTATCTTAATCCATTGTAATTTATTGCGGGTTGAATTCGAATTTAATTTGGGTCTAAATTGAAACCATTTTTCTTTCGTGAAACAGAATATTTTTATTCAAGTAAGAATAGGGAATACATTAATTTGATACAGACCCCAACTCCGAACAAGTACAACATCTTTAATAATTTATTATAAGCATGTGACATATATATGACGATAATAATTATATATTTAGTATAAATTATAGTAAAAATAAATATGGAAAATATAGTAGTTTAAATTGTGTCCAACAAATTGTAGTTAGTTGTATACAAAGTTCTATATTGTTGTAATATAGATAATTTTGGATATATATCCAATTTTGAGTCAAGTCTCATTCAAGATGTAAATAAGCATAACCCATTGGTGATGGAATTTTATGGAAATGTATAAAAAAAAGTTACGTAAAATAAAAGACAATTTCCTTATAACAATCCGAAGCATTTAAATTGAAATGCGGTTAATTTTATTTATTGACGGTTTGTGTTAACCCCTCATATACTTTCAAAAATGTATTTGCTATTGAAAAAATTATCAAATGAAAATTCTTGGAAAATATTCATATAAAAAATTCATTTGAAAATAAATTCAAATAAAAAATGCTTCTAACATATATAGAGAAATTATCATTTTTATTATAATTTTGGAAGTAATTTTCAATTTACAATCCCTCTGATAATAAAGAATCATTGAATACATTACATTACATTATAGTACAACCGCATTTTGTATATAGTTTATAAACAAAAAACATACTTTTTTATGTATTGCTACAATTTCATTATTATTTTTTACACATCACTTACGAATAGTAATATAAATAGATTTTTTATAAATACATCATAAATCATCTCATTATTTAGTATATATCATCTATTTGAATATACATTATCTTTATCACAAAAAATTAAATTTGAAATTGTTATCCCATTTATTTTTGTAACACTTCAGATGCATTACATCTGTCAATTCCTAGTCAAGGACTTCCTAATGGTGAAACGGCTACAATTGCCGCTCATCCTGGATATGCCGGTGTTCCACAATATCCAGGTGTTGGTAAGTATATATAAAATTAGACGTCAATTTTTATGTACAATTGAGAATGACTTTTAATAATGATTGTTTTGTTCAATGTTTTTTTTTTATAAATTTTATTTAAAATTATGTAGAAATAGACTATTTTATACTCACATTAATATATTTTGTATAAATAAGTGTTTATATTAATGTAAATTTTATTTGATAAATATTGTTTATTGAATTTTGATGTTTTCAATGCTGATCTTAATTTTTTATTTTATTTTATAGCCAATAAAATGAAATATGGCCAATAAAATAAGAGAGTTACAAAATTTTATTGATCCATTAAAATGTGTCAATACAATTTAAAGAAGAAATCGTAACATTTATTTCTAAAAATTTAAATATGTCGAATCGAATCACTACAGAATAACAGAACATTAGATTTTGCGGATTTTTTCAAGAATAGATTTTCATTAAATAGACAGTTGAAATTTTTTAAATACATATTTTAATAGAAAAATATAATTCCTTATTTCCATTCATTTTTATATATAGGAATTTTTGATTCTAAATTCGCTTATCGCAATGTTTTTCAATGTTTATTATCTCGGGGTAATTGATTTCAAAGTCGTAAAATTATGACACAATCTATTCTGTTTTTCCCTTATAAATCTAATATTTAAGTGAACTATATATCAACATAAAGAAAATTATAATAGAAAAAATGATCCCTGTTTTTTAATTGGTTTTGTTCTGTTTATTTTTAGTTGTGTTTGCATTTTTATATTATATTTATAATTTTGTTTTTTGTTTTATTTATATTTTTATCGGTTAAATAATTTGATTTATTTTAATGTTTCGTATTAAATTTTCAATTTCAAAGATGAATACATCTATAGATATGCAGTTTGCTCGGCATCATCGCCAACATATTCAACACCCAGCCCATCCATATCAGGTAAAAATTTATAATTTTAATACTATATATTCTTGTTTTAATATGGAAAATATATATATAACATATATATATATGAAAAATGTAAATATTTTAAAAAAAAAGATGAAGCAAAATTATTGTGTTTTTTTATGTAATTTTGAAAAAAAATTAATTTTTTGTTGTTGGTGACGAAATTCTTATTATGAAATTATATCGCTATTATTATTAGTATTTATTTTTTCCTCATCATTAATTTTTTAATAGCTTTTGTGGATTGATTTTTTTTTTACTTCATTTAGATAACTATGGAATTTAATTTTACTTTATTTTAATGCATTTCTTATACCTACACAAAATGCCGCTTTAATACAGCAAATAATAGGCAAGCTTTAACATAGTTTTAGCAAATTTTTGATTTATTAGAAAAACATAAGAATTATTTGGTTATTGTTGAATAGATTAAATTTTACTGTTCCTTTTTATTATTGAATTACTAAATAATTGAACTTGTATGCGAACAATTGAATGTTTATGTCAATATTTACGAAGGTTTTAACGTACTTTAAAAGTAAATTCAAAATATATCTGCTTTAGGATTAACAAAAACAAAACTACATTGAAAAAGCAAAAATTCATTGAAGATGTAATATAATGTTCGAGAATCTTAATAGATTTAAATCGAATAACAATTGAAAATATATTTTTTTTTCTATGTGATTTCAGATATTGATTTCATTTAAACACAATTTTCTCTATAGTTCACGATATTACTCGTTAACAATTTTCAAATAATAAAGTAAAGATAAATGATATTGTAATATATCATATCAAATGATAATTATAGGCTGTTTTCATTCATGAACAGAAACGTATTGAAATTTACATGTTATTTGTACATTTTTTCCTCGATTTGAATGAAAAAATTAACTATGCCTTTTGATGAGGTACAAAAAAGTTTTATATTAATACGAAACATTTTTTATGTGTCAAATAAAGCGGAGAAATATTTTAAATCAAAGCTTCCCATCATAATTTCCTTGGTATTATAAAAATAAAAGTATTTTTAATCAAGAAATATTATCACAAAAAGTAAAAAAAAAATATACACAATTCAAAATTAAGATTAAATGAAACAAATGTTTTATGTAATTCAGTTTTGACGGGAAACAAATTCGTTTTACTTTTCACAATTTATTCTGTTTTTTTTCCTCCTTCCTGTGTTGTATTACTTTCTTAATAAAATGAAAAATAACTATAATGGGATCATATTTTATCAAATTTTTAAACCTCTTCCTTCTTTTGTTTTTTTTTTTTGGTTTATTTTTGCTTCTGTATTTTATTTTTATTTTCCAGATTCACAATATTTTTATGAAAACATACAAAGGAATATTTTAAAATATATATGAAATGTTTGTGTTATTTTTATACAATGAAGGTGCATTTTTAAGCTATAATATAGTAAGATAAAAAAAATACACAAATTGGTAAAGCTCTGTTCTGTGCAGATAGGTATATGCATATACAGTAATAAAACACCTGTATGTTATTTTATCTTTGCATTATTCAAACAAACAAACAAAAAAACGCATATGGATATATATAGTATATGGAAAGCAAAAAAAAAAAATGATTTATTATATATTATAATTTAGTTGTTGCCTCATAAACTTTTAAGAAAATAAATTGCAAAAATTTGTTTTTCTGTATTTTTATTTTTTTCTTTTGTATGTGTCTAAATAAAAAATTATCATAAAAGAATATGTACAGAGAACCGCACATTCACAAAAAAAAAAAAAATAAAAAATATAACCACCTATATATTAAGTTTTAAATTAAAATACCCTTTTTTTATATTGTAATATTCTTGAGATTTTCGTTTTTTTTGTAATTTGGAGGTAAAAGTTTTAAAAACAACTGATCTTTTATACATCTATAATATATATATATATATAGGGTATTTTGTAGTAAATCATTTTTAAGACATAAATTGATGTAGTTATTTAGATTATTATGTTATATTTTTGGCTTCATATTTTTTTCCGTGTTTTCTTTCTTCTTCTTATTTTTGCATAAATCAGCTAATTTAGATTATTTATTTTTTCTTATAAAGATAAATTCAATATATAGTAGTGCTATTTGATTACTAAATTTTTTTTATCCTTTTTATTATATGTCCAATAAATTTATACAAAAACACATAATCATATAGAACAATTCCTTTTTTTTTTCAAACCAAGCATTCAAATTTATAATTACGGCTAATTAGCTTTCATATTTTTAAAATGGCCCATACATTTTAAGATAATATATCGTCAATAATTATGGTCAAACTAATTCTCTTTAGAATCCTTTGTTTTATTAATTAAAATTGGAATTAATGACAGTTTTTTTTTTTTTTAAATCATAGGACTTCAATTTATCTAAGAGGGCAAGAGTACATTAAAAAATCTATAATGTAATCAGTATATTAAATTTCTAGTTGTAATTAAAACAACGTCATTATTTCATTAAGATTTGAGTGAAGTTAAAGAAGATCGCCATACACAATAAATCAAAAGGCTACTATTAAATTCAAAGGTGCTATTGGTTCGTGAAGTATTAGGGTTGATTTTTCATAATAAATAAAAAGATTTCAAAGCTATTGAATCATTAACCAGGGTGGAATTAAAGAAAGTTTTCTATATACAGTTAAATCTTAAATCTTAATATATTATTCTGATGTAAATTTTATTTTTGATAAAATTTAATTACTTTCCAAGTTTTGATCTAGCAATAAGTACAACAATAGTTTCGATATTAACTCGCTATCAATTTACATGTCATTATTTAAAGCTGTGTGCCAAATTCATATGTAATTAAACTTTATAAATATTTAGAAAATCATTTACGAATTAGAATTAGAAAGAAAATTAGAAAATCATTTACGAAATGAATTGCAAAGAGAACTTATTAACTATAAATTACCAAACCAAATTTCATATATTAGAAATGTATAGAAAGATAAATGACTATTTCATGATAATTTCAAGAAATTGACCAATTTAATTAAAAAACTGGATCTACATTTGTTGTCCGAGTATATTCGGATAAATTCTATGATATGTACACATTTTTGGTGAGTTGATGTTATATCACATCGCTAAATACATGTAAAAAAATCAAATATTCAAGTAATTTTAAAATAAATTTTAACTTTACCTTTCACACTTTTTCATATCCTTTAATTTATTCAAAATATCCATGCATACATTTTTAGGCAATTTATATGTTAGATAAAGAATAATTGAATTCATTCAACATAAATGTAATAAAATTTGCTAACCAAAAAAAAAACAAGATCCATAAATCACTTAAATTACGCTATATATAAATTTTATAAATGTGTAAATGTTGCTTTATTATATTTATATATTTAATAATGCTAAAATTATTTGCAAAAATAAATAATTATTTTTAAGTACAAAAAAAAGATTAAAATAGTATTTATAGTTTAACTAAAAACTAAAAAAAAACAAAATAATTTAATTTAATTTTATGGTTTTCGTTTTTTTTTGTTTTAATCTATAAAAATATTTTTTAATTTAATTTTCATCTGTTCGTTTGTTGTTTCCTCCGTTTAACACACGACTCTCAATTAAAATAATAATACAAAAATAACCGCATACAATAATTAAATAAAAATACACGATAAGAAAACGCAAACACAAATTAACCACAAATTAAAAAGAAAAACAAACAAAAATACAGATCATATAATTAAAAAAAATTAAAAAATGTGTTCCGTTTGATGTGTATATATTTGTTTTGATTGTCGATTATTTAACAGCTTATCCTGCCGTTTATGGACAATATCCTCAAGCAATACCAACACAATTGGCTGCTCATGTTGCCTCTGCACGTGAAGGTAAGATACATACAAAAAAAAAAATAAAATAAAAACATCTACTTCACAAATTACAATTTAAATCGAACTAAAAGAGATATAAAAAAAAAAACACACACAAATCAAAAAATCCATAAGAGTCCAAAATCAAAACAATCTAATAAATTCCCTGAAAAATAATAAATATATTTTCTTTCAATTGTGTTTAGTTTTTTGTGTACTCTGCAAATACATCCTTTTTGTTTCATTTTTCATTCATTCATTCATTCTTCATTTATTCCATCATTCGGTTCATTTAAAAATCGTCTACTCGTCTACTCATTTTCATACATAAATTCTTTAATTCACTTGAATTAGTAATTTTTTATTCAAATATTGGAATCAAACGAATAAAATCGATCGCAAAATAGCATTATATAATACATACAAATAATTAAATTAAAATAAAATATAAAATAAATCACACACAATTTCTTTTTTCTATTTATTTTTTTTTTTTTGCAAATATACAAATAAATTTAATTATTTTTTGTTATTTAATTCTATATATTTATTAAAGGCAATTTTGATTTTAATTACATTGTCATTCAAATAAATATATATATATATATAAAATATAAAAAAAAAACTTTTATTACTATAAATTATATATATATATATTGTTGTTATTATATAATTGTTAATATTATATTATTATCATAATTATTGTTGTTATATACATATATAATTGTTGTTGATGTTGTTGTTCTTATATTGATGTTGTTGTTATTACTATATATTATATTGTTGATGTTGTTGTTTATTGTTGATTTTGTGAGTGTAAAAAAACATTTTTTTATTTGTAAGTTTTAATATTATATATTATCGAAGATCTAAATATTTTTTCCTATATACCTTATTATATTTATAATATATATTTTTAAATGTTTATAAAATTATATGTCAAAAATATTTTATTCCTGTTCTATTTTATTTTATGTTTGTTTTGTTGTGTGCATTTCAAATTGAGTTGCATAATTCAATAAAAGATATAGTTATATTATATTGTAAATTGGATAATATAAAATCAATAAGTAAAATTTAAAAGTCAACGGTATAATATATAAAATATGCGCTGATTTGTCCCATACGAAGGCATAAATACAAAAATTGCAAAGTTTAACACCTCCCATACAATTTGGTCGTGAAATGCTTATAAGTTGATAATAGTTCAATTAGTTAGAAATAAAATGAGATATCTTAAATAAGTCGTTGGATTAGAATATATTCAACGGTACAAAACATATTCTGTTGTGGAAGCAACCCAAACATTTTCATGTTGAATTTTTAACTATAAAAACTGATGAACAGTAGAGACAAGTTAATAAAACTCGAATTCTAAACTAATGCTTAATATTTAAATTGAGATTAATGTTCAATTTTTATCTGCATCCAGAAAATTGATAAAGTTTAAATTTTAATTTACCAAAACTATTTTAGGCAATTGATTATTTAAAGTGAATGGTAAAAGGAAAATTTTATAGACATTGCAATGAAATAGTCATATATAGATCGAGAATATTTATTAATATAAAGGTTCAAACTTAGTTTTGTGACCGAAAACTCTCTAATATTCGCAAAGATTTGAATTTTTCCGATTGAATATATTTGATTTAATCCAGCGATATATATATATATACTTAAAATCTAATCGTTTATTTGTAATTGTAATCAATTCATCATTTATTTATTTATTCATCTTCAAGCAAAAGTTTACGTAATAATTTATTAATACTTAGCTCGGTTTTTCACATAAAATAAAATGTCAAATGCAACTTTAACATCGGTAAAATAAATTAAATAAGTTATTAATAAATTGTATTATCTATAAAATAATTCTGTCAATTGTTAATTTAGAATTTCAACATATTACACACTAAATATTAAGGACATTCTATATTATTGCATTACTTATTGGTATCTTTGATTCATTTCATAGAACCGATTTATTCATGCAAATTTATTACAATATAAGACTTTTTTTAATTCAATTGTTTTCTAATATTTGTACTTTAGGAGTTGAAATTATTATAGTATCGTTAAATTTCAAACCATAAAAATCCAACCATTAATAACTATAATAAGAAATCAATCTCAAGTGTTCAAACGATTGTAAAGAAAAGAATATATTAATAAAAACAAATGGTTTTTGATGATAAACATGAAAAAAAAAGAAGTTCACATCTGACAAATGAACAAAATTATATTCAATCATTTCAAATCTATAGTTAAAAATATTAAATTTTAGTTATAGTTCATGAACTCATATTTTCAATCACTCGAAGATCGATTAAAAAAAGAAATTGATATGTATTATGTTTAAAAGAAAAGTTAACTACCACTATATATCTATACACTAAACTATGTCTCGATGAATATTACCTTTGAAAAATAAAATACCCTATAGTATTTTAGCGATATTGTTCAAGATACCGTCAAACAAAAATAGAAAAATATATAAAAAATAATAAAAATAAAAATAGTTTTTACAAAAAAACAATCATGATTTTTATTCTTTTAACATATTTTTCATTTGCATTTCTCTATATGCACGGGTTAACATTTCGTTTACTACTTTTTACGCTCACACAAATATAAATTGTGTTGAAATAGAATTTTGTATAATAAAAAATAATGAATGCACTTTGAAAACCATCATCAACGTTTTTTTTTTCTTAAAAGTATATCATAAAAATTAATGTTTTACATTTTTGTATTTTTGTTGAACATCATCGCATATTATATTGTGATAATGACAATAATAATAATAATAATGATAATAATAATAATAATAATAATAGTAATAATAATAATGATAGTAAAAATAATGATAAAAATAGTAAAATATACGAAGATATTTAAAATACCATTTGATTAAATTGATTTTACATATCAGAATATGTAATAGTCTTGTGTGTGTGTGTTATTTTTTTTTTTTCATGCACTATTTATTATTAAAAATGATAATATTATAAAATGCCATTTTATGTATTATTTTCATGTTTTACATGACGTTTTATTTCGGTTTTCTTATATAATCTATTATATGTGATATATTATTTTTATTTTTTATTTTGGTTGGATATGCTCAATATCTTTTACATGCAATGGGGATCGCACAACAATGTTGTGACTACCCATGAAAACGTATTTTTGTTTTAAAATATCCATATGAACAAAAAATTATATAGATTTCAATTTATCTTAAGTATTTTTGATTTTGAAATTTTTTAAACAAATAGTGAGTTTGCCGTGTGTGGGTTTGTGTGTGTATTTATTTTATATATTAAAATAAATGTATATATTAGATGATTTAATATAGATGTAGTAGAAATTAATCGAGATATCAGAAATCTTATTCTTCACTTTTGCACTCCCCTTCCCCCATCCTCACCCCCTAATACAATAATATTGTGTACATGCAATAAACGTACTTATGAAAAATATGAAAAAAAAAAAACAAAAAAAATACTTTAATATTCTTTAAAGATTATATGATGTTCCCAGGCTGCTCAACATCAGGTCCCGAAGGATGCAATTTATTCATCTATCATTTACCACAAGAATTTGGTGATACGGAATTAATGCAAATGTTTTTACCATTTGGTAATGTAATCAGTTCCAAAGTTTTCATTGATCGTGCAACAAATCAAAGTAAATGTTTTGGTAAGTTATGACAATGAAATATGTGTGGGAATAAATATTCTTTATAATAAAATTTATAATGACTTTAATTTTTATTAATTATCTAAAATAAATTGTTTCTAGGTTTTGTATCATTTGATAATCATGGTAGTGCTCAAGCTGCAATTCAGGCAATGAATGGTTTTCAGATTGGCATGAAAAGACTGAAAGTACAACTTAAAAGACCAAAAGATGCTAGTCGACCCTATTAGCATAAGGAAAATAACAGCTGTTCCAAAGGTACGTTAAAATAATATATGTCTTCTGGTATATATATCTATATAATTAAACAGTATCAGTTTATTTGTGTAAATAATTTTCAAAGACCACTTTCCATATTAATGTTATGAATTTTTCTTTAATTTCTTTAATTATTATGATTGCTTAGAAATATTACAGTAAAACTAAAGACAATTTCGATTTAATCTCAGATTTTGTGATTTTGTGAAAAACGTGACTTTTTTTTTAAAATGAATGAAAAATAAATGCATAAAATGAAATTTCGGATATTTAATGGATATTTCGAAGGTTTTATTGTTACAGATAGAACAAAAGAACTTGAAGGAAAAATATTAATCTTTTATCATACACAATATTTGAATATAAATACTCTGAAAGCTGATCAGACTGTATCATCACATACAATAAAATTATATCAATCATAAAATTGTTTCAAAAATTTCTATTTTCTATTTTCTAGATAAAGCTGTTAGTAGTAAAAGTAATAATAGTGTACCGAAGATGAATGGTCAACAAAGCAAACCATTATCACGTATTAATCAAATTGCATCACCACCTCGTCAAAATCATCATCGTTATCAATTGCCATCACCTCATCTTCCAATTCATCAATATCAACTTGCTTCAGCTCATCATCTTCATCAAGCAAATTATCAGATGTCATCATCGCATAATCAACCCAACTATCAAATGCCATCCCCACAACATTTTCATCATCAACATTATCAACCACAACAGTCGCAGCAGCAGCAGCAACAGCAGCAACAACAACATCATCATCAACATCATCAACAATATCAACAGCATCCATTTATTTACAATAATTTAAATGGAAGAAATCCACCACCACTGTCTCATAGTATTATGATGTCAGCTACTGTGCATTATTCAGAGCAACCACCACAAGAAATGACGTATTCATATTAATGGGAAATTGTGTAAAGAGTGGGAAAGAAAAGCTTGTAGTGATAAAATAAAAAAATCAGTTTTCATTCTATTTTAAAAGTTAGTGGGTGTTGTTTGTTTGTGGTGTAAAAATATGTTATAAAAAATTTTATAAACGAGTGAATAATGAAAGGAAACAAACGAAATCAAATATTTTGTTTGAAATTTCTTTCAAAATCACCGAATACGAATTCCTTCGAATATATATATACAATACAACCAAAGATTACTATCTCCTCACAGCCAGCCAACCAACCAACAATGCATTCATTCATTTATTGTACGTACGCATATGAAAATCAAAAGATATTTAATTCAAAAAAAAAAAAACAATTAAGAAATTAACAAAAACAAAATGGAATTAACTATATATATATATTCCATATATGATTATAAACGTGAAACGAAGATTACATTCTATGATAATGCTGCGTTGGATAAGGTAAATGTTTGATGATCAATTATTATATTATTATTTAATCATTTAAAATATATACAATAATAAAAATAAAGCTAAAATTATTTCTATAAATATATATCACACTATATATATACATTTAATTTAAATTTATTATATAACATACTCTTCTCTAATTAAATTCTTAAATTAATTAATATTGTTAATAGTATCTCTTATATTACATTAAAAAAAAAAAAAACATTAACTATGATATTAAAAAAAAAAAATATGGTTTTAATATTGGTTTTAAAAAATATTGAAATCATTAAATCTGATTTAAAAATAATTTTTTTGGGCAATTACCGAAAACTATAAAAGATAATTTTATTATAATAATGAAATTTATATAGTCAAATTTAATTTCAATACTAAAATATTATTAATTTATTCTTTGCGCACTTCACTCATTTCCTCATCCAATCGCATCCACATTCATTATTAATCCAATAAGAAAACATCAAACATGTAGTTATACAAGCTTAAAACTATATTATAAAAAATTAAATAGAATTTTATAGGGTATATTGTTTAGATTTATAAATTGCCTTATTGCTTTTATTTATTCACTTTTAAATCTAAATTTGTAAATGAAAAATCATTGAATTGTTTTACCAAATATTTCAAAATAAATACTGTATAAAAAATTGCCAAGGTTTAAGGAAAACCCGAAAAATAAAAATATGAAGGAAAATTTGATCACAAAAATAAAACCATTCGTTTCCCGGACACTATATCATCCGTTAACGGGTTATAACTAATATCCATTAATATTACTTTTCTTTTATCCATAAAATGAGAATTTAGTAATACGGTTTTTTTATTGTAATTTTCCAGTGTTCGTTCCTATTTTCTATATTTATTGGAAAAACGTATTTTTTTCTTCAACATTATTGGATTTAAAAACTTAATTTCGGAATTTCGTTCAAAGTATTATCTTTATGGATTTGAATTCATCGGATTCATTCATTGTTAGAATGTCAAATAAACATATACTATTTAAAACTAAGACTTGATAACATTTATTTGAACATAAA
Source organism: Dilophus febrilis (assembly GCA_958336335.1). Classification (NCBI taxonomy): domain Eukaryota; kingdom Metazoa; phylum Arthropoda; class Insecta; order Diptera; family Bibionidae; genus Dilophus; species Dilophus febrilis. The sequence continues at coordinate 55,166,581 of OY284469.1, read as the reverse complement.
TATATATTTCTTGTGATTTTCTTGGTTTGTGGTTGCCTTAAACCTTTTATTTTAAGCGTATTGTTAAAAACAAAATTCCATCAAATATTTAAAATATAAAAATTTTTAATTGTAGTTAAAACCAAAAATTTTTCCTCAATACTAAATCGTAATAATATAATTACATTTCAAAGTAAAACTTTGATTGATATTCAACTATATAGAAAACTTTTTAAAGATTATTTTTATTTTTATTCACATCCGCGCATCTATTAAAAAAATTAATCATTTTCCATTCATTCTATTCTACGATATAATATAAATCATCTCACTATATTATAATCAAAATTCTAATCTATTTTTATTCTATATATATTTATAAATTTATTAACTTTATCTATAAACTCATGCATAGTGCATTAAGTGAAATGCATAGACGATATATAATTTATTGATTTAAACAAAAAAAAAAAAAATTAATTAGCTAAATAAAAATTCACTATTCACCTTTTCGTCTTATATATTTAATTTTTATTTTTTAATTAAACATCATTTAAGTGTTATTTAGATTAATTATTTTAAACTAAAAAAAAAATTCTTTTTATAACGAATTTTATGTAAAAAAAATTATTAAATTCAGTATTTATTTAATCTTTATCTCTATAAAAATTAAAAAAAACATATACTATAATCTTAATTACTTTTTAAAAATATTAAAAACAAAAAAAAAAATCAAATACGTTAATTTTTTATTTATATTTATATTATTATTTCTTGTGTTTTTAAATCAAATGTCAATTAAAAATAAAAAATAATTTTTTCGTTGATTTTTTATCAAGAATAATAAGACGTATTTAAATCTATGAAGGTTTATAAGAACGCATTTAATTAAAGAGATTAATAATTTTACAAGCATTGAATATAAAATCGAAATACAATTTACAAAACATCATCATAGGGTATTCAATAAAACTAACTTTTAGTATATAGTTTTATATTCTCATCTAAAAAAATAAAAAAAAATCTCATTCATATAAATTATAGCGGATTTATATTTATTTTATATGTGAAATTTCGCGTTTGATCACCAATTATATCATGAGACAATTATAAAATAAAAATTTTAATCATTTATATAATTTTCTTTAATTTGATGAAGACATTTTGTTACATTTGACACCTGATATATTTTTTGTGGTTGGTACATTTTTTTTTCGCAATTTTTTAGCGATAATTTTATTAAAAAAAACACTTTCTTTATTCGTAAAATGATGAAACAACCACAAAAAGGAGCATTATGATAAACGTAGTCTTACAATTAGTAAATACTGTTGCTATAACCAAACTTCACCAATAAGATAGTTTTTGAATATGTTGGTCAACTTTTCAACAATACGATGATACAAAGTACAATTCCAAAACAATGGATTCGATTTTAAGAAAGATAGTCGTAATGTTAAATTACCCTGTAAAGACACAATATGATAGAATATTTGTGAATTTAAATAAATGTGAAAAGAATGAAACATAAAATCACAAATAACATTCAACAGCCTCGTAGTTTTTTTTAATCGTAGTTATTTGAAATTGATTTAAAATCAACGAAAAAATTATGATTATTTTCAATTACAACAAAACAAAATCTACAGCTAGAAAAAGAGCCAAAAACAAAAAAATGTATATAAACATATATATTAAATAACTTATATAAATATATATTTTCAAAAATTTAACCAAAAAATGATTAAATTTTTAATATTAATTGAATATAATAAAATAAATATATATAAACAATTAACTATAATTAAGCTATTTTGTTATTTTTTCAATGGTCGAATTTATAAAATTATAAACTTTATATCACAATAATAACTAAAGAAAAAAAAATTGGCAAACTTACTTATAAAATAATCAACGATCAACATAATATTTAGATAAATCTGTAGATATATATTTTAAATATATGGAGCTAATGAAATTTTAGGGTTTTTTTTATATCTATATATATATATAAAAATTGCTTTAGAGATTTTTTTTCGATTAATTTCCCTAACTTAATCATTTTACACAAAACGATAAAAACCTATCTATATAAATATATCTGAAAACTAAAACGCCTCTATTTTGAATTCCTATATATATTATATATCAATTTTCCCTAAATTATTATATATATACAATATTTCCCCTTAGTTGCACAATTAAGAAAATCAATAATTTGAAATTGTATTTCACAGCGATTTCAATATGTATATAAAATTTTTTGTAAAAAAATTTATTTGGTATTTGAAAAATATTTAACAATTTTTCTGTACATAAAGAAAAGAACAAAATAAAACCCAAATATTGTAAAGATATTTTTAAATTAAAATCAAACAAAATATAAAACGATCAATAAATATGCAATTAACAAGAGATAATAAATATTAAATATTATAACAAAAAAAAAATACAAAATATTTTAGTACATTCACAAAAAAAAAATACAAATAAATAATTAAAATGAAAACAAACAAAAAATTCAATAATAAATGCCCTTGTATTATATAAATTATAATGAGTTGTTCAAAAATGGTGCGTATTAAATAATAATAATAATTTATTGAAAATAAATACAAAATTAATTAAAAAGAATATCAAATATGTAATACATTAATGTATTTACTATATTTATTTAATATATTTTTCATTTATAAATTTCAATTAAAAATAAAATAAAATTAATTTAATGCTATTTTATTTAAATAAATAAATTCATGTAATATTACTATAGCATCAATTGTTTTTATTTTATTATAACTTTTTTTTTTATTTTTGATTTTTGTAGGGTGCACATTTAATGCCCATAAGTAAATAATACTATATTAATGATAATGATAATAAGAATAACTTAATTATTTAACAAATAATAAATTTAAAAAATAAAACAAAAATATATTACAAAATAAAATATAGGTTTCAAACATATAATGGAAAATTAAATTAATAAACTAAAAACAATTCCCAATTTTGTTAAAAATGTTTTGTATTTTTACAAATTGAATTTGACTGAATTGATGTGAAAATGTTTCTTAACTCATAATTTTCAGTTAGTTTGCCAATGGGCAAGAGAAGTAAATATAAAATTACAAATAAATAATTTACAAAAGAATTTAAAGATTCCTCAACATTTAATCAAAATATTAAGTATTATTTGCCTTTTATGTTCATAAAATAAAATTATATAATTTGTCAAATTAAATTTGTTGATTATTTAGTAATCATAATGCTTTGATCTTAATTTTTTTAAATTCATAAATATGATATTAGAAAATAAAGAGTGATTGAATTTAATTTAAAGAATTTGACAACCAGAAAATTATAATTCTATGTGAATAAATGCAATATTTTGAATTTATTAAATTGAATTTAATAAACAATGATCCCATTTCACTACCCCAATTTGTTGTTATAAAGTTGGGTTATTATACATCCAATACTATAAAATAAATATTCTAATTTGAATAAAAAAAATGCAATTCGTTTAAATTCACTTGTATAGGTGTTAAAAATTATATTACTTTTCACAAAATAATATTTGAAATAAAAGTGTAAAAGATTCAAAAACGGTGATATCACAGTGCAAGAAAGAGTGGGGACTAAGTTTTAATGGGTTAAGTAGTCATTTATTTTCTTCGTCGTAATTGAAATCAAATTGGGGAAACAACTAGGACTTAAATGCATTCATGCAGTCATTTAATAATTAAATTATTTATTGAAAAATAAATTAGATCAACCATTCAAAATAAAATATTAGACTTTAAAAAAAAAAAACTTTAAAAAACTAAATAAATATTAAATTATTAAATAAATTATTATCCAAATAATTTATATAAAATATATATATATTAATTAATTTTTTTATTTGTATTTTTGATTAGATTGTATTTTAGTTTTTGTACATAAAAAAAAAGCTGTCTCTCTAGTCACGTATTCATTATATTTTCAGTCAGTCAGTCAGTCATTATTCAGTCAGTCAATCATTGCGGCCATATAAAATTAGTTTAGAGAAAAATAATATTCATTAAAAATATTATAAACCAAAAATATAATAAATACAAAATTTAAACTATAAATTAATTAAAAATTAAAGTAATATAAAAATTGTGTACAGGTAATTTGTATTATATATACTATTATTAATTAAAATATTATCATCGCAATGGTAAAGATCAATGAATAAAATTGAAATTAAAATAATGAAAATAAATTAACTGCATAAATTAAATAAATATATATTTAGATATTGTAAAAAAAAAAATAAATTGTATTATTATAATAAATAAAACAGATATTTTTTTTTGAAAATTAAAAGCATATAAAATAAAGGTAAAAAACAAAATTCATAATTTTTAACATTTTTTTTTTAAAAAAACACAATAAAATAAAATCACCAACACTCTCACAATGAATACACATATTAAATTATTTCATTTTTTCTTCTTCTTCATAAATCTTAACAACACATGATAATAATACTAATAAAAATAATTATAAAAAAATAAATTAAATATATATATTTGTAAATTTACTACCGAATAGTACAGCAAATAGTCCTAAATAATAATAATAATATGTAATATAAAAAATAAAACTATATATACAAAATATTAAATACAATAATTATTAATAATAATCATAGTTTTTTTTTTAAATAATAAAATTTATAAATATATATATATATTTATTATTATAATAATATAAAAATTTAATTAACATTTAAATATAAATAAATTAATAAAATCTATTAAATAAAATGTGGTAATTCGTTTTTTTTTTTTAGTTTTCATTTTGAATTTATCATTTCATTTATTTTGGAAATTGAAAGGTATATATATATTTATAAAATCAATAAAATTAAAAATTATAAATGATTATATTTATTAATTATATTATTTGGTATACCGTAAAATTGATAAAATAAAACTAATTTAAAATTAGAATTAATAATGCATCATTCCATCAAGCATTCTTTTTGATCAATCAATATTACACTATAATATTAACTATTTTAAATATTTAAATAAAATTTTTATCAACAACATTTTTAGCAAAATATAAATAAAATTAAAAAAAAAAATTGTATAATTTGGTTTTTTATTTTATGTTATAATAATAAATTTTGTTTTTAATTTAGATAAAATTTTCTTTTTTATACTTAAAAATTTATTAACTACTAAAAGAGAAAGAACTTACAAAATAAAAAAAAAAACGATTTTTAAAAAGTTGAAAATGTATAGAAAAAAAAGAAGATATTTTATGTTATCATTTTTTATTGGTCAAATTATTAAATTATTAAAATACACAAAATGTGTTAATAAAAAAAAATAGATATATATTTAAAAAATTGAGTAATAAATTCAAAATAAAAAGTATTTATTACAATAATATTATTTAATAGCAAAAAAAAAAAAATAAATAAGTAAAAAGAAATCAATAAGATTTAAACACTAAAATCATATATTATCAATTATAAATAAAATGATTTATTTAATAAAAATAAAAAATATCAAAATTAACATTTTTTTATATATATTAAAAAAAATCATTATATAAAATATTAAATTGCTTATTTATTTAATCTGATTTTTTTTTTTTAAATTATCAAAACAAAATTAAATCAAACATTTTAAAAAAAACATTTTAGTGTAATAAAAGAATAATAATTAAAAATAAAACAATAAATATTTACTACCAGAGCTAGTGTGATATTTAATAATTAAACAATAAAAAAATACACACAACCAAAAAAAAAAAAAAAAGAAAATAATATAATATATTAAAAATAAATAAAATATAATAATAAATAAAATGCACTTCTTTTTTTTTTATATTAATAATATAATTAAAATTATTATTATTAATATTATTATTATTTTAAAATTGTCAATTTATTATAAATGAAAAATAAAATAGATTTATTTTCTTTTTATAGAAACCACATTATTTTTATTTTTAAATAGTTTTATATTAATTAAAAGTTAAAAATAAAAATAAAAAAATAATGGCCAAATTTATACCCCCACCAAAAAGAGAAAATGAATCTAAAACAAAATTTAAATACATAAAATAACCTAACAAAATGAAATGATTATGATTATGAAAATATTGTCCATATTTTAAATAAAAAAAAAAAAAACAAAACAAAACATTAAAACTTAATAAGACTAAAAATTAATAAAATTAAAATCATTTATAATTAAATTAACATTTTTTTGGTTTATTATTTGTATTTCTTTTTGGTTTGGAAATTTCATTGTTTTATCTTCTTTTTATTTATTAGTAATTTCAATATAAAATAAAATCGAATTATTATGTGATATATATAAAATAGAATATAATAATATAAATAATATAAAGTCTAATTAACATTTAACAAAACAAAACAAAAAAAAAATGAATATTCGCAGATGATGGAGACAATTCAATTTATATTATTAATATAAAACTAGAAAATTTTGGCGATTTGTGGTAAGTTCATTATATATATATTATTATGATTACAAAAATGCCTGATTGAAATCACTGAAACCACGTGCAGCTTTCGATGATTTATATGATAAAATTTAGAGATTTAGAGATGCCAATTAAAATATTCATTCATAAATATAGAACGATAATAATAACAATAATAATCATAAAAATTTATTTGATTACGGATTTAAATGTATTTATTCATTTAATTTAATTTTGTCCCTATTTTTTTATTTTGTTTTGTTTTAAGAATTAATATGAATATTTTTGAAAATTTTAAGTGACTCATAAAGCGATCCGGAAAGTTAGTATATAATAATTTTTAAATTCTTTTTGTTATTGTAGAAAGGAAAATTTAACCTATCGAATCATTGAATTTAATTAATTCAAAAACGATAAAATCTTATGAACATAAAACCCATTTTCTCAGTTGAAAACCTTGTTTGGTAGCATACAAATTTATCTATGTCGACAATGTCTAATAATTCCCAATTGTATCTAAAAAAAAATCTTTCCTTATACAAAATCTAGTAATTGAATCAAATTGACAACATTTTTGGATAACTTAATACATTTTTATACAAAGAATGAAAAAAATGTACTTTCAAATAAACAAAACACTCATAATAATAACATTTTCAAAGATTTCGCGAAACATTTTTAATTATTATATTAATTATATATTGTATTAATTTTATGAATTCCTTAAATTAATCGCTAAACTTTTAATTTTATTATTTTCTTAAATATTAATTGTGGGTAGGAACTCTGTAAGAATTTTTCAACATTATAAAAAAATAAATAATAAATGAAAATAAAAACTAAAAAAAATAAATAGATTTCCTTGTTTTTTTTTCTATATTTACAAACAAATAAAATTAAATGAATATAAAAAATAAATGAAAAGAAATAACATAAAATTTTTTTTTTAAATATAGGACACAGGGTAACTCTTACAATTATTTTTTAATACAATCCAACAAACAACAAATCAAATATCCACACACACAAAAATACACGCATTTATCTTATATTTTGAAAATTTGTTTTCCTTTTGATTTTATGCAAACTGATTTTTTCTTTATTTATATAATTTAATTTTGGTTTTGTAATTTCTAATAAATCACCCCAACCAACAAAAAAAACCATTCAGTATATATCTATAACACAATAAATTTATATATGCATCTGTTCTTTAAACTATTTATGAAATTTATATTTAGGCCTTTTTTTTAAATTATTTATTTACCAATAAATTTTATAGATTATTAGTAGAAAATAAAACTTATAGAAAGGAAGTCTCTATACATACAAAAATAATTTACCCAAATGCAAAAAATGTGTATAATTTGAATTTGTTTAAAAATAAAATATCACTTTGTAATGAATTTTTCATTTATTATTAAACTATAAGAATCAAAACAACAACAAAAATAAATTGTAAAAGATGCTTAAAAATATTTGATATAATAACATAATTTTTAAATGAGTTTTTATGACCAAATATATTATTGAAAAAATTAACAATAATAATAATAATACGTTTTGAAAAATGAAAATCAACATTCAACAAAATTTACTTTACCATCTTATTAAAAAAAACATTATATCAAAGACAAGTAAAATATTAAAAAAAAATTATTATTAAAAATTTACATATAAAACAAAAAACAAACAAAATAACATTTGGTAATTATTTTTATAATATGAAAAAAATAAAATAAAATAAATTATTATAATAAAAATAACAATAATAATTATAATGAAAAAAAAAAAAACAATTAGAACCAATTTAATTTAAAACAAAAAAATGCTTTAAAAAATCATTTATGGACAAATATAAAAAAAAAATACCATCCTAATAATAAAAATACCCCTAATTAAAACATCAATAAGATAAATAAATAGAAAAATATGATTATTGGAACCTTTTTTTATACAATTATAATATTATATATTACGAAAAAATATATATTACATAAAAAATATTTAATTTTTATACCACAAAAATATTTAAAAATACGCTTCTGAGAAAGTAAATACAAAATCAAATAAAATATATATATAAATAAAATTAATAATAAAAAAAAAATAGATTCAATAATAATATTAAAAAAAAAACAAAAGAGTATTTTATTATAAAACAAATTTTTGATCATAATTTTATGAAAATAAATTAACATAGAAATAAAAATCCCCAAAATTACAAATAAAAAAATGCCAAATAAATATAATAAATTTGATAAATTATATTACTAAATAAATAAAAGGCATAACAAAATAAAATTATTATTACAAAAATGTAATGACAACAGCAACAGCAACAACTAAAGAAAACCTAATTAATCGAATTAACTAAAATAAATAAGAATCATATCAGGCAAACCCGTAAAATGAAAAAATAAAAAGAAATACTATATTTATATATTTATTAATATTTTTAATATAGAACCAATTATAAAAATAAAAATATGAATTAAAATTTCCGTATTTAAATTTTTGTTTCAATTATTCATCAAATTCAAATCAATCAAAAAAATAACTAAAAATTATAAAATTTCATTAAAAAAAACTTTTCTAAACATTTGATCCGCCTTCGAAACAAACAAATGTGCCATACATTTAAGAATCATTATTTTTCTTCAAAATCTATTTAATTCCCATTCTTTTTTTGCGAAATTAAGATCAGAATTTTTTTGTATTACTTTTCGTACTTCAATCGAAAATTATTTATAATGATACAAAAAAAAAAAAAATAAAATAAATAATAACAATTAATTATATACTCTTATGCTAAACTAATAAAAATATTTATTATTATATAAAAATATATATTATAATTTACTTAAAAATTTTTATTTTTTATTTAATAATATTTAATTCATTTCAAATCATCTATACACTTTACCAAAAATAAAAAAATAAATTAACTAAAAATAATATAGAGAAATAAAATAAAAATCAATTAAAAAAAAATTATTAAATACATTTAATTTTATAATAAATAATTTAGATTTGTTTTTCTTTTTTATTTAATATGAAATATAATAAAAAAAAAAAAGAGAATAATAATTTAACTAAAAATGTGTATAATAATTATTCCAAAACAAAATAAAATTATATAAAAAAATTAACAAGAAATAAAAATAAAAATAGTTCATCAATAGAAGTGATAAATTAAAAAAAAAAGAAATAAAATGAACAAACCATAAATCAAATTATATTAAATTTAAACTAAAATCACAATTAAAATAAAACAAACTAAAATAACATTTATAGAAAAATTGATTTTATTATTATCGTTTCATTGCAAAGAATAAACATATTTTAGTGATTTATTTGATCTTAACAAAAAAAGCAGCATATTTAAATAATAAAAGATAACCTACAACACAAAAATAATAAAGGACAAATAAATTAAAGAAAAATCTTAAAAGAATAATTATAAAATATCCATTATACATAAACCATATAATGTAAAAAATAAATCTCTTATAAAATCCTCCTCTTATTTAAAATTCCATACATAAATACTCTCCACCATTACATTCTTACACACACAATTATATAGACACATCATAATAAAAAAAAAAAAAATTATTAATTAAATTAACAAAAATCATATTATATATTCATACAAAAATCTATTATAATATAAAGAATTTATTTATTATATATATATATTTATATGGACAACTGAATAATAATATGTTGATAAATATATAATATATATTCAGATGTACACAATTTAAAAATGAGTAAAACCAAATAAAAAAAAAATTAATAATATGAATAATTTAAATATTATTAAAAAAAAAAAATACAATAAATATTATAATAAAAAATAAAAATTACATATACGAGTAAATTTAAAAAATAAATAAAATATATATATATATATATATATATATATATATATTATTACTAAAACATCTCAACAAGAAATATAATTTATTATATAAATAAATAAATACATATTAAAGAAACAAAAAAAAAATTAAAAAATTAATAAAAAAAAATGAATACAATTAAAATAAATGTTTTTATTTTATTTATTTGAACACCGTAGAAATTATTATTCACATCATTAAAATCAATTTGTAAATTTCTCAACTGAAACCAAAAAAATGCAGTGAGCGTCAAAGTAATTGGAAAGTGGTAAAAAAATCAACCCCCATTACGGATATATAAACATTTTTATTTGAGATCTGTATATGATGGAGACTTGAATCAAATAAATATAAAAATGAATGATCTGAATTTTTGAATAAATTTAAAGAAAGAAATGTTTTGTTCTTAATTCGAGCTTTATAATTGAAAAAAAAAAAGGAAATTAAATCGATATAGTTGTGGTAATTACTTTTATGATTAAGTGGACCAATAAATAAAGGACATCCAGAATAGATAAATTTTCGATTTTAAATGTTTTTCTGTTCAATTGTGGTAAGTATGAAATTAAAAGGAATTGAAAGTGTTTAATAAAAGTTCATCATTCAAGTAAATATTTAAAATATAATATATTATTAATTATTTTTCATACATTTTGACATTTACATTTTAGGTTATTATAATTTGACATTTTAGGTTATTATAATTTTAGTAAAAAAATATTAGAAAAGCCTAATGTTAAAATTCTAAATGTTTTTGAAATGATGGAAATTTAAATTTGAGTGCGAGAACAAGACTTTTTTGGGATAATTCATCAAAGGTTAAACAACAAATACCAAAATTATTCATTTATTTTTTAAATTATAATATAAAATAATTTGTCAATCAATTTATTAAAACTCATATAATGAAATATTAAAAAACAATTAATTGCAATTTAAACACAATAATAATGGAAAATCCGGTTCCATAATAATAAATCTATATACAAATTTAATAATAATATCTATTTATTTTCCAAAAAAACTGTATATATATATTTTTATTTTTAACTTCATTACCGCACATATAAATAAAAATTTATCAAATATAATAAAAATTTATATTCAAGTATCACAAAAGGATAAATTTCATTTTAATATATTTATTTATCATCTGTCATATATATTGGTAGGTACTTATTTAAGCAATAATCCAATTCAAATAAAATTTCACATATGGTTAATAATATAAATATATATAGTATATAATACAATTCAATGTATGTATATATAAATCGATGTTGGAAAAATAAAAAAAACAAATTTTATTATCTGAATACCATACGACGCCATACATATCCATCATATGGATTGTGTAGATATAAATTCATCTATATATCCATTGGAATACAATATATATAATATAATAATAATAATATACATACGAGTACTATAAATCCTGAATGAGTAAAATTGTATTGATAATAAAATAGAAAAAAGAAAATTATTGGTATATCCATCGACTGATCTGATCTGTCTACTAGCTATATTTCACATTTTTATATAGATATGTATAGACAAAGAGGAAAACAACACCTGTGATTTATCAACTAAAAACAACCAATTTTTATTGAATGTTTTTTTTTTCTTTTTTCATTTTCAGTATCAACAAAAAAAAAATTACATACAATTTAATGTATTGATGATGTTGATGATGATGGGGTATGTGTTGAGAAAATATCTATCAATATATGGTATATAGTCGTTTGTAGGGTCGTATACATGTTGTAAAATTGCCACATTATTTCATTTGTGTACAACATATTTTATTAAAAAAAAAGAAAAGTTTTATGTGAAAACGTTTTTTTGATGATGTGTGTATTGTATTGTATCTATACGCTCACGCATATTTTATAATTTATTTTGAATAGATATATTATTTTTACAAATATATGCAATTTGTTAAAAAAAAAAACTTTTCTGAAAAGTAGCAAAATGTATTATTATGAACTTTAGAATTTATATATACCTATAACATTTTGGAGCGTGCATTGCATTTAAAATATACATTTAAATTTTTCATTTAGTTGTATTCTATATAAACATTGTATAGACAAATATATAGTAATAGACCATCAACACTGTCAATTCGTTTTACAGAAATATTATACAATTAAATTTTAGTGCGAAATGATTTGTATTTTAAGTTTATGTCATCAAAATATTTCATGTAAATGGTAATTTGAAAATAAATTACATTGGAAAAATCGACAATATAAATCGAATTAAAATTCAGTTCAACTAATATTACTTTGTAGAATGCTATGGAAGGATAGGTTATCTGCTAAATTGAATTCACAATTCCGGATCCGGAAACGAAATATTTTGAAATCTAAATTACTTTTTTCAAAATTTGTATTGATAATATTTATTCATTAAAATGGTAGCAAAATAATTTCTGAGGATCATTGGTTAGAAATACAGAGTAAATATTATAATGAAATGATTGTGATAATTTCGGAACTCATAATTTTAGGTATTGCCTGTCAAATTTCATCAATGGTTTTATGTGATGGAAACTAAATGAAAATACTCTAAAATTTTCACAATATAACTTTAACTACTAAAAGATTTTTCGGTAATAATAATATATTATATCAAAAAACAAAAGTTTACAATTGTCCATAACAGTTCAAAAATATTTTAAACTAAATACGTAATTCAATGGAAATTACAATGAGAAATTTCTATAATAAAATTAATTATATAAAATAGAATTTTGTAAAATAAGAATAAAACAAATATAAAATTTAAATTAAACAAGAAATTAAATTTTCAATTTCCACATAGAATTAACACATACACATTTTCTTTTAATATATGTGTATTGAATGAATGAAATAAACGAGTGTATTTTAAAAGAATTTTTATTTTTTAATTTAAATACAATTGAAATAAGAATTGAAATGAAAAGTATTTAGAGGTGTGGAATATAATAATATATATTTAAATAAAATTAATTAAATTGTTTATTTATTTTTTGTTATTTTTTTCCGGGCTTCATTTTACATTTTAAATTGTATTATAAAATTCATCATATGATTTTCTGTGTATATATACTATATAGACTTTTGTGTTTTTCTTTATATGAATATAAATTTTTGCTCAATATACCTATATAAAATAAACAATTGGAAAATTTTCCTTTTTCTTTATTCTTTATTCGTTGGTATTTATTAAAATTTTGTAATTCCGTGTTTGTGTAACATTTTTTTTTTTTTTGCATTTATTACGCAATGGAATTTTATATAAACAATCAAGTACTCACTAATATATAAGATATCTGGATAGAAGATAAAGAAAACAAATAATTTCGTTAAATAATTTTGTATTTTAAAAGATATTATAACCATCGTATATAATACGATAAGATAAATATATATTTGTTTTTAAAATTATAGGATATATTTTAATTTTTAAATATAATCTTAAAGTCTCATAGATCGAAAAATATTATTTGCTTTATACATAATTAATACAATAAAAAAAATTAGCTTTATGAAAATATTTTCTAATTGAGAAATTTTATCTTTAGATTAATTCTGAAAAAAATGTGATCAAAGCAAAAGCCAAATATTTTATTATAGTAAAAACTGTTGGTTGAGCGGTTGAAAATTAAATTTTATATTTTAAAACTGAAAAATGGAAAATATAAAAAACAAGAATTTCAAAAAGATTGTATTCATATATAACGTGAGGAATGTACATCCTCAATATTGTACTATTATTTTAGGAATAGAAATTTAACCTATCAACTTATCTCAACAAGAAGAATGTCCTATAAAAGAAGAAAAAAAACCAAAAGTAACTTAAATCATTATATTGAATGCAGTTTTAATTGTAATAATAATATAAAAATTATGTTTCCACATGTGTCATATGCATTTTACTATTTAATAGTCAAGAGTCTAGACTAGACAATACAAAAATAAATACAGTGTATTTCAAAATGAAAATTCTACTACTATATATACGTTTCAATGTCATCATTATATTATATAAATCCTCAATTCTGGATAAAGAACGAATACATAAAAAAAAACATATAAATTCAAGAACAAAAAAGGTATTGAATTGAGCAAAAAAAAAATTACATTACAGCAATTGCAACAATTTTAATTTTTCAGACATATAATAAAAAAAAAGAAGAACAATGATAATCTACATCCATTGTATATCTTACATATTCTAAATATCCATCATTCATATAAAGTATAAGCGGTATTTTAGTAAATATAAAATATGAACACATAATGTAATATATAGCAGCAAGAGACATTACAGATTGTTTTGCCATTGGGGGCTAATAGACAATAACAAAAACAGAAAAAAACTTTTTTGTTTTGCCAAATTCACTACTTTGTTTCCGTCTGTTATTTATAAGGACAGATCATTTATTTTTTTAAAGACTGTTTTTGAAATAAATATATGTATATTATATCTATATGCTCATCATATTATTATATATAGGTATTTTAAAACATATTATATATGTTTATTATAAATCTGTGTACGTCTTTTATACCGGTTGCATTAATGTGAATGATTATCACAAAATATTACTTTTAATTATGTACATTCACGAGTTTTTACATCTCTCAATCAAGATAAAACCAATTAAATTTTTATTGTATAAAATTATGATATTATAAAAATATAAATATATATTTGAATCAATGACAATAACAGAAGATGATAAAAGTTTTGTGGCGCCCAGTCTAATATAAATATAGAAATGAAAAACTAAATTATTTATATACATAGAGATGTTTTTTCTTGTATATTTAAAGGTAAAAATTTGTTCAGAAAGTTATACAGAATTAAAGTAAAAAAAAAATTATACATTATACAGAATTCAAAAGTGATGTGAAAATATTTGGCAAATATGATAAAATTAAATCGAGGTTCCCGAATGGTTAGTCATTATATTTCCATAAAAATAAGTTTATAAACATTACTTTTATTGCATTTAGGCATAAATGAATTTTCCGACATTTTTGAATAAAACCAATTCCATATAAATTAATATTAATAAAATACCTTTCCCACTATATTCATTATATCAAATACAATACAAAATATAATTCCATATAAAGCAAAACAATAAATAACCCTAAAACAAAAATTCAATTGCATATCCCACATATTTATACAAAAGGAATATTATATATATGAATTGATTAAATAATTTTTATTATAATAAATCTATATGAAAATGTGGAAAATTGAATTGATAATTAAATTTAAATAATCAACTTTTTTTTTCATATACTGAATGTTATATACTATTCAAAATATACATTACATATTCTATAATCAGATCAGCATGTGTTTTCATCATAATATATATGCATATAAATACGCGTAATTTCAATAGAGGCTTATAAAATGTTAACAATTCATTCATTCATTTGTGAATTTCTTTTTTTTTTTCTGTTTATTTATTGTATAGCATTGCATAGGAGGGTATTTATAGAATCCGTGGAAAAAATTGTGAAAATATAAATATTATATATAAATAAAAAATTTCCCTGAATTATATAATTCATCCAAACATACAGTGAGTATAGTGATTATTATAAAATGTTAATGAATGTACTATATAATAAATCTGAATATGTAATTCTACAGTATGTTATTATTTATTTTTTGTTTTGTTAATAAAAAAAAATATACCTTTTATATATTTTTATTTGCATACTTTGTAAATATATAAAGATTGAATTGAAATCGCATTTGTAAATAATATATGCATTTTTTTCTATTATATATGTGGTTAGGCATAATTCATTTTTGTTAACTCTGTAATAAAATATAGGGAAATATCGCGGTAATTATAAATTGAAAATGTGTGTTTTCTATACGGCTCCATATATAGTCGTTATTATTTTATTATTTTTTAAATATATATAGGATATCATTTATTGAAACTGCAATGAATGATTTTTATTAAAATAAGCTTATACATTTTTATAAACATTTACATTTACATAAATTTCATCGGAAATGAACGACCATACGCAAACATAATAATTAAATGAATTTTAAAAATATAATCAAATGAATATAGAAATGAAATAATATTAATAACTTTTATATTGTTTATACATTCGCCAAAAACTTATATATAGTAAATAAATTAAATTACATTCATATTAGATTTCTTGATTATTATAAAACCTCTCCCATGTATATACAATTCTTGAACATTTTAAACAGCTCTATTCCATCGAAATTAATTAATATCTTTACTAAAAAATTAACGTTTGAATTATCGTATAAAAGAATATTATCAAGAAAAGAATTGCATATAAATTTATTTCCAAAAATTTCA
Source organism: Dilophus febrilis (assembly GCA_958336335.1). NCBI lineage: Eukaryota > Metazoa > Arthropoda > Insecta > Diptera > Bibionidae > Dilophus > Dilophus febrilis. The sequence continues at coordinate 55,149,826 of OY284469.1, read as the reverse complement.
ATATATTTTCATATATTGAAAAAAAGAAAAGAGCTTTTCTTTATTTTTATATATATAATAATAATAAAAAGTTGTAAAGACAGGAAACAAAATATTACATCGATTAGATCTAAATTGTTTTTAAAGATACATGTCTATTTACTATATAAGACCATAAGACATAAGTATAACTATATAGGTAAAAAAGACGATTGGTATCATTTCCATATATATATATATATATATCTATCTATCGTTTATTTAAAAGTTATGTTTTCAGGAATATGTATGAGGTATATAAAGTGAAAACTATAAAAATATATATTTTATACACATCTTTCAATAATAAGATTGGTACATATTGTAGAAATACAAAAAAAAATATATAATATATATATCCACTTGTTTATTTGTCTTTTCACGTATTTTCATTTTATTTAGTTTTGCTTGACATTGCGGCTGGCAGGGAGCCAATAGTTGTATAAAAACAAATTTATATAATACATATACCGTATTTGAAGCATTGACGGTTTTAACAAAGGTTGAACTGGTGTAAAATAAAAGCGGATGCCCGTACGATTGAACTGCGTCTTACATTGGCAATTTATATTTCAGGGTGACTTTGTGATTTAATTTTGTTGAGGAATACACTTTCGGGTGCTGGATAGTTATATTGTCAGAACATTATATAGAATTTAATTAAACTATACTGAATTTAATGTACAAGATTTTACAGAATATCCTTAAGAAAATATACTGAATTTCCTATTAGAAATTTATGTAGAATTATTTCATATTAGAAAATTAAACAGAATTCATCATTAGACATTTATATGGAATTTCTTTATAATATATATAGAAATTTCCGTGAAAAAATCATAAATTATTACACAAGAATTTCAAATTTTGAATAAATGATAACTAAAAAATTATTTTGGGGTGTTTTTGTTGAGGAACAGGCTTTATCAGAGATGTATCCCTCGATAAAATCACAGGGCTACAATAAATTAATAGTGCGCAAATAACTAGACGGGCATGCAATACTTTGAAATTGAACAGAATAAATAGAAATGAATTGTACCGGGCCTGCATATAGCATCTATCTATTGATATTTATATATGTGATATAAAATATTATATGTATAATGTGCTATGTGGAAAATTGTACATGATGACAAACATTGATCTTACAACGTGATTGCATATATAGAGATATTCGGTAAATGGTCGGTATTATTGATATTACCATAGAATAGATAAAAAAAAATATATAAAATTATTTATATATGGATGAATAATCTTCGATATAGATATGAATTTGTTTTGTATCAATATAATATTTTTCTGATATTTATATATAGAAAACCATCAGAGTATAATATACTTCTTAATACGACGTTCCTATACAAATGATACAATTTGTTGTGTTTTCAATATATTTATGCTTTCCAATATAATATTATGCAGATACAAATTATTATGATCGAGGTTGTAAAATAAAGTGTAAATATGAATTTGTGAAAAGTATGTGTTAGAGTTTGCTATATACTATATATCTATAGAATATATTAGTGGTTAATTGTACATGTATTATGTATGCGAAATGGTCTAACATTCGCAATTTCTTTAAATAAATTCATTGATATTAGATCTAATTTTTATCCAGAAAATTTGTATACTTTTGAATACGTTAAAAACAGATTTTGATTTGTTACACATTCTTAAATCGAAAACCTTACGTAAAAAACTCGAAATCAAATACTGCAACATCAATAATACAACTATATATTCCCTTTAAATAAACTATGGAAAGGAGCAATATTAAAACTATGACCTTAAAGTGTTCTATATATAAGTATATTTTCTTAATTTTAATATATATTTTTAGTTTCTTTATACGATTTTTTTAATTAGTTTGTTTCTATAACATTAGGTTATTGAAATTTACAACTTTTCTATAGATAACGCATTTTAATTTATTATGAATTTTGGAATTATAAAACTTCGATTTAAAGATCAATTAAATATACATTTGCATAGATAATATTTGATTTATATAAAAAGAATATTTAAATTCAAGTAACAAAAATGAAATAGTAATTCAAATCATTCATACACCCAATCACACATATATACTATAGTTTAGTTAAGTCATTGAAAACGAAACATTAATTTCTATAAATTAATTTCAATTGCAAAGCTAATTATATTTTGTACATATCAAAATATTTTGATTCTTTAAGAAACCGCGTACAATTATCAACACAAAGTATTGATATACAAAAATTCAGTATTTTCCAAAAAAAATATTACCCAAACAAACAAAACATTACACAAAATATTTTTATAAAAAAAATTAGACATAACAATATCAAAAACCAAAATAATTTATTAATCAACATTACGAAAAACAAATAAACAATAACATGATAAACAAACAAGTTTGTAACATATAAAATAAATATAATAAACAACTATTAAATTTAAGGAATTAAACTCAAGTCTAGATAAAGACACTCCGATGTCCATTACCTGCAAAAAAATATTTATAGAAACTTAAAATTACCCTAAACAAGCCCAATATTTAAACAACGTTGTCAGGGGACCTATCAGACAGTTGGATAGGAGCAAATACTTGGCGCGTAGTCAGTCCGTTTGACGGGACCAGAGGGCTGGACCCAAGCATTCGTGGATAGGATTTTTGTGATTATTGATATAGGATAAAAGGTACTAATCAGAAGTTTATTCCATTAAAAGAAAAAACCACTTGAAAATTATACTTTTTTTTAGGTTTATTATTTGGGATAAATAGGACAAATTATATTTTTATAAAAATTTATATAATTCAATATAATCAATAAAATAATCTATAGGTTCTACATTATAAAAAAAGGCGAGTTCACAGTAGATATAATAAAAATCACATGCAAAACAGTAAAATATATAATTTACTTTAATCAAATGCATTGAATCTTAATTGATTTTAATTTAATTCTATGTTGATTTATCGATAACAACATTCATTTAACTTGATAATAAATATTAATTTCTATTCATAAAAAAAATTATTCAATTAACAAAATATGTTAATAGTATAAACTATTTGTTTATTTTATTCTTAAAACCCAAAACCAAATAAATTATTTTTTTCCCATAAGGGGACAATTTTCAAAGTGTTATAGTAATTTTTCAAACACCCAAATAAATAAACATATAAATTGATTTAAATAAATAATCACAAACATTTAAATTAATACAAAAATTATCTACCATGAACTCTAAACATAAATTTTGTATTTCTTAAAAGAGATTAAATCATTAAATTAAATTTGGTCCATGTATTTATAAACGATTAAAAATTTAAATTATATATAATAATTTGAATCAATCTCTTATTCGTTAAACTAGAATTTATAATCCAAAGAAAACCGAAGGAAAAAGTTAAATAAAATGTAAAATATAGGGTTTCATATTATTTGAATGATGATGGTAAGCGCTTTATATATGGATTATTTATAATATGAAATGACGTAAAGTTCTTATTAATTTTAATATTAATATCGTTTTAGAAAGTTATTATATATTTTTGATATACCAAGTGTGATATAAATATCTAAAATAAGAGATCCATTCAATTTAAAATAAATTCAGTACATTAACCAGTACTGTATTTATTACCGTACTAGTTAATGTGTTAAAAAATTTAAATTATATAAAATAATTTGAATCAATCCCTTATTCATTAAGCTAGAATTTATAATCAAAAAAAAAATCAAAGGAAAAAATTAAATAAAATGTAAAATAGAATAGATTTAGAATATAAACTAAAAGGTATTATATCATTTAAATGATGATGATAAGCGATTTTAAATATAATTTATTTTAATACGAAAATAATAAAAATAAAATAAAAGAAATAAAAATGTCAAATAGTTATAAGATTGATATCATTTTAGAAAGTAATCGGATATTTTTGATGATTGTGATATAAATTCCTAATATAAAAGATGCAATTCAATTTGAAATAAGTTAGGTACATTTTTTTCAACAACAAAATCGCATATTATTCACCAACATAAATTAAATAAAAAATGTATTATTAATTTCGCGTTACGACCAATTTAATTTAACATTTTTAATATTACCTTTAATAATATACAATAAAAAATTGTTCTACTCACATTGGTTGGAATTTTATAATGAAAAATTCGTAAAGCTGGCAGACAAAATCACACTAACCTGGAAATAAAATAGAAAAAAAAAACAAAAATTAATTAATATAAAATAATATTGTAATAAAAAAAATATAAATAAATATTTGAACTAAATAATGAAGTCCCAAAGAGATCCATTGAATCTCCATTGGAGAAAATTAATAGCGGAAAACACAAAGCGAGTTATGAGATGAGATGGAACACAAATGTTTAAAGGAGTTTTCATAAAAATACCAATGGGTAACTTTAATTATAATAATAATGTTGCTAAATTTATAATTTTACAAATATCAGAAATCAAATTTTAAATTATGATCCGTCAAAAAAACACATACCATGAGGGACTAATTAAAATAGATTTAATCCATCGGAGATTCCAGCACGTTGAACCCAAAAACATAAATCAACAAATTAAAGAAAACAAAAACGTGTTGTGAGATGTTGAATTTTTCCAATTGATAATGGATTACTTATTTTATTTCTATTTAGGAATGCACAAAAACATATGAGAAAACAATAAAAATCGAAAATAATTTTCATTACACCTAAAACCAAAACCAATTTTTAAACACTTTTTAATACAATACCATAATATATTTTACATTAAATTATTATTTAATTTTTTTTTCAATCAAATTTAAAACACACATTGAAAATTTAGAATATTATAAAAAAAAACCAAATGAAAACAATTGAAATTGCCAACTCATGAATTATAAAATTATGATACTTTAAATGCCATGAAAATCACTAAATTTTTCAATATGATTTTCCACTATAATTTTCTGAACACATTTCATTATTATTCGAAAAGAACTTTAATTTTAATTAGAAAAATTAACAATTTATTATTTTATTAGGAAAAAAAACAACCGACGAAATAAAATATAAATTTACTTGTGCGTATATAGAAATAAAAAAGCAAAAAAAATGTGTATAATAAAATAAAGAACCGCAACAATTTATAAAATATATGAACAGTACCGAAATCATTTAGAGAGTACAAATAGATACTATATTATTATATTTAGATGTGTGTAGATTACATTTTAATATACAAATAATAAACATTCATTGATGATCGATGCCTTTACCATGTTAAATGCACGTCCGTGAATAGACAAATTCTATATTCCGTTTGTGTATGAAAAATTATAATGTGATTTTGGTATTTGTGAGACCATAGTTCGATATCAATACAAATCAAAAACACCTATATGATAATAAATGCATACAAGTTTTATATGATGAAATATATTTATTATTAAAAAAAAAGTGGATTTTATATTGAATATTGATGATGATTTATATGATGATAATGATTGTTATCAAATTATCTTATCTTTTGAATAATATTGATATGCTAATTAGGAATTCTATTATCTCAATATTACCAATTTTACAACAATTTTTTCATTTCTTTTTTCATATATTTATATTTTTTTATTATTTGGTTGCCTGATCAAAAGTAAAATATGTGAAAATTAAAGAAAATTTTCCAATTAAAAGTATGATACAAATGATTATATATACATAATCGTAATATGCTATTATTATTTTAACAATACATGCGATTTCCATTAAAATAAAAACATTTCAGGTGAAGGTATAATAAAAGGAAACCCCGTAATAAAATTGTATTATAATTTTATACTTCTATTATTACATTAGAATATATTTAAAAATAGAATTATATTTTGAAATTTCAGATGTAGACAAATAATACAATTCTATATTTGAAAATAAATTGAAGTAAAATAAATTAAATTGAATTCAACTTAAAGATATATTTTTTATTTATTTTTGTCGATTGAAATTCAAATTCTTTTTTTTTTTTGTTTTTGCTAAAAATTCTCATTGTGAAGGAATGGTAAGTTTATTGTTATAAATTATTATTGTAAAATCCATTGAAATATCGTTCCATCCATATAATACCATTAATATATATATATACATGTATTATATAATATGTCTAAATACGTGTCATTTTACTACTATATCAAGCAGATTAACTCACTTATTCCATTCAATATTATATATATGTTATAATATATAGTTTATATGTTTTCATACAAATTTACTTTATGGTCTTTATATTTTATATCATTCGGTTTTTTATATATACATATAGGATATATGTAGGATAAAGTATTGTATAAATATGACAAAGTTAGTGCAAAATGATGTTCCATTATGTTTAAGTGTTTAAAAAGGCATCGACGTGCTACTGCTTTTGCATATAATGGAATAAATATAATAATAATAATACTAAAAATCTATGAAAAGAAAACCATATATACCATATATAGGAGATTATACATAGAAGAAAAATCTTGAAAAATTAAATGAATAATATTATATATTTACAAAGTCTGATATAACATATATATAAAAAGAATTACAAAAAAAAATGTATCCATGAATAGAAAATATACACTTCAAACCATATATATATATATATATATATCTATATATATTATTCTATAACTCTCATTTCTCATATAAAATTATATATAATCGTATTTTTAACGTATTTTTAAATTTTCATTTAATTTTCTTTTCCTTTTTTTTTTCTGTCTCTTATACTTCTTGATTTTTTTTATTTTTGAATATTATATTATTATTTACATTTCAGGTAAGGGTATATAAACATAATTTTAGCTTTTGTGAATTATATAGGATATATAAATTTTAATGTTTGAACTCGTAAAATCGTCTTATTCCATAATCTATAGATAATTTATATTATTTATATATTTTTATAAAATTCTTATTTAAACTATCACCTTCATTTACTTTTATATTTCATTCCTCATTTAGTTTATGATTAACTATCGATAATATTAATGTATAATATTAATGTCACCTACAAAAAGGTGGTGTTATTTTAGTGTGAAAACTTAGTCGATTGTCAAAAAATTCCAAATATACAATTTGATATTATCAATATTATTTATTAAAATTGTTTGTTTCAATCAGTTTTATACATGTCTGGAAATTCCAGGAGGTCTTCTAAAGAGTGTACGTTTTTAAAGGAAACTCTGTACATAATTTTAAAATAGGAAACTTTATTTAATTTTCGGATATTCTGTAAACGATATAATATCTCTGAAATATTCGGTGCACTCTGTTAATTAGTTTATTAATAACTTTATATAGTTTTTACTTTCAATCGTTTCGCAAATCTTCGATGATTTTTAATTTGAAAAAAGTAATTGAGCAACGAATTGGCATTGGAATTGGAGTTATCGACAAAGTGAAAAAAACCCAATAAAATATTGATGAAATAAACAACAGATGGATGATGTTGGACGCTAAAACCAATCGTTGGTTGTAAAGAATTTAATTTGTATGTATAAATTACAATAAAAAAACAAAAAAGGCTAACATTTTTACTTGATTAATTCCAGATCGGACTGAAATAATACGAAGTATCTCTAATACATAAAATAAAACCTATTGTTAACCTGAAAATGTTAACCTCTGGCAGTAAATATAAAAGTAATATTGTAATTATTCATTTATTTGGAAAATAATGTAAATTATCTACATATACACATATATGTTTTTATAGACTTTTTCGGGGGGAAAACCGCAAAAAAATTATATAAATATTGAATTGTATATATAATTAAATTGTAAAAATTGTTAAATACTCTTTTTCGAGATATATCTACTCGTTGTTTATCCGTACCAGAGTTCATCCACCATCGCATAACAAAAATATTATTGTGTTATTATTGACAATGTGATATATGTTTACGTTATATTATGCAAATATATTATAAATATATTCGAATATATTGGCGTTGTTCTGTTGACATTGTTCTTATATATATATGTTATATATATATATATATATAAATAAAATAATATTCATTTGCATATATATTTAAAATATATGCATTGCATAAATAGTATATATATAGATATATAGATATTATTGAATATATACATTTGTATATGTATATTGATATACATTTCTTGCAATAATAACCGAGGTGTACGTGTCATTATCAATGTTGTTTTGAGTAGTGACACGAAAATTTCATTCAAAATCTACAGTATCTATACATATATGTATATTATGTTTATATGATGCACATTCATATAAATATTGATATGTTTGGGTTGGTAAATTGTATTATACTCTATATGGCATTCATCTACATGTATATAACAACCATATATAGATTTTGTATATTTACTTATATACCACATATATAGATATGGATATATAGATTAATTTAAATTTCAAAAGCATATACTTTATATATAACCAAATGAACGTATAAATATAGATAGATCTAAAATGAAATACGTGCTATTTATTATTGAGATAATATACATATAGAATTTTATATCTACAATATATATATATGTATATATATATATATATATATATATATATATATATATAAACTGCAGTCAGATATATAAATTTTCATCAATTGATTATTGATGGAAAATGCAACAAGAGAACGTAATTAGATTGAAAAATAAATAATATGTTTTGTATAAATATATATCTATATAGTTTCTACTTCATCATCATCATCCTCATCATTTTGATGCATTTTGAAATTATGCATTAAACAATATTCATATCTCTATATATACATTTGACGATATGTGACATATATTGATGAAAATAAATGCGTTTTTTTCCATTTCATCCATATACATATAGATATATACAAAAAACACCATAATATCGAATCCATTCATTATAGATATGACACTTTTTTATATACTAATTTATAGGAAATTTATTATTGAAATACATTTTCCAATTACATACTATTTTAAATGATATTTTGTTCATATATGGTATATTATATATTATGATTTCTATATATGCACACGTTTACAAATAAATTTTATTTGAACTTCTGCGATATATTCAATATAGTACTATATGTATATGATACTGCGTGATATTGCTGTCATATGTAATTTTGAATCTATCTGCATATAAATATATCGGAATATATATATATAAATGAAATGAAATGAATGCACGCAAAATATTAAATAAATATAATATGAATATTAAACAATAATAAATTTAATTTATTATTTTGATTACCCAAGAAATATAAATTTGAATATATTCTTCATATATTTGGATTCAGAACGATAATTTATAATAATTTTATTGGATAAAGAACACTTTATTATTTTGAATTCACTTAATTAATACTATAACAATATTTAATAAATTATAATATAGAACAATAGAATGATAATTTATAAACATTTTTAGAAATTTTATAACATTATGAAAATCAATACAACACAATCGCTGTGGTTATCATTCATCGTCAGTGGATCATTTCCTTCATTTGTTTGATCATTTGTTTCATGGGAATAAAATATTATTAAAATTATATTGATAAAATACATAATTTATATTTTATTTTATTAAAATAATGAGAAAAAATTTATTAATTTAAATTATTTTTAGTTGTTATTTGTATAAAAAAATATTGTATATAGTATATAATATAAATAAAAATATTATGGTAAATATACATTGTAGTATAAAATATAATTTCAAATTAAATTAATATAAAAAAATATATATAGCAATTTCCATTTTATATTTACATTTATTTTGATATGCGTATATATATGTAATATAATATACAAACAACAATATATAACATTTGTTTAAATAAAGAATTAATTAACATGTTGGAATAATATATATATTATGCATATATAAAATATGTATAACAACCGTCCAGATCTATTATGTATATATAGAATAGATAAACAAGTAAACAAAGTAAGAATAATATGATAATCATATATATTATTATTAATTATAACTATTTAAATGTTTATACAAACATTTTCATAGTCAAAATGTTTGAGTAATATTTTATTAAGGATAGCATAAGAAGAATTTGTTAAAAGAAGCATCTTTTATATGTTAAAATCCATTAATTTATTGAATATATAGTTTCGGAAAATTCAAAACAAAGTCAATTTTAAGTTAAATATCCGTACATTTTTGTTTGGAAAATGATTTATTGAATATATATGAAATTTTCTCGGAAAATGAATATGAAACTCATAAAAGTGTAGTGATAAGACGTATATTTAATGATCGTTCAGAATATCTAATAAAATTAATATCTCATTGTAAAAATGCTATGAATAATAATGACTTTAATTAAATTATTGGAATTTCCATTATGATTTTTCGGAAAAACTTTTAATTTGATCTCGGAAAATGTTTATGAGAACTGTTAAAAATGGAATTCCACTTTGGAAATGTATGAGTATTGACAATTTTTATGAAACAATGGCCTTTCCAATATGACATTCTTTCAAATATGATTCTGATAGAGCATGGAAATAACTTTTCATATATATGATCTATTCGTACAGCGTGTTACAATAATTTTAATAGATGGTTTATTTTCAATAATTTACCTTTAAAAAATATGATTTATTTTTATTTAAAAATGAAAAATCTCGGAAAATTCGTATGAAAATTATTAAATTTATTGACAGTTAAGTTATGGAGTGGAAAATAGTGGAAAATCATTGTGCAACGGCGATTTATACCAAATTATTCTACTGACTGGAGACGCAATAATGGTAACAATATACAGAGTTGAAATATCAATGACTGAGTAAAATGTATTCCAAAAAGGAATTCTATATATACGAAACACAAATTGAACAAAAATAATTGCATTTTGTAATATACAACTAGATATATTTTATTATAGGTATACTTAAAGAAAACTTTCATTTTATTTGCATATTTTCATTTATTTTTTCTATTTGTAAAATGTTTAGTTTTTACTTAAGGTAAATTATTTTATTTTTTTCACAGCTGTAGTCGGTATCTATATATTTATATACTTATCTGTATATATTAAGCAAAGAAGACGAAGAATATTTCGAAATTATTTGATAAAAAAAAATAAATATTTATTTGGTATATAGACACATTTTTGGTAGAAATAATTTTCAGGTAAATAAAATAAAAAATAAACCATTTCATTTTATAATAAATATATATAACAGGCGTATACGTTGATATATTTTCAATCATATATATATATATATATATATATATATAATGTATATGTAAGCATATAAGCAAAGCAAACGCAACTGTGTACAAAATTGAATCTGAATTTTCGCAAAGAAAAAAAAAACACCTGCTGCTTTCACACAAATTTTCTTGTGTATATATACCAGCAGCAGTAACATTGAAGAAAAAAAATGTAAAATGTATATATATGCAAAACATGAGCTATTTTATGTATTATATATATATATATATATTTATACAGCCATATAGATATATTATATTATATATTTTCTACATCGATGATCATTTCCAGGTTTTTCTTCTCTCGATATAAAGTATATACTTTTTCATAAACATTATTTGCATAAAAGTATAGATATAAATTATATAATATATAAATAAAAAGTATCTTGCTATAAACGCGAAATTTCTATTTTCTATATACTTTTTTTACACGTATCTATGAAGGTATCCATACAGTTTAGATCTGGTATTATTATATACATAATTTCCATTTATTTGCACAAAAGAATATATTCACAATATATATCTATAGATATAGATTTTACTTTTACAGATGTTAAGATATATATTTAAAATATCATATATGATATTCTTATATATTAATATGTTATGTTTTTGATATGTCTATATATAATAAAGTATAAAAAACTCTTATAAATATATACATCGCGTATATATTCTACACGCTGTTGGGCTTATTGAATTTCAATATATATTTGTATATAAATAATATGTGATAAAATATAAAAACTTTTTCCATCTTAATAATAATATATACATGTAATTATCTACATATTCTTATATAACTATATATATACAAAAGATATGTAAAAGAGTAAAAGTATTGTATTTATATACATACAAAATGTGTATTTGAATAAAGTATTTCAATAAATACCAAGTATGTAAGTTTGAAACTACAATAAGTGTATAGCTAAAACGAATAAATAATTCGCGAATTATGGAAATGAAATACAATCTTCTATCGTTTAAAATAAGGCATGGGAAAGGTTGATAAGTTGTGAAATGGTTTTATATACAGTTTGTAATAAAAATTTACGTTAAATTCAACCTACAGAATATCAAAAAGTCACAATACAAAGTGATGTTTTTTAATAATATTTTCTTTCATTTTCATAAACATGTATTTTATACAAACACAAAAATTCCGATTTCATATTTGAACACCTGACAGATATATATACAACTGTTATATAATGTACGATAAATATCAAAAGAAGAAATTTAAGAAACATATGTATATAGGCATCCATCTACAGGGTGAATGAATTCTATGACTTTAGTTAAATTGTTCTAAAAAGGCGAAACTGATTTACTGATTCATTCCATTGATTTATACAATTCTTTTTTATAAAGGATTTAAAATGAAATGTATGTATATATATAGACAAATGAACAAATGAAACTTTTAATTTATTGAATTGGTTGACCAAATATCTAAAGATTATATATATATATAAATATCTAAAGATTATAAAGCGAGGTATATTCGTAAATTGTGGTCATATAGAAAATTATAATAAATTTAATTTACTTCTTTCTATATAGGAATTTTCGGATTTATAAAATAATATGCACAATCATTATAGAATAGATAAATAGATTTAATCTATAGATATATATTACGTTACAAAAATATCCTTTTAAAAAAAAGTTTATTATATAGTTGAATTATCTATTTTAAAATTAAAACTTATCGCGTACAATCCAATCACCACACAAATTTTATATAAAAGAATATAGAATAAAAGTAAGTAAATAAATATTTATGTATATTATAGAAATTTCAGTATAAGCCTCGAATCTCTGTCTTATTTGGTGGTTATTGTATATAAGGAGAAAGGAGAAAAGAAGTACACAAGTAAGGAGAAAAGTTTTTAATATGATATTTTATAATAAAGTTTTCTTTCATTAACTATAAAATGTACTTCGATTATATATACTATGTATATATTTAATAAATGTGATATGCTGTAAAAGGTATGGTGGAATAAAACATATTGTCATTATGCTAATAATTTTACAAGAATTTCTATACATATATCTATGTATAATACATCTATCTATGTATATACATTGTATATATAATATAATTTATATAATAATAAATGTATATATAGTCACATAATTTTATATAAATATATTTTATATATATGGAAAAAGTAATTTCAATAGTAATTTGAATTTGAATGATTTCAATAAAATAGTATTTATATACAAAATATCTATATTTATACACTATATCAAAAATTTAATCACATCTCATTATAAATGCACAAGTTTTGATTAATTTTATGGTATAATCATTGAATTTAGAACTATTTTTTTGATCATTTTTTAAGATAAAATATTATTGTATTAAAAATATCGTTCTTATTTATTGAGCTGTGGGATTACATTTGTGATATAATGTATAATGAACCCATATAATTTGTGTATAAACGATCTTTATCAATAAATCTATATAAATACGCGTTGAATATACTTTTATCTGCAAAAATATAATCAATTTCAATTGAATACTTCAATAAATACATTTCCATCAATCTGAATAAATAGTAAATATTAAATTTTAATCACATTCAAATTCTTAAAGAATACAAAATAGCACCGTACGTCTTTTCAAACTATTATTCATAATCAATCGCAGAGCAAATGATTGTAAATGTATAATTTTTATATACAGTTTAATATTAATATCGGTATATATCGGAAAACTCGATGAATATAAATGAAGTTATATATTCTATTATTTAAGACAAGTCATTTGAATACGTTTTCTGTTTAAACTTTAACCTCATCATATTGATTGATTTGCCGATCTCGGGAAAAATCTTAAAATTATGTAATAAATCCTAAATCATTTTCAATGATATTTAATTTGTAAGAAATTTAGTTGATTATTGTTGAAAAAAGTATAAGACGTATTCAAGTAAAGAAGTACGATACGTTAGAAACCTATCGGTGTTCCATTTGTTTACATTGGTGAAGTGGTTATAGAAAATTATAATTATTTATTCAGAATAAAGGATTCTTAAGATCGCCATTTTTTATAGATAATATGTAATATGATTTTATTGCAATATGGTTTTGAAGCATGCATTTTGGTTCGTGTTTATGTGTAATATACTATATATAGTTTATTGATATTTTTTATATTGATATTCCTAAAGTAAGTGAACAAGTTTGTTAAAATGAGTTTACAAATAACTTTCCGCATTATACAATATACTAAATTCTTTATGCCCATTTCAAAAATCAGAAACATTATATTGATTACTATTTATCTTGATTATGATATTGTAGATAAACTATATATCGTGTAGATATCTATTTCTGGATATGTTCTATATTTCTATTATATTTTTCAAATACATTTAAAATCTGTCAATTACATGGTATTTTCTTATATTATAATTAGGTATGTGTATAAGAAAAAATGACCTTCTTTCAATACCAATGATTTTAAAAATTATTGATTTAACATTTTATTGAGTATATTTTGAAATAAATTGAAATGAATTTGTAATATATAGAACGTCCTTACGTTAACCATCAAATATATAGGATAATGAAAACTGCATATAAATCCTCATTTATTATATAATGGATATATTTTCAAAGATATTTTTAAATTAAATTGAATATGATTTTACAAATGAAGATTGAAATAATAAAGTTTTATTTATATTTATAGTATAGATATATATATAATAAATATTTACAATTATAAATTTCAATATATCCATATCAAACCAAATTTTGTATATACTATATTATATGAACTAATATAATAAACAAAATATATTTGATATGGATTCATTTAGCAATATATATATATATATATAAATTTATAAAATTTTTATTTTTATTTTTATTATTATTATTATTATTATTATTATTATTATTATTATTATTATTATTTTATTTTTTATTTTAATTATCCGCTATTAAATTGTGTGTGTAGTGTATATATTTTGAAATATATTGTATTATTTAAGTTTAGATATTAAGAATGTAAATATTTTGAAATTAAAAAAAGAAATAAAACTAATAAAAAAAAAAAAAAAAAAAAAAAATATATATATATAATAGAGATATCTTCATTTTATATATTTTTAAATCAAACATTCACTATATATAAAATATTTATTATATTATATATGATATATACATTTAGATAGATTCATAAATAAATTAAATGTAAAATATTCAAAATATTTTACATTGAATTTCAAATATTTGAAAAATCTTTATACAATAGTATATAACTAAAAATGTATATTTATTTTTTTTCCAAAGCGATAGATCGTGTGTATAGATATTAATGTCATATACTGTATATGTTTTTTTAAATGTATTTATATGATGATGGTCTTGCATATAAATAATCAAATATATCAAATGTATATATACAATATAAATAAATATATATACTTTTATTTCATCCAAATCATATATGTTCTACTGAATATATATATATAACGTATCGAAATAAATATAGATATTTACAATAAATTTAATAAAATCATATGTATATTATTATTATTATTATTAATATTTGTTGAAGAGTATTTATTTTTTATTTGCAAATATGAAATATAGAATAACAGAATGTCAGGATAAAAAAAGACCACATTATACCAATGTATATATAGTTTATAAATAAAATGTTTTCATTTCATATATTAAGAACGCCTTAAAACAAAAGTTTGTATTTTTCCAAAAAGTATCAATACATATTGCAATTGAATGATATATATGATGATGATGATGATGATGATGGTGGACATAGTGGACGACATCCGATATAGAACATTCAGTATTTATTTATAAATATTTCTTTATAAACATAGCTGATATTTTCTGTAAATTATAGACTATATAAATATAAATATATACAACTGAATTATATTATATATATAGTAGATATTACATATAAATACGAATATATACATAATATGAGTGTACAAATATATTAATATAAAATGTATTCGATATGATATGTATATAGAATTATATTTATATTTGTAATATATTATATTAAATTCCCCCTTTTGTGATGACCAGGAATATATCATATAAATGATATATATCGTATATTTGTAAATATAGTTTATAAACGAATTCTGATTTTATCCACAGGCCATTTCAAATGTATATAGTACATATACTTTTTGTAGATGAATATAGATAAATAAATATGAGTAATGTATATTATAATATATTTCGACATATGTATGTAATATCGTAGTACATACGTTTTATTATATTTCATTTTAGTTATTTAGATATATAGAAATTCAACAAATCTATATATCATATATATAGAACAGAAGTAAACATTTTATTGAATTTCCGTTGGTATTAGCCAAAGGATTTGTTGAAAATTTTCGATATGTATATATAAGATACAATATATTGATTGCTTTATACTATATGTATATAAAGTTAGATTTTAATGATAAGCTTAAACATTGACAGAAATATATATTTATGTATAAAAAATCCGATTGGTTTTAGTGTACGACACCATAAACATTTGTTACGAATTACAGAGGTAGACGTACGACGACCAACCGCATTAAAATCCAAATTCGAAAATAATAGAAAAATATAAAATATTTTTGATTTATTCAGCAGGATATTCCTGAGTAACTATAAAATATATATACAATCCGATGTGATAATTTCATTTTTTATATTTATGAAGCTTGGAAAATGAAAATGATACTTTTAAATCTGGTTCACAATTCTATTATATTTGATTTAGAATATTTAAAACTGATCGTGAAAGTATAATTGGGTATCCAAGACCTGCGGCCATTCCAATAGTTTTAAAATGTATAATCCAATGAAATCCAATAGTTTCAAAATGAACGGATTGTAGGAAAATGTTTCTAATAAAAGAAGAATATATGAGGAGACGTGTTTGAGTATGTTTCCAATATTTGTTAATTTTCCGTATTTTATCGTTGGTTAAATTATTTCAATACGTTTTACTGAGATAATTCTCTCATGTCTTGAACGTCTTTCGCTGTATATTCTAGTGAACTTTTGGATAACTTATGAATTAGTTGAATGTTAAAATTATTAACAATGATTTTCTGATAAATTCTAAACATATTAATGCTTAATGCTAATTAATGCTCACTCAAATAGGAATCAAATAAGGATGAAAACGAAAATAATTTATAATTATATTTGATTCCGCGATTAAAATATAACACATTTCTATTAAAAATATAAAATAAATAAAACATTTTATTAAACCACGTTAGATTGTAATTGTAAGACATTTTCATTCATTCATCATTTTACTTATTTTCCCTTATTCGATGTGATATTAAAAAGCCAAGTTTTATTAAAACAATAATTAGTAAAAAAAAAACATGGAATATTTTATATTAAACAACAGTTACCGCACCACTGCATATATAAAAAGGTAAAAGCTATAATAAAACAATTTTTAAACAACAAATTAAAGTAAAAATTATAAAAGTTTCAACTCTTTTCATTAAAAAATTTTATAATTGGTGCAAATTAAATTCTATATACTTTTATATATATATATATATATCTTTAATGTATATATAGTTAATAACTAAACATATAAATATAAAGCGCACACGTAAATGTTTGTCATTTTCATTAATTTGTACGATAAATGTTTTTGTATCTATATGTATATAATAAATAGATGTAAAAAATTTAGAAGGTGGAAAAAGACGCATAATATTTTATGTCATCACACAAGTATTTTTTAAGAATATATATATCTTGTTATTATTTATTGCAAAGGGTGATTTAATAGGGGTGATATATATTTTTCAATAAGGATTCGAATTGCAGTTTCATTTGTATACGAAAAACGTTTACCAATCGTTCAATGATTTTATAAAAATTCACGTTTAATGTGTAAGCCGTGTAAGCGGTGTAAGTTAACCAACAAAAATGTAATATTTGAGATAAAAAATCATCCGTATTTTTAAAAAAATTATGTAGATAACAAATGTTAATGTCTATATCGATTAATGCTGAATAATTTTTATTTTTCCAAAACGAGATTTGACAAACATAGCTTTATTTTGCCTTATATAAAGATATTCTTTAAAAAGAAATGTTTCTTAAAAAAATTACTTTTATTTACCCTGTTTACAAAATTATATTGAAAGACCCTTTACATATAAATAAAATATTCGCACTATTAATATATTACACAGAAAATACATTAATTATATACATTAAAAATAAATAAATGTATATTTGATATAATTTTAAAAGTTTTAAGTATATAATTTGGGATATATTTTGGGAAATGTTGAATGAATTTTATATTATGTTACATACGCGGATTCCATCCATACATTATACAGATATAACATAAGTATAGAAGTATAGTTATATTTTCTAGAAAATATTTATGGTATAATACATCATATTCATATATGAGATGTATATATTTTATATGTATAAAAAATAAAACTTTAAAAATAACGTATATCCTATTATAAATTTAAGTGATCAAAATAATTGTTATTTTAAATATAATCTTCGTATTAGATTTTCAATTATGGCTGTGCGTACATAGTTTAAGCAATTCGCGGATTATAACGCGAAAATATTAGCAAATTGAACAGTGAAACATTTTAACATTAAAACCCTTTACCCCAAAAGGCGTTTTCAAGTATAAACTTAAACAAAAATGCTACTCATAATTATAATAAATATAATTTTATCATTTCATGGAAAAACTTCAAATTCATGTAAGTATATAAAGTTAATTAGAAACCAAAATTGGAAAATATAAAATCGAAATTCGTGTTATACATTTTCTTTAATATTTTCTTATTTTATGATTTATTTTTCATCTCTAATAACCATGGATAAAATAAATACATTTATATAGAAAATAAAAGCCAAAAAAGACTTTCATTTTATTTCACTTTTTTTTTGTTGTCTAACAAATTTAGTCTCTAAGGAAAACTTCTCATTCCGAGATCAAAGAATTGTATCTTATATATATATATATATATATATATATAGGTATAAATATATATGTCATTGACGTGGAAAACTCATTGATATTTATTATTATTTTTGAGGGTGTAAAATATTTTTTATTTTATATTATACATTTTTGTATATACATAATCTTATTATATTATATATAATGAATTATATATACAACATTTTGTATATTGGAATCAAATTTTGGTTAAACGCAATATAATAAAATATAAAATCTAGGTCGCAAAACAACTGAATTCTTATATTTAAAATCTTCTATATGTTGGATTCTTTTTTGCTTTGTACTTCAAATAATATGTTTACCTTTAAAATAGCAGATATTAAAATCAAATTATATGGCAAAACGAATTTTCAATTTAGATGTTCAAATATAAAATTAAAGTTTTAGTTTAATGGTTGTTGATATCGATTCAAGAGCATATCCTGAACATTTATCTTTAAATATAAGGTCTTTTGAATCCTTAAAAATCCCCTCAGGTGAATATTAAAAATGATCATAAGAAAATGGATTTTGAAATGTATGTTTTTGGTTGAAATTAAATCAAACAATATGTACTTATTTAACCTTTTTCAATTATCTCAAGTTGATTGAAAAATGTTATATAATGTTTCTAAAAATCAACTAAAAATGTTTTAAGTAAATATAGCAAATAACAAAAATATTTAATACGATTAAAAATATTGAATTTTAAAATCTACTATACTAGCCAATACATAAAAACAAAATTTTTATTAATACATTAGTGATGGATTAAAATCTGGTAAAAGGGGTTTCATTTTATTAGCCGTATATATAAATATTATTATTTATATATATAAATAGATATATTTTTCATTTTCATATAAAAGATGACCAAATTCATGGAGTAAATATTTTATGTTCGTACATACATCCATTATATAAACGTGTGTAACAAAATGGTATTTGAATCGAAGGATCCAATTATATATATAGTGTATAGTTTTATTTGAAAATAGGATTTTATCAGTTCATATTCATTTTTTTTTTCATTTTATATACTCAAATTCAATGTGTATTTGAAAAAATATTATTTATCAACATCAGTAGAATGTCCGGATAATTATGTAATCCATTCTGTAAACAGATGCACAACGATGCCGATTCGAAAATTTCAGATAAAAATACAACAAGGTTGACTCAAATAGAAAAATATTATGAATCAATTAATTAATTTCGTCAAACATTCAATGTAAATTCGATTTCAAACTTTCCTACAACACAATATACATTTTGTATTTACATATATTGTATTTAATTTTTTGTTTTTTTTTTTTTTATTTTTTAATGTTCATAATTCGATAATGGATTTTAATGAAAAACTGAAAATGTTGTATAATTGCATAAATAAAAAAAAAAAAAAGTTTATATGTAAAATGTGTAATATATGTTTATATAATATTTAATTTTTCCTTTATTATCGTCCCTTTTGGGCATTAATTTAATAACAATATGCATTAAGCTTAAAAATATTATTATTTAATTTTTTTTTTTTTCATTTTAAAAATTAAATAATCTCTATATACACACACCCATATAGAGCTTATGTTTTATATGATGTATTTTATTTATTATTATTTTTTTTCGAAAAGTGTCTATATATTCAATTTAAATTATAAATGAATTTCAGTTTGCACAATATTTATATATATATATATATATATATATATATATGTATTTATTTATACAATGTGTACATTATTTATAAAAACTGAATCTGACTAAAATGCCATTAATTAAATATCTATGAAATGAACTTTATATATTTATATATTGTGGTATATATATTAAGCTATAAATCTGTTTATATTTCTGAGAGGGTGAAAGTTACATTGCGGATCGGTGAAATGGACAGGATATTATAAAGATACAATTTTATAAAATTAATTATAAACATATATACTTATTATTTATTCTGCCAATTTAAAATCGGCCTAATAAATAATATTGTGAATTGGAATTAATATTAAAGGGGTTTTTTTAATAAATATATACTGGGTTATATAAAACAAAATGTTAACAAAATTTTATATCCATTAGTTGAATATTAATTTAATTTTTATTGTAATTATATATACATGATAATCATATTATTTTATATTTTTATTTTTATTTGCTTTATCGAAACGATAAGTGGTATTAATAATATGTTTTATATCCATTTATATTTATTGTGTAATAAAGACTAAATATAAAATTAAAGGATGACAAAATAACTTTAATAAAATAACAGCGAAAATGTTGAATTTTTCCAACAAAAATTAATTTGCAAATACTATATCAGATTATTCTCAAATAATCAAATAATTTTTTCCATAAATTGTCGGTAATTTTATGATATCTATACATTTGTATTTATTGATTCTTAAAAATGTATTTAATTTTATGTATAGTCATTACATAATTATATAACATTTTTAAAATTGTAAAAATGTTATATAATTTTATGATTATAGCGTTGTTAATTAAACAGACAATTTATTCAACATTATACATTTTTCCGCTTATAATTGCTTCAAACGTTTTTAAGGATATATGATAATTCAAACAAATTAATATAATGATCAAAAAAGTAATATCTGTTTAAGCAAACAAAAAATGGTTTTATAACTTCAGAAATTAATTAAAATCTAATATTGGAACATGCGAGAGACAAACAACATCGAGTTACACACATATAATAAGTATATAGACAATGTGAAAATCAAACATTCTGTATATATATATGTACAAGGTATTTATTTACATAAATGTGAATGGATTAGAAATTCGAAGAACAATAAAAAATCCTTTGATGGATAGATTTATGTTCCCTTATGGCAATATAATCAAAATTTCATCATTTTCATCTGATTTATACGATATATATATAGATTTGTATGTAGTATAACATCATATTTATATATGTATATGTGAAACAATACAAAAACAGATATTGACGTATAAATACACTGCTATATACTCTATATATCATATGTATATATAAATATATTACATATGATATGAATATACATATGTATATGAAAAATGAAATATACACCTACATAAACCTATTTCTATATCTCTATAAATTTTATTTACATCATATAGAGTTTGTTTGCTAATAATCCAATTCAAATAAATTCGAATATACATATATATAAAACATTCCCGGTCCGAACTAGGATAGTGAGGTATAGATTCATCAGCAAAAGTATAATAAAAAAAAAGCTTAAGGCATGTTTCTAAAAGACTCTGTTTATTTTCCAAGAGGAAATATGGCTGTATAAGTTTTATAATACAAAATTCTAATAAGAAATTCTGTATAATGTTCAAATTAGAAATAAGAAAATTATTTGTAATTGCTTAATAACTATTATCTATTCTGCGAATCATTCCGAAAACTTTTCAACTTAAGAATCGCCTCAAAAGTTAGGACAACCACTTAATGTGCACGGCATTGAATGAAACCGTCGTTACACGTTGATTTGACACATGTAAAACATATATAATTCATTCATGTGTGATATATATGCTTGCATCTCCTCTGTCTCTGCATAGTACTTTATATAAATATAATTATAGCACAAAGTTAACTTTAAACGTTTTAATATAAAATTAATTATATTTAGATATTACCATGTATGTATGTAATATATATATTATTTACATCACAGATCATATAGCATATATTCCATATACATAAATATACATTATAAATCCATAACAACAAATAGATGTATAGATGATGAAATATTTTTGCCCTAAGGTATATAAAATAGGAAATTATGTATAAGTTTCGATATATCGGTATGTTATGTATATACTATATACGTACATACGAGAAGATGGTATTGAAATAATTCAAAATTATATAATATATTTATATATATAAACTAAATTATACCGCATATCATAAACAAAATTGGAAACTTCAAATTGTTTTACCGATACTTCAATTTCATTATATATAAAATTGTTATTGTATTTCAAATATAAAGATATATTTATATGGTAATAATAATGTATATAAGTGTTCAATTATTCTACAAATATAAATCTTTTCATTCAATGCATTATCTTGATACACATATATAGTATACGTATTGTGAAATCCACTTATACATTGTTCTATACAATAAATATAGTAATTGTTTTGTTATACATATTATTTATTGATTCAATCTATAATCTAATTTTATATATGGATATATATCAATATATTTAAAAGCGTGTTTAAAAGATTAATATATAACAATCAATATATTGTATACTTATTGTAATATATGCGTATATAAAGTTAAATGTATTTATTTATATAACTAAAATGTATATAGCACCTCAATGAAAATTGGTCAATTACGGTTATTATTATTTTGGAAAATCTTTAATAACTCATAAACCAATGGATGAATCGGGCATACTTATAGATTAAGGGAAGCTGAATCCGAATAAATTGGCCATAACTCAAAAACCAATGGATGAATCTGGCTGAAACCAAGGTGTTCAAATTCAGTGCACTATATCTATAGTTTGAGTTGTAATTCCAAGTAATTTTTTCTCAATAAACCTTAAATTATGTCCAGATTCATTCATAATGTACATTTCATTTATAAACAGTCCATTTACTAGATAGCAAAACTATCAAACTGTACGAACTCAATGTGAATATATAGAATATGACTGTGAAATATGTACAAATTTATATATTTTTCTAATACCAAAATTACTTGTATAAATACAATCTATGTATTATCGTATTATATAAAACTATATATATTATATGATATATATTTTGTTATAGTGTATTAAAAATACATGTGAATGATGAAATGTATCTATAATTGGTAGGTTGAGTGTGACATTTGATTAATATTTGCTCTCCGTGTATATAAATCGTTACCATTGCAACACCATCCATATACATATTAATAATAATACACATTTTGTAGATATATATATGTACATTTATAGTAAATAAATACACATCATATTATTTATGGTTTGGGATATTATTTCTCTGAAATATAATAGTTTATTTTCATAAATATATATCATCTATATGTACGCGTATAAAATATCTATATAATTTCTCTGTGGATATAACAAAATATGTATATACAATATAATAAAATATTTGTAGAACTTTAACTCCATATAAAATATATATAAAATCCTAATATGTATCAAATTCCTATGTGTTATGCGCGATGATATCCTGAAATGATATCAAATATCTATGATATATATACATATAAGAATATAACATAACAAATAGTCATATATATTTATACATGGTTATGTTTATGTATTTCTATATATACATATTTAATAATGATATGAACACGATCTTTATACATTTATCTATAGTATATAGTCAACCAAAAATAATTTTCATTTAATTTTCTCAACAAAAAAATGAAATAAATATAATATTTCAACAAAGACTATTAACGAAAATATTATTACCAATTTATTAAGATAAAATGATGAACATGGCGATTAATCTGCAATGAGATACTATATTCATATATATGATTTGGAAATAATATTATAAAATTATGACATTCAAAATGAAATGTTTGAATTTTCATTTAACGTGAGTAAAAACTATTCGATGTAACATTAGATCATATAAGAAACATTTTTCGAAAGTAAAAACCTCGATTCCTATCAAATATGATGAGGAAAGGGATAAGGTAAAAATGTTATGTCAAATTTAGGGATTAAACAACCCACGAAATCATAATATTTTATTGTGTAAAACAATATAATAAAAATAAATGAAATGCAATATATACAAGTTTAAATGGTAAATAAAAATCAACATCGCAATTATTTTCTTAAAATATATATACATATTGCGAAATCCAATATCATGTATAACATTTTTTATAACTTTTATATTGCTTGAGTTATTATACATAAATAAAAATTAATTAATAATCATCCGCATATTGTACTTCAAAATGGAATAATATATATATAAATATACCTTAGTTATTTATACAGATTTATCTAGCTATCTATCCATCTATAGGGGTGTATATATAATAAAATATGTATATATATAAGTACATCCATAAAATAAATGTGCATACCTCAGTTTATTTCATTTCTATATATACACATAATAGTATAAAATACATATAACTTTATATAGCAAAAAGAAAACAACATAATAAACATAATAATTTTGCATTGTAAAATGATATACCCCATATTTTTTATATATGAGGATGCAACACATCATCAAATAAATATAAAGAGATAGAGGAAAGTTTTGAGTATCCAAGCAACAGATTGCACTTCCATGGTGATTATAATATTATATATATGCATTTGCATATAGGTAGGTATATATTATACAAATATGATTCGTTTGAAATTTTATTTTTATATTTGCTATTATTATTATTATTATTATTGTACATAGATAATATTATCTACATATAACCATATAACATACATTTTTTATTAAATACTGTTCCTGCGTTCATCTCTATATAGAGTGTGATACAATATATATAATTAAAGTGTAGATACAATTATTTATTTATATATGCAATATATAGTTATATAGATATACAGATTAATTAATTAAGGAGAGTTATTTTTACTATAATAAAACATAATCTGTATATGTATTAAATATGATTATAATAATTGACATAAATTGTGCAGCGATCTGCGGTATCACAAAGTAATAATGAGTTTTTAGATGATCAAATTAAAAAAAAAACAAGGTCCAATCAGGTGTATGTTTTATTTTTATATTCACAACTAACAAATTCACCAATTAATATCATGAGTTATTTAAAAATAAACAATTATATTTTTTTATCTATATAGAGATTGAAAAATGATTATTATCGAAATCTATTATATAGAAGGTTAGATATAGAAGGAAAACACTTCTACAAAATAAGAGAATGTAATATTTTATATTTGGTATTTAAATTATATATTGAAAATTTCAAGTGCATAACCTTTAAATGCTTTCAGTAAGAAACGCAAAAGTAGTGTGTATTTTAGATAAGGGATGGCCGATAAAAACTGATAAAATGTGAAGACATCGTACGAAAAACCATTTTTCTATATATTCTATGAAAATAATCCATAATGAATATATCTATATCATATTTTCGCATGATTAAACAAAATGTAATCTATATACTATATTTATATTGCAATATTAACTAATTTAAACACTCAAAATATAATAAGTACTGAAAATATGATTTTGTTTATATATAATATTTCTATGTATAAATATAATGCGAATATTAAATTTCAATTGCTTTGTCTAAATTATATATAATAATATTTCGTGCTAAAGCTTATTAAGTTATTTTCGAAACATTTTAAACTATTTAGATATGTACCGCATATAGATATAGATTTCCAAAATAACCACAATCCAAAAGCAACCACAATAATTTAGTTTACTTCTCTATTTAATAACAACATACAAATCCATTCCTATAAATATACACAATGGTATATATACTGAAAAATATTTAGAAATTCTTTTTAAAATACCTCTTCGCTCTGTATATTGAAATGTAAAATGTGTATTTCTATATTTACTTGGAATACCAATTTCAATTGATATTTGCTTCTAAATAATATACTCATAATATATACACCAATTTGTATATTTTAGTGGTTTGTCTGTTTTGGACTGTGCATATGATAATATAATGATAATAGAAAATGGGATATATCTAAAATTCTAAATATATATAAATTCTACAAAGTATATACAAAACAATTTTGGTATGTTTGAAAAATTCTTGTAT
Organism: Dilophus febrilis; assembly: GCA_958336335.1. Classification (NCBI taxonomy): domain Eukaryota; kingdom Metazoa; phylum Arthropoda; class Insecta; order Diptera; family Bibionidae; genus Dilophus; species Dilophus febrilis. Next base: position 55,122,700 of record OY284469.1, on the reverse strand, counting down.
TTTTTATACTTTAAATAATAAATGGACAAATTTTGAATATTAAAATAAATCAAAGGTAAATTTATACATATGTTTATATAGTTTATTAGTAAATAGATAGTTTGCATTTGATGATTTGATTTACTTTAAAAAAATATTGTGATCATTGTGATTTCATTCTACATTACATTCTAAGTAATCCAATACAATGCCCATTATTATCCAGAAATTAATCAAAAATTAACTAAACACAATATATTTTAATATTTAATAATGAAATTATTGGATAAATCTTAATTTTCCCTAACTAAACAACTTTGAAAAGTGCTTTGATTTCTTTTGAAATAACTACAATACCAATTAAACTAAATAAAATTATAAAAAATTTATTGTATACAAACAGCGCAATCATGGACGGATGGGAATTTAAATGAATATTGAAACAAATTCTATATGATTTAAGGATTGTATTTTTATATTTTAAAACGGTTAAATCACATTCCACAAAATTCCACAAATAAAATTCATTTAAACGATGAATTTCAAAAAAAATTCTTCTTCTATATAGAAGTATTGAATATTTAATATTTTATATGTAAATTACAATAGTCTTTTAAAAGTGTTTTACATATACAATTTTTTGTATATACATTACAACAAATATTCACAATCAGTATGGTATTCAGAATAAATGAAAAAATGGAATTCAGTATTTTATACAATAAATAAAAATAAAAATAATAAAATACAAATCAACCGCACCGATGATGCAATTTAATTAATTAAATTAAATTATCCATTAATATATTATTTGTAAATCGAATATAAATTGTAGAGATTGTTATTGCTATGCGTTTTGCGGTTTTATAAAGTTTTTTTTAAATGAAATGTAAATTTTTTTTTGTTTTATTTCGCATTTATTGATTTTTCTTTTTTGTATTTGATTTTAAAATATAAAGAATTTATTTATTATTATTATGTGTATCGATAAATGTTAGATGTTATGAAATTGAATTCTGTCCTGGATGATGGGAAACCTTTAGTATATATGTAGTAATAATTGTATATTGATAATGTATTTTTGGTTAATAAAATGTGATAAATGTTCAATAAACGAATTGTTTTGGTTGGTGAGCGCAAATAAAGATGAATTTTTTATGAATGATCTTATGAAAATTAGTTGAGTAAAATTTAATTGTTAAACAAAATAATAATCGGTATATTTTTTCCCCAAATACCATAACGTAATCGTGTGATTTAAGATGAAAATCTAATTTAAATATATATAGATGCCGATAGAATGAATAAAAATAATTAAAAGGTATATTTAATGCGATGTGAAAGAAAATGTTCTTATTTTTAAATTCACAATCTTGTAGAATTTTATAAATTATGTTTTTATATTTTTTAAAAACCTATTCATGATACCTACGAGATTCAAATTTGGTTAATGAATATGTCAGACCTTTAACTATTCATGTCTTAATTTTATTTTATCGAACATTAAAATTACGAATAACTAAATTATTTGACTGTTTTTTTTTGTTATATAATATTTCAATTTAAAATAAATCGGTCAGATAAATTGTTGTAAAAAAAATAATACATTATAAATTCATAATTTGTCCCACAATTTATAATTTTTAAAAATCTTGCAGACAATATCTACAAATAGGGTTGCGAAAATGGTGTAACGATTTTATTATGATTCAGTCTTTGGCTTTCAAGGTATAATCCTCATCAAAATTCATCAACATTTTCCGACATAAACCATTGAAAAATAAACAAGCAGGAAAGTGAATTCTAAAGGAAATTATCCTCATGAAATTAACTTAAGAATATATAATTCAATTTATTTATTAGTATATATGACTGCCTAACATCAAACACAAATTTAAATTTATATGCCTCTAAATATATCTGTCTTTTTTTTTTGTTAAATGATACAATTTTCTATATATATATTTCATATTCTTTAGTATATATGCATAAACATTGATTTTTTGTTTGTTTTTAGGTTTTTAATATCTTGTTCACATCATAAATTTGGGATATTTTCAACACAACAAGCCGTATATACTGAATAAAAAATTCCCACCCAAATTGTCTATATAAATTCTGTACATGTAAAATATACACATGTAGATTTTTACACTACAGTTTATTCAGTCTCTGGTCGTGGACCAAATCTATATATATTTATATATGGTATATGTCTATTAAATTCATGTATTATATGTACCTACTATATATATATATATATATGATATTTTGTGCAAATGACACAAAAAATGTTCTATAGAAAAGCGAAAAATTGAAAAGCAAATATATGATGCAAAAAAAAAAATAAAAAAATAAATATACAATTTTTTAAATGTATGTGATTTAATTATTTTGCTAGCTTTTAAAAAAATATAAACAAAATTGTTGACTGTTTACGTATGTTTTTCCGCTTTAAATTTTACCATTACTTTTTTTTTTAAATGTATATATTTTTTATTTTTTTTGAATTGTGTATTTTTTTTATCATGTCCAATAAAGGCATATATGACATATCCTTTTTAGTGCATATACTTTTAGTTTATACAGATAAATTCAAAAGTTTGGCGAGTTCTTTCACAAACAAAAAATAATCATGAAGATGAACATTTTAGATATGGGATTCTTTGATTATTGATTCGTTGGTTGTTTATAAGTGGGATAAGAATGTATAGATTTTTAACTCATAATAAGAGAAAAATGACTTTTTAAATATATTAAAACTTGTCAATTACTGTTTGGTTGGATATTCCAATTATTTTCTATATGTTATATATGATCGACAAAAATATAAATGCGCCTATATCATACGGTATATACAATTTAAATGGATATGATTTTTACATATAAACATATTTTTTGTACATTTAAAAATAAAAAAGAATTAAATAAAATAGGAAAACAACATTCGTGTATATATATAAATAATTTTATCATCATATATATTGCTTGAAAAACAAAAAATCTCCCCCGTCAACATGCAGTAAATTTATTTATATATAAATAAATTCAAATTTTACTATAGTTTGCAAAAAAAAAAATAAAATATTTATTTCATCGCCGAAAGGAAGAATAGATTAAATTTGTAATTGATTTTTATTTGTAAAGTGAATTTAATTTTAATGTACTACACATTTTAAAACAATTAGCATAATGAGAATACTGTCACCACATATGTATATATGCATATACATATGAATCTATTTTACACATATAGTTTTATGTTGTATGATCTCAACATATATTTGCTCTTAAATTGTGTAACGTTTGAAATGTAATCTGTCAACATATAAATTTAACTATAGTATACAAGAAAATCTATTTATATGTATATACCAATAGAATTAAAAATGCAATAAATGTATACTAATATTTATAAACTTGTATCAATTCTTTTTGAGGGATTTAAAATAATATTTTTTGTGATTAAAACGTTTAATGATTTCTGATTTAGAATATTGAGCCATAAGAATTAAGTAATTTGGAATTTAATATCAGTACATCCTAAATATAAAAATGAAAAGCATGTATGTATGTATACATAGAACTTTGTTTCGTAAACACGTTCTTATTAAGTCATGAAAACGTATTTTTCATAAGACTTTTGATAAGAAAAATACTTATAAAATAAAACATTGGAAACGTACGTGAAAATAGAACTCGAATGTTATGTGTATACAATATAGGAAAATAAGGAAAATTCACAAAAAATAAAGGTGCACTTTACAACTGACGATTGGTTTTGGCGTCTTTTTGGTATTACCCTTATGTAAAAAGAAAACCAGAAGAACAATGTCATGTGTTCAATATTGAATTCGAATTTAAATACCTCAAAATTTTTCCAGAATGTTAGATTGGGTGTTTTCTCCACTACAGTCCCTACACCACAGTTTTCTTACATTTTGATAAAATAAAATAACAGATCTTGTATATATGATAAATATTAATCCAAGAAAGGATGTATACAAAATAAAAAAAAGATAAAAAAGAAATATATATATATATATCTATGTATTGATAATATAATGTAAATGTACATTTCTTTTGATGTAACGCTGAATGAAGATGAAAACCTAAATCAGCTATTCAATATTTACACACTGTGTTTGTGTGTGGAGGAGTGTGTATTATATATATGCATACACAATTTGTAATATACAATTTTATTAAATTGAATTTTCAGGGTTCGACAGTTCTATATATTATTATTTATATGAATATTTATATGTATATAGATTCAGCATTCATTCTGTAGATTATATATAGATATGAAATAATATATACATTTATTTATTTTTGTTAAATTTACATTCGTTTTCTGAGGGATAAATATTTACTACATTTAAAAACAAATATTAAAGAATATACAGACAAAAAAAATTCACATTTTAATAATACGGTGACGAAAGGGATTGGAAAAGTGTATACCCACTAAATTAGATGTTTTCTAAATAACAATTGTTTACTTTATTTTATATATATTTCCTTTTTTTTTTTAGAAAAGGGTTTTTTTTTTACATATTTTGTTTTGTAATATTCTTTTACCTAATCATGGTGCGGTTTTCTTTATATTGTTTGCAAATACATGATATATATATGTAGAGTCGAGAAATGTGTGACCTTTCTTGTTTATATCTCAGAACAAATATCGTGTATATAATGATATTAAACATATACATATTTTCGGTGATGGACGCAAAAACAAATATTACATTCATTATATAGAGAATTAAAACCGAATGACAGAAAATTAAATGGAAATTATATATTAAATTTTCAAATGAATTGTGTTTTAAATACGAACTTTAGAATATGATTTATAATATTTAGGTTTGAAATTTCGCCTATTATACAATTGTTATAAATTGTTAAGAATCGTGAACTATTTAGAAAATAATGGACGACACAGGAAGGGAAAGTTTATATTATAATTAATTCTCAATCAGTATATGCACACATAATATGTAATAAAATTTGTTTTCATTCGGAATTATAATAAAAAATATGGAAAAAAAGCAGTGGATAAGTTTAAAAAAGATTGAACAAATTTTGAGGGTATCACTTTTAATTTCACTATAGAAATTGGACTATTATTGGTGTTAACCAATAAGCGAAAGATCAAATATTGCGATTTCACGTATAGAATGAAATTGAAAAGAAAAGAGACGTAGGAATAGTTAAATTATTCATGGTTGAAAATATTAAAAAAGGAAATACAAGTACATTTATCTAATTACAAATATATGTTAAATTACAAAAAAATTATTAGTAAAAATTAATGTAAAACAAATCATAATAAAAAAAAAAGAAAATCTACAATACATTGACAAACAAAAACATACAGAATAAAGATTAAATAAATCATTATAATACATATGAAATATATTCAATGTGGGGAATTTAACTCAAGTCTAGACAAAGACACTCCGATGTCCATTACCTGCAAAATAATATTTATAGAAACTTAAAATTACCCTAAACAAGCCCATCATTTTAAAACAACGTTGTCAGGGGACCTATCAGACGGTGGATAGGAACGAATACTTGGCGCGTAGTCAGTCCGTTTGACGGGACCAGAGGGCTGGACCCAAGCATTCATGGATATGATTTTTGTGATTATTGATATAGGATAAAAGTACTAATCAGAAGTTAATTCTATTAAAAGAAAAAACCACATGAAAATTATACTTTTTTTAGGTTTATATTTTGGAATAAATAGGACAAATTATATTTTTATAAAAATTTATATAATTCAATAAAAAATTTATATGTTCTACAAATGTGTTAGTATACTAAACTACGGTCGAGTTCACGGTAGATATTTCATGCAATGCTTGGACAAATTAATGGGTTCTTTCATTAAATTAATTGTTAATTTTATTTTAGTTATTAGTTTCCATTTATTATATGATAAAAAATTGATAAAAAATATTATTTCCAATTCATTGATTACTATTCTGTAAACGACAACCTCAAACCCATTAAATATTACCGGATTTCAACAATTACAAAATATTCACAATATTGTTAAAATCTAATCAAATTCTACAATCTACCATGAACTCTAAAAATATATATTTGTATTTCTAAAAAGAGATTAAATAAATAAATTAAATTTGGTCTAATATTTATTTCTGTTTGATTTAATTTAAAAAAAAAAGCTACTAATAAAAAATTAAACCGCGATCACTTATTTTATAAATTAAAATCAATAATCAAAAGGAAAACAAAAAGCAAATGGTTAATTCGAAAAATATTGTCTAATGGAAATACTTTCTATTTTTATTTGGAACCTTGAATGAACCCTATGTTTAATTATCTTTTTGTGACATGTCTTTTAAATCAAAAATAACTTTGCCCTCAGATAGAAGGAAGATTCTGATATTATTAGATATATTAAATTGAATAAGATTAAATAGAATTAGATATACATTTAAAATGTTAGATGCTTATGTGAAATTTGTTTGCATAAATAATTATTTAAGAGAATCTTAAATGATAGGTATTCCGGATTTGTGATGTATAAATTTCAAAAATAAGTGATATTCAATTCAAAATAAATCGTTATAAAATCACAAGATTTTAATATCAAAATAAATAATAATTTATCAAATGAATTTATTACAATTAAATTCAAAATTTTCGCGACGACCAATTTAATTTAACTTTTTTAATATATTTCCTTTAAACAAATACAATAAAAAATGTTTTACTCACATTGGTTGGAATTTATAAATAAATAAAATAAAATTCGTAAAGCTGGCAGACAAAAATCACACTTACCTGGAAATAGAAAATAAGAAAAATAAAAATCAATTAATATAAAATAATATTGTAATAAAAAATAAAATGTATAAATGAATAATTGAGTTCGAATGGATATCCCAAAGGTACAGATCGAATTGCAAATGAAGGGTAAATGTGGGTAAAAATAAATGCGAATTAATAATTATAATCATAAAATTACCATACCATAAAGGACAATTGCTAATAGATTTATTTCACAGACGATTCGGCGACGTTGAACTTCAAATACAAATCAGGAAATTAATGAATAGAAAACTGTAGGAGATGATGCATTTTTCCATTGATTTTATAATCAGATTTTGAAAATTTGAAACAGAAAAAAAACCAAAACAAATTTCAATATTACAACACTAGAAACTTATTAACTTATAAAATATATTTCAACATTTTTATAGAATTAAATTCACAAATTTATGATAATAATAATAATGAAGAAAAAATAAACGACTTGTGAAAAAAATTTGATGTGTGTGCTGCATAGAAGTAAAAATATGATACGGTAAATTATTCTATCAAATATTTTTATATGTACACCAACAATTTATAAAAAAAAAAAATTTATAAAGCAAACCAAACAAAATATTTTCGTAATGAAATTACGAATTGATTAAATGATAAACTTTTGATAATTTATATGCATGCAATCCCTTGATTTTTCAATATATTTTCAACAAGATAACGTAAAACTTAAATTTTAATTTAACAAAATAAAAAATATTAATTAAGAATAACTAAAAAAAAAATATCGTTTTTAATACAACCGACGAAATGAAATCAAAATTTATTTACGCGTTAAGTTAAAAAAGCAACAATATTGGAGAGAAAAAATTTTGTAATAAAATAAAAAGTACCGCAAAAATTTATTTTAAAATAAGAAGTACCGCAATCATTTACAGAGTAGTAAAAAAAATTTACAATAATTTCACTCCAAATAAAATCAATCCATAACGATATTATAAAGTGAGCATATATTGCAATATTTATAATAAACATATGCATTGATGATCGTTGCATTTTCCTAATCTATATTAAATACACGTCTGTTCATAGGCAAATTCTGTATTGTGTTTGTGTAGGAAAAATTATAATGTGAATTTGGTATTTGTGAGACGATCTTTCATTATTCAAAACAAATATACTAATACACATATACTATATAAATGCAATCAAGTTTTATATCACGGGATATTTATATAAAAAAAAACCAGGTTTTCTTATAAATATTGATGATGATTTAATTTATGATTATGATAATGATTGTTATCCCATAAACTTTCATATAATATTGAAATTGATATGGAATCTAATCGAAGAATAGGATAACTTATTGTATCCTGACTGGGCCAACAATTTTGAATATGCTTTTTTTATGTAAATAAAATTTTTTTAATTCAAAGTAATGATACGCAATTTGTTAAATTCAAACAAAATGTTATTAGTAAATGAAGTTCAATACGTAAAATAATATTTAATATAAATTCTTATAGAAAATCGAAGCACCATGTTCGTATACTGACGGTATGACCATTTTTAATAATTTTTTTTATACAAATGTTTTTTTTTAATTATATTATTATGATAAAAAATAATTATTCCTATTGAGTTTTTTTTATATTTAATGATTTTTGTTATAATATTTATAATGATTCTAAATGTTATAAAAACTCAAAATATTGTATACAATTTCATATGGATGGATGGCATAATTAGTAGCGAAGCCGCCGATTTTCATACAAAAATCTCACTTGTAAAAATACAAGTGAGATTTGCTTTTATTAAGGGGGACATGGTTGTTTGAATTGTGGACAGTCGACGATGAGACATACCATATTCCAGCAATGATGTTCCCCGTAGGTTTATATATATACGGACCGCGCTGGCGTTTCTGCCAGTGTGGTTAGTGTATATATATTCCCGGGTATCCCGTGGGGGATACCCGCTCTACATCCAGAAATAACTGTAAATTTCTATCGTTGAAAATTACATAAGATAAAAAGGAAAAAATATAGAAGAAAAAACCGAATTATAAAAAACTTGTGATTTTTCTAATATATTTTTTCTTTTTATCTTATGTAAGTTTCAACGATAGAACGATTGTCTGCGGAAGAATTTTTTGTTAACATTCTACAGATTTTTCTTTTCTCAAACGATATTTTTATATTTGGTAATATACATTCAAATAATAATCAATCATAAGTGAAGTTTTCGGGAAATTTGTTTTTGTATTTATAAGAAGGAAGAAATTTCAAAAGCAATTACAAAATAAAAAGAAAATTATATTTGTTTTTATATGTTTTTCATTACTGAAGGTGGGTTGAAACTTTTATACTTTAATATAGGAATACCATTTCATTTCGCTTCCTGTTCAATGTTTGATTTTTAAATCCAATTTGAATATGACTAACAAACAAAAAATCAATCGATTTTATTTATGTTTCGATATAAATTTATTTTTATATGACAAACAAAAAAAAAATTGAAATACAAATTATAATAAATTAATTATAAACAAAAATTTAGAGATAACATTAAAATCTACTTGAAAAAAGGCAACAAAATAAAAATGTTAAACCCTCATCATAAAAATTGTATATTTTTTATATAATTAATAATAAATTAAAAGCGATAAAAAATGTACAAAAATTTAACTGTTTGCAATATAAAAAAGAAAAGGATATACATGAGAATATACTCTCGATAAGCGCACCAAAAATCATCCTTTTTGAATTTGACACTTTTTTTTATTTGGTTATTGTTGATAAAGGGTCACGTTAAAATATGAATTGGGGGATCATATACAATAATATAATTTTTTTTGTAGATGATTTTTGTTTATTTTCCATTATAAAATTTCAATCATACATAAGATACTAATATAATTTTTTCTTCTATAAAAAAAACCACATAAATATCAATTAAAAATAAAATTGTATATTTTTGTGTTAGGACTATGATGCGATATCGTTGGACTCTATCAATCAAATGTTATGCGTGTATGGGTGGATGACATTATTTTTGATTTTTTTTATTCAAACATTAAAATGACATGAATAATGATACAAAAAAAAAGGTTATAAATATTAATAAATATTTAATTCAAATAAAAATAAAAGAGTACCATGAATAATAAGTTTTTATTTAAAGTGAACTAACTGAGAGAGAGTTAAATTAAGTATTGACTAATATTTTTCTAAGTGGTCCTAAATGATGTTTATTTATCAGTCAATTTGTACTCGCAGTAGATGAATGAATATTTTTATTTAAAAAAAATATTGATTTTAATTGTATGTTATAGACAAGATTCGTATTCCTCCATACCTAGCAATTTGATAGATGTAATTTTAATATCATAAGAAATTTGCAAAGTTTAAAAATGTTATTAAAATTTATGTTGTTTGTAATAAATTTAATAATATTTAAGAATTGTGTATTTAGAACAGCTTTTCTTATTCAAAATATTTTTTAACATTGTTTAAAATCCAATATTCAGAAACTGTTTTTGAGTCATTGTTTAGTTACAACTTGGGGGGTGTAAAAATGAATGACTAGGAAAGTAAAAAAAACAATATTGCAGACTATAAGAAGCGGAAAATCTAATTTTGTAATAAATTATATAGTATTATAGTATGAATATATATTAAGCGGTACGGGTAGGAACGAATACAATGTAAAAAATTTATTTGAAACACATTGATTCGTAAATAACAAAAAACATAAAAATGATTCATTGTGTTCAGTGTGTTATTTGAACCCACGCGACCTTGTCAGACTTTTAATTGGATGTTAATATCAACTATACAACACAACATCTCTATATAAATATATATTTATATTGAATCTAAAATATATAAATTATAATTAATATACACGTTTTATAAGTGCCTTTACCATTTGTAACAATTTTAAATAAATTATATATTTTAAATGCACAAAGGGATATATTAATTTTAATTAAGGATATATCATATCGTATATAAAGAAGTGTTAATATTATATATATACAATACATACATTATTTTATTTAGTATATAAAATATAATAATTTTATATTATAGCCGAAAATTAAGCTAAATTATCTGTTTACATGATTATAACTTATGTGTATATAATATTAGAAATTTATATTTGGGTATTCACGAAGCAGCAGCGTATATAATTAAGTCCTATATAATATACCCAGTATACCAAGAGGATAATTTATACAAGCACAAGGAGTATACATTGATATTAGTCAACTTATATATTTACAAAACAAAAAACTTATAGAAGTTCTATTCAGATAGACAATGCGAATTTATTACAATCATTAGATTATAATGTATACTCGTAGAAAATATTATAGGAAAATGTATATTTATTGATAAATCTATATTAATATATAATATGATTAACTGCAATGAAAATTTTGTGTTTTGATTTTGATAACACGCAAAGTGCTGAAGTAAAGTTACAACTAATAATTTTACATATATAAATTTAACGTTACTAAAAATATAATTCATTTTTGAAATGTTCCATCATACAAAAAACAAACCCAATATAGTTTTATACAAAAATGTATTTAATATTTCATAATTCAATTTAAAGTATTTAAAAATATATTTTATTTCAATTAAATAATATGTGGTAGTTAAGAGTTTGTTTTATTCATTACTATACTAATATACATAAGCGAAACTTAATGCATTAATATACCTATAACGCTATAATACAATCTTCTTCTAGAGATCAAAGAAAAAGAAGAATTACCTAAAAAAAAAATTAGAAATTGGGATTCAAAAGCACCATAGTTTATATAACCTCTTGAAAATTTTCAACAACTTAGTGTTCAAACAAAAATATTGAAATAAATTATGTTCAATTTATAATAAAATAAAACTAATCATTAAATTAAATATCTAATTAACATTTTCCAGCAAATATGCTTTGTTTTATTCACAAATTATATATTTAAATAATAAAATTTATTGGTCAAATGTATATAAATATATGATTGTAAAACAAAGACCTGTAAAACAATTAAGTTAATTACAAAGTAAGAATAAATTTTATATAAATTGAAAAGTCAAGAAAAGACAATTATATATATGGGAGTTGATTGAAGATAACATTGATTGTGAATTTAAAGGTTACGTTTCATTCAATATATACTATATATAGTATATATAATAATTATGCAAGTATAATTTTTCTAATATATTCAAAATATATTCTTTGCAATTATATTCACTTGAATGATTTCTCATTGAAAACCGTTGAAATAATTTCTGTCAAATCAAACAAAATTTATAAATATAGATGAAAAAAAAAACAGACTGATAATGAACAATAGAAATTTTGACACCTTTGATTGAGAAAAATAAAGTAAAAACAAGATGTCCTTTAGATTTGTTTTGATTTACCCATTTTAAAATTTAAAAATGCTTTTAAAGTTCATTGAAAATATATGCAGAAATAAAAAAAGGTATTGGAAATAGGCATTCGTTTCTCGGGCGCTATATCTCTATAAACAAAATACAAAGTTCTCATATTCCTCCGACCACATTCAAACAAACCAAAACCACTTGAATTATTAAAAATCTTTTATAAAATTAATATAATTGCATATAAATATAAAAATATAAAAAATTAAAAAAATAAAAAAATATAAAAATTTTACTAAATCATTGAATTGTTTTAATGATGTTTAACAAATTAATGCAATTTTCCGATATTTTTGACGTTAGTTTAAAGAGTATTATAGAACATAAAAATTTATCAACAATCCTTTTACAATTTTTTATAAAATAAAAAGCAAAAAAACAAAAATTACTTGACTACCTGTACGATATAAATGAAAATGAATTTGTCAAACGAAAATGATGAAGACAAAAAAAAAAAATAAAAGAAAATTCGATAGAAAATTAATGATAAAAAGAAAAAAAAACAATTTGAATTTTATATAAAAAGCATAAGGTTCAAATGTAAATATTTTTATTTTATTTTTTCATGATATTTTTCTTTTATCGCTATAATTTTTTTTATTTTTTGCATCAAATCATTTCTCTTTCAAATGTATAGTTCATCACAAGGAGTTTTGATAATATATTACATAAGATAATTGCCATAAAAAGATCAGAAAAAATAAATACATATATTATCATTATATATAAAAAAGTAATTTTCTTTCAATTCAAATTAAAAATTATATCGTAATTCTTATTTTATTTATTTATTTATATTTTCTTTTGGCTGCGATATGCGATTAATTTTTAAATGAGCAATATTTTAAATATATTGTTTTTGTGGTCTATTTTTTTTAAGAAATTTTGTATTTAAATGAATCCTTTTATTCAGGATATTTCAGGACATTTAAAGAGGCAGGATTCAGAATTCGAAACTGGTGATAAATCTTGTTAGTAAAGATAGCAGAAAAGATGCAGGCATTTATGGGTAAATTGAAACGATAGGAATGGATCATTGAAATATGTTGAAATGAATGTATTTAATTTCTTTTTTATATCTATAAAATATATATTTATATACAAAATTGATTTTAAAGTGGTTGTTAATTGGATTGAATATATATATAACTATTATAAATGATGATATAATAAAATCCTTCTAAAATAGAACCATTTTAAATATAGAACCAATTCAATTATAATTTTTCAAAAAAGCTTAAATGAAGAAGTAAAAAAAAATATTGAATTGAGTTATGTGTATATTTATATATATTAAAAAAAACATTATGTCCATATACAAATATATAATAAATATAAACGATAAATGAACATATATATATATATATTAATAAATACTTTTTATGTATGTATATTTATTGTATATGGTGTATTTATTTTTAAGAGGTGTACGTGATGCTGTGGTAGTGTTACAAAATATATTATTATATGTACTTGACATATTTTTAATTACTTTTTGATCAATTGATTTTAAATTTCTTCTCGTAAAATATTCATTTATATATAAAATAATATTATTATATGTAAATGAATGAATGTACTATAAATATTTATAGAAAAAAATAACAATCAGGATATTTTGCAATATATACACTTTTTTGTGACACAATTTCTATTAATTTTTGCTTTTATCCTGTTTTTATGAATATATATATATATTTTAAAGTTATAAATATTTTTTTTTTATATTATGAAAGGCATAATCCAATAGATGGACGTCAGATTTATAAAATGTTGGCATATATATATATATTTATATAGGAAAATCATTTTATTATAGTTTTCGAATATAACAATTTGTATTTAATTATTTATCGTTATTTAGAAAAGTGTATTTATTGGAAATAAAAATTAAAAAAAAATAAAAATTATTAATTAAAATAAATTAAAACATTTCTTTTGATCGAATACGTTTTTTTTATTGCTAAACGTATATAAGAAAAGTATTTTTAATTAACAGGTTTAAAATATATCCGGAAGATTGTTTGATAAAATGCTCCTTATATAATGAATTTAAAATAAGGATAAATTTAAGTAAAATTATAGATACTATAACAAAACAGAAAAGGATGCAGTTTTCTAGTGAGGTGAATCGCATAATTTTACTTCAAATTATTGAGTAATATAATTGCACCGACGTTAAATAACTTTAAAGAAAATATTTTATGCCATATTTTTCATTTATTAATCGTAAATTGAAATTAAAAAAATATAATATTAATCACACCATCGCTTCTTGATGCTTTTGCAACGTATTTTGAGACATTAAAAGTATAAAATACATAACAAAAATGTATATAAAGTAAATGTCAAAGAGACAAGTAAAAAAGTATTAGGGTTTTTTAAATAACATTATTTTAAAGTTATATCTGGATAACTAAACAAACAAAAAAACAAAACTATATTGTTTTGTGAAAGATAATAAAATTTCACATATCCTCAAATTATTATATTTTATTTTACATTTTTATTGCATAGGTAAATTGAATGCAAGTATTTTAAGAAAATATTTCAAATGTATAAAGGAAAAAAAATCATCTTCATCAAATTTTACATACAAAAGGATTTTTTTTTTATAATAATCATATATAGAAAATATGTAGATAAAGGAATATGTTATTAGTATATAGATCATAAAAAAAATGTTTACTGATATATTTTGGTTAAACAATCTTGAATATTTTTGATAAAAAGAATTTTCTTCCTTCCTTTCCTTTTTTTTTTGACAATATTCTTTTCTTATACATATATTTATTTTTAACCTTTTTTTTCCGGCAGTACCTATATATAACAAATTGATATACATATTTTCTATACAGTAGTCATTCCTTCATATATTATATTTGCAAGCTATAATCAGTATTCGTTCATTCATTCATTATATATTTCCAGTTCGGTAATCAAAAGAAGAACAGAAAAAATATATTTATGTATATTTATAAAAGAATATAATAATTATAGAAATATTTCAACAATTATTTGATGCTTTTTTTTTCCTCGATTATTTTTATGTCATATATTATTTGGAATTTATAATCATTTGAAAATTCTTTTGTAACCTTTTTTTCTAACAAATACTTTTTCCATTCTTTCCTTTAAATATATACATTTTAATATGATGACAAATTTGATATTATATAAAATATATTTTAACTTATTAAAATTTCATTTTCGTATATTTATTTATAAATTCTTGTAGTTATTTGAATTTGTTATAATATACAGTGCGAAAGTTTTCAGCGAAAGAAGATTCATTTTTTTGAATCAATTTCGATTTGAATATACAGAAACAGAAACATGGTTGGAGTTGGATGTGATAATATTGAATTTTGGGTATAATCTATAGACCAAATCCCCGTATCTGGGAGAAAATTAGAGATCAACATTTTTAAAATGATTGGCTTGCGATTTACAAAATATAGCTATTTATATAACTAAAATACTTTACATTTTATTTTATTGAATATATAAAAAAAATTAAACACTAAACATAACAAATCATATATATATATATATATTTATTAAAATTTATCCAAAAATAATTGAATTTAAAAATAATATAAAATTTTGTAAAATATATAAATTGGCAATTTTCTACCAAATAGTATATATTTTATAATAGATAAAATTAAATTATGGCATAAATACAATTTATCCATACACCAACATGAACGTACACACATACACACCAAAAATTGAATAAAAAATTGAACAGTAGCAAAATTATCAACCACATTGTAAATTTATTTATATTAGATTATTTGTATATTTTGTTTTATGGTTTTTATATGCGTATGTACCATATAACAGCTATACGTATAAAACGTTCAAAAATATTAATTAATTTTTTGAATAACATTGCAAAATGATGCAAGTTTTTTTTTTCACCATGAATAAAATTTATAATATTTAAATTTGTTTTTTTTTTAATACTAATAGAATAAAATTGCATATACGCGGTTGTGCGGTTGTTTGTCATATGCACCTTTAAAATAATCCATAAAACATAACTTTAAAAATTACCATACTATTCTGACTGGTAAAAGATTTTCAAAGGAAAATGATTTAAATAAATTAAATAATTCCAAAAAAGAAAATTATTGTAAATTATTTATTCGATAGGCAAATTATTTATTTAATTAATGAACAATAAAAGAATACGATATGAATATGATATGGATATGATATGGAATTTGATTCAATAAATAGGAAAATGTCTACATAATTTTATTTTTAGTAAAGTTTTATGAATTTTAGTTCTATTTAATAATCTATTATTATTATTATTTGTCAATCTATTCAATGTTTAATATTTATATGCCTATGTATATTATAGTCATCAATTGGATATTTATTTTGTATATAAATTCAAAAATAATTCAGCATGTTAAAAGCTTCTGATGTTCATTGATAATATATAACAAAAAATACGGTAAACAGAAAATTAAACAAAAATATTATATACAAAACATATATTGAACAAAATAAAATTATGCATTGAATACAATATTTATATATATATATGAAGTGAATAAATTTAAAATGTAAATTTTTTTGTTAGTATCTATATACATACATATATAGTATAAAATAATAATAAAAGGGTAAACAACTCGCATTAAAAATGTATATATTTAAATACAAATTTAACGATAAATATATATACATTTTTTTTAACTATATACATGCAATATGAGGGAGGTTGAGATTATTATAATTATTATTATTATTATAGTTTGTTACTTTATATGCGATAATTATATTTGATTTTAACTATACACAGAATTTCAATTTGATTCACACATTTTGTGATAGTAAAAAGGATTAAATTCAACATTTTATAGTGTAATATATGATAATAAAAAAATCCACTACCCCAATCTAATTAACTGTAAAAATATTTAAATTAAACCATATTATTGTACCCAAATTAATGATATCTCGCCAAACGAGACGTTGATCACAACACAACAAAATATCTTAGGATTTTCTAACCTTTTGATCAGATATCGAAATCTCTTTAATATAGTAAATTCTTGATAAAATCGATACAGATTTCGATAATAAATCAAATATAAAAGGAATGCATTGCAGCCTAACTAGACCAGCAAGTGAACGAGATATGGTCAAAAAAACATTTAATACGATACCTAACCTTTGCAAACAAAATTTCCATTGAAATGTTATATCTGTTAATGATTTAAATAAGATAGATTGAATGGTATATTTTGAGAGAAATTGCCTTTGAATTTTGTATCCAAAAATATATAATAAATACCAAATAAAAATATGTAAAACAATAAATGGATTGTGATTTAAATTTAATGTATATTATAATTACAAATTGATTTTCCATTATATATATATCATATACATTTAAAGGGTGCACATGTATCGGAACGCATTTGAAATTGCCTTAATTCCAAATGTACATTTACTTATATAAAATAGTTAAAAGATCTTTTCCTTTTATTTTTCCTGTTCCATATGCAATAAAAACAAAACAAAAAGTAATATGAATACTTTATTTGTTTATAATTTATATAATAAAAATTATTACAATATATAAAGAAGAGAGAAAAAAAAACCCATAAGTATAAAGAAAGAATTTCAATTAATTATTTTATATTTTATTATTGCATATAAAAGAATTCATAATACATATGAAAGAAAAACTTCTTTCTTCAACCGTACATTCCTTCTATATATTATATATAAGTGTGTCATATTATTTTATGTTTATTTATGATAGCAATATGCATAGATGATGGAAAAGTAATTTGATAAAGGTATTTTTTTTCTATGAATTCAGAAATTATGTAACTAATTAAATATATTTTCTTATTTTTTTTTTTGAAAATACATTTCTGAGATGCTAGGAAATATTTACACTATATCGAAAACATCCATAAAATGTTATTGTATATATTTAAATATTGGGTCCATAGATTTTATTTGAATCCATAGCGTTCTTCCATTTCTATTCTAATGTAAAATTACTATTATATTAGTTTAAAAAGTGAAGAAATTACAGGGATTTCGGATTGTCATGGTGTTCGAGTTTTGTATAATAATAATTTAATAATTATATATGGTTTATTCAATATCTATAAATTAATTCCTGTGTGTATTATTAAAATTCAAAATTGGCTGGTAATATCATAACCTTTAATTAATTATTTGTTTTATTTTATAACCAAAAAAGAAAGATTAATTCCATTTGATTGAACGTTTAATTAGTTTTAAATGTTATTTTAAATGACTATTATTGGAAAATTATATATGTTTTACGAAAATCTGACAAATCGCGCGGAGCTCTCATGTTTCACTTGTATATTAATATTCCCAATTATTTGGGCCGATAATTTATCTGGTTTTATTATTATTATTATTAGCCTCGTGTGGGTTTTTAATCAATAGATTTTGGTATAAAATACAAAATAATAATACCTCCACTATATAGAACATAAATAGAACAAAATTTAATATAATGAATATGTAGGTTGAAAAATAAAAATGAATATACACATTTATCCTTTTAATATCAGTACCAATAAAATACACATGATAAAAATGGGCGCGGTAGAAAGACAAAATTATTTGATTTATGTATAGAAACATCACTAATTTTAGAAATGAGTATACAGAATTTAAAAAATTCCTCTGGAAATTAACAAAAATTCACAAAACGTCCTAGGAAAATATAGAAAATTTATTCAGAAAAAAAGTATACAGAATTTCCTATTAGAAAATTATACAGAACATCCCGTATTATTTATTTTTCCAAACTATATCAATAAAAATTAAACTCTGACCAAAACACTTTTCGCTCACCCATCATTAAATCATTAAAATACAAATTCAAAAGAAAGAACTAACAATTATATTTTGTTACCATGTCATCTATATATTGTTGAAAATTACCATATATATATGACAATTCAAATTGATCAATTACCAAACATAATATAAAGTTTATCGGTTGTGAAAAAAAAAACAAATAAATTGCATTTCTAATTCTGCAATTTATAAATAAATATATTAGCTTTTTGTATATTTGTACAACCCAAACATGTATTTCAAAATTTTAATATTTATATAGGTACTATGGTACAATAAAATATATTCATTTCTTTGTATATAATAGAGTTATATAGCCATTAAAATATATAAAATATACTATAGATGAATGAATGTGTTTTGTAAAAATGAAGACGTATAAAATGTATTATATATAAATAAAAGTTTATTGCCTTAAATACATTCATTTATTTCATATTTGTTATTTGATACAACAAATCATAATCAGAAAAAAGAAGCTGCATAAAAATGTAAATATAAATATCAACTACCCAAAAACGTTTTCTTATAAATTTTCACATATCCATTCCGTTTCTATATATACTATGTTGTATTTTCATGATACATTCATGTATAATATAGAGCTAATTTTACAATAAATAAAGAACTATATATATGTTATAATGAAACATTTCATATTTTCATTTCTATACACCAGTTTGTATATACTAAATATTACGTGAAAATGCTCCATACAACTTTTTATATCTACTCATTTCTATATTTCTATACGTTCCAGTTATTTTTTATATTATCTATATACATACACAATATATATGTAAAGAAAAATGACTGATTCCAAAGTAAATTTTGTTGTTTTAGGATCATTTTATTTCATTTCAAAATGAATATAAAGAAAAGTAAAAATTTATAAAGAATTAAAAAAAAAGCAAAAGTTCTTACATTTTATATGACTTCTAGAAAACTTTGTTTTTAAACAATATATTATATTACTATAAAAAAAATATATTTAATATTCTCTCTAATATAGGAAGAAACATGTACTTTTTACAAAGTAATTTCCACCACGTTCCAATATACACAATTTCTATCTACTATATAAAGGTAATGTATATGAATATAGCACAATACATTGTTGGATTCACGATTATTTTTTTGTTATACATTTCATTCATTTATTTCTGGTAACACAAAAAATAACTAAATTACATTGAAAATATTATTTTAGAAAATTTAATACACACATTAAAGTGTCTCCTAATAAATTAATAAAACCATATACGTTTTTAAGTTAAAATTTAATAAAATTTGACCATTTGCTTTAATATATAATATAAAATAAATTAATAATTGAATCAATATTTTTTCCAATTTGCACAAAAATATATACCAAAATCAATCAATTTTACTATTGAATGACATTATTAAATGTATTTTACAAAATATTAAATGAAAAAAAAATATGGGGGAATGAATGTACCATATAATATTGTGTATACCTTTACAACAATACAATTTAATGTTTCCTTTTTTTTTATTTTTGAAATATCATCGTATCTGTGTATTTTTATGGATATATAAATAAAATATTGTATAACACTTAATTGACTTCTTCAATTTTCAATATTTTTCGCATATAATGTTTATATATTTGAACGTACATTCAGATAAAGTATTGTAAAAAGTCAAAGTTTTACGTCATCCATTCTCCCCTTTTCATTTTTTCTTTTTAAAAGTTTTTAAATTCTTTATATATTCAATATAATTTTTTATTATTATTTATTTGGTTTCTTATTGGTATATGAAAAAAGTAAACTCAAAAGACCACAATTTATAATAAACTGAATAAAAAAAAAATATACGCATATTCCAGTTTATTTTGTACCATATTTTATTTCTATTTAATTCAGATGAAATTCCATTGATGGAATAACACACACGATTTTGAATCTTATCGCGGTAGTTGATATCTATTGATCGATTGGCCAACAAAAGTCATTATCAATAAAAAAAAAGTTTGTAAATTTAAAATAAAATTAACAAATTAATGGAAAATATATGAAGAAAATGGAAAATGGAAAAATCCAAGTATTTAAAATATAGACAATCAGTATAGTATTTAAACTTTAACATTTAACCATTTTTTTTAGTTATAGAAAGTTTTGGGAAATATAGATAGGTAATGTAATAAATCAGAATGGGTTAAACTTTGCATTAAATATGTAAAACATCAATTTGGCCATTCCGGTAAAGAACAATAATATTCTATTTATTCGGAACAATTTATAATTACTATATTGTATTTGATAAATAAAATTAAATTTATTCAACATAAATTTATTCGAATAACAAAATCTACAATAATAGAATATTGAAAGTCATATATAATATACATATATTATATTTAAATGATAGCTCATTCAAAGTGCATTAAATGTTCTATAGATAATATATATATATATATATAGACACAAACAAGCAAGCAAGCAAACTATATATGTATGTATATCTATATATAGAATATATATTTATAAAATATATTTTGTACTCTTTGTATATGTTCAAATAATAAATTATCTTGTTGCACATTGGAATTTTATAATATTTTATATGTATACATATATATAAAATAGAACTTTTATTTTTTTTATAAAACATTATGCCTGTTGCTTTGTATTACATTATATTATACATACCTATACATACATTCAATAGAAAATCCTTTGCAATTTAACTGGCAAACTTTCAAGAATATAACGTACAAAACGAAACGAACGAATGAACAAATACAAAAATGAATGCAAAACTAAAAAAAATCTAAAACCGATATATAGAAAATAAATATGTATATTTATAAACCAAGAACAGAACAGTATAATAAGAAAAATATTATTTAAAATGGTTTTCTATTTTGGAATAAATCCCTTGCTATTTTTTTAGATTTTCTATATTCATTTTCGAGATATGCATTTCGTAAAAGAAAATAAATAATTCATTGTGAAATCATTATATAGAAAATAGCTTGTATATATATGGGAAAAATTTTTGTATGGACAAGAATTTATAGAAAATTAAATTCAACAGGATAAAAGGATATATATATATATACCATAGTGGATAAATAGTCAAAGGATATATATTACATATAGATAACACATGCAATGCGTTTCAAATTAAAGTTAATAAAAATGTTCATTCTATAAATAGATATAGTCGTATATTTTTGCGGGGGTAAATTTACATTTTAATTGCAACAAATATTTTTTTTTTCTGAATATATAAATTTATAGCATAATAACATTCGATTCATATTAAATTTTCAAAGGTACACATTTATTTCTATACCATATGTATATACGGAATTGAATATATAATCAATATATATTTTAATTTTAAATTGTTGTACGTAGTATATGGGAATATAAAATTAAAATTCATATATTTCAAAATAATAATAATAATAATCAAAATACAATATGTCAATGAATATGTATACTATATATAGGTATATAATTATCAGATATATATATTGAATGAAATAAATATTACATTACGCGTCGTGCAGTTATATATAGATAGATCAATATATTGCGATCTATATTTGTATATTATTATTATTTTATTTATCATCATGATATTATATTTTAAAATTAAAATAAATTTGAGTACATGAAAAATATATACGTATATATACATTTTAACAATCAATATATTTATGCGGATATGCACCATTATTATTATTTTATATATGTACGTACATATATATTTTATAATATGATAATGAATGTGATTTTAAATGTTATTGGAAATATATTACATTACAATTATTATTATTATTATTAATATACATTTCATGGAAAAAATAAATCGACAACACATTAATTAAGTTCGATTTCATCGAAAATATATTGTATATTTATAGGCAAAAATGTGATAATTCGATTCGATTACATATACATACATATATATAATTAAAAAAATAAAATATGCCAAATATAATTGGGTGAGTATGTATAAATCGGAGGAAGGTTTTAAGAACGATAAGGAAGTAAAAATATAACCAAATAATGTACAAATTGTTTTTAATATTCTCGCATCAGATGGGTTTTGAAATGATTCATATCTGTTTCAAAAAAGCTGAAACAAATTCATGATTATTATAAAGGGTATAACATATTTTTCAATTGGCTGCGTTAATTACTCTCAAACGAAATTTTGTTATTTTTGAATGAGAGTGTTTTGGAAAGTAACGTTTGAAAGTATAATTCTTATTTCATGTCATGTCACATATTTGGATATGTTTCTTATTCTAAAAAAATGACAATCGTGCCCTTAAAGATGACTTTAAAGTTTTTTATGTAATTTTTTTTTTGAAATTGTACAGAAGGTTCTGTATAGAACATTAATATACAGTATTTATTTCGTAAATTTATTATTTACAATTATTATTATTATACAAATTTAACATCATTTCATTTAGAACTCTATTAAGAATTTCGTTCTAGGAAATTATAAAGTATTTAATTGGGAAATTTCAATTGCACAAGACTTAATTTTGAAAATTATATAGAATTTGCAATGGAAATTATCTTTTATTAAAAAATATTAAATAAAATATCTGACAAAATTATGCACAATTTCTTAAATATGACGAAAAGAATTCAAAAACAAAAATCATGAAGCATTTACAATGAAAGTTATAAAGCACTCTCTAAAGAAAATTATACAGAATTTCATATAGAAATTATACAGACACTGTCGTTGATTTTTGATTTGTGGGCGGAAATAAAATGATTTAAGTGGAACTGTTTTAAATATTTACACCATTTTATTTAGAAAAATATATCGTAAAAATAATTTTTGACTTTGTGTATGAAACAGCATAAAATTAAAATATAAATATACATACTAAAAGGATAATCGTATTAACATTTATTATCGAATTCAAAATGCAAATTAAAATTTATATAAACAAAAACAAACAAAATAATATATAACAAATTTGAAAAATTAACAAAAATAAATTGTTAAAATTAGTTCAAATCGTTCATTATATATAGTATATTGCAAACGTATATATTGCAAACGTATTACACATATAGTAATACGTATCTATAACAAAACCAAAACATAAAAATGATGTTGTTATAAATATTTAAAATGAACATTAAAAAACAATGATTATAAAAGATACATTTTTTTTGTTTTATTTTGCCAACTTCTTTTTATATATTTTAAAACTCGACTCGAGTAATGTTATAATGTTGTAAAATATGTATATATATATATTATACTATATATCTCTGAATACAGAATTAATTTAATATATATATCCTCAACAAAACGTCTCCTCTGAATAAATATATATATTATATTACAAACAAACAAACATTCAAACAAATCTTGGAGATTTTTTTATTTATTTTTGCATTATTTTATTTTATTATTTATATATCCATTACATTATGTATATTATATATACATAAACAAATCTACAATTTCATTTTTGTCATTTGTTAGTCTTTTGTGAGTCATGTCTTATATATGTATATATTTATATAATATTATAATAGAATGTCACAAACGTTTTGCATTAAAAAATAAAAAAAAAAAGCAACGATGAATATCCAAAACCAAATAATGCTGCTCTTTTGCAACAAATAATAAAAATACACAATTTTCTATACATTACCTCTATCTACAATTCTATATATCTAGAATATATATATTTTATATGTATACAGAGTACATTCATAAATATATTATAATGGAACCCATTATAAAAGTGGTGTCGTGCTTAAAATACAAGCAACGAGAGCAAAAAAAAAATGAAAAAAAGAAAAACTGAGTTATTATCTGACTGTTCTTCACATTAATTTTTAATAGCACATTTTCCATTTTCATTATGATCCTATATATTTATATATATACAATACATAACTTATTATGTTCCGTATATTTATAATATAAAATAGAAGTATATAATTTAATAAGGTCATACATAAATATTCACTATATAATATAATGTACAAATTCATGATAGTATATATATATATATATTTGATCGCATGATATAAAATGTATATATATATATATATATATCAGTTAGTTAAATATTGTATGAAAATATAAAATATATAGGATATAGGATACAATAATCATTGAATGAACCTTTTTTTCTGGTCTGGTTCGCATATATTTACAATTTGCATTTTATATAAAATAATAATAATAAATACCATATACATAGTAAATGAATTTTTTTAAGCGCTGTTTTGTTTATAATTTTGCATGCTATTGAGAATATTTTATCGCAAAAAAAAAGTATAGATATAAATAAAAAAGGGATTAAATACAAAATATTTTATTATTGAAGGCAAAAAATACAATAAATGGGTTTATTATATATCAAAAAAATAAAATATAATAATATAATAATTGTAATATCCAGTAGTAATATTTAAAATATAAAACTTATACAAAATTCATCAATTTTATACGGATAATCAAATCTACCTTTCAACATTTTTATAATAATCAGAAATATAAGGTTTTTTTTAAAAAGGAATAGTCTTATGTTGGGTTTTACTTGATAAACATATTATATTTTATAAAGTTTCATAATGTTCGTATTAGGTGAGGACAAACTTTAACCATCATTATAATTCTCAACCGTCAAAAATATAAAGATTATATCAATGTGAAAATGAAATATACACAAGAATAACTAAAAGCTATCTGCAATTTTTCCATGAGTTTCATGTTTATTAAATGTCTTTTTATGATTCTACGGATTTTAAATATTCTGAAATTTTCTTTCGAACCTATGTACAATTTTCTATTAGGAAATTCTGCTGTATAATGTTCTAAAAGAAATTCTAATTAATGTTTTAGAGGAAATTCTTTATAATGTTCCAAACGAAAACCCTTTCGAAAGGAAAATCCAAATATTTTTCTAGATAAAGAAATTTTGTAAACGAAATTTTCTGAAAATTCACGGAAAATTCATATTTTCCCTAACATAATATAATGTTAAACACGTCAAAATCATTCTTAATATAACGCATATTTTCCAATTTAATATCAATTCTTAATATGAGAATAAAATTCAAACCGAAATCACTCAATGGATCTATATATTCAAATAAATACATATTTTACAATGTTGATATAAAATTGGTTGAGGTTGGATGTATTTATTGATATTTAAAATAGAATTTGGGAAATTTAGAGCAGAATCTAAATTTGCAAAATGGAAACGGAACATTTTTCCGTGCTGCTGAATGTACGTATAATTACTGGCATAGTAAAAGCAACAAATTATGAAATCCACAACTTAAGACAGTTGTCGGACGCTAAAACCATAATTATATATTGCATGAATCAAAAAATAATGTCGATTTAGATTATTAGAATCTCAATCTGATGGTACCTTTTAGAACGCGAAATGTATTAAGATACGATAATAAATTTAACGTGCTTATTTTAATAAATTAATATCATTTAAAGAGTTGAGATATTTTTCTAAAATGATCTTCGGTTATATTGTGTATGCAATGTTACAAACATATATAGCACAAAATAATATGTGAATGTATTTAAGTATTAAAATTTATGAATTCCAAATGAAGGGTGTATGCTGCGATGAAAATGTATTAAAAAATTATTTTCAATATATATTCGTATATAGATATCTGTCTGCACATAATATATGCTGTATATTTTATTTTATAGGTCGACAATCCCTTTCAATTCGATGATATTATACATCTATCTGTAAATATATATAAAACCGGAGGACGACAGTTGTTGCTCATATAAAATATAAAGAAAAAAAAAAGTATAAAAAATAAAATATTGATTGTGTCCTTGGAATACAAATGTATATATTTTTCTTTTACAATTCAGTTCAGTTTTTTTTCTTCTATAAAATTTCATTATATATTTTATTTTCCATTGTGTCGTCGATATATTAAATACGATTCTATTCTTTTATATATTTTACTTTGTCGTAATATTTTACTTGTCGTATCAACACTATATATATTATTGTTATACTTATTTACAAATATATAATTTTATATACAAACGCACGTATCAAGGGCCTCATATATACATATGTATACATATGTATAAGATGTAACAAAATATATATACCTTTAACATGCTCTGTGATGGAATTTTATATAAAATATTGTATATATACAAATGATACCTCATCAACACCAATATTTCTACTTTGTTATAAATTGAAATAACTATGAAAAATAATAACTTTTATACATTCATTTCAAATGTATATAATATAAAATATATATCATTATTATTTTTTTTTAATATATATTTATCGTCGAACGTCAACATTCTCAGAAATCGATATTATTAAAATGAACATTAAATATTGTATAGACATAATTTGTATTGTATATAAAACTTCCCATAAATAAGAAAAAACTTATTTGAATAGTAGTTTTTAGCATTCAACAATAGAAAACTTAACGGATTAACGAATATAGTTGAATTTTTCAAATTACTTGAATAGTATGGTCTAAAAAATTTTATGTAGATTTCCTGTACAAACATTCTAGTGAATTTAGTAAGTTAAGATTCTCTATGCGGCTAAATCCTCAATTTTTTCTATAAAAATATCATATTCGATTTTTTTGTGCATGGACACACTTAAGAATTACATTTCCTATCAATGGCTTTAATATTTTATTTTTAATTTTCAATATCAGCAAAATGTGTTCCATGAAAATACCCGGTCATTTTCTGTATATGTATATTTAAAATTCTTCATCGATTTGAATACTTAACCTAATTAATTGTGTTAATGTTATATCAATATGCCCATGGACATTATGATTTTCTGGTTTCGTTACGCTCAAGTATATATAGGATACCCATCATACCATCAAACAAAATAAAGGAAAAAATTAATTCGCATTGTTATAAATATGAAAATTAAAACATAAACAAATATACAATCATTTAAATTAATGTAGTTTTTCACAATATGTATATCTATAATTGCGTATATAGCAAAGCAAAGCTCTGATAGTATAGATATAAATGAATACTTTATTAATATACAAACATTTGTTATTTAGCTGTACACTTTCCCATGTAATAATAATAATAATAATTATAATAATTGTGTTATGTAAATCTGTGAATAAAGTCATTTTGTGAGATTATGTTTATTTAGGACTTAAATGTACTCAACAGCACAGCAGCAACAGCAGTAGCAATTCATAGGTAACAAATAATTTTTCTGTATATTTACATATATATAGTATATAATAATAATAATAATAATATTCTTGAATTATATTATATTTTGTCCCCTTATATACAAAATAAATATTCACCAAAGGCGAGGTTATACAAAATTTAAAAAGGAAAAAAAATCTCATCTAAATAAAGCGAAAACGGAAATGTTCAACATAAAAATGAATACAATCAAATTACATTTTTAAGATAAGCTTTTTGACATAATTTTCTGTATATATACACGCGGATATACATTCTGCAAAATTATTTATAAAAAAAAAAACTGTATTAAATCTAAAACTTTCTGTGAGTATTCAATTATTCTATTTATGTATAGAATAAAGCTTTTATATACAATATATGTAGAAATAAATGGTATTATGTTTGTATCCTCAACGTGCAATATATTTTGTATTAGTTTTTTTTATTTTACCTTAATATTCTTTAGGTGAATTTATTTACATACTATATTATATATAACTTAAAATTTGTATATGTTGAATAGACACACTATGACACAAAATAATGTATAAACAAACGATTATAATGTATATATATATAAAAACACTTTTATATATAACTATATGGAAATAGATTGTGTATACAATTCATAATGAATTACATAAATGTATTATATTATATAAGATATATATATATATATAGTGAATATATAATAATGTTTATACCAAATACATTTTAAAAGTAAAAGACAGACTAAAAATATATTCATATATAAATAAATATACATGTGTACTTTAGAGTTTAAAGACATCGCATATTGCATATAGTATAAAATAAAATAATGTTTATTTATATATATATATAACAACATAATATAAAATGTAGATCTTCATTTAAATTAAAATCCACTTTTCATTATTTGCTTTAATTTAATTTATAATATGGTGTTTGCGTATATATATATATATATATATCAAACATCTATCTATCTATCATTTGTATAAGCTTACATAAGTTAACATGCATGTCTATATATATATCTACATAAAGTATATATATGTATATACATTTCAATGAAACATTTAATTTTAAATATTTTAGTGAAATTTTGTATTTAAATGTACATTAACAATTATTTATTTTAAAATATATATAAAAATATATATATTTATGGATATATTTGTTAAAAAATTCTTTACAGGTATATAATCAAATACATTCTATATAGATGTATATAAACAAGCATGTATAACTTTTAAAATACATAATCCCATATGTTGGTTCTATTATTTGTTAATATTTTGTTTTGTATAGTATATTCATTCATTTGTCTTAAGGATTAAGTCAAATTATGTAAAGCTATAATATATTCGATGGCGATGAATGAAATTCGGCGACAATGATAAAGCGGCATTCGTTGCATAGAA
This sequence comes from Dilophus febrilis, assembly GCA_958336335.1. NCBI lineage: Eukaryota > Metazoa > Arthropoda > Insecta > Diptera > Bibionidae > Dilophus > Dilophus febrilis. The sequence continues at coordinate 55,092,930 of OY284469.1, read as the reverse complement.
GAATATCTATTCCATGCTGCAAAAAAACAGTATATGTAATGCAATTTTCCTTATAACATTATTTTTAGTGGAAATGGCTAACGTTTTTTTGTTATTAAAAGAAAGGCAGAATTCGTTATGGAAAATTGTTATGGTATTTCATTATATGGAATTAGGATGAGTAAATTCTGATATATAAACTAATTGTTTTTGAATAAATGAATGTATTAAATCGATTTCGATATACGTTTAATCTAAATCCCTAATAAACATGCACAATTTTTAATATATACATTCATAAATACATTCCTAAAAATATTTAAAGCTCGATATATGCATTATTGCGATACCAGTAATTTATAAATTGCATTCTATTACACACATATAATTATAATCACCAAATCGCTGTATATATAGAAATACTCAATTCCTAGATTTTATTAGTATTTAACATTATAAAATATGATATGTATATAATCACTGTGTATTAACAATGACATGAATATTTTTTAAATTTTTAATTATTTTATAATTAACAATTTTTTTTATATATGTGTAAATACACGTTCAGATTTTTTATTTTATGATATTATCGAAAATGAACGCACCAAATTAATATTAAAAACAAAAATTATTTTGTTGTATTATAAAAAAAATAATAAAATTGATTTTGATTTTATTATGCAAGGGATTTTTTATAGAATTTTTATTTATAATCAAATTGATCAGATCGATAATTATTACAATTACTGTGATTATTATTATTTATATCATACTATATAATCAACATGTTATTATGATAATAATCATTATAAAAAAGAACATAACATTTATTTTTAATCCGCATATATATTGTATAAATTTTATCATAATCATTATTGGAAATGGGTATGCTTGTATAGATATTTCCATATGTCATGAGACTAAAAATAACATGTAAGCATGACAATATGTACAATTATACATATGACATTATGGTATTATAATTGTAAATTTTTAAATCCCCATACCAGATATGCAATTAAATGTAATAAAATTATAAACAATTATTGCTTTTTAATATCACAACATAAAAAAGACATTTAAAATAATATTTTTAATAAAATAAAATTGTTTAAATACAAAGATACAAATGTATAGACATTCAGTACACGGTAATTTTATAATTACAATCCAATACTGCAATGTTTCATTGACTTATTATTAATTGTTCATTTTGATTTGGCAAACCTTTGATTTGAACCTCTTTACGATCTGAAAGTTAGAAGTCTGTTTTCTCGAAACAACTCGCATAGAATTTAATTGGAATATTTTCTAAACATTTACATATAGAACTAAAAAGGAGCTACAGAATCAAAATATGCATTTTTATTAAATGATAAGTATTCCTCGTTGTCTATACCGCTAAAAAATACCATTAAAAATTTGTGTTTGAAATAAAAAATAAACTATTAGTTTTTTAATGCAATTATGTCAATAAAAAAATCGACTTTATCATAACTATAACAATAAATTATAGAATAATTTTTTTCCTTTGATTAATAATACAGCATTTTCTGATAGTAATATCGATAATAATAGACTATATAATAATAGAATAAGTGAAACTCCACCGATAGTTATTTTGCTCAACGTTGTATCTGTTATGATATATATATATATATTATTTGTATATAAAGAAACGATTCTTTATTTTTTTTTCTTGTAATAATCACGTAACTTTAATTCAATTATGTTTATATTTCAAATACAAATACAATGAATTATTGTACAAAACCACAAGAAAAAAAAATAAATAAAATACAAATGATAAAATATACACAAAAAAATCTTTATGTATTATATAACAATAAATAATAAATCTATTTATATATGTTATACATTATATACTACAGTATGTATTTAAGATAAGACTTGTTAAATAAGGAGAAGCTATTCTTTATAATATTTTTATTTTATTTTTTTTTACAAACTATATACAATCATAATCAACTCTCAATCAATATTATATATATATATATATATAGAAATGTAATGAATACATGTGAATTTTATAGAAAACTAAATTTACTAAAAAAATATATATATATACTTATATAGTATTTCGTATATATAGTAATTTTCATTTCATTTTCATTACATTACAGTAGACAAATTTCTAGATAAATATATACTATACCTATATACATTTAGAAACTCGAATAAGACCCCATTTCCCATATTTCAAATTATTTAACTTTTCTTTCATCCAAATCAAACCGCATACACAAATATTAAATTTTATATCATACTATATATGGATGGATGGATATATGTACATCTATGTATACCGATGAATATATATCTATCTGTGGAAAGTATATTGACATTGTTTGTATATACATATATATACAGTAGAAAAGCTATGTACTTTTAAAATACCTACACAAAAATCGTATATATATAATATAATTATATATAGTTTAAAATTTTGTATTCAGTTTAACTTGGCAATATATATGTATATACAAGTCTTCATACTCTCTGTTATATTGCTGTATAAATATCTATATATATATATACTGTGTACGAATAAATATTATATTGTTTGTATATTTATGTGGATAAATGTTGAAGTAGAATATATGTATATAGAAATAAAACAAAACCGCACCTTTTATATTTATTCATATACTAAATATATATATATTTTAAATAAAATTTTTAATGAAAGGTTTTATTGTTTGTAAAATTACATTAAATATATATTAAATAATATAATTTAAGAATGAATATTAGAAAATTTAATTGAAATATACAAAAATTTTGTATTTGTCATTTATAAAATTTATAATTCAATGAATTTATTAAATAATAATAAAAAAAAAATAAAATTTTTAATTTAATATTATTTTTGTTAATATTTCACAAGAAGTATAAGAAGCAAAGTCGATATTTAGTGAAAACAACAATGTTAATTAATTAACCATTATAAATGGATTTGAACAAACTATAACAGATTTACACCTCTTAATTTAAGTAACTGACATATTTTTTGCACTATACACAATTTTACAAACAGAATTCGATTAATTTTTAACTATATAAAACATTGAGACCATTAATTATAAGAATTGTAATCTATGCATATTTGTTTCGATTTCTTAAATACTTGTCGCATACTCTTGAATTTACAATAAAAATATTTGGAATAATGGAAATTTAGTAAAGAGTATTAAAAATCAAGAATATTATATAATATAAATGGTAAATAAAAACAATACAATCGCCTAATATAATTTCCTATTAGAAAATTAAATATATTATTTAGAATTAATTTTTCTCAGAATATCAATAAAATCCAGAAAATATATAAAAATACATAAATTTAGCATAAGATACAGTATAAATAATTCCTTCTAATAATGGTATTTAAAGTATAATTTTTCATTTATATTTCTTCGAAATATGATGGTTTATAAATACATTTAATTTCAATTAGTTTGAATTGTATTTGATAATTTTACAACCCACAAACTCATTATTATGAAATCAGATATATTAAACATTGTTGGTGATTTAGTAATCGCGGTCGACGACAATAGGAATACGCAACTTCAACTATGAAAAATCAGGATAAACCGGCAATGAATCATGAATTTACTACATGTTAAAAATAACCGATTTAATTTCTGTATCGGTTATTTCATTAAAATGTTGTAAAAATTGATTATTTTAATTCTACAACAAAATATAAAACTTTTTGTGTGTGAGTATAACAACGAATATAGGTACTGTATAAAAGGTGTAACTATATGTAATTTAATATAAATGTGAAATAAAGTTAAATATTTAAAAATTTTACACACATGTAGAGATGTATATTTTATTTATATAAAGAGAAATAAAAGATTTATTGTTAAAATTTAACTTGCAAGTAATTACTTATTATATATTTATTTATATATATAATACAATATATAATTTTATGCATGTATGAAGGAAATTAATGTAAAGTTTCAAATATATTATAAATAAGTTTTTCTCATTTAATCATTATATATATCATATAAATATTTCCATAACAGCATCATCATCATTATCATCACCGCATATCATCATTTTCATTTTATAAATTAAGATTATATAAATATATATTACATTTTCCATCTCATCATTATATATAGATATTATTTTATTTACACTAAAACAAAATTATTTCCTTTTGTTTTCCGACAAAAAACACTATCTATCTATATATCTAAATATATGTTTTATATGATGTATATTATAAATTATATATATATATATATATATATATATATATATATATATATATATATATATATATACATTTGTTATATTAAACACATGAAAATGAAACACATAAATTACAGAAGGTATGTATATGTTCAATATATATTAAAATACGAATATGAATTGAAATAAATGTAAATATATAATAGGTAAGAAATGTTCACGGTATTTAACAATATGTATATAAAATTAAATAAAAAATGTATGCGAATCATTTGCGATAAATGTTTTGCAATGAATCAGCGATGTGTAATGTATATATCCTGTGCGTCCAAAACTTATTATAAGTTAAATCAGGGATGTGAATATAAATTTTAAAAAATGTTGATTATATTTATTGTCAAAAATGATATACACCTGAATTAATTATAACTATATAGATTCTGTAAAACTTACTAAAGAATATTTAAATAATATTATGGGGTATCCGTACAAAGAGTATGGTAAAATTGATAGTTTTTCACTTACAGATTTTAACAACAGAATTTGTTCTATAGCCCCATTTGAAATGTAAGAGATGTTTTTAGAGAATTTAATTATCTTTCGATTGATGGTCTGCCTGTTATTCTATTTCAACAGATTCCGAAATTATGGTATTTTTACTACTCCCCTTATAAAATAAAAAGTTATTTTTTTTACCAATAATTGATCAAAATCAACCTCTAATCATTCAATTTTTAAGGGTGAAATTTCCATGAAATGGGATTGATTTTAAGACTAAATCTTAAGTAAAATAAACTGAATTTTCCGAGTTTAAAATAATATGATGGGGTCTCCATACACAGAGTATGGTTAAATTGACAATTTTCCACATTTATAGATTTTAACTATAGAATTTATTCTATAACCCCATTTGAAACGTAAGAGATGTTTTAGGATATAATGTATATATTTTATGAATGAATCAAGGAAATTAATGTAAAGTTTCAAATATATTATAACTAAGTTTTTCTCATTTAATCATTATATATATATCACATCTTCCATCGCATCATTATATATAGATATTATTTTATTTACACTAAAACAAAATTATTTCCTTTTGTTTTCCGACAAAAAACACTATCTATCTATATATCTTTACATATGCTTTATATGATGTATATTATAAATTATATATATACATTTGTTATATTATACACATGAAAATTAAACACATAAATTACAGAAGGTATATATACAATTATACATATATTCAATATATATTAAAATACGAATATGTATTGAAATAAATGTAAATATATAGTTAGATAAGAAATTTTCAAAATATTTAACAATATCTATATAAAAATAAATATAAAATGTATGCGAATATGTATAAATTAAAACGAATTACTTCCGTTGATCTTTAACTTCTTATGATATTTATAACAGGAAAGAAAATTTAATTTATTTATTATATAAACAAAAATAAATATATAAAGAATCTTTTTCTATTTTCTTTTTTTTTCTCTTAATTCTTTTGTGAAATTATCGTAAATATTGACTGTATATGGACTGATGTAATTGTTGCAAATAATATTAGAATATTAATATTTGAATTCTTATATAAGAATTTTATTTTAATGTTAAAAATTATTTATATAAAAGACTCTGTAAATTTGATCTACTTGTTCTTCTTCTTATAGCAAAGTTTTGTTCTATATACAGCTGATTCTCGTTTGTGTTAACAAAATCTTGAATTGAAATATTATCGTATGCGAGAAAGTTATGCGATTAAAATGGTGAAAAAGTGGTTAAAAAATAATCTCTATAGAATCAAAACCAATCGCCAAAGGGCAATCGATATTACAACGTATATTTTAAAAACATTCATAAAAATTATGTGTATCCTTAATATTTAATACTGCTTGAAATTAAATATGGAAGAAAATCGTGCAATATTATACATATATTAATTTATGATATATATACAAAAACAAATAGAAAAGATATGAAGATCACTTAAAATTTATTATTTTGTTCTGTAAATATCTTCTATACATAGAAAATATGATGACTTTTAAAAATAAATCTTTATTCTAAATACGATTTTCTTTTGATTTTTATTTTGTTCATATATACACATAAATAAAAATATCTCCTATATCTACAACATTATTCGCCAGCAATAAAACTAACATTATACATATTTATATATTTTTTCACACCGGACAGACCATTGTTGCTTATATGGTCTACGATGAATATACATAAATAAAGTAGAAATGCACGTAAATAAATTTATATATAAATATAAATGAATATTGTTATAGATATAAAATAAGAAGAAAAAAATAAATATTGTTCCATCATATATATAAATACAACTATATATCTGAATGAGAATGTTAAAATCAAATATATATAAACACCAAAAATAAAATATATAAATATTTTTCATGTATTTTTCATGCACATACAAATAGGTATATATAGATTTAAAGGCACCAAAGGGCTATAAAGCGAATTGTAAAGGATCAAACCAAATATCTTTTACGGTTTAGTTATTAAGTAGCCTCAACTGACCATTTGAAACACAGCATTTGGGTTTTTGTTCTTCACATGTTCAACTTCTTGTTGGTTAATCCTTCTCGTTTTATTTTATTTTTATTTTTTTTTTTTGTACATTCACTACATTATTTTTATTTCATTTATATGGTCTAGATATATATGTATATATATTATTGCAGAGTACTTAAGAAAGGTGGGTAAATGTGTATATACACAGATATACCATATGTAGTATATACTAAAAAAACGTGGTATATAATAATAAATATACCGAGAGTACGTGTTTATAAAATATGAAAATGAAAGTACAATATTTATATAGTAAATCTAGATACAGTAATAAAGGTATAAATAGGATAGTAAAAAAAAACTACCCAGATTAAACAAATATAATATTAAAAGGATTATAAAAAATGACATTAAATAAATGTCTGTTTGCGCTTTTTTATTTTTAAATATTATTAGATGTTGACATTATAATTTATAGGGAAAATTATATGCAATGTTATATTTATATTTAATTGTTAAAACAATTAATAATTTTGGTGTAATAAAATTTAATTTGATTTAAAATATAAAATTTAAATATTAAAATTTTAAATACATCTTTTATTGCCACTAATTTACAATTAAAAAATGCGTTTTATTTTTATATTTAAAATGGGAAGATCTCGGAAAATCCATCTGGAAGACATTAGAGTGATATAAAACTGTGATTTTTAAAAAACTGTGAAGTAAAGAAAGTTTATAAACAAAAATTATCGCATTTTTTGAACATTTTACTGGTTAAAAAATATTATTATGGATTCGTATTCGTATTGCATATTGAAACAGGGTTAATTTTATCTTTAATAACTTAAATAAAATATGTATACAATTGTGGCTTAAATATTTAGAGAATTTTCACATAATATGAAAATATGGCTTCAATTAGAATTTGATTATATTTAGATAATGAAATTTTAAACATTAACATTATGTTTATATTACTAGTAATAGATCGATTAATTTTAAACGTTTTATATACACCAATTTTTTATTAGTAAATATATCAAATGATTAATTTGTTATAATTTAGGATTTAATTTTTTTTCATAATGTTTCATAATGTTTTCATACCATATTAATATTAAAAAAAAAAAAGAACTATAATAAATATGAAATTTAAAATGAATTTGATAAATTAAGGTTCTATTTCACGCGTCCTACTCCATGCATATACATATTATAAATGTTTTCCCATATATACATATTATATTTTGTGTATTAAAAAAAAACTAATATAACGCGAAATAAAAAAATGGTTTGTATATTTGCATATTTTGTTTTTAATATTATGAATTGCTTTTTGAAATCTTTTGATTAAGATGAATTTTCTTTATTTGATGTGTGTATTGTATACAGGAAAAAAATAGAAAGTGCTTTCTTTTTATAATAAATATTTAAAACAGTGAGAAGTCTAATTTACAGTACATACTCATTGTTATATTTAAAGAACCTATTTCAAATATATGATTTCATTTTGTTAATTTTAAATTTATTACCAATATAAAGAAATATCCCGAAACATAAGGAATAATTCTATATCGAACAAAAAGTAGAGAAAATAATTATATTATTATAATATTATTTCAGATTTCATCAGAAGTTCAATTTGTTATTCTGAACAGTAATTACATCTAAGATCTTTATCTAATGAGAGATATCCTCCTATATTTATCTAAGATATCCGTTAAAATTTTTGTTTTCGGTTGAAATTAATTAATTTAAAATGAACTCTTTTGGTTCTTCATTATTACATAAATAATTGATATCATATCATTTAGTTTAAATTTATATACATATAGGTATATAATTATCGATATTTATTTGTGTAGTTGAAAAACAAATCAATATATAAATACAAACAACATCGAACAAACAATTTCAATATATGACATTGTAAAATGAATATTTCCTCTGAATGGATGTATTTTATATATACATGGTCAAGTAAATATTTATTTAGGTTTGAATTTTACTAAATAATAATAATAATAATAATAATAATAATAGTATATATATTAAATATAAACTTCATATACAGACATATATTCTGTATATATACCCAGAGATAGCTTTCGGCAATATTCGAAATGAAAAAGAAATAAATAACAACAGCAAAAAAGCCTCATCTATCGATATCGTTATATATTTGTATATACAAATAAATATATTTTATTGATAATATTATACGAATTTGGATATTATATATATGGATATGGATATACATAAAACATCGTATCGTATTATATATAATTCGAAATCTTTTGAAAATTGAAACTTTTTTTTTTGCATGAATTTTCTGGTATTTTTATCAACATATTTGTTATATATATACATAGTTAGTATTGGTTTTATTTTTTACAAACAAATAGAAAAAGTATTTAATGTAAAAACTTTAATCCTATGTATGTAAAAGAAGAGAGTATATGGAGATAAAAATTTCATCTATATATCGAAAAAATTAATTAAAATTATATATAACATTTTTTTGTACGTTCAATAAATTCGCGTGTATGTTATATTGATTTTGATATTATATTGATTCGCGTGTATTGAATTGGATAAAATTTGAAATATTTTATTAAAACAAACAAAAAATTGCTACAGTTGTTGTCTAATTTTTTCATTCGGATATTCGTTACTATATGAAAAAAATTATGCAGATACTAAAATTGAAATCAAATAATTAAAAGCGTACTTTTATTTAAAAATGTTCTTTGTTGATATTAACGTAAACTTGCGATATTTTACCAATAGATGACACAAAAATTAAACCTTCCATTTATAAAATTTTCAATAAGCTTATTCATTAATTATAATAATCTCCCACCATTTTTAGAAAAAAAGTTACAATCTGATGGAAATCAAAAAATATTTGATCAAAACTATAATCGGTTTTGAGTAAAACCAAATATGTTTTACTTAAAAATAGATTTTCAAATATACAAAGATATAAAATGAAATTGGTTTGATATCGAATTACAATTTTTAGAATTAGAAATTGATGTCCATCAGCAATAAATTCAATTGTATAGTGAAACGTTTCCATAATATACTAAAAAATAACTATGTCAAATAAAAAGGGGTTTACATTTCATTAGAAATATATGGAAATATTTTTTTCATTTGTATTTTTGGTAAATATCGCAGTAGATGTAATAATAAATCATTATTTAAAAAAAAAACAACAAAATAAATTGTAATACAATTCGAGAAAATATAATATATATTTGACACATAAATATAAATACAAATATGAAAAACAATTTGGAAATTATTTAGAAATGGAAACAATTTGGAAATTATTGTTTATCGATTGATATTTTCATTTTATTGGATTATGAGACCGGAAAGCATGAAATTCAATATGAAATACGAATTGTAGAAATTCATATTCATATGTATTTATAGAACATTAGAACATTATTAACATTATTAACTTTAAATTAACTATTAATTTATAGAACATTATTCATAAACATTTTATGAAACTGGGAAAACAAAAATGAAAAAATCTTATAGTAAATTGGATTAAAAACAAAAAAATTAAACCTCATTAAACAAAGCACAAAAACTAAACTTAAACAAAATCACTAAACAAATCTACAATACATTGACAAACAAAAATAATTGTAACGCAAACAATACATAAAATATTAAAAATAATTAAAAAAATTAACAAAAAATTCAATTTAGGAAATTAACTCAAGTCTAGACAAAGACACTCCGATGTCCATTACCTGCAAAAAAAATATTTATAGAAACTTAAAATTACCCTAAACAAGCCCAATATTTAAACAACGTTGTAAGGGGACCTATCAGACGGTGGATAGGAACAAATACTTGGCGCGTAGTCAGTCCGTTCGACGGGACCAGAGGGCTGGACCCAAGTATTCATGGAAAGGATTTTTGTGATTATAGATATAGGATAAAAGTACTAATCAGAAGTTTATTTCATTAAAAGAAAAAAACCACATGAAAATTATACTTTTTTTAGGTTTATATTTTGGGAAAAATAGGACAAATGATATTTGTATAAAAATTTATATAATTCAATATAATAAATAAAAAAATCTATATGTTCTACAATATAAAAAAGGGCGAGTTCACGATAGATCTAATAAAAAAAACATGCAAAACATGAAAATGAATGGGTTTATCAAATGCATTGAATCTTAATTGATTTTAATTTAATTCTATGTTGATTTATATCTAACAACATTGATTTAACTTGATAATAAATATTAATTTCTAATCATAAAAAAAATGTTCAATGAACAAAATGATAAAGAATTTGTTTACTTGATTCTTAAAACCCAAAAACTAAATAAGTTTTTTTATTGTGGGGATAATTTTCAAAGTTTTATAGAAATATTCTAAACACCCAGATAAAAGCACATATAAATTTATTTAAATAAATAATCACAAACATTTAAATTTATACAAAAAATAATCTACCATGAACTCTAAACATAAATTTTGTATTTCTTAAAAGAGATTAAATCATTAAATTAAATTTGGTCCATGTATTTATAAACGATTAAAAATTTAAATTATATATTAAATAATATGAATCGATCGCTTATTTATTAAATTAAAATTTATAATCAAAAGAAAACCAAAAGAAAAACTTAAATAAAATGTAAAATTTCCATTTAGAATAGAAAATATATGGTTTCATATTATTTAAATGATGATGGTAAGCGCTTTAAATAATGATTATTTATAATAAGAAATGACGTAAAATTGTAAAATAGAGGTTTTCATATTTAAATTAATTTTCATATTTAAATTAATTTTAATATTAATTTCGTATTAGAAAGTTATTATATATTTTTGATATAGCAATTGTGATATAAATTTCTAATATATCCAATTCAATTTAAAATAAATTCAGTACATTTTTTAATATCAACATAAAAGCATATCATTTAAAAACACTATTGAAAAATTGAAAAATTTTAGTATTATAATTTCGCGGTACGACCAATTTAATTTAACTTCTTTAATATTACCTTTAATGAAAATACAATAAAAAATTGTGCTACTCACATTGGTTGGAATTTATTAATAAATAAAATAAAATTCGTAAAGTTGGCAGACAAAAAATCACACTTACCTAGAAATAGAGTAAAAGAAAAATAAAATTAATTAATATAAAATAAAATTGTAATATAAAATAATATAATTATATAGAAAATGAATTAATAAATAATTGAAAGGGTAAATTATGACATAGATCAGACAACCGCATGTGTATTTTTGAAATAACCATAATAATAATTTGTAAATTTCATTAAATAAATTATTTACTATTATATATTCAGAATAATGACGTGTATTTCAATAAAATAATAATATTTGAAATATCAAAAATCAAACTCTAAACTACCATATCTTTTAAGAAAATACATACCATAAAGGACTATTGAAAAGTGATTTAATCCCTAGGAGATTCAACGTTGAACGCAAAAACATGAATCAGCAAATTAAGGAAAATACGCAAATGTATATGACATGCTGAATTTTTCCGAATGTTGATCGACTCCTTTTTAAATAATGATTTTTTGTTCTTGTTGGAAGGTACAACAAAAAACAAAAAATATGCGAGAACACAATAAAAAGAAAATATTCACAGGAAAATAATAAGAAACAAAATTTTCCATATACCAGAAAACAAAAACAATTTCAACACTTTTCAATATAATAATACTATAAACATTTAAATAGTAAAATATATTTTAATATTAAAACAAACAAAAAAACGACGTGTGGAATATAATGTGTGATTTTTTCCATCAGTTGGTGCATAGAAATAAAAATATATTTTACCGTAAAATTTATTTCAAATATTTTTATATTAAACATCAACAATTTATAAATAAATAAATAAATAAATAGCAGATACAATAAAATATAAACTCGATATCAAATTTTAACACACATATTGAAAATTAAATATACTATTATAGAAAAAAAAACAAATGAAATAAAAATAAATTGCCAACTAATGAAAAAAAATTATGATATATATGCCATGAAAATCACTAAAATTTTCCAATATGATTTTTCACATGAATCAAATGGAAGTATTTTATTATTACTAAAAAAGAAAAACCTTAATTAAATAATTGGAAAATGTAACAATTAATTATTATAATAGGAAAAAAAAACCAAAAAAAATGACAAAAAAAAACCAACCGACGAAATGAAATATAAATTTACTTGTGCGTATATAGAAATAAAAAAGCAACAAATATGGAAAAAAAATATTTTATTATAAAATAAAGAACCGCAACAATTTATAAAATATATGATAATGGTAGATGTGTGTAGATTACATTTTAATATTTATAATCAACACGTTCATTCGCATGATGTATGATTTTACATTATATCCATATTAAATACACGTCTGTGTATAGACAAATGCCGTTTGTGAATGATGAGTTATAATGCGATTTTGGTATTTGTGAGACGATCGTTCAATATCACTACAAATCAAAAACACCAATATGATAATAGATGCATACAAGTTTTATATGATTACATATCTTTATTATTAAAAAAAAGTGGATTTTATATTAAGTATTGATGATGATTTACGTAATTATATGATGCGATAATGATTGTTATCAAATAATCTTTTAAATAATAATAATATGGATCTATTCTTTATTATGTTTATTTTTATGCAAATTATATAGTAATGATAAAAAAGAAAATTTGTGAAAATTAAAGAAAGTAATTTTATTAACAAACATAGAAATTAATATTTTATATAAATGCACATACACACATTTAAATGTATGAAACTATTTATGTTATGATGGAAAATTACCAATCATCAAAAGGACATCGAAACACTTCATAGACTATCTCATGAAATGTGTGGTATTTTTTTTTTGGAAAAGTTTTTGCTTTCAATCAATTTTTTTTTATATCCGAAAAATTCAGACAATTGTAAATAAAATGCATACGAATAAAATAGTTATCGTTTTTTTCCATAAGAAATACAAGTGTTTAGTTCCGTGAAAGATACAAATTTTATTTAAAATTGTTCGGATTTTCCAAATCTGTAATCAATTTGATTGGTATGCAATAATGTTAAATTGAAAATATTAGAAAATATTCAATATTAAATTTTCTTATGATTTATTATTATACATACCATAACTTTAAAGCATTAAGTTAATGAAACATTTAATGTTAACGAGTTCCTAGTACCATACCGTAAAGTATAATACCTTAAAGTATTTATTGAATTTGTATAGGAAAATGTAGAAAATATGAAAAATTTGTTTAAAATATGGAAGCAAAAAAAAAACCGCATTTTATCAATTATATGCATTTTGGTTTATAATGTTTAATCCATCTCAACATTTTGATCAATAATTAAGTTATTATTTTATGATTAAATATAAATATAAATTACATAAATTATCTATGTTAATAATACCTTTTCTGGAACTATCATCTCTTTTATATAAATTTAGAGATCCGAAATATTATACGAATTTACTGATGCTGGCTATTTTATGACAAACCGAATTTGTTGCTTTAAATGTCATCTAAACATTTGTAAATTGTCATTCATCGTACAAGATTACAAATTGTCATTCATGTTACAAGGTTAATTGAATCTCAATCCAAATTATTAACTAAAAGTCTATAAATTATTGTTATCCTAATAACTTATTCTAATAATTGAATTTCTTTTATTTGGATGATCAATAAATATGTTTATCTTTATACGAGGTTTATTCATTTTATCCAAATTCCTTTATTTCTTTGAAGATATAGTTAATTATAAGTTTATAATAATACAACAATTTCCATTTGGTTTTATATTAAAATATATACAATCGATTCCAATTGCATTTTAGTCTCATTTTTAACCCAATTTTTCCGATAATAAAATTTTGACATTTCGAATGCTTAAAGGCGTGTAACTAAAAAAAAGAAATAGATTTTATTAATTTTAATTACCAATTATGGATACAAATGCAATACAATACTCACCGTATATAATAAGTAATGTTTCAAAAACTTACCCGTAGTAGATATTTCAGAATATCCAAAAATATTTACTTCGTTAATTATTGTGTTATAGTTTTTATTTTTAAGCATTGTGGGGATTCATATTTCTTTAATGCCAATACATTTTATACATATATTTACAAGTTTCTTATATTTTCATGAATATATAACTCATTTTTTTTTCTCGAAACATAATTTGCTTCAAACAGTACGCGTACCATAAACAATTTTTGCAGTTTTCAATATTTTCTTTTGAATGTTATTAACATCTCCATAACATATATAAAGATACATATATATATATATATATATATCTTTATATACATATATATATAAGATACATATATATATATATATATATCTTTATAACAGATTTAATTCCATGTTATACATACCAAATGACATCCCAAAATTCTTTTTTTAAATATATTTCCTACCAACTTTAGAAAAGGTTCGAAAAATTCTTATTTTACTTATCTCTTATCTTAATCTCACTTTTTTGAAATCGCTTATTTAAGTAATCATCTCACAATTTAAAGAAACCGCATGTTTCAATAATTCCGTTAATATGATAGCTGAAAAAATATGACTTACCTATAGAAATAATAATAGAAAAAACGTGCCATTAATAAATGAAATTCATTTTTTTACCATATCATTTAATAAAACCATTAATTCATAGAAATCAATTACCTTAAGGGACTTTTTTATCATTGCAAATAAACTGCAAATTACCTCTGCCTGTTGTTTTGTTGTTTCTTCTTTATGATGACGATGATGGCAGCCACAACAAAAATAAATGTTCTTAATTTTTCACTAATTTTCAATGAATTTAATTGAATAAGATCACACACAATTTTTCAATATGATTTTCCACAAAACCATTATGGAAGCAAATTACACTACTCGCAAAGAAAAACTTTAATTTTAATAAGAAAATTTAACAATTTATTATTATATTAGGAAAACTAAAAAATGACAAAAAAAAACAACCGACGAAATAAAATATAAATTTAATTGTGCGTATATAGAAATAAAAAACACAAACAAAAAATGAAAAAAAAAATGTGTATAATAAAATAAAAACCCGTAATAATTTATAAAATATATGTGATAAGTACCGAAATCATTTAAAGAGTACAAAAAATTATAATATTATATATAGACGTGTGCAGGTTATATTTTAATATTTATAATAAACACATTCATTGATGATCGATGCCTATACCAGATTCATATTAAATGCACGTCTGTGAATAGACAAATTCTATATTCCGTTTGTGTATGAAGAGTTATATAATGTGATTTTGGTATTTGTGAGACGATCGTTCAATATCAGTACAAATCAAAAACACATATGATATAGGGTGCATACAAGTTTTATACGATGCCAAATATATTATGATAAAAACTAGATTAATATTGATGATGATTTTATAATGATGAATGATGGTTTTTAAAGAATGATTGATTACGTAGTAAAACAATTTTTCATTTAATTACTTTTTATTTATTTATTTTAATGATTTGAAACCAATAAAAAATAGTTACCAATAAAACTTTAAAGTAATATTCAATATATAGAATACCAATAATAAATTATGTACTATTTCGTATATATTAAAAAATAAGTTTGGAATTATAATAAATATTTCAGAATTGAATCCTCTGCGAGATTTAATCAACATTTATATTTGAAAATATTTGACCATACAAAAAAAAAAAAAAATAAAGAAACAAAAGATCAAATCCAATAAAAATTGTATAAAAAGTTATATATAAAAAACGAATTTAATTTAATTTAAACATATTATATATATAGATAAAAATTGTAATAAATATCATTACAAATAAAAAATAAATATATGAATGTATATAATAAAAGAACGAAAAAATAAATATGATATATATTAGACAATGTCAATAAAAATTATTTGATTTTGATGCTTGATTAAATAAACATTTATTTCATTGTAAATATTATAATATATATATATTTACAACCAAGACAAAGTTCATATAATATACCCTCTTGCTTCGATATATACATAGTATATCGTTCGCCTATAATCTTTATATATTATAGATTGAAAAGATTTGCTCAAGTACCTATACCTTTTACTACTTCTATACTATTATTGTTATGCTATACATTTTCATTGAAACCAAAAAAATGGCAAATGTTTTTCATCTACATAGAGATTCTAAAATTTGTAATAGTACATGTACCAAAGAAAATTGTAATTTAAAAGAAATGATTCCATTTTAAGAAGGACATATGAAGGATATAGTTTAAAATATCCTTTTACAATGTTACTTTAACCATATGTGTAATAAGATATATATATATTATGTGAATTAAGACCTATAACATTTAATAAAATGCTATTGCGGTCATCATCAACCGCCACGTTTGGATTAACAATTTTTCCTGGTAAATGTCTTTTAATACACCAATGATATAAAAAAAATTATAACAAATTTATAACTGGAAGCATGCCAAATTTTTATATGAAATAAAATCAAACTTCAACGTATTTTTATTGGAATTATTATATGTATATATTTTATATATCATATTTATACAATATAATGCAACATTTATAAATCTTTAAGAAACATATCAATACCATACAACAGAATACATTTACTTATATATATATATAGGTATATACAATTCAATGTAATAATCATAATTCAAGCAATTGCTTACAATTCATAGATTTCTTTTTTCGATTATGTTTATGTATGTGCGGTTATTATATTCTTATATACATTTAGTATGTATGTTTATTTGAACTTCATTTATCTATAATAATATCCAAAACTATACATAAAAAAAATAAAAATTGTGGTAATTGAACTGAAAAATGTTGGTATTTATTATGGCGCTATTTATTATTGTTGAAAACGATCAGATAAAATGTATTATTAAAATTGATATATATATATATATAATTTCGGAGATTTATATAATATTTATATATAGAAATAGATTATACGCAAAAGATGATTTCAACCATTGTGCATTCTATTTTTGTCATTTATTTATTTGAAGTCATATATAGGGAATAAATGTATTTACTTTCAACGTTTTTGGTTGAGTAATCCTTTACTATCGTATATTCAAGTGAATTTCAATTAAAGTTATATAATATTTAAATTATTTGCAATGATTAGAGTTTTCAGATTAATTTTTCAAGAAAGATATTTCAGTTAATTGTGTTAATGGTTTTTTTAATGCAATACTCACAAAATTTGTTAAAAAATTTAAAACTTCAAAATGTCCATTAACGGAAAAACGTTCTAGATATATTTTTGAAAGATTGATAAGTTTGAATTACCAGGAAAACGTTTTTTTCTATCATCATAAATACTTCTAATGAAGAACAACCATTTAATAGGTTGACAGATTAATCAAGAAAGATTATTTCATTGATTTTTCTTCCATTTTTCAAAGTCATATAAATTTATATAAGCGGCGACTCTCCAAGGCAAAAATGGGACGGAAATTAACATGAAAAATATTCAATAAATTAATAGTTAAATTATTTTTTAATTGGATTTGTCATAAAATTAAAGCAAGATTTATCAATTATAATGTTAGCATAATCATTAGAGAACTGTTAAATGGTTATAGGAATTGTTTATATACCCGTAAATTTTAATTAAACATCAAAAAATTTTACTTCTTTTTAATACAAAATAATAATAAAAAAATGGCAAAAATATTTATCTATATAAACAAATAAGAGATTTATTTATTAAGATTTTTTTTAACTTTTGTATATTCCCATTTAGGGATTATTCAGAACTATGTATATGGGGAAACCATCAACAATTTAATATCTTACGAATACATTTTTTTTTATTTTGTATTGTTTTCCACTGAATATGCAATATCTTGAATATGTTTCTTTATATACTTATTATACAAATATTTCTCTCTATATACTTCTTTCATATGTATATACAAAAATAAAGTTAATCCAAAAATATTCGTATATTCAATATTTCAATAAATATGCAACTCACATTTGATTCTATATTTTGGTTTTTCATATTCAAGAACCGCACAACACAAAAAATAAACTTTATATTAAAAATATATATATACAAAAACATGCACGTTCTCATTTATTCCATATTATTATTATTATTATTATTATGATTATTATGTAATGTTTACTGTATGAATATGGGAAACTTTTGAAATGACTGGTCTTTATATACAAACTATATATATGGATACATGAATTTGAAGTTGGATGGATGGATGGATGGATGGATAGATGAATATGAATATAAAAGAAATTCTATTTTAGTATCTTATATATTATTTTATAGATTATATTATTTACTATATGCTATATATATATATAATATATACCGAAATGGTTTTATAAACTTTTTATAATATATTTATTTTATTTTTGTTTTGTTTGTTTTAGTTCGATTCGGTTTTATCATAAATATATTTGTATTTACAGCAAGTAAGGAATGGCGGGGGAGTTGCAAAAATACAAAAAAATACAATATTTATATTAATAATCATAATAATAGTATACTTTTCAAACTAGATATAAAATATGTATCTTTTTTCTTTTAGGAAAATTAACTTGTACATGTATATAGATACAAGTTTGTATGACCAGAATTTTGATTGAATTAATACTCGCGTTTGCCAAAGTAAAAAGAAATATCAGACTGTAATTCAGAAAAATTAAACGAAAATAATAAATATGTGCAAACAATGTGCTTTAATTTAATCTTGAATTTATATCATTCATTGAATACCATCTAAAATACCATCTAAAATAAATTTCAGGTTACGACTTCCAGAAGGATACTACAATAACCTATATCAATCGCAAAAATAATTCCATCAAAAACGGAATGCCATAATCAATAAATACAAGCAATATATTATTTGAAATAAATTCTGTATATACAAAATATATAATAATCCAGCTTAAAAACATTCTCTTAAACCTAAAATTAATATATAAATAATTCGCTTTTTATAAAAACCTCATAATTTTAAAATTAAATCTTAAAAGTATATTTTTTTTTACATTCTATATATTTTATTATCCATATAATTTACATGGTCGTATCTATATATATTAATCTTTCAATTTTATATAATTTATATTTTTAAATACCTTTATGAATGTGTAATATATATATATATATATAATATATATAATATTTGATGGGATTTTTTTTTCATTCTTCACAGTGTTCATATCAGAATAACTAACTATATATGTATGATATAGCATTATATATATATTTTTATAACCTTATATAGATATAGATAAAGGAATATAACACGGATAATCATATATTTTATTATAAAGCTTTTAAATTATGAGATATAAATAATCAAATATTTTTTATTTTTTTTTCCGTCTATAAATACAGAGTGTTTTTATTTGAAAGAATTTATATGAAGTGAATAAAATGGGGGAAATTCATCTTTTAAATACAAATAATAAATTAATTTTTTTATTAAATATGCTTATTAAATTTGTATATATTTCAAAAAGTTCTGTACACTTTTCAATCTTAATTCTATATTGAAAACAATTTATATGCCATTATAATTCTAAACACCATGCAATTTGTTAAAATAAAAATATATTATTCATATTTCACTATATGTTATATGAATGGAGGAAACATATTTTATAATTTACTATATATATATTTATACCTAGCTAAACCTAAACCAATACATTGTTTAAAAAGGACTTTCATCTAGAACGCATGCATACGTCATATTTATACCTTTAACCGTACACGAATATATATTTTAACGAAAACGCGTACGTGTTTTTTTTCATATATAATATTATTCATATAGATAAAATATGAATAATATAATTCGAAAGATATTTTCTTGTTCATGAAAGATACATTATTATTATAATTTTACAATATATATATCTATATATACGCTCGGCGGATAATATATTGGAATATACATACTAACATCCTAATAAATAGGATTTTGATATTGTAGGTTTATAAATAAAAATAAAGGCAAAAGCTTCTCCCGCAATAATGGCTTAAATTTACTATATATATATGGTATAGTAAATATTTAAAAAGTAAGGGAAATATTATCCCATATATGCGTATATTATATGTATGCGATTTGGTATATATTGAATACAATAAATTTATGGAAATCATACACATATATAAAATATTAAATATTTCACAATCAGATTATATAATACGTAATTCAGTGAGTGTCCTTTTTTTGTATTATTTTTTCTACATATGGAAAATTATTTTTTTTTATTCATATGAAAAAGCTATTTAAACCGTACACGGTGCTCTAAAAGGTATCATAATCATCAATAAAAATTGTTATTTTTTCAGTTAAAACATTACAATTAGAATGTATACAGCAAGAAAGGAATAATTACCTTGTAAAAGTTCATATCAAGACCAAATCAATAGAGTTTAGACATTAAAATAATAAATAGAATAAAGATTCTATAAATTATAACAATTTTCTTGACAATTTTTAAAAAATCATCATATCTTTCATACAAATATTAACTAATTTACATGAAATATTGCACAGATATCATAACTCGGAATATTACATACACAAATAAACCATATACTATTATATTATATATGACTATATTACCTTTTAGAACTGCCGGTATATTTATAATTTGTTTCGGATTTGTATTTTTTATAGTAGAGTAGATTAATATTTAATAAAATTCAACTAAACAATTAATTTATGCGGTGATCTTTATTGATAAGATCAGTCGGCATTTTCTTATATAAGTTAAATCACTAATTTAAAAGCAAAAAACTGTATTTAGCAAGATTTCAAGAAGCTTATCGATTACTAAATAAATATAAATGTTTACATTTAGTTTTTAATGGGGAAAAATATATTTGAATTTAAATCAAATTATTGAATAATCAGGATTAAAGGAGATGACAGTTTAAATTAAAATTTAATTTTCACTAAAATTCTCTAAGAAGGAAACAAGTTAAATAGAGATTTTTGAAGGATTTTTTATCATGGGGAAACATTTCAATTGAAAGAAATATATCAAAGAAAGAATCTTGAAGGAATTTCTATTAACCGATTTTTTATTCTATTCCCTCAAAAAAATGGTCAGAAAAAAATTTGAAAGGATTTTCGATAACCGTCAATATTTCTGTTGAAGAAAAAATATTGTAGAGGTAATTTTGGTGGAATAAATCGAAGGATATAGGAGATCAGAACCGAAATACATACATCTCAATCAAATCGTATATTTATGTCGTTAATGTGGAAGGTGATAGATCACTAAGGATGGTTAACAAAATACTTGTGATCATTTTTTTTTTGTACTCTTGATTTGGGATATCCTAATTCAATTTTTGGTGATTGTATTAGCATTATACGTCTCATAGTTTTTTATATTAATTCGCAAATACAGTTTTAAAAATATATAATGAAAAAAGAATGTGATATGCGATTATAATTTGTGAACACAATCCTTGCATCTGATAGATGATGGCTTATATAGCATAAAGAAAATATTATAAAACCTTTATAATTTTATATTTTTTAGATAGTAATTTGCTTATATACTATTATTAATATTATTAAATATAAAAAAAAACGTTTGATAAATAAAGTTTTAAATGAAATAAGGAAAATATGGAAGTGAAATACTATATATAAATTAATAAACAAAAGAAAAACCAATTTATATATGCAAGTAATTTTGCATAAAAGGATATAAATTTGTTCTATTTTTTTTTATTTTTTATGAATTGAATGGTTTTATAACAGAAGCAAATGTGCTTATATATTTTCTTTTTTGTTATCTATATGAATATATTTATTTTCTGAACTTTCTTTAAAAAAAAAAACGATTTTAAAAAGGAAATTACTCCGGAAATAGGTATACACAAAAACGGCTGTTTCGCAGATACATATATCTATATATGAGACGAGCATATATTGAATATTCTATATTAATATATGAATATGTAAGGTATATTTTGTCTTAACTTCAATTCAACTATACAAATATATATATTCTGTATATTATTGTATTATTGTATATATGAGTACGCTAAAGTTTTGTATTATTTTTTTTTTGTTAAAATGAAAGTCTAAAATAAACAAAAAAAACCTTTTATTTTTTAAATTATTATTTAATCTTATTTTTAATGCATGCATGATGTCATAAAAAGAAAATAACTTTCTTATAAATTGTGAGTATATATATATGTGCTTATTTATTAATATTTGTGAAGGATTTTGGATCAACTTAAAAATGTCCATTGAAGGAATAATATTTATGTGTGATTCTTAAAAAACTTTCAATTATAGATAAAAATTTTCAATTAAAGGTTGTAAATTTTTTGACGAACTATTGTATATTATCAGAAAAATTTCCCCTCAATCTTATTAAAATATAATTATAAATATATCTTATATCATTTTAAAATATATAGTAAATCGTTTTATGTTTGTATTAAAATATTACAATTTACAATTGAAACAGTTCTCTTGAATTTGTATATAAATATATATATATTCTTAAAACAATCATTGTAAATTTTGTATCTTATTATATGTTTTGTATTATTATATAAATTGTTTTAGAACGTCATGTTAAACAAATTATCATATATATACAATATAATATATTGTTTTATAGCAACATGTAATAACAATGATAATTATTTGCTTTTGACATATATGAAAATAATAATAATAATATGTTCATTCAGTGTAAAATATATATATAATTATATATTTATATAAGTGTATATGGTTTGAATAGGATGTTTGAAATATCTTTTGAAATAAGATATAATTATATTCTTACCACAATAGAATATAGAATATATATATATACCATTAACCATATGCATATATGATGTATATGTATATTATTATATATTCTATTAACAATGTTTATACATCCGGATATAATTATAGTATTATTTTTAAATGTAATACAAATATATGTAAGTCATAAGTATATTTTATCCAAGAATTACAAGAAATTCGAAATTCAATTCAAATTTAAATTATTTTTCTGTATATGGAATATATGTGAATTCATAATTCATATTAATTTTTTTTAATATTTAAACATACCCTTACCTAAACCTTTCAACAGTCAGTCAACAATTTTCAAATATACGTAACAGATAAATTATGACCTAAAATATGCTAAAAGAAGACGATAATTAAGAACTCCACATTTACTTTTATTATTGATAGCATATCGAATAGATAATAGTTGAACATAGTTAAATTTCCGGTTGAACAATTTATGAAGCAAAATTATTATTATTTATTTTTGATTTATAAATGTAATGTTCTTGGAATTTTTCCTTAAAAATAATTAAAGTTTATCTATCACATACCATATAAAGTATATAATAATTCATAAATATATTCATTAATTGTTAATTTGTATAATATATAACAAACCGCGAAAAAATCTATATATAATCTATAAAATAAATCATTTTAAAGTTATTAATATTAATTATTTTTTTACATTAGCCGTGTATTATAACAGATTATTATTAATATTAATTACATTCACGTACAGGTGAGATTATTTGGTATGGTATTAGTATATATAAAGTATAAAGAAAAGAGGAAATAATACATCAGTTTGTTTTTTGTTTTATAAATGACAGAGATATTCTTTTTTTCCATCATAAGTATACGTATAACAAATATATATATATACAAAAACACATATATAAATTTAATAATAATACGCCAATTTAATTATAACTTAAATGAATATTACGTGCCCTATTAAAAAGTAAATTAATTAAAATTATTTTATGAATATTTATATATATATATAATATAAGTATTTCTTTCTATATGTACTATATATATATATGAAATGAATAAAATGTCATTATAGTATATATAAAATATATACTGAAAACTTTTGTAAATATAAATTCAAAATTTTACCAAATGAATAAAATGTGTATATTTTCGCATATATACTTTTATAATAATAGTTATATTAGTATATACTATATATATATATTCAAAAGAATTTTGTACATTTGAATCTATACATATAGAATATAGGTACAGTACAACAATATAAATATATAATATACGTTATTTGAACCATATTATTCAAGTTTTTCAAGAGAATATCTTTCTTTAATAAAATGTATAAATTCATTATCATACATTTTATGTATATCTATACATGTTATATCATATCTCGAAAAACTATATATATGGATAGATGTAGTATAATATATATACAATCACAATGTACATTTTATTTAAATCCATATATATACATACATAAATTAAATCTTTCATCACATTATGATTTGGATATATACATATACAAGTAGTATACTATAGAGGGTATATATCTAGATATATATAGATGGATGCGGATGAATATATTTTGTGTATTCTGAAAATTGTATATTATTTGTGCTGTTTGATATTCAAATATATAAAATTTTAATATATAAAAGACAATCTGTATATATATATATAACTAACAAATGCAATTTGCATCCGAATATATTTTCATATATACATATATATAGAGACGAACTAATTAAAGAGGACTTTGATTTCCCTAAAGAAACATGCATTTCATCCATATATATTTTTGTGTTATATCATATATTATATACATATTCATCCCATAAATAGATATTATACAGATATAGATAATAACAATCCATACATATCTATTAAGTTATTGCGCGTATATGAAGAACAGATGAGCTATGAAATAATATACACATCACATAACTTATTACTAATCTAATTTAAATATATATATGGCATTACATTGGGACTAAAAATTTATCAAAAAAAATGGTGGTTTATTGCATAAAATTCGATGATATAAATAGAGAGATAATCGAAAAAGGGACAAATTTAAAGCGAATGTTGTACAGATACGATTCTAAAAAATTTTGCTTTGCAAGACCAATGGTCCGATTGACAATCGCTCAAAACCTTTATTCGATTATATTTCTCTTATACAAGTTAAACTGATATTATAAAACGAAATAAAAAACATATAATTTGTTTTCCTTTATAAAAAACGTTATTTTTCGATGGATGAGATGCGGTACCGTGGCAGTATTACGATCCATTCCCGTATCATATCAATCCTAAAGATTTTGGTTTATTAAGAAATGTTTTTATTGATAGTCCCCTCTTATTCAAACGCTTTTTATTAAAAAAAATTATTTTCTAAAAAAAAGTTGAGTGAACTTAATGAATAAAGAAAGAAAATTGAAAGGTTATAAATTGAAGAAAAGACAATAATAATAAATTAATTAATAATTTATCAGAAAATACGAAAAGTAAATAATTCATCTAAAGAGATCACAAGAAAAAAGAAGTTCATTTTAATTATATTGTAATTATTGTTTGAAATTATTACAAATAAATATAATAATACAAAAGGAGAGGTTTTATGAAGCAAAATTAAACGTGCAAATGCACATTAAATACACATCATTCTGTATCGGATTCACTTGAAATTTTGGATCCGGATATTTGATTAAAAATGAAAAGATCTTCGTAATGAAAAGCACTTTATGAAATCCCACCGCTTCCACCCTCTTTATGTACCTCTTTTTTTATCGATAATAATAATAATCATTATTAAAATTTATCTATATGCCGTTTTATAATTAAATCGTATCAAATTTTATAAATACATAGATATAATTGTAATAAACAATATGCGTGATATAATATTTTCTAATAATAATAATAATATTTTCTTTTTGATTTATTTATTTGTTAAACAAATATAATGTTTAAAACCACTTTAATCTTCTTTATACAAAAAAAAAAAAAATTTGGTAAATTTAGAATTAAATATGAAAAAAAGTTTTTGGTAGATTTATTTTTTACATTTATTATATAAACCATAATTTTAGATAGAGGGTATATTAACCAAAAAATAAATCTTACATTTATTATAGATTTTCTTAAATATTTTGATTTTATATTGTATATAAAGTATATATAATACAAATTTT
This sequence comes from Dilophus febrilis, assembly GCA_958336335.1. Classification (NCBI taxonomy): domain Eukaryota; kingdom Metazoa; phylum Arthropoda; class Insecta; order Diptera; family Bibionidae; genus Dilophus; species Dilophus febrilis. Next base: position 55,066,017 of record OY284469.1, on the reverse strand, counting down.
TTATTTGTATTTTAGTTGGAAAATTCTCTTGATTTTATTTTTGTGTGTATTTCACTGTTACATCTAATTCATGTAACTTTTTATTTTATCGTTTGCTTTTTGATTGAATGTTTATTATAAAACTTTTTTCTGATATATCTATTTTTAGATATAAATTTTATTTTATATTTTATTATGGTTTATATAGAAAAATTAGGTCATATTATTGATGGAATTTGTTCTGATATTTTGATTAACATCACTAGTAGATATAACTTCAGAATTCTTTATAATATATATATATATCTAATAGTATATTTGTGTAATGTTATATATATATATATATATAGCTTTTATAAGCAAATTGTACATTGTATATTATAATATATAATATATACATGGATTTGTTGAACAAGAATTAACGTATGTTAGTTCAAGTATTTATATTCCATATGTATAGTATACAAGTGTTCTATATGTTTTGTTTGTAAATATGCGTTTATAGAGAAAATAGATATAGTTGATGATATACAAAACAGAATATTTTGATCGGTAGAATAGGATTTAATTTCAATGGCGCTCAAAAAATGTGGTTTTAATTCATTTCTGTAGTTTAGAAACTAAACCTATTTTTTAGTTATACATTCCATTAACACACATATTTGTATTTTCAGCGTTTCAACTTCATAATTTTAGGAAATTATGTTAATAATATATTATACAATCAAAATATATTCTTAAAACAAAACAAACGTTCTTTTTTTTTCTTTTATCTTTTATCATTAATAAAATATTATATATAGTAGTATATACAATTACTAAGAATTTATAATTAATGAGATAATAATAAAGTGGCAAATTTTCATTATCTATTCGGCAATATATTAAGATGTATATATTGCAATTACATGTATATATTATTTTAAATGTTGTTTTGTAAAACTTCAGTTGTTTTAAAACGATTTGGTAATAATTACAAAACATTTTATATACGTATATTATATAGATGTATAGTTATTTCTATTATAACTATATATAGATATATATCTTAAATTTTCCTACATATATATAACAATATTATACGATTTTATTCCTTTTAGATATATGCATAAAGAAAGATATACATAATATATAAATGCTATTCAAACCAAATATATGTATTATTATTATGATATCTATATATAGATATGAATATAGGGATATATATATACATATGTATTCTCTATTTTAGTTTTATTGTTGAATGTGTATAGTTAAATATAGCGTATAAAATAATAGTAATAATAATAAGTCTTGTATATATATTAAACAAAATTCAGTAACATATTGAAATAATATATAGTAACTAATTTAAAGTTAATGATTTGAATTTGTGTCTGTGTTTTTTTTTTTTGTACTTAACAGATGAACACAATAAGTTTTTGGTTAATAATATTAAAATAGAAAACTAAATATTTACTATATTTTGTATAACAACGTTTTGTTATTCAATTTATCTATGCAATAAGTACAGGATATCCATCCGTATTGAGTAAACTTTTCAGTTTTCTTCCAATTATATGATGCGATTGAAATAATCATATTTTTCCTGTTCACTGTTGAATGCATAAAATATTTTAAATAAAAAATTTTAAGACAAAACATAGGATGTTTTAAGATAGATAAAGAGGGGTTTGAATACTAAATTATTAAGTATACTATATATTAGTGATACTATATATTAGTGATAGGGTTCATGAAATTGTGGAAGGATAAATATTGAAAGAAATAAATAGGACATTTCAGGACAATTGAATTCAGCGTTGATGGGTTGGTTTAGTTTTTTTTTTGTGTTGATAACCACATGGTAAAAAGGTGTAACTTTTTTTGAGCATTTAGACTCGAAAACAGAAAATATATATTTCACGTCTTCAGTGGATACGAAATAATGACAAACTCAGAATATTAGATTGGGTATAGTTTATCAATTACACCATGTATATTTTGAAAAATTTCATTGTAAATATGCTTTGAAACATTTTTCGGAGACAAATCCGTTTAATCTTTAATCGTCAATTATTACAATTATTATTAAATTCTATGAAATTAAAAATAGAGATTAATAAAATTTAAAAAATATTTCAATGAATCGAATTTCATAAAAAAATAGATTTTTTTTGAAAGATAAATCAATGCCAGAAGAATAACGTGGATATATTTGAGAATTTCATTTACGTGCATTTCGGACAAACTGTATTTATGTATACATAAAATCTTTAACATATGTATATTATATAAAATTCATGATATAAAAGGTCGATACTTTATATATTTATATATATATATATATATATGAAAATAAATGTATAATATGTCTATATTATATATATACATATATAGAAGAGTATTAAGTATATATATACTGCGAAAGACTTTTGATAATAAGCATTTATAGCTTGTTACATACATATATGTATACGTACATCTATAGATATATACAATATTGGAAAAGTTGTAATATACTACTATACTATTAACAAAAATAATCTAGTTTAGATAAGAAGCATATATTTATATACATAGAATTCGTAGTCATAAAAATATAGCGTGAGTAGCATGTGGTTCTAATAGGATTTTCAATATAAATGTTTTTGAATGTATATACACACAAAAGAATTCAATTTTCTTAATAAATATACCAAACTTATACTATTTATAGAGCATATATACAAAGGAAAGGTATATAGTTACCCAATAGTCAACACCAAACAGGAAATACTTATAGAAAAAAATTTATTTACAAGAAGCTGTTTATGAAACCACTAAAACTGAATACGCTTTTATATTTTACAAATAATGTATTCTGAAAGCATAAAGAAAAAAATCAAACGGTATTTAGGAGTAAGGATGTATTCCGAAGAGGGTTCAAGATAGAAGGCATTCCGAAGAAACTTCTATTAAAAAATAAGCACCTTTGAAGACATTCTAAATTGATATTAAAGAAAACCATTGAAAAGTACTTTACAATTCATTCTTGATTTATTGGGTGTAGGTACTTTTTTTTGTATAGTTATACAAAGATCTCAATATATACTTATATATTACTGTGTATGGAAAAATGTGTATCATTCAATTTGTTTAATAGAGTAATCAATAAAATCCTTTGAGAAAAAAAATTAATTATTATTTATTCCGAAATTATTCAACGTTCGAATATATATACATATTATATATTTATAGCAAATTAATCGACATTATTATAAACATTTACTTAAAACTATATTCTTCATACAATATTTTTATAGTTAATTATTATAATTATTAGTATGTATAAAATACCAAAAATTTCAGTTTATCTTAAATTATATATGTACAAAATTTAATATATTTATTTTAGCAAATCTTTATTTTTGTTTATTTATTTTTTTTTCTTTTTTGGTATATGCTAAACGTTTTAGAAACATACAATTATATATGTATTTTTCAGTAGAATATAAACGTTTGCATTTTAATTATACATTTATCTATAGCTATATATAGTTTTATAAAGTTATGTTATATTTTGTATCAACGGCTTTATACTAACTAAGTTTGAAATGGCACAAAAAATCGGGAACTTTCACATTGGTAATATTAGAATAAGTAATAGTATTCAATTGATTAGTTTGATTAATCATAAACAATAATTTTTGAAAATGAAATTAAATAGAGTTAGATTTAGTAAAATTAGGAAATTAAAATGAATATCTTTTAGAAAATTTTCCACGGAGACGGAAACTTGGAGTGAACTACAAAATTGAACAGAATTTCATATCAAAACTATAATAAAGTTCCTTTATATGTAAACAGAATTTCAATAGAATATTATAAAGATTTCCCTTTAGAAAATTATGTAGTTATTTTAATTAAATTTTTTGTTACAGAAGGTATAACTTTTTAAGATACATGGTATCTTCAACTGGGTTCCAGAATGGTTAGGAACGGGTATGCTTCATGTATTTTTACCATATACATTAATGTATATATATATTCATGTAATAATAATAATAATATTCACCAAAAACCAAAACTTGTTTACGACAACTTAATTGCTTTAAAAGTTTCACAAATTGCTTTTGCTTTTATTAGTATATCTATATACATTTATATATGATATACTATAAAACTAAGAATATACAATATATAAATGATAAAAATACAATGAAGGGTAAAAAGTAGTTGAAATTTTTGTCGGCAGGAAAAAGGTTATTATTTTGTAGAAAATTATCTCAAATATATTCTATATAGTCACTACAATTCAATATACTAATGATGATATGGCCTAATTTTATAAAAAATATTAAAATATTATCTAAATAGGTTCTATATTTCTTTTCTATACCGCACGATGTTATCCATCAGACGCAGGATATACATTTTAATAAAATTAGAGAAAATATTAATTAAAATATTAAAATATTAAATATTATTAAATATGAAAATAGTAAAAGATTAATAAAAATTAGCAAATTTTGCTCTCATATATAAAAAATCCATACATTAATCCAATTAAAATAGTAAAATTTGTCCAACAAAATATTTCAAGTAATTTTGTCAATGACTGTTTTTTGTTTCTTTTGCTTTTTTTGCAAATATACTTTCTTTCACAATAATATTCCTATACATGTGTATATAAGACATAAAAGTCCTTTTTATTTTTCTTATATTTTTTAACAAGATAAATGTCAAAGTTTTAATGACCATTTTTTATATTACTTAAAGAGTTTACTCCATTTGTATTCATAAAATATTTTGTAAAAAGTAAGAAAAATAAAAATTCAAGGTTTATGAAAATATAAAAGAATATATAGTAGCAAATATGTTGTATATTATGTTTTGGATGAATGAATTAATGAAGCTAGACTATACTAGTGATGTATCTATAACATAAAAATAAAATGTAGCTTTTGACAAATTAAAAGTTATTAAATTTATTCTTTCCAAATTTATTTTAATATTTTATAGTTTGCTTGTTTGTTTTACATTTAGATTTTATATTTAATGTAAACAAATCCTATTCTTCTTTGAAAATTCTTCAAGATAATTTCATTATCAATGCAGTATCATCAATGTGTCAGGAGAAATTCCAGAAACATTGTGTGATTGATTGATTAGATTAATTTTGTGATAAGTTTTTTAAGAATCTTTTAATTAATTCATTATATTTTTAAATATTATAATAATTTTATAGTAATTTATTCCAACGTTTTAATAAAAAATTATGTGATGTGTATACTTAACAGCATTTAAAATGTGAATTTAAAACAGTCATTATATATTTTGAAAAATTCTTATCGCACAAACTCAAACAATAATAAAATCTACAAAAGTAACAGCAGTAATAATAATAATAACCTAACAATATTTATACAATAATATTTAATATATATATATAAAAGATATCAACCAAATATTTTTTGGTTTTATTTTGAGATACTCCATTGAAACCAAATCTCCACAATATAAAAACAACCATATCGTACATAAAAACATATAAAAACACAAAATATAAATAATATTCAACAAAATATAAGATACATCTTTATTTTTCAAATATAATGGTTTTATTTTTCTTATTTTATTTTTTTTTTGTTATCTATCTTGTCATGCACCATAAATTTTCGATACTTTATATATTTTAGTTTATATGTTCAGCATTCAAATCTAATATGGTGTGTAGTAATATTTTCTTTTGTGTGTTTTTATACAAATATAGCTTTCAACACTCACAAAATACAATAATCTGCTATTTGTATATAAAAATAAAATGAAATTGGAAAAATTCTATATAACAGCAACAAGTTGTATATTTCTATGTATCATACATTTATATATATATGATGAGGTGTGTCGAATTGAAAAATAGAATGAAAAAGAATCTTGAATAGAAATATAATATTAGAAATACACAGATTATTATGATAAAAAATATAAATAAAAATATTAAATAAAATACCTGCGAAATATAGAGAAAGGATGTAAAATTAAATGAACCGAAGAGATACGTTTTTTGTTTAAATAATTGAAATAAAAAAAATGGAATTTCATAAGAACATATAAGAACACCTAAGTATTAAGATAAAAACCAAAAGAATTTTTCGTGTGATTTAAAAAAGAATCAATTTAGATATTTGAAAGATAAAATAAAATATCGTCGCATTGTCCCAGCATTAGGTTATTATATAAGGTACATAAGTAATTAGAGGATTTATGGTTCTGGTAAAAATTTAGATGGGCAGCTGATTAAATATTGCGGAAAATCAATTGTTCTAATTTTACTATATTTTTACGAACCTGGTATTTTGCAATTTTTTTAAACTACAAATGAAAATTTAATAAATGTTTCTACATCATAGAAGAAAATATGGAAAATCGCCCGATTGATTCAAAAAATATAGCGGTTCCAAAAGATAGAATGACCGAAAAATATTATCTAAACATGATCAAACCTTTTTTTAAAACAATTTATCTTTTTGGTCATATTATTTCAGATTGAAAAGTTCGTTGTACACTACTATATAATAAAATACGTTACTATATAATACAATAAAATTGGTTGAGATTTTTTTTTGTTAAATATATATTTTAAATTAATTTAAAGTATATAATTTATATGATGAATATCGACTGATTTAGATTCATTACGATTATTTAGAATTTTATAATACATATATGGGTTTATATATATATATGATTAACAATGAATAATTTAATATTATTTATAATATTGATGATTACATTTATCTATTTACCATTTATATACGTACCTACTCATATATAGAAAGCATATATATATACAGAATATAACATAAGTAAGTAAACAAACAAATTTGTTGAAATAATTAATAATTGATAAAAAACATAGAATAAAAATAACTGATTTAAAAATATTCAATAATAGAAATATGCTACCAAAACAAAACCAAATTAAATTACATTTTGAAAAAGCTCAAATAACCCAAAATAAGGGTTTATATTTCGTTGTACAATTTTAACAATTCTATTCCGCCTGGGTATACATTTTAATGATTAAAATTAAAATTAAAATTTTAATTGCTATAACATGTCAAATCATTTTGTTTACTAACTTATGGCATATGCTGTATCTAGTAATTAGTTCTATTGATGGATAAGAGAACAAATATTTATATACACTTCACATACATGTTTTTATACACATATAAATAAACCGATTATCAATTGTTAATAATTACATTTTCCAATATGCATACATTTATACATGCATTAATATTTACATTAACTATATAGTTTCCGAATTTCATATATACGTACATATCTATATATGTTTAATATAATGTATTTATTTACACATATATATTATATGCGGATTAAATTAATATTTCAATATAAAATTTACATTAAAACATAAATATCATATAGAGATAGACAACATACAGGGATTTTACAGCTATATATTAAAATGTAATTTAAATGGTGATATTGTTTATAAAAACATATATTCTCATTATGATTGACAGCCTTTTCTTCTTTCTTACTATATATAATTATATTCTAATATTTTAATTAAAATATTATGTAGATAAATGAATAGAATTGATTTCATTTAAAGTTTTACGTGAAAATTCTGTTCAAAACATCGATTTGAATAATACATTTCATCGATTACCTGATTTTTTATTATGAAATATTAAGGAAATGATTTGCATTATAATCGATTTTTAATTATATGTGAAATAGATAGGAAATTATAATTATTTAATATACCGTTTATTTTTGGTAAGCAAAAGGCAAAACTCGGGCAATTCATAGCTATTAAAATGATTTAATTTTCACTATAATTTTCCAGGATCTTTGCAATCAAATTGATTTTTGGATCTATAATATGACATAATATGTTTAACAATCGTTATTTTATTTCTATCGATCATAAGCATATCTTTCTATTGGTGAAATATTTGATAAAATGTATTCACTGGTTACAAACTTATAAAGCCATAGCTTCCATTTTCTAATATACCACATCAAAAAAAAGAACCATTTGTAATTTCGAAAATGAATTTCCTGTGTCTCTGTGCCCTGTGATATAATACCATCAATTTATATGTATTGTTAAAAGTATTCGGCATTTTACCTTAATTTTGTTTAGCATTCTTTAACAATACAAAACAAAATAAACCCCTCTGTATATATGAAATGTAAATCAATATCTATATATAAGAATAAGACTAAATAAATATATCCGATATAACATCAATGTTAAAAATAAAAAAGATATACACAAGGAAAGAAAATAAGACTGCAAAAATAAATATTTTGAAAAGATCTTCACAAAATAAATATATATAAATTAATTATTATACATATTTAATATATCAATTTTATTTAGATTTAAAAAAATATATAGCCTTATTTTTTTATTTTTTTTTGATATATATTAAATTTATTTTATATATTGTATCGTAAATACACTCATCCGTTCTTAAACATATTCAAATTATTCGCTTTTGGATTTTAATAGAAAATGCTACAAAAATATAGGATACATATTGGTATGTATATATATGTATATATTTTTTTTTGTTATTGACTAAATTTAAAATGTCTATTTATTTGTTATTGAATGGAAAATCCAATTTATATCGACGATATTTATTTAATATAAAAAAGAATGTGTATATAAGTATATATATTGAAAATTCGTAATAAATAACTATAAAATACTGATATGTATCTGCTGTATCTATCTATATATATATATATATATATATATATATATATAAATAAAGGCTATCCACTTAAATTCTACAACTTGGAATTTAACCAATCCCCATCATTTTCGCTTAAACAAACATATATTGAGAATATTTACCTTATTATTATTATTATATTTATTTCTACGTCGTCAAATTTTGTGTGTGTTTATATTAAAGTCAGACTTCTTCCGTTTTAAGGATTTTTTTTTTTATTATTTGTTATGTTTCATTTGAAAAATATGCAACATAAAGAATTTCGATAAAATGTCAACGAACAAAAGAAAAAAAAAGTATTTTGAAAAATTTTTCTAAGAAATAAAGACTTTATATCGAATCGGATATCGAATGAAATAAATAAATAAAATAAAATAAATGCATATAATTTATATAGAGATATATAAGCTTTAATATGAAAATGTTGTACGTATTCGTATCTGTATCGTATTTAAAAAAAAAAAAAATATTTTACAAACCAAAAAATATATGTCAATTTTATCAAAATGAACACGCATTCTTCATAACATAAAGTAAATAATAATAATAATAATAATATTATACAAAAACAACAAAAACAGTGGAATATATATATATATATATATATATATATATGGAAAAGAGGAAAAGAAAAGATCCTTAGATTTCTCTAGAGACATAAACAACCAAAAAATATTTTCATCAAAAAATATAAAGTTTGGTCATGTCACATTTTATTATTATTATTATCCTTTAGTTTCTTCTATATATGTTATATATAAATATCTGATGTATAAATCTTTTAAATTTAGTTTTTTTTTTCGTTTTGTTAGATATATTTTGATATATATGAGATTTTTTCTTTTTTTGCCTCGAATTAGTCCTTTATTATTATCCCTTATAAAGTCTCATCTCGTATTTCGATATATATACAATATTTGATGGGATTTCCTTTAAATAAATAATGTTATTATTATTATTATATAATTTCGCTCAACCCCATGTGTTTGTATGCTATATAGTTTGTTTCACAAATCGTAAATATATATAGTATAGATAATTTAATATAAATATTTTGTTTATATTTAGTATACCATAAACCAAAGTATAGATGGATATATGTTTTATTATTATTCTTATTAAGAAAAGTCTGTAAATATTTAAAAAAAATGAATTCTTTTTATAGATTTTAAATTAAAAAAAACCAATAAGTATTGTTTTATTTAATAAAATATCTGTTATTCTATTTTTTTTATAATCATTTTCAAAATAAATATCATTTATCACTATAGAATTATTTTTAAAAATCCATTTGTTCTATAATTTTGACATTTTCACATTCGAGTTTCACTTTCACATTGGAAAAGTAAGATAAAAGCTAAAGAATTTTCCAAAATAGTGTTTGGAGATTTTAAGAATTTTCAGTCATTTAAACTAAACAGATTTTCTATACTTCAAATTTCTATATATTAGGATATTTATCTTGGAAATTATTTCATATGCAACCAAATATGAAATTTTCTACAGAAAGTACAGCAAAAAAATATATACTATATAAAAGTAAATATAACTAAATTAAAATACCACTTTATATATTTTCATCCTCAAGCAGCAACCTGTATACGTATAAATAACAAACTTGCAAATATGTAAATTTTAGCATTTGTGGATTGCATTTTTATTCGACAGAATATTTTAATGCATTCTGAAATCTTTCATATCCATAAAAACACATACACATTTGGAATATTATAATATTATACGAAAATTTACCTATACAAGAATTTAAACCCATACAGTTTTCTTTTACATTTGTACATTTCCCAAGAAAATTCATATACATTATACATATAATTGAACAGAGATTTTTAGTTTAATATTTTACTTTGTTTTTATTTTATTTTTTTTTTTTTCAAATATATGAATGAACACACGCCGGGTATCATATCCTTTTTTATAAATATATATATGTAATGTATATTTATGTGAATATAAACAAAATGTTCGTTTACCAGGGAGTATACATATATTATATTACATGTAATGTGTATATATATATGTATGCTAATGTTTAACAGGAAGAGATGTATATAGTTGATAATGTATACCGAATAAATAAAATAAACATTTTTATTAATAGCTTGGGGCTTTTAAAAGTTATTTTATGAATCAATTTTTGGAAATTTTCCTATATATACGTATAAATTTATATAAATATAATATAAATAAGAAAAATATACCTACTCTTCTTGTTGTGTTTCTTTATATACGATATGTATATATATATATATGTAATGTGAAAATTTGAAATCATATCGTATTCTTATGCATACATATATATTCTGTATCTTCATATTATATGTTATCTATCTATACGCATATTAGACATATACATTGTATATAGATTGCTTTATCTCTATAGATATATACATAGTTATTTATTTATGCGTATTTATATGCAAAATATATATAAATATAATAATTTAATTTAGCTTCCCTTCATCACAAATTCATTCGAGTGCGTTTTATATATATATAGCATTACGTATTGTTGTATAGTAGGTTTAAACATCATCATAAATCTATATATAATATAAATTTGGAAAATTCATGAAATAAATATAAACGTATCGCGTCTGAAATATATAGGATGTACTATATATATATAAAATACATTTTATGACACATTATTTTTGGATATGATAAAGTGTATATATTTACAATACACATATTTGCATCCATATAATAGGTATAAAACACGAATTTTCGCACATACCGATTATATTTTAAATTATTCTCGATATAGGTATATCATAAATATGTTTTAAAAAAGAAAATAAAAAGATGTGTTTAATATGCAAAATATTACAATTTATTTACTGTTTATAAATAAGAGATATGCGAGATATTTAAAAAAAACCAAAAAACCAAAAAATATTTAACACATTTTATTATACACATTATTAATAATTTCTTATACACATACTCTTTTTTCTAAATATATGCCAGAACATTTCGTTTTTATTATATAATTTTAATTTATATTCTTCAAAATATACTTTTAAACTTGAAAAAATTAAGCTCTGAAAAATTAATTAAATCTTTGAAACGCATATATTTCTTAATGGATTGAGTGACATTTGGCAGACAGGCATTAGGAGGATGATAAAAATGAATTGTGTAAAAGTTATATTACTATATGCAATTATTGATTCATGATGAGATATGTATATAGTCGGCAAAATTTCTGATAATTATTTTCGAGCGAGATCATTGAAAAATATATTGGGGACAAATGGAATTTTAAAATTTTCCAGTTCCATTTGTTCGTGATAACATAAAAATCTAATTTTAATTCATTTCTGAATAATTTCAATATAAGAATTCTATATTTTAAAGAATTCATTTGTTATAATAATTGACTTCATTATTATTAATATATCATACATTTATTTATATAAATAGTTTTCTTTTATTTTAAATTGCTCCTGCCTCGGATGTCTTTCTTTCCTTAATTTGTTTGAAAAGGGGTTAATTCTTCATTTAGATGTATATATTTATAAAGAAATTTACTATTATATATATAATATGAGTAAAGAATTTCCTTTTGTTATTTTATAAGTTGAAAAATATCATATTTCTTTTTATACTCGTATTTATACTCGTTACAAATAATATATAAAAATATAAAATATGTATGTATATATTTATAGTGGATGATGCCATACACAATATATAAATATATCTAGTGACAAAAAAAAAGCTGAAAAAACTACAGATTTTGATCTTTTACATATACGTGTATCTTCTTAAATTGGTTAGTTTTTTTTTGTTGGTTGTATGGGTGTAATTTCCATTTATTTTTCTTTATCTTTCTAGTAAATTTTATACTATATTTATATACTGATTTTTTTTAATATACATATTCTGACTGACTATACTTAATATTTTTACATTCATTGTACATGCGATATGTACTTTAATGATATATACATATATTATATACAGATGGAAAGATAAATTTTATATGAATATATATATAACTTATCATACCGGTGAAGTTAACAAAAGACTGCACATTTGATGACTCGCTACTATAAAGAATATACTACTACTAATACTACTAACTGAAACAGTTGTTAAATGGCTTTATCTATTTTTTGTCATTTTTTTTTCCTTTATTTTTTTGTTTTTTTTTTTTTGTTTGCAATTGTATTTTATCCTTAATAATTTTCTTCTTTTTATTTTTGGTACAGATTAAAAAAAATCGCTTAAATATTGCATCTGTTGGATATGTGGATAAGGATATATATTTTTACTTGTCATCATTTACTATATATACAGCTTTTTGTTTTTTTTTTTTAAAATAAAAATTTTTTTTCTATTATTCTATTTAGAGAGCAATGACAAACAGAATGGAATAAAATAATATAATAAAAAAAACGTATAGGAATGTTGCCCAGCATCCAAGCAGGTTGTAAAAACAAAAATATATAGTTAAAAAAATGAAAATACATTTTTATACTTTTGGAATGACTATATAAATTATATCTATATATATATATATATATAGTATAAATGATTTATATATAACTTGAATAATGTGAATTTGGTTATTATCGTACACACAGAATTTTACAGCGTATATATACGTATGCAAATGAATAATATACTATTATTTTTTATAGCAACTGCAGTATTTGTTGGGATAAGAAAGGGACACTTAAAATGTATGTGAATAAGCACCATATATTAATATAAAACAGATATAAATGAAATGTCCGATGGATGCTGTAATTTTCAAGTATATAAAATATGAATATGAAGATATAAAATTCTATATTTCGCCGTAACTGAATGAATAACTTTAAATTTTATTTGTTAAATTTTGTATATTTTGCACAACATAAAAAAAAGAACTTAATTTTTATAGTAAATGAATAAAAAAAATGCAATAAGAAACAAAATAATATATCTTTAATATTTACAAATTATTTATTATCTATATATTTTATAGAAAAATTAAGAACAAAGACCCTGCATTAAAATTATCTTCAAAACGATTCAGATTATATTAGATTCCATTATCTACAATTATTTCCTGTATTTATTGCTAAATCGAATAAATTCTTCTTCTTATAAAAACAAAAAATTTCGAATTGAACCAAAGTTTTGTTTAAGACAATAGCATTTCAGAAAAACCGGCTCTAATTCGTGATAAGAAATACGTCGAATAAAATATTTTACCAATTTACGGGGACTTGCTAAAATTTCCTTCATAGTTCTGCTAAAAGGATCAGAAATATGGAGGAAATTTCATGAAAAATCTGTTCCACTATATTATATCTGTATCAATAATGTGCAATTTTGATGTTGTTATAAATGTTAATCCAAAAACAATGACAGTCAGAGCAAGTATATATATATATAAGAAGAAACCTTTAAAAAATATATTTATATTCATTTTTATACGACATAATAATTCAAGTTTATAGGTTTTAGATGAAAAAAAAACATGTTTTTCATCATTTTCCAAGTTTTATTTTAAGTTTTTTTTTTGTAGTTTCTTTTTTACGACTTCATTCGACAAAGGATATACTATATATATGTTTTCTTTTTTGCAACATTTACGATCGTTTTTTTTTTTATTGTTAATATTTTCTTTTTATTATACATCTTCTTGTTATCGCACAAACATTATCATGGTTATAAAATAATACTTTATTACTTTTAAATATACATACATATATAAATATGAAATTCGTATATTTGTGATGGGAAATATTTTTAATAATAATTATAATATATATTTGCATAGCATAAAATAGAAATAAAATATTGAAAATTGGAAAATGGAAAATGGGACGATATAAATTTAGAACAAATACCTATTTTAACATGGTTTGATGATATAAAATAAAAAAAAAAACATAAAGTTTTGTATTATATTAAGTTAACGTTATGTAATAAATTCGTAAAATTAATGTTTCCTATATATTAAAAAGTGAGCTCATTTCTTATATGGCTGATAAGAGAAAAAATTTATAATAAAAACTGATAATTTTAAGGGATAACTAATCAAATAAAAACCGATGAATTTGTTTTTAATCAATTTCGAACCCTTTGATAACCATAGAAAATAAAAGAAAATTGATGTGATTATTATCGAAAAATAAAAACCTAAAAATATCATTTCAAATTTTATCCGTCTTATCAATATTTCAAGATGTTTTTTTTATATTATATATGCGAATATAAAACATAGATTACTCACAATTACTTAAAATTTTGTTCAAAATAATTAAATTACATATAATTTAAATGAAATGATATTCATATATATTAGTATATCTATATCGCGATAAAATAAAAGTATATATAATATTAAAATTGAATTACCAAAAAAGGACATTGTGCTCTATACTTTCTAATTTAATTTTATTTAAACATTCTTTATTAACATCAAAATTATTATTATATATATATTTGCTTTTTAATCCCTTTTTTTAATCTTTTAAATTTAGTATATAGGTCTAATATTTTCCATTTTCATTAATTAATTATTTAAAATGTTTTACTTAAATTGTATATATACCATATAATATTTATGTAATTTGTCTATTAGGATTAACATTTTTCTTATAATAAATAAATTAAAAAAAAAAATACTATTATTTATATAAAGGATTTGCTATACACTAAATATATAATTTTTTAGTCTTTATATAAAATCACATCAGCTATGAGGACATGAAAAAGTAATTGGTATAGCTATGGTACTAGCTGATTTATGAATTTTGAAGTGACCATAAATTTGTGTTTTTGAATAAATTGAATATTTAAAAAAATAAAATAATGTAAATCAATCATTAAAAGTAAAATTCAAAATAATATTCCGAAAAACCATTCCAATTTTATTTCAAATTAAAAATCTTTAAACAGATATTATTGTTTGATGACCCTATATTAAATGTTTGAAATTGTATCATTGTTGATTGAGAAATACCTTAGTTATTAATTAAAAAGTACAATACTATAATATACGCTTATAAAGGTCGAATTAAATTTGAAATTTTCTATTATTATATTATTAGTTGTATATTTTATAAAATTGGAAAATTGAATGTGTCACGTATATATAGATTTATTTTAAATAAAATATGCCTTTTAAATCCAATTTCTTCAAGACAAACTAAAAATAATAAATACATATAGTACAATGTAATTAAACTATATGCATATAATACACTTGTATATTTGAACGAAAACAACAAAATGTTATACAGGAAAAATATATAGGAATTTGCAAATAACAATGAAGTATTATTATTACTGAATATTGTTAAGAACATTTTGTATAAATATTTATATACACTCTAAATTGTCAATAAACTGAACAATTTTTGAGATAACTGAATCTTCCAATATAGTATAAGATTCGGAGTATTTGTAGTAATTTTTAGAAATACCGAGTAAATTTTCGTAAATAGAAATTATGTGTTGTTATATTATAGACATTTCACTAAAAATCTATTGATCCTCAACTATTATGTGGTTAACATAAGTTGCTTCTCAAGGTATCAGAAACTAGCAGTAAAAACAACCAAACAAAGTATAATTTTAAGTTGCATTTGTTATCAACTACACCACACAGAATTACAGTACTGATCAGATGAGAACGAATTTATTTTTCGTGTGTAGCTTTGATATTATATTATATTATATGTAAGGATAAGTGACCCATTACACTAATAACAAAGTTTATATTCAATCCATCTATATAAAATTTAACTCTATATATACGTATAAGAAAAATGTTCACAATTCCAAAAATAATTGCATTAAGTTATATTTTTAGTCATTATATTATAAATGGTACATGTATCTTTACTTTGTATATAGCTGTACATTATTATATTATTATTATTATTATTGTATATCTTCACAACTTTAACGTACAAGAAGGTACAAACAACAATTCAGAGATGTTTTATATATAGATTTACCTTGCGCTTGATAAAAATTACTTTTATATAAATATATAAAGTATATATAAAATGCGTGTATATTTTTATATGTAATTACATGTATTATATTTACAATCTAAAAATTCTTATATATATATATTTATGTTGAAAATGAAAACGTAATGGAACTGAGAAAATTAGATTTTTGGAATGTTCTTTCTTATACATATAGAAAATTATATTTTGTATATAAGAACTTACATATAAATTTGTTAATAATAACATCGTATATATAGTTTTATATTTCTTTATATTGCATATATAGCTGAATTTATACAGAAGAATATAATATAAAATAATAGTATTATAATAACACAAGTATATAGAAACAGTCAAATTGATGTCTATATATTTATATAGATGTAAGAAATATTTCGAAAAAATAAAAATAGGCATGGAATATACAGTTTTGTTAAGGCGGTTATGCCACTCAAAAGTATGATGATTGCAATGAGCAAGTATATTTAAGGGATTTTTTTCTATGGGGGACCATTTATTAATAAATCCGTGTACTGGTATAAAAAAAACCCCATTTTATTATAGAACTAAAGGATTGTAAAATTGAGTTTTCTTAAAGTGAGACATAATAAAATAGCGTCTGTGAACTTTGACTTAAAAAACAAAATAATTTTCGATTAAATATGGAGATGATTTATCTACTTTTCATCAATTTCTTAAATTTCTGTAGACATTACAATGAAAATAAATTTCTGGAACGTGTCTTTTGAATATATCAATATACCTTATTGATCTATTTTATCATGTTCAAAAGATACGTGAATTATTGGTTTGTACAACTGCAAAAATGGTAATTATAACTTATATATTTAATGTATATATTTATTTTAGGTAATGTGTTTTTAATAATATATATATATAACAAAAGTAAAATGATTTTTATACAATATAATAATATATTCTGTTATTAGATACACAAATTTATTATGTTTCAAATAGATAGAGTAATATACGGGTGTAGGTTTTTATTATTCGAATATACATGAAAGGAAATTGCTATTAATATATAAAAACATCCACAATATAAAATGCATAAATATCAGAGAAACGCACACGAATAATTAGCAAAATTATTTATATTCATAATTATATAACATTTCCTTTTTTGTATTTATTTGTTTATTTTCTCAATATATATCTTGAATGAAGTGAAATAAAGGTTTCCTAATAAATAAGTATAATTAAACCTTAATAACATACCATAAAAGATTAAACGAAAATGTTATTTTATTATATATTCAAAATAAAACTTTACAAATATCAAAACTCTATGAAATTGTTACAATCTTTTTTTTATTTATACTCATATAAATTTAGTTTACAAATGATAAACAATAATTTATTTACCATATATATTTTTGAAGAGATATCGATAGGTAATTCATTTTTTTATTATCTTTGTGCTGACATTGAAAGAACGAAAAAAAAAGAAGTTTACTTTCTCTAACTGAATTAAAAATTGAATATAGATAATTTAAAGAACATTTAACATAAAATACAATAAAAACACCCGGTAAAATTAATCACAAATTAAAAGTATAACCTGACAATGAGAATTGAACAACAACAAAAAAATTATAGGCTGCATTACAATCATATATATTCAATATACAATCAATCCTTATCATTAAAATATTTAAATATTCGGTAAAAATACCAAATTA
The DNA here is from genome assembly GCA_958336335.1 of Dilophus febrilis. Taxonomy (NCBI): domain Eukaryota; kingdom Metazoa; phylum Arthropoda; class Insecta; order Diptera; family Bibionidae; genus Dilophus; species Dilophus febrilis. The sequence continues at coordinate 55,047,603 of OY284469.1, read as the reverse complement.
AAAAAAAATCAAAGTATAATTTTACTTATTGAAAAAATAAATATATATTCTAAAAACACCCTATTGAATAAAAGGTAAAAATATTGATTATATTTTTTGTATAAGTACACAGATAAATATTTCTATTATTTTATACCTGATATTTAACTGTGACTATAATTTAAATTCAACGTATGCATATTTTTATCTATGTATACAAATGTTATGTGTAGGTAAAGTTAAATATAGTGGAATAATTTAGTTGTACGAACGATTTCAAATAATCTGCATATATAAAAATAATAGTTTTATAGAAGAAAAAAATATTTTATAAAAAGAATTTCATATAATTTTTTTTTGTCTAAACTATTTGTTTTATATTCATTAACGCGCGATATTTTTTTTTTTTTTAGTGCTTATTTTTATAAATAAATATTTTATGAAATTCTGCAAACGCAACTGAAATCGAATTGAAAGTTTTAAATTAACATAAAATATGGAAATTAAATTAAATCATATTTTTCACATGGTATTGATTTTAAATTGTGTTCGTTCAATGTCAACGGTATATTCTGTAGGTACCGTATCAGTAGATAATGTAAGTTCAACGTTGCAAAATTTACAAAGTGATATGTATAAAAGCAATGATGGATTACAGAATGAAGAAAAAATTCGTATTAAACGTCAATATCCATGGTCATCATTTTTTGGTGGTGCGACAACCACAACAAGTGCAACTGTGGAACCACTACCAGTTTCACCACCACCACTACCACCAACACCGCCATCAACACCGCCACCAGCAGGACCGTCATCGGCAATACCCATTGAATTCATTAATACAAATTTATCTGGTCAGACAGTCGCACATTCATCCATACCACAACTACAAAAAGATATACAACATTATCCGATTTGGCGTATTCATAAATATAGTGGTATCGTGATTAAACCAATGCCAATATCATACATTCCAAATAAACATATACAAAATTTAACACCACAAAATAATCAATCACCAACATTAACTACATCCGCGACAACATCTTCAAAGTATGATTTAAAAGCATTAGCCCGTTCAATTGGCATTACAAATGTTGACAATTTACCCAGTTTAGATGAGATTATGAGTTTGGTTGGTGCAACAACTGTAGAAGAAACATGGGAAATTATAAATGAATTTGTATCTACTGAAAGTGGTCGATCATTGGTAAGTCAATATTTAGCCAATAATGATGTAAGTGGTCAAAATAATAACGACGACAGTGATAATCAACAAAAAATGGCTGCATCTACGAGTAGCGAAAATAGTGAAAATGAATTTAATAATCCGTTACAAACAACATCGCAAAAAATGTATTCATTATCAGATGCCAGTCAATCTGAAGCCATTGAATCAATAAACCCCGAATACAATCAATCTCAAATAAATGAAAAGAAAGAACATAACGTTTATGGTGTTCCCAATATAAATGAATCGCAATCATTTTCGCAATCTCAAGCGCCACAAAATTCATTATCATCTTCATCATCACATGGATTACATCACTCAGTACAATTACCACAACAAAATAGAGTTCAATCGGTTGTTTATCGATTACCAACAAGGAATGAAGCTCAATTATTTGCAAAAGTCAGACCACAAGTACAAGCAGCTTATGATTTAAGTCAATCATTATTATTAACCCATCAAAATCAACCACAAAGAATTTATGGATTGCCAATTCAATCATTTGTACATCAGAATCAACTTCCAGCAACAACTTATGGTTTACCTTCTGTAAGTGAATCTCAATCTTTTGCACAACAACAAAATCAACCACACGCAAATCATGGTGTACCAACAACTGGTGAATCTCAGTCATTTGCACAACAACAGAATCATCCAGCAACAACTTATGATGTACCATCTATAAGTGAATCACAATTATTTTCAGGAACCATAAAACCATATCAAATAATTCGCACAGGACCAATCAACAAACCAACTACTTTTAACAATAATCTATCATATTTAAATGTTGGTCAAAAATCACAATTTCCTACTGTTTCAGGTCGTCCATTTCTATCACATATATCCGGTGGATTAGATCGCACCCATACAAATATTGAACTTCTTCAATCAATTTTAAATAGTAAATCACCCGCAAAAGATAATCGTCTTCAACAGCAATTACCAACAATTCCATTAACCGAAAAAATCGTACCCGAACAATATGAAATTCATAATAATTCAGAAATTACCGTCAAAGAAACAAAATCAATTCCATCAAATGAATCCGAAATAGATGAAAAGAAAGATGGGGTAAGTGAAGAAATGGATTACATAGATGAACCAGAAGAATCGTATTCCATAAATGCACAAATAAATAATAATAAACGACAACAAAGTGTTTCATTTCAATTACCTGCTTTACCAGAAGTACCCTATCATATTGCTCCGTATCTTAATGATTCACAACAAAATTTTCTTAAGTTACCAGCCTTACCCCAATTACCATCTCTTTCAATTGAATATCCATCAATGTTCGATGTATTATATGGTGCAAAAAAAATTAAATTACAAAACAGAACTGAACTTGATGGTGGTGGTGATGGAAGTGGTAGTTTTGATATACGTAATTTAAAAACGAAAACATTTTCGTCTGTAGAAAAAAATGATCGCATTGCAGAATCAGAACAAAATGATGATGTTGATCAAACGAAATATAGTGGTGTAGAAAAAATACCATTGTCATCGCATTACAATGAAAATTTACCATCAATTACCTCGTATGGTACACCAACCGCCCCATATTTATTAAATAATAATAATGTGATAACTTCGAATAAAAGAATTATAGCTACAGAACAAGATTCATTTACATCACCATCTGAATATACAGAAAATATAGCTATTGTATTACCAGGATATTCAAGGGAATTTAAAAATTCCAAGCATATACGAATAACCGGTCCGCAGGAATCATATGCTACTGGTAGAATTTTCAAATCCAATCCAGATGCATTCGACTTATTACCATTAATTAATAATCGACAAAAGTGAAAATATTATGAGAATTTTTTTTTATTTGAATTTTTTAAATAAACTCGATCGATCGATTAGTAAATTTTAAATTATATATATTATAGAAAATATAGATTTTGATACTTGTTTTTGTAATGTCCTTTTTTTTCTAATTCATTTCTTAATTTAAAATTTAGATTTTTTATTTTTCAAACCAATGATTATTAATAATATTTCTTGTAAAATGAAAAAGTTATTGTATGTATATTATTAAACAATTATAGTTAAATTATATTTTATTAAATAATTAATAAATTAATATTCAAGTAAATATATATAGTGGTTTTTTGTGACAAAAGAGTTTTTTATTATTATTTTAAAAAACACATATCATCGCATTTACATTTCGGTAATGTAATTTTTAACTATAATATTTATTATACTTTAGATTATTTTATTTTTTGTAGATTTAAGAAAAACGGTGTAAGAAATTTTCCATAATAAGACAGAAACCGATATGAAATCATCTACAGTGGTTTATTCAAATTTAGCCTTATTCGAAAATTATTAATACTCGATTTTTTTGAATATAATTTATTTAAATTTCTTATATAGAAATATATTATACGAGTGTAAATTCTGTGAAATGAGAAAAACTAAAAAAGTAATATACGAAAAATATATATATATAAATAAAAAAGGAAAATATATAATAACCTAATTTTCTGATTATTACATTTTAAACTATATAATATTTTTTTAACAAGCGTTTTTGTTCGTTTTTTATCTAATTTTATTTTATTTCCTGAATTCTGTTATGAAATAAGAAAAACACGAGTATATTTTATCATTCCATATATTCACAAATTGTATACAAAAATTCTTGTTGAGAAATAAATATATATCGTTTTAAGTCGTACATCTTTTCAATCTATTCTATAGTAAATATACTTTTTTTTGTATACAGTCATATGAATTTCAGTGCGATATAAATAAAAAGTAAAAAAAAATTGAATAAGAAAACTTTATTTAAATAAAAAATAAAAAAAAAGAATATACAATAATAATGTAAAAATTTTCTTACAAAAGCTAAATTGGCATTTTATCTATTTATATTTTCTTATTCTTTTCTGTGTAAGTATACATATTTTTATTGCAATATCGTTATGTTATATATTACACCTCGATATAGATTTGTAAATTTGTCTTTAGTTTATCTGTTTTTAGTTTATATTACATTTTCATTTTCGATTTGAAGTTTATTGTGTCGGAGTTATCAAAATAAATTCAAAGATAAATGGTGACATTTTTAACAATATATTTAACTGTTTAATATTCATGGGCGCATTGAAAGATTTTAAATAATCAGAAATTATTTATATTAAATGAAAAATATTCAGAAGAAATTGTTATAAAGAAATAAAATACCATTCCATATATACAAATATGAAAAACAATTTGGAATTTATATTTGTATCGATTGATATTTTCATTTTATTGGATTATGAGACCGGAAGGCATATAATTCAATAAAAAATACAAATTGTAGATATGTCGATATGAATTAATAGAAAATTATTAAATTTTTTTTAGTATATAATAATTTAAGTAAAATATTATCATTCAAAAAATGTTATGGGAAATTAGATTAAAACACAAAAAATAAAACCACATTAAACAAATAGCAAAAACTAAACATAAAAAAATCACTAAACAAATGAAATAAAAATAAATGACAATTTGAAACAACAAAAATAATATGCAATATTAAAATAAATCATCAAAAAATATTTTATAATAAAATTTAGGAAATCAACTCAAGTCTAGACAAAGACACTCCGATGTCCATTACCTGTAAAATAATATTTATGGAAACTTAAATTTACCCTAAACAAGCCCAATATTAAAACAACGTTGTCAGGGGACCTATCAGACGGTGGATAGGAGCGAATACTTGGCGCGTAGTCAGTCCGTTTGACGGGACCAGAGGGCTGGACCCAAGCATTCATGGATAGGATGTTGTGTGTGTTTAATGTAGGATAAAAGTACTAATCAGAAGTTTATTCCATTAAAAGAAAAAACCCCTTGAAAATTATACTTTTTTTAAGGTTTTTTTTTATTTGGGAAAAATAGGACAAATGATATTTTTATAAAAATTTATATAATTCAATATAATCAATAAAAATAATCTATAAGTTCTACAATATAAAAAAAAAATGCGAGTTCACAGTAGATATAATAAAAATAACATGCATATCGGTAAAAATAATTAATGGGTTTTATCAAATGCATTGATTTTATGTTGCTTTTTAGATAAAAATAACAAATTGATTTATTAAAATTGGCAATTCTACTTTATTCTTAAAATCGCGACCAACGTAAGATTTTTTCCCATAAGGGGACCTTTTCGAAGTTATAAAAACATTAAAAGCACTCAGATAAAAGCACATAAATAGATATAAATTAAAAATCACAAACATTTAAATGAACACAAAACGCGGTCTACCATGAACTCTAAACATACACAAGCATTTTATTAAAAGAGATTAAATCATTAAATTAATTTTGATCCAACTTTTGACGAATTAAATTACACTCATTATAACAAAATAAAAAAACCATCAAAAAACATTTTTTTTAATTAATTAATGAATGGTTGAAATATTAATATGGAAAAGCGAGATATTAATAATAGTGTTTGATATATAAATTTGATTTTTGATTTGATATTTGAAATGACCAATTAAATTTAACTTCTTTAATATTACCTTTAATGAAAATACAATAAAAAATTATTCTACTCACATTGGTTGGAATTTATTAATAAATAAAATAAAATTCGTAAAGTTGGCAGACAAAAAATCACACTTACCTAGAAATAGAATAGAAGAAAAAGAAAAAGAAATTAATATAAAATAATAAATCTAAAATAAAATGATTGTAATAAAAAAATAAAATATATAATTAATAAATAAACAATTGAACTATAATGAATATCCCAACCATTGAATGGTGCATGTACTAGAATGCCAGATTCTATGGATTTATGGTGGAAGTGACAGAGTGAGTTATGCGATAGTTCACCAATGTTTATAAATTCTTTATTAATAATATTCAATTGTGAAATGGATAATAGACAAAAATTTTTAAATATATATTACAATAAATATCATGATTGTGATAATAAAATCATAAAAATTAGTATATATTTGAAATAATCATAAAGTTAATTATTTCATAAATACTCAAACAAAATTATACATAAAATTATCTATTAAATTCTCAACTATAATCCTTATAAAATAACTACGTACCATAATGGGATATTAAAAAGTTATTTAATCCACAACAAATTCGAACGTTGAGCTTCAAAAAGGAATCATACAAATAATAAATAGAAAACTACATGAAATTATGATGCTGAATATTTCCTTTTTCTTTTACTTTAATTTTTCAGGAACACCATAAAATAATTGAAATCACAATCAAATGAAAATATTAAGCAAAATAAATGATAAAGCAGATACATTTTAAGCACACAAACAAATTAAAACAATTCACAAAATTAATTAAATATATTTTTTAACATTATTTTATTAAATTAACAATTTGACGATAATAATAATGAAGAAAAAATGTATCCAAGTGTTAAAAATTTATGGTGGTGTGGTTGCTTTTTTCAATGAAGTAACATTTTACGGTAAATTATGATATCATTTTTTTTTATTAACAACAACCAAAAATAAATATTAATACAATAAAATGTAAAATCGATACCAAACACATTGCGAAGGACAAATAAGAACAATGAAGAATATAAATTTTCTATTCATATAGATATAAAAAAAGCAACACAATACAATGTAAAAAAAATTATTATAAAATAAAAAGTTCCGCTACAATTTACAAAATAATATTAAGTACAGTAACAAAATGTAGACTAACAAAACAGAGAGGTACTTTTCCGAATAAAAAATCATTGCATATTACATAAAATTAATAAAGTGTTTGTATATTCTATTATAAAATCTTTGTAATTGAAACATTTATTGATCCATCGATATATTTATCTTATTTATATATTAAGTGCAAGTCTGTGCATAGACACATTCTATATTCTATGTGGTGGAATCATAATTTTTATTACTTTTTTTTATGCAATTTTTTTTTTAATTATATTATTATTATAGTTATTCCAATTTTATTCCAATTGAATTGTGTATATAAAATGATTTATGTTATAATGTTGATATGATGATTGAAATGTTATAAAAACTTAAAATATGATAAATAATTTCATATGGATGGATGGCATAATTGGTAGCGAAGCCGCCGATTTTCATACAAAATCTCACTTGTAAAAATACAAGTGAGATTTGCTTTTAATTAAGGGGGACATGGTTGTTTGAATGTTGGACAGTCGACGATGAGACATACCATATTCCAGCAATGATGTTCCCCGTAGGTTTATATATATACGGACCGCGCTGGCGTTTCTGCCAGTTGTGGTTAGTGTATATATATTCCCGGGTATCCCGTGGGGGATACCCGCTCTATATCCAAAAATAACTGTAAATGTCTTACGTAAAATAAATTGATAAAAAAAAGAAAATACAAATCTATTTTTTTATCAATTTATTTTACGTTCTCTCATCATATTTCATAGTGATATATGAAATGGAATGCTCGTGTCTCGTATCCTGACTTGGATAATTCTTTTAATTTATTTATTATATATTTATTTAACTTGTATTCCCAAGCTTAAAAAATGTTTATTGAAATTAGAGCAAATATTAAAAAAATGTGTAAACAAAAATTTTCTTTTTCTTGGTTTTCTTTTGTTAAAACAAAAATTAAATATATTAATGCATTTAAATTAACGCGGTGTTGTAAAATACTGGAACTGCTGTTTGGTTTCTATGATTTTAATTGTAATTTACCCTCGAATGGAAAACAAATAGAATTTCATAATATAATCTCATTGAAATAGAGCTAATAATTATTTGTTTATAAAATAGTACAAGTATACTTAAAATAATAGATCGAATGGAAAACGTTTCAATTATTTGAATTAAAATCCTAATAAAATCAATTTTGATTTTGTCCAAAATAAAAACTAAACAAACGATTAATAAAAAAATAGTTATAAACCATTTTATTGAATTTATATATACGAATACATTTGATATTTGAATTAGCTGATTTTTTTTTTTGGATAGTCAAAGGATTGTTGCAATAGACCACAAAAAAAAAAACAAGTCATTCTTCAATCTGTAAAATTTTCTTGTTTAAAAATGTTATTCAGTAACAGCACAATTAACTTAAATACATATCTTTAAAACCATTATACCAATAACGTAATAACGTAAGTTTTTATTACGTCACAAGTAATGAATTCTTGATTTACATTAATTATTCGCAATTTTCTAGCACTTAGCTAGGACATACTTAAAAGAAATTAATTAATTATATGCAATCAATTATTATTCTCTAAGAAAAAATTCATATAATCACATATGTATATAATGTCACCAAATCACACACAAAAATATGGTTTGAAATAGAAATTTTTACCTGAATTTAACTTTATTCAGGCATACATAAACAAATCGGTAAAGTTTAATAAAACGTACAATAGAAGAAGGGATGTATATATAAAAAAAAAATTAAATATGTGTGATATAGTAACAAAAATCAATTTTTATTTTTCAGTTTATATATCAATATTTTATTTTTATTATACATCTATGTGGAAAACTTTTATATAAATTTTCTCTATATCTCTATATATATACATATAAAATTGGTAGAATATATACGTATTTGTATGTGTATAATAACAATTTATATATATAAAATATGATGTGAATGGGAAACAGGAAATCAATTAGATGGAAACAGGAAGTAAATTTAAAGTATATACTTGTTAAAATATATATACAACTTTTTTTTTCAAATCTATACTCCATATATTTATATATTTTGTATACACGTTCGTTCGTTCATATATATAGATATATATATATATATGATAAATATGCGAAATGAATAAATTGAAATATCAAAAACAGGTAATTTTTGTATTATAAGCTTTTAATAGGGTTATATTACAGATAGATTTTTCATTTATAGTATATAGATTGCAGTATAGTAGTTCATTTATTTATTTTTTTCTTTTTTGCTATATTTAAAATTGGTTTGAAAATTCATTAAATTTTTTTTCAACGAAAATATAAATTTTATAATTTATATGTATGATAATTCATACTTTTATTCTACAAATTCCCCCTCCATAACTATATATAAATTGATTGACACCAGGAATTTTAAAAGAAACTTCATAGGTTTTTCATTTACAGAATCACTATAAAATCTGTTTTAAGAAAAAATGAATTTGTTCCATAAGAAATCATAAATTGATACAATATTATGAATGTCAAAAAATTTGAATATATGAAATTTTATGACATCTTATATTTAACATAAACATAATCTTTGAATTGAATGTAAGTTTAAAGGATTTCCTTAAGAACATCATTGAAAAATAATCCGCGTATATGAGAATGTGTTCTAATTATCGATATATAAACTTACGAAACTGTTTTTTCAATGACAAACATATCTTATTTTATTATGAACATACACAAATGGGGTTTTATAATCATAAATTTTTGTTATATGCAGTAAAACTGAAATCACACTACACCAGCAATATATTGTTAAATAGTGAAAATGTAAAGCATATTGTGAATATTAATTTCTAAATATAAAGAATGGATATTTAATTAATATATACGTAGATATATATATATATAAATAATGAAACAAATTTTTAATAAATAATAAATTTATATTTTTTGGAGGGTGAATTTTTCTTTTGATTAAATTTTTCCATGAAAATTTCATTCATTATTTGACAAAAATAAAATTGCATTTATAAAGACTACCGATACCTGAATATAGTAATAATTAATTTTAATGAGAATGTGTATTTTAAAACGAATGTATTATTTGTGTAATAAATATCATAAATTATTTTTGCGTTGAGTTGAATTCAATATATTCAACGTATATAAATATATATGGTTTTATAGAATATTTATTTTATATATTAACTATACATAAATAACATAAAACCGAAAAATAATAATGAAAAAATACCTTTTCCATATATGATATGATGAAAGCAATCTAATATATAACCATATATGTAAACGTTTTGTTGTACATATATATATATTCCAAAATAAAATGACAAATAATATGATAAAAAAAAATATACAAAAATACAATTTTAAATATGACATTTATATAAATCACGAACATTTTAATACAATATCTATATACATGAATAGTATTAACAACAATATATGATACTTTTCGAGGCACCCCCATATTATGTGTAGAGCATATATACAAATGATGCTGTAAATATGTATATATATTTATATATCAATATCTATACGTATTCATTAAAAAGTTTTTCTTTGATCTTCAATTCTGTACAATACAAAATGTAATAATACATTGTGTATACGCTATATGATGTGCTGTAGGTTAGCTTATATTCGAGTATTTAAATATATATAATATGATGTGTATAATGTTAAAGTATTCACGGCAATATATTTTAGAATTCGTTTATTATTATTATTACATTATATATTTGGTGATGCTTGGGGTATAGTATATAGCGTCGACAGTGGTGGTTGGAAATGCAAAAATATATTTATATACTGACTGAATGATGTTGAACGATTTCTGAAATATTTACCAAAACCTTAATAAATATACATATTCATATAATAAACATATATAAATATGTATAAACATAATTCAAATCAACATCCCTATATATATATATATAATACATACTAGAATATATATGAATAAGTCAGAAGCTCAAAATTATATATACTAATAATAATGCATATGACTTATTTATGGTTGCGGAATGGAATGTATTTAATAAGGTATTCTGTATATCAATGTATCTATGTAATATCAGTATTCAATGGTGGTTCTAACGAAGGTTTCAATAGCACAAATAAACTCGCGGTCGTCCATAATATTTCATACTCATATTATTTAAAATAATTGATTTCCTAAGGAAGGAATAGACCTCTCAAGATATTTATAGTTATCATTAGAAAATTATAGATAATTTCCTTGAGAAAATAACATAGAATTTCCTTTAGGAAATGACACAGAATTCCCTTAAGAAAATTATAAAGAATTCCCTTTAGAAAATCGTATATATAATATCCTAATAGAAGATTATACAGAATTTCAAAATAAATGATATTGTCCAAGGGTGCGTTTGTTATTTTTTTAAGTTTTTTAAATGGTTGAGGAAAATTAACCTTATGTGATAGTTAACTTCGTTAAGCTAGTCTACAAAAAAAAAAAGACGAAATGAATATGTTAAAATTTTGGCTTTGGGGATAGAGAATTAAACGGAGCACCTCGATTGATAAGGAACGGGTCTGTATGTATGATTAATCACATATACCTTTCACGGTAAATAATAAAATAGACATCATAATATACCATATATATCTATGCAAACTGTATATAATCATATATCTATAAAATGTTCTCTTCATTATATAAATCACTTTATTACATTTGCCTTAAAGTTTATATGCGTTATTTATATTCGGTTAAATATTAAATTTATATATTTTATGTTATAATAAAAACAAACCAAAAATTGTGATATAGGAAAACAAACAAAAAATTATAAGTTATGTTAATCGAATCTTTTAATGATACGAACTTTTAGCAAATATATAGAACTCTTATACAAAGTTTGTTACTATTGGGTGGTATTATAGATATATTGTTTTTTTGTTTAAAATCGTATGTTATATGGTGTTCTTATCTGGATCGACAGGGATCTCACTCCTCCTGTACATATTCGGTATACAGGAAACATGTCGTTTCATTTTTCTTTTAGTTTTTTAGAGTTCTATATTTTCCCATATGCTATACCATCAACATAGAAGAATAATTTCGGATTCTATAGCCAATATAATAATAAGTTGTTAAGTGCGAAATCATTTTTCATATATCAGTAAAATTAATGCTTACTGCTTTAAAGTATTTTTATTATATTTTTATAGCATACATTGAAAATAAATATATGTATAAAATAAAAAAGAGTTGTATCTATATATAGTATTTATGTATGATTATGATAGTTTTGCAATGATAACAAAGAGCTTTTTATGTATAATATATATATACTTAAAAATATGAAAAAGTAAATATATTAATAGTTTTATTTTTATATAATACACATTACTATAAAATGAATAAACCATAGTTTATTTATATGTATACCTCAGTCAACAATACCATATATATAACATCCATATATATATAGATATATTACAGAATTCTATAAAATTTATTGGAGCAAATTTTATTTATATACATATTTCCATCTTAATGTTAAAGCTATATATTTATTAAGTGCTGCTTTGAGTTTTTAACATTTTTACTAAATTCCATTTATAAATATATATATGCGCTGCAATATAATACATGAGAAAGATGAGCCTTTATCCATTCACTATATATATATATATACAATACATACTATATATAAATGGTTTTATGTATATACGAACGAATGTTGAAAACAGATATACTTTTGTGCAGATCTAATAAGATATTGCATGATATATAATAATATATATATATGAAGAATATATTTATATATTTATACAGTAAAGTTAAGTGTACATTTTAAACAATATTCGTATATTGTAATCCTATCTATATATATATATATATAAATATATTCCATAAAGTATATGTATAGGTACATAAATAAAATGAAATGTTCAATATGGAAGATACTGAACATAAATATATATACAGTATAATAATAAAAATATATATACCATATTTAAATGTAGGTATAATATAATGGATTTAATGACAAATATATACTTCGGTTAAATGTATATAAGTAGTAATATAGTATTTTGTAGATATCACCACATTGATTTTGTTCAAAATTTGATTGGATGCTGAAAAATCCACAAGATCTCTGGAATATTTCTATGACTAAAAGTCGAAATATTCGCATTACAGATTCCCATATAAAATTTTACATTTGTTTCTATAATTCCGTATTTTAATTATATATCTCATTTAATTGCAATGTGGTGATATGCCGAATTGGTTTACCGAATTAAAAGAGAATAAAAATTGGTTTACTGAACCTGCCTTATCGAACATCACTGTATTATTATTAGATATTCGTTTTATAACAATAAATGTTAAGTTTAAATATACATATGAATATGGATATATATATATATATATATATATAACGTCTGACATAATATTTTGTGCGGTGACATTTGGACAGATTGCGAGGTATAATATTATAAAATATAATGCAATACTAGAAACAATAATAGAAAATTATTGTTATAACATTTTCTATATATGTAATATATACACGGTATTATATGTTTTGATATTTATATTTATTCATATATTAAATTATCGCATGTTTATTTCCAATTAAATGTTTATCTTCGCGGTATTATTTATATTAAAGGTATATCAATAAAGTGTTAAATATTTAATATACATTTATATTATACACTACATAGCACTTAATATTATAATTGAGCTTAAGTTTTTATATACTATCAGAAGTTTGCATATAAACATCTTTAAAATTGTGAGTTTTAGATATATATAGACTCAAAAAATTTTGCCGTATCAGACATAGTCCTTTTCTAACCACTACTTATTTCGATAGCTAAATACTTAGTTTTTCTAAACGCACGAAAAAAATCATGTATTTTCTATTTATTGACATATTATACATTTATACATATTGCATTTTTATATGCCATTTACTGCACAAATCTTTTTGTATATGCTTTTTTGAAAATATTCCATATAAATTATATCCCATAAATCTATAATGCATTTATATAGAATGTATGACAATTACATTATTTTATAAATAGTTCATATAAAATTTTAATAATTGTTATATACAAAATAATAACAATATAATAATCATCGATTAATTTCAAAATAAATAGTTTTGTATATATAAATTCATGCATATACATACGAAATATGGAAAATTGTATATTTAGATGGAACACATATAGATATGTATATAGGTAGATTATATAATACATACATTTTTGGTAATAATGTATATTTAATAAAATGAACTAATTACCTTAATGGAATTCAACCACGAATAATATATATTCATATATGTATATACGATAATTACTTGTGGTTTTACTGTATATAGATATTTATAAAACGTACAGAGATGTAATTATATAGGGCATATAAAATTTGGCTTTTATAATAGATGCAATTCTATCGATAGATTTTATTAACATAAATGAGTCATTCATGAATATTTTATATAACTGCTGGTGCTGGATGTGCAACAAAAATAATCTTCAAAATATAGAAAATTATGATCTAAAAGTTGCTGTAAAGAATTTTTTACAAATCAACCAATTTAGTTATGAAAATTTAGATTCGATTTTTGTCTAGTGATATGTTGGTTCATTCATAGACACCGATATACGTATGGTTTGAAATGAAGTACTGCGATGAGGGTTAAAATGAAAATATTTGTTACAAAAATGTTTATAATATGTATGATTTTCATAAATAAATTCAAACAGAGATTGTCCAAAAATTAATGGAATAAATATTACTATATTTAAAATTCATTTATGTTTTACATTATGTTAGTTTGAATAATTAACAAAACAAAATTGTTGAATTTAAAAAATCATTATATGAATTAATATATATATATTTGTAACTTTCCATATATATAATTTAAATTTTCCAATTTTAAATTTAATATATTAAATGATGATAATTGGTATAAAATATAGATATAATAATAACCAAAATTTACCACAACATCATTTCCGATAAATAGGTAAAAAATAAAAAAAAAAACAAACGACGATTGGATTTCGGCGTCCGGCAACACACACTCCTGTTGTATATATTCTATAATTTGTTGTTCCTTATATAATTATATTCGCATACACGTGAACCGATGGAAAAAATATTTAAGTGCATGGGCAATTCGGATTGGAAAATTAAAGAAACAATGTGAAAATCTATTAATGTCTTTATTAGGATTTTAACCCGGATGACCTTAAAATTTTGTCAGAATTTTTTAGTTGTGTATTTTATCAACAATACACCACAGAGTCTCACATGATTTATAAATAAAATTGAACATTTTCATTGTAACTAAAATCGTATCGTATCTTTATTATATGCGAGCATTTTAATATTAACATTTTTAATAACAATAAATACATAATAAATAATTTAAATCATTGTTTAAATGACCGTTTGTGGTTAATGCAAATACTTTATGAATGATAAATAGATTAATTTATAAATCAAAAATTCTTTAATCCAAAATATATATTTAAATAAAATATTACGAGTTAAATAAATTGAGATAAATCAGTTAATTTTAACCAATCGAAATCATCACATATTTCTTATACATTATCTTATAAAAAATACTATGCATTACAAATTTTTATTGCAATTAAATCAAATATAAAAAATATAATCAAATAAATAAATCAAATATATAAAGGGATCACGACGCTGGAAATGGAAAAATAGTTTTATAGCTATAGGTTTATTACGAAACAAGATATTTTTTCTTCGGTAGGTAGAAGTAAAATAATATTTTAATGGCTTCAAAAAGAAAATAATTAGGAAAATAACTTCCTAAAAAATATGCAATAACATTAACCGTAAGAGTAAAACCTACAAGTTGTCCAATCTTTCCATATATTTTCCCATGCGATTCGTCGTACGGTTATAATTATAATATAATTATCGACCCCGTCAAATCATTCATTTATATAGTCAAAGACGAACTACATAAGACATTTTTTACGATAATTTCTAAATATGTTTTTCATTACATATATGATACAATTCAATGATACAGTCGCATATTGAAGATATACACGAATCAATCAATATATATATATAGCACATACACCTATATTTTTTATTTTACTTATACGGTAGATAAGCGAAAAAATGTTCCATCAAATTTATTTGTTGTATATTCCTTTTACAACATATAGTTAGACTTTTTTTTTGTAAATAGAATCAAACAAATATATAAAAAAAACTTGTGATGTATATAGAATATATTAAATGAACATATATATGAAATATAAATGTTGAATTTATATGGCGTTTGTTGTATATATATCATCATATAATAATATATATATATATATTTTTATTACGGCGATGTATAGTTCTTATTTCAATATGTCTTTCGACAAGTCGATATACAGCATATTTACTATATACACGCTCATGAAAAGAAGTACAATATATGAAATATACAACATCGCATTCGTTTTCTTTTCTTTTCTTTTTTTTTGTTATATAAAAATAAGAAAAAAAAAAGTAATATTACATATTCAATATTCAAAATATGATAATATAATTCAAAAAGAAAATATATATAATAATAATAATAATAAAAAAAAATGTAACATAAAATTGGAAAATGTCCTGTACAATTTTCATGCATATAAATGAAAAATTTTGTGTATTTTTATAAGACGAAAAAAAATATACACACACGTTCGGTTCTATATAAATATATATTATATATACAGAAAAAGATATATTCAAAATACCGAATATAGAAAACAAATTATTAAAGATGAACATATAAAGATATTTAACATATTTATCAGTCAGGATATATATAATTTGATAATATTATTTAACATATCGCTTAGGGAAAGTTTATAAAGATTTTAAATAAATATGTTACTAAAATTCAAGAATAGTTTGCATTTCGATTTTTTGCGGTGTTACGGTCTTGAAGAATATTAGAAATCTATTATAATTATAAGTTGTATTTGGTTCTATAATACTGTTTATATATAATTTATCCACAGAAGCATTAATATATATTTGATGCAATACGGGTAAATTCAAATGACTTTAAATGAACAAAAACTTTCATTAATACCCAATAATATAGAACATTTTTATCATTCTATATTTTCATTATAAATAAAATACACACACCTTTCGATAATATGCCCAAAAAAATAAAGTATAAATAAATATCAAACTGAATAAAAATAAAAATAAAAAAAATATAAGAATATATGCGGCGTATATATAAAATACTGTCGTATATATAGATTACATTATCGCGAGTGTATATACATTTTATATACATTTTTTCCAGGGCAGTAATTTCATTTTGGAATTGTTTCTATATACGTACTATATATTTTATAAATACATATTATCAAACCGATGGATTATTTGCATTGGTATGTATATTGTCATTTTGGTGATAAGGGAAACAAAAAACTGAATAACTCCCCTGTGAAAAAAAAAACAAACAAACTATGCGAATATCGCACAAAATAATAAATATACGAATTATATAAGGAAATAAAGGAAAATTGGAAAAATGTGTTCAAATTTTTATGATGAAGAATATGGCTTTTACTCAAATCTAACAACATTCATCAATTCAAAACAATACAATTGTTATGTTAAAAGGCTAATGAACTTTTACAAAAAAATCCAATGATATATATAATATATATAAATAAACTAAAGTCAACATATGATCGCTCTCTACACAAAAGTTACTTAAGCTTAACCTAGAGAATATGTACATAAAATTTAAAAATGGCTACTTAAACATAATAAAAAAGAAACAACAAAATGGCTTTAAGCAAGTGTGTGTAGAGTAAAAAATATATAGAATATTTAATTATTTGTAAAATTGCGGAGAAATATGGGCGAGGTTATAATAGCTTTTCATTCTATAAAAAAAATGATCATTTGATGACTTTACTTTTGTTTACATATATTTAAAATAAGCGTATGTAGGTCATTGCCACTTTATATAAGTTTGTATTATATTATTGTTCTGTTAACAGGTGAATAAACTTTGTCCATTTAAACATTTAATTTGGACGGCATGTATTGGATTTATTTTAGTTATTTAATTAGCTTTGAGGTGAGGTATTAGAATAATGTTATTTAAAGATTCTTAATTCTAATACATAATATAATTTAACTATTAATTATTTATGTACATATTTTTAAAATATTAAATCTCAAAACGTTCTCAGTGTTTTGAAACGAACTATAAACCATAGATTTACTTCGTCCAAAAAGAGAAATTTCTTTATCAGTACGTTTTTTACTTTTTTGATCTATCAGAAGAATTTTATGTTACTTCTTTACACAAATTAAATTGATCAAGGATTAAAAATAGAAAATATCACAAAATTCAATGAATAGAGAGACGATATTTGAACGTAATTATACATAGAAAAGTATAAAAAACCAGAAATTTTAAAATAATATATGCTTAAAATCAATAAATATATGTGTCGATTCATTTTTTATTTCCCCCATAATTTTACAAAATAAACTCATATGTAATAATAGGTATAAATCCAAATATAAAATATAATTTTCTATTACACCACGAACACAATTTTTTTTTTTTACTTTATCTATAAACTAAGAATGAAAATAAACACCTAACAATATTCATAAAAATACGTTTTCTATATATGCAAATACAAATATTTGAAGAAAACAATTTAGAGTAGTACATTTCCATATGGAATATACTTTGAAAAAAATAAGAAAACATAACGAATAAAGAATTGCAATATATAAATTTGTACATATTTGTAAAATATTATATATTCAATTGTATGCAAAAAAAAAAAAGAAGATATCTTTTGAGGATTCTTAAAGAGATACCGAAAATTCAATTCTTTCAAACGAATAAATAAAGAAAGAAATATGTATGTGGAATTTTATTTCTAAAGAAAATTATATATCCGTATATATGGTTGGTGGTGGCGGGTTCGCTGCTATATACACTACTTTAATCATATCAATCTTTTGCATAAATGAATAGAGACGGATTATTTTCTTCCTATTTTTTTGTTACATATATATAAAGTTAAGTGCATATATCACTTGGTTTATTTATACCATAAGGACCTCACTGTATATTGCATAAATTCCATAAGGATCTCACCGTATATTGTGAATATCGTGTATTTTTTTGTGAATACAATGAAAATAAATAAATGAATGTATACATGCAACAGGCTGTTATTTTGGTTTTGTACATACAATATAAATGTATCTTATTCGTGTATATGTTATATTAAATAAAAATCTGTTTTTTAAATTATTTTATTTATTAATAATTTAAACAATTTTTTGTTAATTTTAATATATATGTACGTGCGTAATCATGAATTTTAAATAATCATTTGAGATTATTATTATATTAATTATTATATTAGTTTTTGTTATATTTATTATATTACATACGCGATATGATAAGTTCTATGAAATTTTGTTTGCTAATGTGTAAATATCCCAAAAAGGAAATATTGATTAGTATGGGTATTCTAATAGAATTTAATATATAAAATATTATCAGTTTGGATTTTTTTATCCATAGAAAAACATTATAAAATTGATGTGCTATCAATAGAAAATTTAATCTTAAACAAAAATGTTTAAAAAATAGTTCTCTTTATAGTGCTGATTATTTATTAATTGAAACATTTGTTCTATAATGAAATTTATTTTTAATATAAATTTATATATTTATAAATGTCATGCAGAAAAAGAACAAAAAGAATTTTCACCGATTCGTATTTCTTTTTTGTATATTATCCATTTACATTCTATTTCTTTTTTTTTCTTCTTTATTATCTTAAGGTAAAATATTAAAATCATCATCTTCAAAGTTTTTGTATATAATTTCGAGATATATATATATATATATACAATACATATATTTAAATTTAGCTTACGTAACTATATTAAAGTACCTCTAAATATATTTTATTATTATTTTTTTTATTTATTATCTAAAATGTTTTTCTATATAGCTCTATAAATTATATATAAATATAGATATTTTTTGAATAAACACAATTCTTGCATTATCACAATACCATTAGTAAAATTAATATTTTTATTATTATTTATTTTGAATGTGCTATTTTTGTTGGTTGTTGTTGTGATAAAGATGCTTTTTAGAGAGCTATATATATATTGTTAAAGAATTCTAGCTAAATATAGATAAAATAAAAACTCATTTCATATTCATTTGCCAAAAGAAAAGAAAAACTTTTTACATAATTTTCTGTTAAATTGTGCGTTTGTTTGTTTTTTTATTATACCTATTTACGCAAATAGACAAATAGAAAATCGAGAAAATAATTTCATTTTTCTAATATTTTTCCATTCATATTATTTTCTATATATTATATAACCAAAGGAAAATGTTTATAAATACATATAATATATATGGAAAATGATGAGGAAAAACAAAAAAAAACCTATATAGAAAATGCTCTGACATTAATAAACTATATAGAAAATATAAGTATATAAAAATATATTTTTATTCAACTTTATGAGGTGATTATTACATTATTATTATCATATATATACCTGCGAATTTCAAATTGTTTTAATACATATATAAGCGTATATACTTTAGACGGGGGTATATTTATATAGGGGGTAGAATATATAGATATAGAATAACTTAATAACAATATTAAGAAGGTAATATTATTTATGAATATACACGTAATATAAACAGATATATATATAGAGTAAATAAATGAATATGTATTTATATTATATGAAAAGAAAGATTCATATATTATATAATAATATGAAAAGATTTTATATATACATAACATATATCTATGCATATATAGTTGATGTTATTATTATTAGTTATACATTGTTGTAAAAAAAACCTAAGAGTCTTAGAAAATCAGAAATCTGGGCATCATAATTATGTATAAGTATAAGATATTGTAATCTAGGCATTATACTCATATAGTTGGGAATTATAATTATGTAGGTATAATTGACGATAACATTTTATGTAAATTTTTGACCAGGTTAAATAAATGAACACGGCTTATTTTATTACATAATTCATATCTTAAGTTATTGAAATTCATTATTAAAATTTAAATTTAGTGAACCAAGTTGGATGCTTTTTGGTTAACTATACAGCACCCACGATGCACGATGTATTAAAAATTGTAGCGTCTATGAACTGGGACTTGAATCGGGCATTTTCACAAATTGTGTATTATATATTATATCATAAATTATACGATTTTGTTTTTTTATTCATATATTATTATTATTATTATTATTCATCAGCGATATATGGAAAGAAACTTGAAATACTTTAATACTTTAACATTCATATATGTAAAGATATGTATTATGTACATGGTTAGTGCAACAATATATGAATATATAAATTGTATAAGTTAGTAGAAGAAATAATGATAAAGTGGTCAACTTTATCATCATATATAATATAAAAAATAATATGCATATAAATATATGTATGAAATGAAGCTCATCATATATTTTCATTTATTTTCATCATCATATATATATAATATATGCCATAAATTTATAACGTAAACAAAATATCGTATATATAATGATGTCAATGTGTTTTATATATATTCAAGTTATTAATTTAGAAATAAACATCAAATTAGGGAATATGCGATGATAATGAATATATAATGAAATTTTGAATAGAATTTATTGGGAAAAATTTACTATTCTAATAATTTCTGAAGACTATACGTAAATATTTATATATTAAGTCAAATTATTAACTCTATATATTTTCATTTAGTCAATTAAAACAAAAACACATTGATAGTAGGTAACATTTTTTTTTATGTTAAATTGTTTTAATCATTTAAATACGGTAATTTTTTTCAAATATAATTATTATTATTTATTATTTATTATTAATTATTTTATAAGATAATTAATCATATATACGATTAAAGACTTTTTAATAATCTTTTTCAAATTTAAATTATAGAAATCAATCTTAAAAGTCATCATTGCCCAATAATACCAAAAATCATTAATTTTCTTTGGCATGTGACAAATCTATAGAAAATATTTTGTTTATATATGCGGGAAATTCTGTAAACGTATCAATTTGACTAATGTGTTTTTTGATATAGAATAGAAAATAGAATGAAATAAGGAAAAAAAATATCAATTGACTGACGTCGTGTTGATATAAAACTAACAAATCAGTTTTATATATAAATAGAATATTTGTATTATCATTATTATTTTATATATTCGATATCAATAACAAATAAATAATAATTTTATAAAGGGAACTCTTCCATGTTGTATGACAACAAATAAGCATTGTGCATATATTGTTCAATATTTCTTTTACTTTTCTTCTGCTTTTACATACATTGCTAAATAAATATAGACACAATATAACATATACCTAAGGTATTATTTGATGTTGAATATAACAATAAAGGTAATGTACAAAATAAACAATTTATACGAGATGTCTAAAAATTTTTACATTTATTTTACAGTAATCTAGAATGGCATGGATTGATATAATGGGGATCAATTAATTTCTGATTGCAAGCGTGCACTATATAACTTTCTCTATATATAAAATCATATCTGTTTATAGTTTTTTTTTAAATCTTGGACGTTTTCACAGAGGTTTGTTTTAAGAAAATTGAATCAGAATGAAACGAAATTGGTATTTAATATTATAGGATATAACTGATAAATTTTCGCATGTTATTTTGAAATGATCTGAAGTGACACAAATCATATGATATGCCTGGATATAATATAGAAATAAAAGGCTATCGAAATTTAATGAAAATGGTTTTTGTTGGGGTGAACTTGCTCAGAATTAAGAATTTTCTAAGAATTTAACGACTTTAAATGAATTTTATAATGGAAATTGTAACCAAATAAATTTGGCTTATATTTTCTCCTAACGATACCTTTCTAAGAATAGTGAATCTCTATTGGTTAGTTTTATAAAAACACCGAACTACACAATGATGATAAAAACAAAATTGTATGTTCAAAACCAATATTCGGGTGCAAGCGAGCATGTATTTTTTTCATATTTTGACAGATAAAACTCTAACTGAAAACAAAAATATAATAAATAAACTAAGCAAATATTTACAGGTAGATGATATGATATTTCAATGAATATTTCTAAAACATATATAGATATAGAAATGGTTTTTTATATTAACATATTATATTTATTGTTACATATATATAGGTGAATATATATCACAAAAATCGCAAAGAAAACTTATATTTATTGATTTGAGATTCTAGAAAAAATAAACAAAAATAGAAAAAACATATATATAATAATAAAAGAAAAAGTTAAAAAATGTATTGTAGTGCCTCTTATATATAAATATATCAAAATGATGAGATATTCATCAATGTATTTTTGTAACTTATATTTTATGTACTTTATACACAGAAATATGCTTTTCATTTTATTTCGTCTTCATTTTATTATATTTAGAAAAAAATACAATAGTAAAATCTATACAATATCAAACAAATAATCATTGTACTTCGTATACAATCAAATACAGACAGAAAAATGATATTTTTTTTTGTATGTTTCTATTGATATTGTGTAGGTATGTAATAAAATATATATAAATCATTATTTTTACGATGTACAATTCTATATAAATCGTTATATTCTGTTGAAATAATATACACTTAGTTGCAAATCCCATTCAATATATATATATATATATATATATATATATTAATCCGATATTATTTAGAATGAGCATTTGTAAAACGATCAGAATAATTACAATTTTTAAGAATTGACACTTAGAAAACAGATTTGGTTGAAAATTAAAAAAAAATACATCTCTGCTTTTAAGCGTTTTTATAGTTTTGCAACAAAGTGTATATGGATATATTTTATATATTAATATATGTATCGTCAAATAGTAATACAATATAGGTATGGGGGTATGAGTGATTTCATCAGTAAGCTTGACTAAAACCTTTCATTTCATCTATACCATATATATGTGCTTAATTTAGTTTAGTTTAGATGATATTAAATAAGGAAAGCATTAAATAATAAATTTAATATTGCAAATTAAATTTTAGATTTTATAGAGTAAATAATATATAATACAGGAATTCTATTTGAGCATTTTCTAGAAAACCTCATAAATTTTATTAAAAAAACATCATTTTATTCACTTTTGAGTTTACGAGATTTATGAAAAAAAAGAAGAAATTATAAATCAATTTGGTATTTGTTTTAATGTATATAAAATATGATTTTATTAAAGGAATTCGTTTCAATTCCTAAAATCTTGACTCATATCACAAACATTTTATCCATTTATAATAAAAATAAATAATTTAATGAAAATAAATCATTGGTGTAGAATAATTTTGTTTTGATCATGTGAATTCTATCTCTAATAACCGATAGGTTAACAAATGATAAAAACAATATCTCAGTTACATTGAATATTTTTAATCATTCAATTTCTCTTATATTTTTTCGAACGTTTAAACGTTTAAATGAAATCAAAATTTCTAATGAAAAAATATTCGATCTATAATCATATTCTTTTCATTCGATCTATTCTAATCAAATCAAATCTAAAGTAAAATTTGTTTCATAATGTAGGTATAGTCCTTTTTGTTAGGTATTTATTAGTATATTCATAACTACATTTAAATTTATAATATATATATATACCTATATATATATATTGGAATCGTAAAACAACTTACAAAAAGGAAAACATTTTCAGAACACATTGGTAAACCTCGTATAGATATAACTATAATATATATGTGTGCAATATGCATACATAACATACCTTACATTATTTAATACATCATCATCACACAGTGAGAATTTCAACTATATTGTATATATAAGCATAACCAATATGATATAAATATTTGTTAAATATATATACATATTTAGGTATACGTTTTTCGTAATAATATTTTCAAAATATTATATTGTATATATATATGTAAAGATATATGGAGATATATATAATATTAAGTTATCTTCAGTTCATAAAACATGACAAATTTTTGATTTAATTAATGACCAACATGCATACAGTATATGTATATATTTATATATATACCTCTTACATATTATATATTTAATTTATTCTGCATATATCAAAATTTCAAAATTTTCATATTGTCGTGGTTGATGTGAGTGTATACATACATAGTTCTTTGTCAAATATAACGAAATCACCTTTTAAATTATCGAAAATAACTTCAGGATGTTAATATACGACATAGCATGTATGGTAAACTTATTATTGAGACAGAAATGCAATGGGCTTATTTTTATTTTTATTTTAAGGCTTCGCAATAACCCTTCATTTTAGCGTAATGTTGAATCTTTACAATGAAGCTAACTGTAATATGTTTTCTGATGCAAAAGGGCCAAGGCAAAACAGCCATAATCTGGAACTTATTGCAGGTCCCAATATCAATTTAGAGTATTCATATATTATATTTGAAGTGTTATACTAAATGGTATGGGTAATATTTGAATATATTTATTTATGTAATGTGTTGTTAACATATACACCATGATTTTATATATAGTTATCTATATATACATATAAATTGTTAAACAGAGTAAACCTTAAAAGCTTTTCATATATATATATATATATATAAATATATAGAGACTAATAACTGGATGTTGGATATATCGCATCCTCTATACATAGACGAATAATATGAATTAAATTCGCCTATACTTTGAATCTTCGTTTGACACTTTATTTAACATAAAGTATAACATAACATTATATGTATATTGATAGATATTCCATTTGTTTATATCATCCACCGTAGCTATATAAGATATTCTTTGATAATGTTTTGCGTTTTATGCACTTTGTATATACGAAAATAATTATATATAGAGATATATGAAAATGACAATGTCTAATAACAAATTTTAATAATTTAGAATATAAATATATGTAAATAATTCATTGGAAAAAAATGTCCATATATTTAAATAAAATATAATAGCAATAGAAAATATATAATTATATAACAAAAAGGATGTTTAATGGGACGTTTTAACTTTGTGTATATCATCGCAAATTGTTATATAAATTATAAAAAAATATTATGAGTTTATTTATTTTAAAAATTTCAGTTTATTTATTTCCAAAAATTATATTCAATCCAATTAGATAAGATTAGATCTTTCCCAAAATATGCATATAGAATGAAGAAGGAAAATATTTTTTATTTTTTAAATTATATTTACTGTCGGCATTCTGATATATTTCGGTAACATATAAATACAGATATATTATTTATAGAAATATTTAATATAAAAAAGATATTCATTTATATATTTTCCAAAAAGAAAAGAAAAACGTTTTATATAAACACAATTTTGATTGCTTTATTATCATCGTATATATATTCATAAAGTATATTTATAATATTTATATATTTTTTGTTTATATATGAAGATATAACATATATATTTGAATATGATTTCATTTATATACGTATATATATTAATTATAATTACATATATACAGAATACATATTTTATATTTTAATATTTAGAAACATATATAACCAAATATTTATTTAAGTATATATTTTATATATATATGGTATATGAAAAACATTGAGAATAAATTTTATATGCATATATTATATATAGATAGACTTTACTTTCTTGTATGTAACCCTAAGTAAATATCTAAAATAACTTAATATCTTAAATATATGGGTTTGCTATATATAAATGCGAATATTTAACGATGATGAACATAAATAATTAAATAGTGTGATTTAATTTAGTTCTATTATAGGAACAAACATGAACTTTATGGTTGAATATATTTATTATATGTATATATAGTACATATAAAAAGGAAATATGTAAAATATAAACTTTATCATTATATATAGTATATACAACACGCTTTTATGGCATAATATTCACTCTTAAAATTTAATGGTAATCTTATTTATATTCACATTCAATCTATATCTATACATATAGATATAGTGTTAAATTCTATATATATATGTATACCTAAATATAAAATTTTGAATATATTGTATAAATAAACTTTATGTATATATATAATAATTGATATACATACATAGAAAATATATATATAATATTAATTTATTATTGTTGATTTTTAGATTAATATATTAGATTAAATTGAATTTAAATTATGATCGATATTTATTTATCTATATATAAATATATATATATGTAAATATAATTTCAAAATATACAAATAAATATTATATGTGGATTCGGAAAATATTTAGAAAATATAATATATATATACAAGGAATACCGATTAACTTTTATTTCCTGAGCATTACTTCAAAATTGAATATCAATTGATCTGATTTTTCATAGAAGAATATTTTTAAAACCCATCATTGGTTCAAAAACAATATAGCGGATATAGCAAAAAAGTGTCTGTGAAGAGTGTTTTTCATTTTTCCTACACTTTCGGTTATAATTTTAAAAAAAATGAACTGATTTCTATAATGATCTTTTGCAACAATTAAAAATTTAGTTGAATTCTCACAAATAATATAAAGAAAATGAAAATTGAAAAAACTATATGTCTGTTTAATAAATAAAAAATTTGGAAAAGTGAATTTTCTGGAAATTTTTGATCAAAAAACTGTTTTCTTTTAGTACTGCAATTAATTAATCGTTAGCACACCTATCAAAATATCCTATCGTTTGGACAAATCAGGACAAATTTTTTCACGCTCCATTTCAATCAATAACAAAAATTTTCTTATAAAAATCTATATACATATCTGTATTAAAATACAAATTAATATATTCGCAAATAAATCAATTTTTTATCCACATAAAATGTTATCACAATAAATTTGATGCACATGAACGATATGGTAATTTTTATATATACAATATTTTATATAAAAAAAAAGTAAAGTAAATAGAATTAATTTTATTAATATATACATATTTTATTTTATTTCACAATATCAAATTCAATTTTTATTTTGTATCATTATTAAATTCAATTGTTTGTCAATACATAAAATCTACTATATATATACTCGTAAATTAAATTAAAAATAAATTTTGCAATATCATATAATAAAATTTATACAACAAAAAGTATATCGATGTTTTATAAATGGATATAAATGGAATATACTTTGGTCCCGTCCGTCCGTCTATATTATATAACCAATATATGTATATAAAAATAATAAAATATATATATAATTTACCGCACGAAAACGTAACATAAATTGAATTGAATTGAATAATAAACACTTTTAGTTTTTCCGCTGTATATACAAATAAAATATATACTATATATAGAGAATGAAAAATTGCATGTTTATATAATAAAAAAAATAAAATTTAACAAAAAACCATTAATATATACAAAATAAATAAATAAATAAATAGAGAAAAAACGAACCTGATTGTTGCTTTTGTGGTGGTGCGGTTGAAAAAAAAAATTGCACATAAAAAACATTGATATCATTGCCAAATTTATATAATTTTTTTTATACAAAAAAAAATCCATCAAACAACAGACCAAGACCATCTAGTATTTGGGATTTCCTCTTTTTATACATATATTTTCTCTATATATTATTATTATTATATATAGAGGTAGGTATATAAACGATATACATTTATTTATGTATCTATCTATCTAAATATATATAACCATATCACATTGCATTCAATAAAACATTCAACATACGATACATGCGAATACGACGACGTTGATATTGATAAATGAACATATATATATACAATTTGAAAGCGATTTTTGCCTTGTTTAATTTTATTTCAATGTTTTTTTTTTTACTTTTCCATTGCGGTTCGAGTATTTTTTTTTTTTTTAATTTATATAGAGATTATTTTTTGTTCTATTTTAGTTGTTATACAAATACATAATTATTTTTGTTTTATTTGAAATTAATTTGTGGAAAATTCATTAATATAGGTAAAAATTATAAAACAAACATATACAATTTTGTTTTTGATTGAAGTCAATGGAATTGAATTTTTTTTTTTTAAATGGTTTTATACAATAAATAATACCATATATTCAATTGATGTTAACGAATTCCATAATCCGCGGAAAAAGTTGAACATTGTTCGCGGTCCGCGAACGAAGTTGAACATTGTTCAATTCAATACAAAACTCGATGTATATATATAATTTCATTTTAATAATTATTCGACATCTTAATACTCATAAATCTATTATCATTAATATATATATATATATAAATAAATAAAATAAAGAATATACATTTAAATATGTATCTTTAAACAATAAAGATTGTCGTCTCTTCAAAATAGATATATATATTAATTTTTCCATTAGTGACAATTAAAATTATATAATACTCCTCTATATACATATATATCAAAAACAAACAAGAAAAGTTTATAAATTTCACAAATATACATTAGAAATTTTCTTTATTTTTATAAAAAAAAACAATTAAAAATATATTTATTCAATTTAAAATAAATTAAAATATCATTTCATATTTCTTTTTTCCATTGCTTTTCCTCACAAGTTTTCTATATAGACTTTCACAAGCACATATATAAACGTATATATAAAATAAACGAAACTTAAATGCTTTTATAAACAATATTTATACTATAATATGGATACAATTTCGGAAATACATGATGAGAAAAATGTTTATAATCTTAATGTCAACAATGAAAAATAAAAAATCATCAGGAAATCTGATACATATATTTTTTTCCAGTTTAATTCATACATTTTTCTACATACATATATTGTATATATACCACATACGCACACGTTATACTGTGAGGATGCTACGAGGAGGGTATATATATATTATGATATTATGAATGGTATATAAAATAATTCTTTGCTCTTTTGTTTTAATTTTAAAATGATATTATATTTATTGTTGTTTTTTTTTTCGTATATTATTAGTATATATATATTGAAATGTATATGAAATGAACATTAATGTATATTTTCTTTATAGTCGCTTTTATAATATAGATTTAATCTTGTACCAACAAATAAATCTGAGTGCGAGCTTTTATATATTTATACTTATTTATTTTAGAAAAATCCTCCAAATGAATATATTGTCACGTTTTCTTAAATATATATATATATATACGAAGAACTATATATAAGCGTGTATAAGCGTGAATAATATAGGAAAATGAATCACAATATATAAATAAATATTTTGAATATCATACACGAAAAAAGGGTATATATATATATATAATAAGCTGATATAGGATAGGAATATCGGATTCTTTTAAGTGTTTTTTTTTATATGAATATATTTATTTAAGAAAATTTATTTGCATATATACTATATAAATAATTGTAATGTGTATTAAAATGTAAATTTTATAGATATATGTTTTATATACACTCGTGCTCAACTATTTAAAAGTTCCATTAATAGAAATTAAACTATTTTTATTTCATATAAAGTAAAAATGATGTGTTGTTAATTATAAATCGCAAACCAACCATATAATTTTATACAAAAATAATGATACATTTAATAGATAATTTATTTTAATCCCATAAAAGTGTGTAGTATAATTAATTGTTTCACACCAATCAATTTAATTATACAAAAACACTTCTCATATAATTGCAAGATATCAATAAAATAAAATTCCTTGTTTCACTCTATCATAGATACAAATGTGACAAATCCAAATGTGTTAAAATTAGTTGAGCACGAGTGTAAATATATTAAATTTATAATATCATAACAAAAGGATATTCACAAATAAAAAAAAAAGTGTGTGGTTTATGATCTTAAATTTCGTCTATTCTATGAATAAAATTGCGTATGAATTTTTATAAAATACGTATAAATTAGATATTGATATAAATAAATTTTTCAGATTATATATATATGTGCTTTAAAATTGGGTTTAAAGAGGAAATGGTGTTGAGTGGATTATCACAAAATCCAAATTTTCTGACTGTATCTTTTTAAAATATTTTTATATATGTTTTATTGATTTAGTTAAATTTTAGTTTTGAATTAATTCAATAAATTTGAATATCAAAAATTATGGAAACTAAATATATATACTTTAAATATTGATTAGACAAAAAACATACAAATTTATATATATATATATATATACTTTCCGTCTTGAGTTGTTTATATATATTCAATTTTTGTCTGTATTATATATCCAAAGTTTTGAACTATATATATTGTTTGTCGACATTAAAGAATTTATGGTTTTGTTTACAAAAAATTATCCTTAAAAAATGAAAAAGTGCATAATATTTTTCCCCAAAAATGTATTAATATAATCATATTGTTATATATATATATGTTACATATTAAGTATATTATAATATATTTATAATATATAAAAGAAGATTTTCCCTTTATATTTTTCCGATAACCATGCAAAATTTGGGAAAAATAAAAGTAAAAGATAAAGTCAAACCCTATCCACAACGCCAAACATATTTGAAACATGGATCGAAAACAGAAAGATAAAATATATACATATATATAAATATGAAATTAATTTTAAGTATATTATTATTGGAATACTTTTATTTGTATAAATTCAGAAATTGCTGAATATTGTTTTAAAATAATATTTTTATTTATTATGTTCTGAAGTTTGGTGAAATATAATCTTTTATATTGAAATTAAAATATTTGTGTATTTTTCGTATTGTTAATAAAATGATATTGCCCTTTTTATTTATTTATTTCTTTTAAATTTCGTTTTCTAACAATATTTAATATTACAAAACTTCAGATAATCTCCCTAATGTTCAATCTAAAAAAACCTACGTAGCTATCGACATATTTAATAAAATATATCTATCATATGCGAAGGAGTACTGAATATTGGTTAATTACGAATCATAGCGATGTCTTGATTTACTTCAATAAATTTATAAATATAAGATTATACAAAAATTGCAACGAGATTTTCAATGATAAAGTGCATATACAAAATGGTATTTGTAATACAAAAAAATTAATTTTAGTTTTTATATTAATATTTTCATTTTCATATAGAAGAAATACATTATATAAATAAATATTAGTTATTAAAAATATCAAACATAAACATATCACAAAATAGATATACATAAAAAACACAACAAATAACATTAAAAATAAAATAAAATCTAACTAACTAAATAAACGGAACTCATAGTCCAGAAAATTTCAATTCCCTTACCCTCCGTTGTCGCAAAAAAATACTTATAGAAACTTAAAATTACCCTAAACAAGTCCAATAATAAACAACGTTGAACGAGAGATATAGGATAAAAGTACTAATCAGAAGTTTATTCCATTAAAAGAAAAAAATCACATGAAAATTATACTTTTTTTAGGTTTATATTTTGGGATAAATAGGACAAAATACATTTTATCAAAATTTATATAATTCAATATAATCAATATAAAAATCTATATGTTCTACAAATGTTAGTAGTACTACACTAGGTTCGAGTTCACAGTAAATGTTTCATGCAAACCATGAACAATTTAATGCGGGGTCTTTCATTAAAAATTGTTAATTTTATTTTATTTACTGATTCTCATTTGATATGATGTGATAATAAATTGATATTTAATTTATTTTTAATGATAAAATAATATTATTTCAAATTCATTGATCATTATTCCCATATGGGGACAAATTTAAAAATTATTCCGAAAACCCCATTAAATATATGCATATATTTTTAAAAAGAATTCAAACAATCACAAATGTTTAATTTAACTACAATTCTACTATCTACCATGAACTCTAAAAACATATATTTGTATTTTTTAAAAGAAATTAAATAAATAAATTAAATTTGGTCCAATTTTTGTTTCTATTCGATTTTTATCGAATGAAAATTGATAATAAAACAATTGAATTCAAAGTAAAACAATTCAAAATCTGGTGTTTCTTAATGGCAATACAAAAAGCTAAATTTATCAAATTTATTATTAATATTACATGTAAAATCTTCGCGACGGCTAATTTAATTTATCTTTTTAATATTATACCTTTAATAAAATACAATACAAATGTTTTACTCACATTGTTTAAAATTTATTCATAAATTACATTAAATTCGTAAAAGTGTCACACTTACCTAGAAATAGAATAGAAAAAAACATTAAATAAATTAATATAAAATAATATTATAATCATTAATAATACATATAGTAAATAAAGCAATTAAAAATCGGATTTATGGAGGAAAAGGCAAACGTGTCTCAATGATTATTTCATATATACATAAAAAACTATCTATCTATACTAAAAATACTAAAAATCCCCATAAAAACATACCATACGGGACTATTGAAAAGTGATTGAATTCAAAGGAGCTATTCAACTGTAGTTGAACTATAAATACAATAATGAATCTGCATGTTGTATTTAGAATCATTTGTTTTGATTTTAAAATAATTTTTCAGGAACCACAACAACAAAAAATAGATTAAATTACAACCAAAATAAAATATTCACAATCAATATGAAACCACTTAATTATAAATTAATTAAAACCAAATTAAATACTTTTCAATATTAAACACTATTAAAATTTAAGTAATAAAATATATATTTTAATATAATTATGAAATTAAATTAAAAATTTGACTATAATAATAATGAAGAAAAAACCGACGTGTGGAATAAAAAATGATGTATGTGTGATTGCTTTTTTCAGCACGTCGGTGCATAGAAGTAAATTTTATATTTTACAGTAAATTATATAAAATATTTTTATATATGAACAAAAACAATTTATAAATAAATATATAATTAATACAATAAAGTATGAAATCGAAATCAAACACTTTGAAGAACAAACACATTATAATTTAGACAATAAAGAATATATTATAAATTATTCCATAGAAATGAAAAAGCAACAAAATTCATTGAAAAAAAATTATTATACAACGCAATCATTGATGATCGATGCCTTATCGTCTAATTCATATTAAATACATGTCTGCGTGCATAGACAAATACTATATTCTGTGTATGTAATCAGAATTATAATGTGATTTTGGTATTTGTGAGACACGATCGTTTATGATATCAATACAAATCAAAAATACGCATACGATAAATAAATACAATCAAGTTTTATATCATGATATATTTGTAAAATTTCCCAATAGACAAATAATATCGACAATTAAATATATTATCAGCATTCCAAAGAAAGTAAGACAAATACAAGCAAATCTGAATGAAAAACTTATAGATTATTTCATGAAAGGTTTGCAATGTTATACTGCAAATTACAAATTGGATACTTATAAAAATTATTATGTATTTGGGAAGTTTAAACACTTCTACCTCTTGTAGATTAGTTTTATCTTCTAAAATATACAAAATTTCATTTTCTATTACCTTTATAATGAGAATTTTCACACTTGCTTTAAATGGAATAGAGATATATTGTTCCATTACCGATCATTTTACAAAAGGCTAAAATGACGATATAAGTTACAAACATTTATTGATAGATACCTTTTTTTATGAGATTATAATTGATAAATTTATCGAAACCTACAAATAAACATTGAACAGAAATCAGATTCTACAATGATTAAGATAAAACTTTCAGTCTCAATATCGATTAGAGTTCAACAATGAGAATCCCTGTCTTTTATACTATAGCTCAGGATTCACAACAAAATCTTATGAATCTTTATATTTTTTGTAATAAAAGTAAAAGACAAACAAACACAAATAAACGATTACGAATAACAAATAAAACCTATTATAATATAACGACGGAAAAACTATCAATTAGAAAACATAAAACAAAATATTTCTAAAAATATGAACATATATATTTTAAAGAGGATGATGAAAAATATAACAAAAAATAACAAACTATATCTTGTGAATAAAT
Source organism: Dilophus febrilis (assembly GCA_958336335.1). Taxonomy (NCBI): domain Eukaryota; kingdom Metazoa; phylum Arthropoda; class Insecta; order Diptera; family Bibionidae; genus Dilophus; species Dilophus febrilis. Next base: position 55,012,665 of record OY284469.1, on the reverse strand, counting down.
AAAATCGACATTTTTCTAATTAAATTATATCGCTTAAACTTGAACAATATATATTTAAAAAAAAAAAAAAAAAGAAAGAAAAAGAAAACTCTAAAAAACTAAAAACAGAATGTAATGTGAAACTCTTTCATCTCTTTAATACTACATATATACAATGATAGATAAAACGACGTCTATCTATACCTCTACAACATATATATAGATAGCAGTAAGTATAAAATAAACAAAAATTATACACATATTATAAAGAAAAAAGAAAGTTTTCTTTTTCTTATTTTTATTTTTTTATTTTGTAATTCTCTTTTTAGTTTTCTGAAAACTTTTATCATTTATTTTCATCTCTATATATATAAATAAAGAAAATTTTGTTACATGAAAAATGCATTTACATATATTTTTGTATTCAAGCAAAATAGGAAAAAAAAGGAATGAAAAAAAAACACATTTGAGTATAAAATAGAATTTAAATTTCACTTTAGTCGCGAGCGTGCATATTCTATACGTTTTTTTTTCTTCAAAAATTATAATATTTATAATACCTTGGAAATATAATACATCAATTTGTAACGTTTTATATATTATAATATGTTTGTAGAAATATTTACTAAATAAAGATTTTCAATGTTTCGCACTCTCTCTATATAGTATTTTATTATTTCCTAAACAACGATACATAGTAATACAACTTTTTCTTTATCAAACCTCATATTGATTGATCCGTATATTAATATTGATATTTAACAGAGTGTTCTTCTTATAAATGAAATAAAACAAACAGAATCCGAATTCGCATCCCCCCTCCGCGTACGAGGATATATTTGGATCATTTTCACTAATTTTTATTTATTTTTATATCCTGTCTTTTTGGAGGTAAATCTACGTCGACCTGGTCGAGGTTTCGACGCAATTCGTCCTTTAATTTCGCAAATGGGTTTGCATCTAATATGCATGGTTATGATTACTTTTCATCGGTTAAATATTTAAATTTAGTCGTCTTGGGTGTTTAAAATATATTTAACTTGGGGATTAGTTAAGAATTAATACCTAAAACATTGAATAATTTTTATAAATCAACATTAGTTATATTTAATCATTCATAATAAATATTTTCAGGTAATAAATACCTGAAAATTTGGAATAATGATTTAAAAGGTATAAAAGTCACGTTTTTGAACAATTTACAAAATAAAAAAAATTTAATAATTCATATTATTTTCATTAAAAGCGTAATGTTAACCTACTTTTGTTACGCATAAAAATATGAATGCGTATTGGCATGAATGAATTGTAATTTTGTTGTCGTTCAACCTATGGGATACTTTTTGTTTCCTGTAATAAAATATAGTGCATGTTAATCTATTATTGTTACTATATCTTTATATAGAAATAAATGTATTTTAAATATGCGAAAATTTAATTTGAAGGTGCCAACTTTTTACTATAAAGTTTTTCACATTTATAAAATTACATATCCAAAAATGTATATGCATATATATAGATACTAATAGTTCTAAAGTAGTGTTTTGTCTAACTATATATTTTACAATACTAAATATTCTGTCTGTCTGTTTTACACAAATGAAACTAAAACTAATATTAATAATAATAATAATAATTTTGTATATTCGCATATACATTATTGTAGTATATATAGTAGATGAAATATGTATGTGCAAGTAAAAGTACATAATATATAACTCCGGGAAATTATTACATCAGTTTATTTCCTGACTTTTCCATATAAATGTATATACTTTAGTAAAATGTCATACAGATTATATTCATATATAATATAGTTATTTACCTATATATTTATATATGCTGGTATATCATTACCTTCTTAATGTTTATGCATTCACTATATATAGAAGTATAATTTTGTATATTTTGTATATAATATGAAAAGATGTGTATTTTTAGATGATCATATACATATATATGTAATTTTTAGAAAAACACACAATGGAACTTACTATATATATATTTATAATATATACATTGTCTTTGAAATTGTCACGACGATATATGCACATGCATAAAGCTTCTTATTTGCATTATATTACACTTCTATATATATGTATTTGAACAAATAGAAAATTTATTATATAAACATTGAACAAATTAGTTTTTGTAAACAACTCTAGAAATGTATATACATTTTTCATATATACGAGCTCATATATTCATATATACATAAAGACGACGGAAAATTATTGAAATGTCAAAATAAAATAATAATAAATTATATTAAATGCGATAATAATACATGAATATACATATATATAGTAAATGCATACACCACTCATTCATTTCCTTCTTATGCATATATGCAAACTAACACATTTTCATACATCCTCATATAAGAATATTAAATATAAATAAACATTTTACATATTCTTAATAATTTTAATTTAGTTTATATATCTTGATATTATATGTGTATATTTGCAACGATAAATGCAATTTATTATTAATATTATTTTATATAGATTAGATAAATTAATGTATAAACTTCAATGAAAAATTATGAAAACATTTTGTAAACTATAATAATAACACTTTTTAATATTCTTTCTCTTTAAATTATACAATTATATGAAATTATTACCATCAGGATTGTCCAAAGGAGAGGAGACCCGCACATTAAAAGCGTCAACATAAAAAAATATATTTTGACTCCACGAATGTCGAGATCATGGAGTAATTTCTAAAAGAAATTCTGTATTATTTTTAAAGAAAATTCTTTATCATTTGTATTACTTATAATATATATAAAGTTATTATTTCACAAGACTAAAATCTTTAATATATATGACCCACGATAATCAACAAATGTATGAACATTTATTGATACATTAGAAATATTTGAGAGTTAATAAAAACAGATGAAAACATTATGACATTAAATAGAATAGATTTTTTTTTGTATTTAAATTTGTAGTCATGTTATCCGATACTTCATATCCTAGAAAAAATTAAATCCGTTTTACAATACAATTGGTTATGTTTTATAATTCGTTAACGAATAGACATACTCTACCACTGAATGATAAGGTCACTTTCTAACGAGGTATTAGATACAGATTTAAATACTATTTATAGTTATAGATATGTCAATTTTCCTCAATAGAGTCATTTTTTTAGTATTAAAGTTAATTTTCTTATTTCACATAATTTACAAAAATTTTCTACGTTTATTATGTCATTTATCCAATTTATTTATTTCATGTTTTTCCATATATATAATATAATAAATGACTTTGTATTTATACTAATGATATAGATAACATATATACAAAATAATTATATATATATATGTAGTAAATTGTATAATAAAATTATTTGTTATGTGGATTTATTGCTTTAAATGTTCGACACACGGCTAGACATATTAAAAATGGTTTTTTTTATGGTTATACTATACTAAATATCCTAAATTTACTATATAAATTGTATTTTCCTTTTGAAATTGGCTGAAAAATAGAAATTCATTAATCACATACAATACATATTAAGTTGTTTTGAGGGTGGTTTGAGAGCAAAACTTTATATTTGTGTAAATTTTAGAATGTTTATTTATATTTAATTCTTATGTTTTTGGTTAGCATACAATTATGGTATATACATATATGTGCATGAGTTTGTATTTTGTTATTTTAAACAGTATAATCAATCGCCATGATTCAGCATAGAAAATAAGAATAGAATTATATAGAAATGGGTAATTATACCTTTAGTAAAGTTTATTAAATTTATCCCAATTTAGAGAACACTTTAATAATTTGTAAAATCTTCTTTTAGAACTTTAAATCAATATAGTTATTGCATATTGATATAAATTAAGAGATATTTGTGAAAACAATTTCTTAGATTATAAAATGTATAATGGAATGACATAAATAGGTCACTGAGCCACATTCAAAGATAAGAAGGTATTTTCTCTGTAGGTTATATATTGTATAATTTCAAATATGACTTTGTGTATAAATTATACTCATCAATATAAAATAATTATATTTGTTATATGTAAATTATTTGCTATATTTTTTCTATATGTGATATAGAATTGCTGGAATAGAATATATCATATTTTATTGGATGACACATTTAATAATAATGCATATAATATTAAATAAAAAACCTTAAAAATCTATCTCTAGAAATATATATATATATATATATATATATATATTGTATCTTGTATGTATATATAGATGTAAATATATTAAGTAAACATATTCGTGTTAGATGGGAAAAAAAGAACCTTCCCATATCATTCACATTCATATAATAATATAAATATAGTATGTATATTGCGGTTCATATAGTGTGTAGCTATATACATATTTTCATATATATTTATCTATCTACAGGTTGATCTAAAATTCACCACCATGGAGCATGGATAAGGTCAAATACAGATGATTTAATTCATACGTACACTGACACTGAAGCAATTAACGGAAATGTTAAGGAGTAAACACGGATGTGGATGTGCGTGGGAACAAAGACCTTTTACAGGTCTAAAATCCAAAAATGGTTCATCAATTTTTTACCTCAATGGATATATGACTGATGTCTGGTAACTTTTAAGGCACCATGTATATTGTATAATATAATGCATTAATGCTGAAATTTACATTGTTATATATATATGTTTTATATACATACATTTATTAAAAATAATAATATGTGATGAAGCAAACATAGAGCCATAAAAAATATATATTATTATTATTATTATGTATATATTTGCAAATGATGATCGCATACACACGTACGTATATCTATATATATAGAAATATTTTTATATATTCCATATATATAAATGTATATATCTTCGTCGTCATATGGATGCTGTTCATATAATATAATATAATAAAGGAAAAATTTCCAACCATTAAATCGCAATCTGGCACTATGCCAACAAAATATCTTTTATATTTTCAATGTATAAATTTACTTTATTATATATATATATATATCTATATTTTACAATCTTTTCGTATCAGACAAACTAAAATATTCAATTTTGTGGTATTGTTGTTAGACATACATATGTATATATAGTAGAATCTTAATGCTATTATAAATTATACACAAATAATATGTATATAAAATACATGCGACTCCCTCAATATATATGTATAAATATACAAAATATGTATATCTTCTATATATACCATTTAGTATAAATGCACATTAATGTCAGTATAGAAAATAAAAAATAAAGGACAAATAAAAACAGCAACATCAACAGCAACACATTGGCATCAATATGCAACAATAATATACCAACCAACCATACCATACCGTACATATTATACATATATTTAATATACATTTAAGTATATATATTACATTTAGCAACTTTATATTCCATCATCAATACACTATTCATTTAATATATACTTATGTATATATATCAGAAAATACACAATTATCTAACTATATATGATAAAATATCCATGAATCCTCCTTTGTAAAATATACAAATAGAGTTTAAAATTTTCCGTGAAACGCTTTTTAATTTATATGTGTATTATTTTTTGTACACTATATATTTGTATATAAATATATTTATATATCTTTATGGGAAAAGCGCAACAGTTTCAAACGTTATATACACATATATGTGAATGAAAAATGGAAAAAGGAAAAATTTTGAAAAACAAAATATTTTTATAAATATATAGAAATATAGTTAAAAATTATTTCTAAAATAATATTTATTATATACATAAAAAGTAGATATAAATTATATCTGTAATTTTGTACATCACAAACTGACTTTGGCTTAAGGTTTGCAATTTTATTTTTTTTTTTAATTTTAAATTATTGTATATAAATTAAAAAATAAAATATTTTGTTCTTTAATCATTTATTATTTTGCGTTTATCAAAAAATTGTCAAATATTTTACAGTGATTAGATTCAAAATTTGTGTTTGTCAACACTATACAAAGTCAAAGGTATTGAATAGAAGTATATTTATCATAAATGTTCGAGTGATACATACGAAAGACCATATTTATAAATGTAAATTCAATCAAAATCTAAAAAATATATATGTAACTGCGGTATATTTCTTTATATAAATCGTTAAAATAGAATTTTTTCAAAATGATATGTGAAATATTCATACATATTAGAATATATATGATATGCATTTGATATATAGTTTTATTTGTTATAAAAAAACATATATGAGATGTGATTTTATAGTGTTTGAACACAATTCATTAATCATATATTATATACTTTCTAATGTATTCATATTTCATATAGCATATACCCAAACAGTGAAATATTACCTAGAGGTAATAAAATTACGACCGCGATTTTCCAATTTAAGGTACCGCACTATAGTGGTTTTAATACAGGCAATATTATTAACGCATATTTTAAATGCTTCAAGTCATTAAATTACCGATTCATAATTAGACATGAGATATTCTTTTGGTGATGTATTTGATCTTTTAATACCCTTCCGAATTTTCATACGCCTCCGCCACCTCAAAAATGCGGAAAATTCGGAATAAAAAAAAAGATACGAAAGATATGTTTTTTGATGAAAGTTATCAACATCCAAAATTACGGTCATATCACCATTTAAATGTGATTATTTGGGATAGAGGTATGCAAAATAAATATAAAAACCTATCATATTTATATATATAATATATGTATAAAAATATATTTCACATAAAACATCTGTATATTGCAATGTATGCAACAACAGCAATCAAAAATCAATGAGCTGTAAAAATATATACATACATATCTGATTTTTATTCAATTTCTATAAAAAATGTATTTGAACGAACAATATATATGAACTATATGTACACAAATCTTTTCATTTTTAAACAAATCATTGTTATTGTATATATATTGTAATTCATTTTGTTTTGGTTGCATGTGTTAATATTTTTATAAGGATTCGGTTAAGAAAATTTAGTCCAATATTTTACAGATATGATTTATAATGTACAATAAATATTGTGAAAATATTACAAAATGATGGACCAATGAATTTTCAAGAGATCGCCATCAGAAATGGTTTTGGTAAATTTTCATCATTTATAAAAAAATATATTAAAAATCGGAAAATGTGACACAAAAATTCAATTCCGAATCACTACGTGTAGTCTAATTTTTAATAGAAACATATTGAATGAATTAGATAAATATATGGCTTTATTTATAAAACGATCATATAGTTGACAAACTTTCAAGAAATCACTGTTCAAATATTGAGTTGCTAAACATTTTCCATACATAAAATACACTAAAAATACATATTATAGGAAAATTCTCAATTAAATTTTAATGCAAAATCTGACCAATGAAATCTTAATATTCCATAGTTATGTATACGATATATCATATTCTAATGAAATCGTGAAATAAATTGTCAATGTTGAAATATGTTATCGTATTTCTTTGAGAGATATTAGAGCAATATATATTTAATTAATAACACCACGAAAACTTGTAACATTTAATATACATCTTTTCAATTTATGTAAAATCATCTTCTAATTGTTTTTTATATTCATTTATCCTTTTTGATAGGGATGAGTAGATAGTTTTTAGTATCAATCATATTATAAACCATCATGAAAAAAAAACATACAACAAACACTGCAATCAACAATAACATTCACAACTGCAAATACACATATAGAAATATTCTTCAAATGGTTCTCAAAACCACAAATCAAAATATATATACATTTTTCAAACATATAAAAATTCGTTAATAATTATAACAAAAATAATAATAATAAAATAATCAATTAATACATATAATATATCAACTAAATTGTTTATAACAATGACAAAAAAAACAAAAAACACAAAATTCATGTAAAACCACACACTCAAAAGGGTTTTAACAGATAAAATTACACAACAAATTGCATTATATGCAAAAATTGACTATCGCATAATCACACACTAAATAAAAATTTTATTTATACTATCTTTAAAACTGTATAGTTTATACGTTAACATATTTAATGTGTTATTGTTATTATTATCAATATTTAAAATATATTTCTTTCTTTTACTTTTCATCGACAACATCCTTGACCGAGAAATTACCGACGTCGTTAAATAAATCTGTTAAAAAAATGACTATTTTGTATGTTGTTTTCAATGCCATTATTATTATTATTGTTATTCTGCGTATTTCAAAGACGAAGGTATAGATGCATAAATATTGATCTTATTTCTATATATTGTAAATCTAACTGAAGTATACATTATAAATTTACAGAGAATATATGTAAGTATGCATATATATCTTAATAAGTTACACGCCCTGCATTTATACATACATATACACTTTAACATATATTATACACATATATTTTAGAAAATTCTTTTACAAACGTTTTATGTATATTATTGTCGCATATACAATGTTTTGTCGGAAAATAAATATACAACTTAGGTACATGCATTTGAATATATAATATAAAATGTAAACGTTTAATGTATTTACCGGTAAAAATGTATATAGATGTAAAAATTCCCTATTACCAAGTCTATTCTATATTTTTTTTGCTCTATAATCTTTAGCTATTTTTAAAATTGCAGTCATTTGGAAATTAAATTTTCGTAATGAATTTAATATGCACCATATTAAACTTGAAAAACCATATTAAATAAACTTATAAATATAATTAAACAAAACAAAATAATTAAATATATAGAGCAAAATTAGAAAAAAAACAACAAATAATCAAATGCAGAAATTTATTTATAACATCATTGTTTTTCTTCTAAAAAAATGCAGAAAAGTGCATTCACTATTAATGTGCATTTATATCATGCATTTTCTTACATACACACTATAAATTCATTTCTAAAGGTTTAAATTAAAATACAAAAAATTTAGATATAATCTCATATAGGTGAAAGAAAAATTTTCAAAACATCACTATAAAATGCATGTCAAAGTATTCGTTAAAATATGTATAGTAGTTGTAGTTCGGCATTTTCCATATATTAATACCATGTCATCATATCATTTCATTTATATACAGTAGAATTTTTCCGCCCACAATGCATTTTTTCTACATACATATATACATAAAGATTTCTTTTTTCTATATAAAATGCAATACAAAGAGTGCATTTTATAAATAAATATATAAAAGTACAAACACACGAAATGTAATGCGAATGACAAAAATGAATTTTTCCCTGTGACATCATCAAATATATATAACCCTTTCTGTAATGCGGGGGGGAATATACATAATTTTTCAATATGCATTTTCCTCTATACATAGTATTTTACTTGCATATATAATAAATGTTCATTATATATAAAGGATTTGCAAATTTTCCTTTGCATACAAATCCCCTGTTTTTTTGCTGAATTAAACATTTTTTATATTTTATTTTATTTTTTGAAATGGAAAACACACGAGCGGGGAAATATGCATTGAGTTTTCGTGTGTATAAAAAGAAAATGAAATACTTTTATAATAAACTATGTATAAAAATTTAAATAGTATAATACAATTATATATATATATATATATGTAGAGCAAAGTTTAATGTATGGTCTTTGATACCGGCGGCGGCCTGTTGCTTATTATCTTATCTTATATTATATATGAAGGATATTTAAATGCATTTATATACAATAATATATAAAATATTTAACGATGTTTATACATTTATGTAGAACGTTATGTAGAACGATGCGATAATATATGTATTAAATATAATTATTCCAAATTTATTCAAAAATAAAATGTACATATATATAGATCAATACAATACACATCTAATTTATCAACCAATCAATCAATTAAACGACTATATTATTCTGTATTCCCAAAAGAAAAATAACCATAGCTGGAAGTCATCGAATACGGTAAAAAACCTTATAGTGAATATGCTCTAGAATCTATATGATGCAGATGATTGTTTAGACAATTCAAAGAATATATATTTTGACATTGAAAATGTACAATATTCGACCAGGACAATTCAAAGATGCAGAATTGCAACAACAACAACTAAACGAAAATAATAATTGAGTCAAACACAATCAAACAATTGGCAACAGCATTAAATGCCACTCCGTAATGTTTTTTTGGAACAGTTTAATTAAAATGGGTATGGTTCAATAACTTTTAAAATGAGTTTCATATGAATTGAAGGAAAGAGCGCAAGAAAATGGAAAAAACCCCTTTGAAATACTACTTCCAAGAAACAACAAGCAATTCTTTCTTGCATCGAATAGTTACTATGAGAATCCTAAATGTAAAAGATCTTCAATACAGAAATTCGGGGTTTGTGAATGCCGGCGGATCGACTCGAAAAACGAGGAATTCTTTAGTAAAGAAATTCAACAATCAACAATTATCTGAAAGATGGGTGATGGTGGTGGTAGCAAAAAAATGGATTTGTTGATCCAATTTGTTGATTTAATATATAAAATTAATATTATTTATAGTCTTGTCTTGAATATATTTTGATTTTATGTTTAAAGTATTTATAAATTATTCTGATAATCTTTACTCTATTCTTTTTTTTATAAATATTGCCGGAAAACTTAATAAATTAGCTAAACAAACGCGAATCAAATAGATATATATGCAAACCTACATATATTGAAAATTTTTATCTATAAACCTTTGGGGGTTATCGCATCTATGAGAAAAACTTTAAAAAGCTTTCAGGCACAAATTTATATGAAATTTAATTTATTATGTTACATCATATAATATAAATTTTATTTTATATATACCTATAAATACTATCTCATATGTAGAGATAAATTTTGTTGTATAATACATCAATTATTATTATATGTATATAAATTTGATATAAATTCATATACAAAATTCTCTATATATGAATGAAAATGTTCGGTTTGGTTTATATATTATCGAAATATAAAAATTCAATATTGTCTATATTTATTTTTAATATATGGTATATAGCAAACACACATCGAAACGAGAAAAACAGTGCCACATATATATAGTATAATAATGGATCAGAAAAGTCGTAAACTATAAACTCAATTAAACAAAAAACTTTGTATCTTTCAAATTATATATAAAACACATTTTATCCACTATATATATTCCATTCCTTCCAATTTATATAATTACATAAATATATTATATATATATTATATATATATACATATGTGAACTTAAGATATATCTATATTGATACAAGTTATATATTTATAATAAAAACGGAAGGAAACTCCTTCACATCTATATATGTATAATAAAGTATTTCTAAATATATCTTATAAACAATAATAATATACAGATATAAATATATATATACTACAAGACATGAATTCATGTAAATATAATCTATTAAGTAAGTATATATATGTATATATAGAAAATTGTAATAAGAATACATACAACGAGTATATGTACTTATCTGTATAACATATAAGATTTTCTGATACATATTTTCAAGTATTTTCTTGTGACATTTTCTTAAACAAAGATATTCATATACCAAAAAATAACCATAATAGTACCCAAACCGCCAAATACTACTTAGGTAATAAAATTACAATTCATAATCAGAATGATGCATAAGGTATTAGTATATTAAATGTACAAATTTATGTCGATCTTTCCTATTTGGCGGTGATTGTGGGTCAAACCGTAATTCACTCTTACATTCCTTATATACAATATATTAGTAATTTGCTCCGTTTTCTGGAGGAGGATGCGGGTGAGAATGCGATGGTGGATGCAGATGAGGATGTAGATGCGGAAGTGGGTGACGAGGAGGAGATTGTAACGTACTAATTACCGTGTATTTGCATCAGTTCATACAGGTAAATTACCTATAAAATAATTACTTATAGGTATTAAAAAAACTCGGCAAAACCCGTGGTTTGCGACGTGTCAAGACGGTTGCTTTAACGTCCTTTGGTGGTAATATAAATGTTACCAAAATCAAAATTATCAACAAATAAAACCGTTTAT